>OX493407.1:22270496-22870496 GCA_950371165.1 Lacanobia oleracea | reverse complement strand
GTCGTGTGTTGTGTGGTCGCGGCGGCGACGCTAAGGCCGGTGTATGTTCTAGATAATCGAACAGAAGGTACAGCAACTAACGAGCATGCTGCTGACAACGCTGGGCCCCGTGGTGCTGCGCCTGTTCCTGGGCGGCCGCAACAACGGCGGCAACAGCGGCGGCGGCACCGTGGAGCTGGACGACGACGACGACGATGACGATGACGACGAGCCCATCAGCAGCAGCACCACTGTCGCGCCGCCCGTCGCCGGCTTGCGGCGCCGGCGCGCGCTGTACATCCTGCCGGTATGACCTGGACTATGCGCACTCTCAGCCTGCCCGGAGACGGCAGTGCGGGCGCGCGCAGACCGCGCGCCTCCATCGTCATCGTCATCGCATCGTCACCGTCACTCACGCATGGCCACGTCACGTCACTAACTATCACCTCCCCTCCACCACCGCCGCCTCTCACCCTCGCTCCCCTTGCAGAACGCCATCGCGGAGGAGAACCAGCTGCTATCAGGAGCTGAGTCGCAGCAGGCGGAGGTGCGCGTGGCGTTCGGCGAGGGAGCGCCAGCCGACCAACAGGTGGCTGCCAGCGACGACCAGCAGACGGCCGCGCAGACCAACACCGACAGCATCGACGAGATCAGTCTGGACGACGCGGACAACAGCGAGGAAAACAGAAACAAGAGGTGAGCGGTGAGCCTCGGGCCCACGGAGAGGTTTACACCTAATATATAAGTAGAGTGTAATCTTTTAACCCAAAGGTTGACTGGTAGACAATGGCTTGTTGCATTAACTCCTATATACAACTACCTACCTACTGTACATAAAGTTTAAATATATAAACTTGTACTTTGATTGTCTTCCTAGGCTAGCCAGTCTGTAGGTAACCAATATGTTCCCTATCTCAAGGTTAAAATATTTCAGAACCTTTTGATTCCCAGACTCTTTAAATATGAATATACAAGTTGACCCGCGCAACTTTTGGCCTTACCTACTCGATAAATGGGCTATCTAACACTGAAAGAACTTTTCTAATCGGACCAGGGGTTCCTGAGATTAGGGCGTTCATACAAACAAACAAACAAACTCTTCAGCTTTATATCTTTAGATATAGATTACTGTATATAATCGATTCATAATTGTTGAGCCGCTCACCGAAGCAGGCGCAGTGTACTGTGGCGCCGGTTGCGTTACTTCGCACGCTCACTACTCGCAGTGAGAGCAGCTATTGTACCTCTAAGTTTTTGCGATCATGTTCGCACGTTTCGATTTAGTTTCGCGTGGCACACGATAGTGTAAGTGTTCCGCGCGCGACAGCAGCAGCTCTCTGACGAGCCCAATGTTGCAGGTTCCTGAGCTTCGGCGGCGGCGCCGGCGGCGGCTCCGGCGGCGGCTCGGGCAACTTCCTCTTCGACATCGTCAGGGTAAGTCGCGTCGCTCGTCATACCACATTATCTATTTTATTTTACTATAAAACTTTTCCTTCATAACGTTCACTGATAATTTTTTTTTACGATGTCAGCATTAAACAAAAAATAAGTAGTTAATATTCGTCGTGGACAAGTGCACTGCAGTGCGCAGGGCGTGCGCAAGAGTTGCGCGACAGTTGTGCGACAGTTGCGAGTGAGAAGGTTTGATTTACAGCGCGCTCCAGAGGCGATGGCCCGCGCGGCCGGCACGGCGTTCCGTCTGTTCGCGGGCACGGACTCGCTAAACGTGGGCCTAACCGCCTCGCACACCGCCACCCTGGACCCTAACGACCCACAAGTATACACACCACATTCCGCACCATACATAGACTACAGACGCCAGAACGTAGACACGTCGCACTACGGCGCCAAGCCGGGCTCTGCAACGCCCGGGGATGAAGCGCATCAACAAACAGTTATTCCGCTTGGTCCCCGGGGGTAGCGCACCGCGTTGCCTGGCCGGCGTGGTGCGAGCGACACTGCTCGTAGAACATAGCTGGTCGAAGATCATCCATCGACTTAATACACAGTAGTGACAGTAGTTTCAGTCGACTCACGCAACCCCACTCCACCCGTTTCCGTGAAATCCATCCCTTATTGTCCCTCCCCAGTAAGTTAGAGTGCACATACAGATAACGTAGGTAATACTAACACGTAGCGCATAAGATCAGTGCCGTCACGAGGACGCAGCGTGTCGTCCGCGCCGTATCATGCTGTTGTTGTAGTTAGTCTGGTAGATTAACATCGTTGTCAGCTCAAAGCGGAACATTTGGGGAAGGTTGATGAATGTCACTTGCTTTCAGAGGCTTTCTGCAGGACGCGCAGAAGACCTAGTGGCCGATGTGTTGTACATACACTACAATGACCGCCACCGCTCGGCAGCGCCACAGACAGACCAATACTTTGCCCTCTCTACAGTACACTCGTTGCTCGGCGTTCACGCAATGTTCAATATAAATTTGTCGTGACTTCGTGAGAATAAAATATTTGAGTGGAAGTTACAGCTACAAAGAAATGGTCAAATACCTGGTACCTAAGCAAGCATTGCGTGTGTCCGACGAGTTATTTGTGGTCAATGTAGGACGGCGAAGCTGTGGCAGCCGCGAGATTGATTGTTGTACTAACGTGCGTTGTGTTGTGTTGCAGCTGGTAGCCGGCTCGTCCTCGGGCTCGTCAGGCGGCGACGCGGGCGCAGGCGACGGAGAAGACGCTGGCGCCGCCAAGGGCGACAACCTCACGGAGGGCGTGCCCGGCCCCATCACGAGGCTGTTCATCATTGCTAACCGCGGAATCGCCAACCTCATCCAGGATCTCATCCTGCGTATCGCGCAGACCTCCGAGAGAATAGTCAACTTCAAGGCGCGACTGATCACATCCATCATTTAATGCACGAGCATGTAGAACAATATACTAGTGTAGGTAGTAGTGTAGAGGCCCGGCGCGGGCCCGGCGCCGCAGTTGGGCCTGCGCCGCGAGCGCGCGCCGCGTGTCGCACACGTGAACACGTCGCGCGGGGGGCGCGCGGGGGGCGCGCGGGGGGCGCGCGGGGCGCGCGGGGCGGCGGCGTGGCGCGGCCCGCGGGCCGCCCGGCGCCGCCGCCGTTCCTGCTCAAGCTTTTTTATACCGCGATATTCTCGATTCGTTTTTACGTTTGTAAATATGTATTATAGGCGGAATTTGTATAAAATAAATAAATAGTTAAATTATTGTCATCTTTTACTTTTACTCGCAGCTCCCAATTACATGACCCTTCGTCGATGACGGGAACTAAGTCCCGACTTGAACATCGCAGACGTTAATAACGGCTGCACTATTTATTAGGAGACTTAACTTTAAGGTCTGACAAGGCGGTTTTGGAAATTCATTTCGTATAATCGGTGGGGGTAAAAAAATAAGAGCTAAACTATCTAAGTTTACATACGCCCTCAGAGAAATAAAAAAAAAACAGACCTCAAAACAGCATTAGTTACCTATTTATTACTCATACGCGTTTGCATGGCTCAAATATGGAATTATCTTATGGGGAAATAGCACAGACGCGCCTACACTATTCACTTTACAGAAAAAAATGATAAGAATAATAATGAATATCCAAGATTCCGACTCCTGTAAACCCTACTTCAAAGAGCTAAAAATATTAACTGTACCCTGTCTTTATATACTGGAAATTTGCAAATTTGTTCGAAAATATTCACAATTCTATACAAAAAGAGAGGACATTCAAACAAAAAAGAAAAAAAAAAGGCTTAACATACCCACTTCACGATTGAAAATGCACTCTTCTAGTGCATTTGTTATGTCTATTAAAATATATAATAAGTTACCAGAATTCATCAAAAATGCAGACAGTAATAATATGTTTATCAATAAACTAAAACAATTTCTAATAGACAAATCCTACTATACTATAACGTACCGTAACGTACGTAACTACATAATATTTAGACGAATACTATAACGATAAATATAAAGTACAATAAAAACTTTTAATTATATACTGTATCACTGTAAAAATGTATCAATTTACAATAGTGAATAACATATAAATTAAATTTACACAAAATGAATTTGAATAATTACATAATTTAAAAATGATGACGATACAAATACTTGACCTTTAATTTACTATACAAAGACATTACATACATAAATTAATTTAAATAATAACATAATTTCATAATAATGATGACAAAAACAAATGAAATAACTGATATAATTTAATAATAATGATGACAGAAACAAATTGAAATATCTGACATCATTTATCAAGACTACACACAGACATAATTATAATATGTATACATAATTAATTTAAATAAAAACATAATTTAATAATGGTGACGATGCAAATAAATAAAAGTAATTCAATATTAATAACATTTTATAATAATGATGATGAAAATAAATAATAATTTATCAATACATAGACATAACAATATAATAACATAATAACATGCATAAACAATTTAATTAAAATATACATAGTACATAATTTAAAAATAACGATGACAAAATAAATTAAAGTATGGAACATAATTCTTCTAAACTTACAAGTGGGTAGTTATAACAGTTACACAAAGAAAAATTGCTCCTATTTTTAATTTCTATATAATATAATAGAATCATTATTTACAAATATTTATGCCATATTTTAAAAGTTAACAGTTTGTACCTGCTGGTGTGGCGTTATCTTTTCGAAATTTTCCCACTATCATAAACTACAACTAATTCACTTCTTCACTATGGATTCACTGGCAAACACTCTGAGTGAACTTAAGGAGGTATTCCAAACAAGTCTGTCTTTGAAGAACAATTACAGAAGACTCCTCAATCACCCATTACAGCTGCCAGCCTCGCTACGGAGTTTACTATGTTCCGAACTTTCGTCACAGAGGCTCTCAACAGTCTTCAGCTACAGGTGGGTTTGCTAGCACGAAGTGTGGACCAAATCGAGATGCGCAGCCGAAGGAAGATCCTACTGTTGCACGGAGTTGCTGAAGAGCAGAAGGAGGATACTGCTAAGGTGATTGCTGAGGTGGTCCGTAGCAAACTTCAGCTCAGCGACTTCACTGTTACTGACATCAACCGATGTCACAGGATGGGGCGAGCTGTGCCCAGCAAAACCAGGCCTATCTTGTTCAAGGTTAGCAGTCTTGCGGTCAGAGACAAGATTTGGTATTCCAAAGCGAAATTAAGGGCTTCAGGCGTCACGATGTCAGAGTTCCTTACAAAAGGGCGGCACGACGTGTTCCTGGCTGCGAGGGAAAGATGCGGCGTCACCAGAAGCTGGACTAAAGCGGGCTGTGTGTACGTTCTGGGTCCAAATGATACGCGACACCGAGTTGAGTCCCTCGCTGAGTTGGACAGGATTGCGCCTGTTCCTTTGGTTCCCAGTGAGACCGAGCATTGTGATCCGAAAACGGCTGTGCTACCTGCCGCTGCTGCTGCGAAGACTACGCGGCTAAAGCGTACTGCAGCTTTAAAGAAGTAATCTCTCTAGCTCAGATCTGTGAATGTTGTTATTCAATGTCCGGGTAATATTATTTTCACTGTGTTTTGTTTGTGTTTACCTCCGTTTTATTGTTTGCTTTGACTAAAGACTCTTATTATAAAGTTGTCACTGTCAGTGTCAGTCGAAACTCAAGTCGATGTCATTGTCAATAATACGTTCCGTTTTAGGTAGCGGAACACTGGCATTGACAATATTTTTAATCTTATGTTGTGTTCTTTCATTGTAATAGCGGATTTTTTTTTTACTGTTTATTACCTAAACTGCATGCAATGCTTTTCAATAACTTTATAACGCTACCGGCGGGTTAACCAAATATTGGTTTTTAATCTACTATTTTGGTGAAGATTTTATATATTTATTACATTAATATTATTTATTTATGTCTGTCGATATCAGCAGTGACAGTCATAGTTTTTTCTCTGTTACTAGTGACGATGACAGCTTAGTGAGTATTCCTTCTCTTGCAGACAGTCTAAAGGCGCAGTTCTTTGATGTACCTCAGAATTTTAACGTTATTCATATAAATGCCCAAAGCATTCCGGCTCATTTCCACGATATGCTGGCAAGCTTCGACTGTAAAAATATTCATGCTATTCTTATTTCTGAGTCATGGCTCAAACCTTGTCTCCTTTCAACTAGTTACTCTCTTCCTGGCTTTGTACTTATCAGGAACGACCGGACCAATGGTGGTGGTGGTGGCGTTGCCATATATCTTCGTGCGCATATTCCCTTCTCTATCGTAAATGTATCAGCGCAGCCACCACCATTAAATGCTGGTGAGCACCTTTTTCTTGAAGTCACGCTACACCATTCGAAATTACTTCTTGGTGTCTATTACTGTCCTTCTTTACGTATCAACTTCTTCTCATCTTTTGAAAAACTTTTAGAAATATTTATTCCATCTTACAGTCATAGCATAATCATGGGTGATTTTAATACTTGTCTCCTCAAAAAGGATCATCGTTCTTCTTCTCTGATCAATATTTCAGCATCTAGCAATCTTTCCATTCTTCCACTAGGTGCCACTCACCATTTTCCAAACTCCACTCCTTCACTTCTCGACTTGATTTTCGTTTCCTCACCTGATCGCGTCGCTAAGCATGGTCAATGCTCAGCCGATGCCTTTTCTTACCATGATCTGATTTTTCTTTCTTACAAAATTCGCCCTCCTAAGGCAAAAGCTAAAATTCTTATGCAACGCAATTTTGGTGGTATGAACATCGACAGTCTTTGCGAGGATGCCAGCAACTTAGATTGGTCACCTTTGTTTGCTTCCACGTCAGTTGATGAGCAAGTTATTATTTTCACAAATAAACTTGTCGAGCTCTATGATCGGCACGCACCGGTCCGAGCGGTAAAAGTCAGACATTTGCCAGCACCGTGGCTTACAGATGATATTAAAAAGTTGATGAACGAAAAGGTGACGGCAAAATCTAAATTTAAGCGACGACCAACTGATGAAAATAGGGACAAATACACCTCAATCCGGAATCGCTGTAATAAGGTATGTAGGAATGCTTATCGCCAACACATTCATAACTCCGTCCAAAATGGGGACGCATCCAAGGTATGGAATTTTCTAAATTCATTGGGGGTCGGTAAAACCCGACAAGAGTCAATTCCGAAAGATTTAGACATCAATGCTTTAAATAGTCATTTCACAACTTCGTCTAATTTTGATAGGACATTGAAATTGAATACATTGGATTATCTTTCATCTCTTCCGACTCCCAGTTATTCTCCATTTGTTTTTAGTCAATTCTCCGAATGTGATGTTAAGAAGAGCATACTAACGATTACTTCTAATGCAGTAGGAAGCGACTGTATTAGCCGTAAAATGTTACTCCCAGTGCTGGACGTAATCCTTCCCGTCATTTGTCACATCCTTAACTTTTCTGCGTCTAGCGGTGTCTTTCCATGTTCATGGAAAGATGCTCAAATTATTCCTCTGCCAAAAAAGTCCAATCCTACATCGTTTTCTGAATTCCGTCCAATATCCGTCTTACCATTCCTATCTAAAGTCCTGGAACGGTTAATCCACAACCAATTAAGTACTTTCCTTTCCAAAAATAATCTCCTCAACCCCTTCCAGTCCGGCTTCCGTCCCGGTCATAGTACTACTACAGCGCTTCTGAACATTACTGAAGATATAAGGTCAGCCATGGAAAGCAGTAATCTAACGGTCTTGGCGTTGCTCGATTTCAGTAATGCCTTCAATACTGTTGATTTCGATGTTTTGCTTGGCATTCTTTGCTCTCTTAATGTATCTCCACCGGTGATTGAATGGTTTCGTAGTTACCTGTTTGGACGCCGGCAACGTATTTACATCGGAGAAACGTCGTCCTCCTGGTGTAGTACTTTTGCCGGGGTACCACAGGGTGGCGTTTTATCCCCTTTACTTTTCGCAATTTTTATAAACTCAATTTCTAACGAATTAACTTCTTCCTACCACCTTTATGCAGACGATTTACAAATTTACTCGCAAGCTCCTCTTAGAAATCTCGCTGACGCCATCTTCACTATCAACAATGACCTGGCTCGCATATGCCAATGGAGCAAGCGGTACGGACTCATAGTCAACCCTTTGAAGACGCAGGTTATCATAGTGGGCGGTTCCAGAACGGTTTCAAGGGTCGACTGGACAACTCTTCCCCAAGTTATCTTCGATAGCTCAGTTATTCCTGTCTCCGAAAAAGTTAAAAATTTGGGGATATTTATTGACAGAAACTTTTCTTGGACTGCCCAACTGCAGGAAGTTAGCCGCAAGTTATTTGCATCTGCGGCAACGTTGAGGAGACTGCGCAATTTTCTTCCTACTGCCACCAAGATTGCGCTTGCACAATCACTTCTTCTACCCATCCTTGATTATGCTGATGCCAGCTATCTTGACCTAACTCAGGAACAACTCGACAAACTTGAGCGGCTCCAAAATTTTTGTATCCGGTTCATATTCGGTTTACGCAAATATGACCATGTTTCCGAATTTCGTGTGAAGCTCAAGTGGTTGCCAATTCGCCTTCGCCGGAATGCTCATATTCTTTCCCTTTTATACAATATCCTCTTTTCACCTTTTACCCCTCCTTACCTTAAAAGTCGTTTCCAGTTTCTCTGTGATTCCCACACTAAATTTCTGAGGTCATCGGATAACTTGCAACTGAAAATGCCAATGCATTCCACAACTTACTTGGATAACTCCTTTACTGTACAGGCTGCTCGTCTGTGGAATGCATTGCCAGTGCTAGTTAGACGCGCTCAGTCATTGCCTGCGTTCAAAAGACTTGTAAGGGAGCATTACCTGTCGCTGTGAGTATCGTTAGTCGTCATTTATTTTCACTGTCTGTATACTTAGTATGTATGTATTTATGTATCTATTTCAAATAGCGTTTTATGTATATATGTATGTATCTATTATATTATAATTTATTGTTTGTTTTAATTTAGTTTGTTTTTATTTATTTATTTTTACACCAATGACAGCCCCATTTCATGTCCGGACAAATACTTTCCATCCCAGGTTGTCTGGAAGAGATCGCGGAATGCGATAAGACCGCCCATTGTATGTGTTTTAGTTTTAAGTTTCCTTTTTGTATTACTTTTGGTGTATGTACAATAAAGCGTATAATAAATAAATAAATAAATAAATAAATAATTCACCACACAATAATATACTTGCTACATCCCTTGAAACCCAGCTGGTGAGATGCCCCCATTGCTCCCAGGCACGTTTTTTTAAAGGCGAACGGGGCTTAAGGATCCACTATGGCAAAGTTCACAAGCCACGTAGTGTACCTTTGTGCCCCCAAAGCCTAGCCAATTCCCAAATAACTAGAGATTTAGAACCACTTTGGACAATTCTATCTAAATTTAAAAATTCAACACCTTTACTGAAGAGAGTTCCTCGGGGTGCAAGACGGTCTGTTGCACTGAGTTTAGCGCGATGCGTACGTCTTGCGACCCAGGAAAACACACTAAGTGCCTGGGAGGAATTACTCACCTTCCCTTATAGGATTCTGCATGTCCAAAAAAATTTGGCTTCAAAAAAAACATTAACGTCCCAAATTAAAGACAGTAACAGTTCGGCCTTCGTTTTAGATTCAACATTACCAGCTTTCAACATTGTTCCCCAGAGAGACGTGTGTCAAAATTAAGTGAAGGTGACATTATGGGAGCGGCCAGGCTGTTGTTTAGTAGTGATGTGGTGGCGCCTTACTCTCCAGATACTATTTCAGTTTTGGAGAGTAAACACCCAGCGCCTGCGGATAACCTCACCTTCCCTGATCCCCCCGATACCCCCAATCCGGATTCATCTTTCTTCCCAATTTCAGCTCCCCAATTGATGGCAGCCGTGAGCTCCTTCAGAAGTGGTTCCGCCGGCGGCCTCGACGGCCTGACTCCTCAGCATTTAAAGGACCTCTTAAGTCCAGGCGCCGGGGAAGCTGGTGAGTCGCTTTTGAAGGAGCTGTCGGCTCTCGTCACTTTAATGCTGTCCGGCGGTGTGAACGTTACTGTCGTCAATATCTTGTACGGGGCTAACCTATGTGCCCTGCGCAAGAAGGATGGCGGCATTCGTCCCATTGCCGTCGGATGCACCTACAGGCGTATGGCAGCCAAAATTTGCTGTAAACTATATAGTGAATCACTAATACAGAAATTTCAGCCCCTACAGCTTGGCTTTGGATCCAGAGGGGGCTGCGAGGCTGCCGTACATGCCTTTTCAACGTTTTTAAATTCAGATAAGAGTAAGGTCATCCTCAAGGTTGACGTTAAAAACGCCTTTAATTCCATTAACAGGGACACTTTGTTGGCGGAAGCTAAAAAAGAATTACCGGAAATTTACGGCTTTTTGTGGCAATGCTACAGGTACCCTTCAAAATTATTATACAAGGACAACGTTTTGAAATCTGCAGTTGGCTGCCAACAAGGTGACCCTCTCGGGCCAGTCATTTTAAGCTTGGCTATTCATCCCATCATCCAAATACTAAATTCAAAATTTAACGTCTGGTATTTAGATGATGGAACTTTAGGGGGTGACGTGGACACAGTTTTGAAAGATTTCCAATTCCTGAAGAAACAGTTCCAATCCATCGGCCTTGACCTCAACCACTCCAAATGTGAAATTTTCCTTAATGACAATACCGACAGATAAATGACTCTACAGAAATTCAACTCAATAGCCCCAGATATCAAAATTTTAGACAAGAGTTCACTTCACCTCCTAGGTTCACCTATATTGGAAGACAGTTTTTCTTCATTCATTGACGACAAAATTAATCTCATTAACGATATTTCGGAAAGACTTACCAAAATTAATTTACATTCGGCTTTCACCCTCATTAGATATTGTTGTTTTGGGCCAAATTTTATGTATTTTCTACGCTCTTCACCTTTATGGAAGCAGTCACATCTTTTGGACAAAATCGATCAAATCATTCAAGACACACTGACATCTATCTTAAATGTGGCTCTAGATGACCGAGCGTGGCTGCAAGCCACACTACCCATTCGCTTTGGTGGGCTCGGCATCCGCAAAATTTCTAGTGTAAGCCTACCGGCGTTCCTGTCATCGGTCAACAGCACTGAAAAGTTGACCAAAAGGATGTTATATCCATCATTGGTTAAATGTGAAGTGCCTTGTTTGACCGATGCAGTGAACGCCTGGAAAGTGGCTTGCCCGAATACGGCGTTGCCCGATAACCCGTTCTCCCAAAGACAATGGGACGAGCCGCTCTGCAGATTGGTACGGAATAACCTCATAAATACGACCACCAATACTGCGGAGCGTGCCCGCCTGCTGGCTGTGGGTGAATGGGAGTCGGGTCTTTGACTGCAGGCACTATCCTCACCCAACATAGGTACTTTGCTGAGTGACAGTACTTTCCGGATCGCTACGTGTCTGCGTTTGGGTGCTCCTAGCGGAGCTCCACATCGGTGTCAATACAGTGAAGCAGTCGACCGCCTCGGACACCATGGCCTGTCTTGCAGTAGGAGCGCTGATCGGTTAGCACGGCACGCCAGCATTAATGACATTATCCGTCGGGCTCTTGTCACCGCCGGGGTGCCAGCTGTTTTAGAACCCAACGGCTTGGCACGCGACGATGGGAAAAGGCCAGATGGGATGACCATAATGCCTTGGAAGGTGGGTAGGCCTTTGGTGTGGGATGCAACATGTGTCGACACCCTTGCGCCATCCCATCTTCTTAGCACGGCGGGCTGTGCTGGGGCGGCTGCTGCAGGTGCAGAAAACCTCAAACGGCGCAAATATAACAACTTAATTGGAAGTTACATATTTGAGCCGTTTGGCGTTGAAACACTAGGCCCATGGGGTCCGAGTGCGCATCGAGTCTTTCGGGACATTAGCAAACAATTTGTCGACTGTTCACGTAACTAGAGGGCTGGACTTTTTTTCGGCCAAAGAATCAGCATTGCGATTCAACGCGGCAATGCTGCCAGTGTTCTAGGAACTTTTGCCATTGACAGCGATGTGGATTATTTTTTTGATGCCCAATGATTAATTTTGTTTTTATACGCGTTTGTACATAATTTCATGTTAATTAGTGTACCTATGTTAGTTAAGTATTTGTAAATTAATTAGTGTTCAAAAATTTATTAAAAGAAATAATATACTTATAAATCTATTAACATTTTAACCATCTTATTACCTATAATAATAATTAATTAATTCCATGAATTGTTACTCTTCGTCCTCTCTCCTAACTTTGCTGTGCCCGACAGGGTCCATATTGATCTTAACAATATTTAAATCACCTATATGTGCATAATATGGAATACAATAAAATATTGAGTATTGAGTGATCAATTTGGTGACGTGCTCTACAGAGCCAAGAGGATGACGGAGCCCAGCTCCAGCTTCGTAGGATATTGTTTAGGAAAAACATAAGTTTTATCAGCTTAATTTAGGAACAGTCACAACACAAGTCTGCCCGCCCGCGTGCCGTTCCGAAGTTCAGACAACAGCCACAACTTTTAATCATATTTTTTTAATGTGTATAATTTATTCATTTTGTTTTTTATTCCTGAATCAAATCGTATTTTACTTTTAGTTTTAACACCACCTTGACTTTTCGTGATCACGTCATGAGTTGCTGCGGAAAGGCTTTCAGAAATTTGGGTTTTATGCTTCGTACGATCCAAGGGTTCACGAACGTGAAAGCTATAATTGCGTTATATAACGGTCTCCGCATGAAGCTAAATATAGTTTCATGCTGGAGAGAGTACAAAATAAATGTATTAGATATTTATATTTGAGGTATTATGGTGTCTATCTATTTTATCCTTTGACTAGTTGACCCGCGCAACTTCGTCTGCGTCACAATTTTTATTACTGTTCCGCTCCTTTTGGTCTTAGCGTGATGATATATAGCCTATAGCCTTCCTCGATAAATGGGCTATCTAACACTGAAATAATTTTTCAAATCGGCCCACAAACAAACAAACTCTTCGGCTTTATATATACGAATAGAAGTATAGATAGATGTATCCCACCTTATTTATTTTAGGTATGGTGGGATACAATGAGTTAAGGGTTAGGAGGGATTTGGCACTCACTTCACATATATTTAAAATATTGAGAGGGAAGTTGCACAATCCTATTATTTTAGGGCAGGTGAGCCTGTGTGTGCCCGATAGGTACGTGTGGCGACGACGTCGACCGTGCCTGCTGGTGGAGCCGCGTGGTCGGACCAACCTTCTAAGAGAGGCGCCGCTGACGCGTGCACTTCTAAGAGAGGCGCCGCTGACGCGTGCACTTCTAAGAGAGGCGCCGCTGACGCGTGCACTTCTAAGAGAGGCGCCGCTGACGCGTGCACTTCGCACGCTCAACCTCATTGCTAATGAGACGGACCTATTTTGTTGTACTCTGGGTGAGTTCACAAATAATGCATTATTTATAATTAGTTATAGATGTTAGTATAAGTTAGGATAAGCGCATTTATCGCATTGGGTTAAGCTTGTAATGATAGATGTTAGAAGAAATAAATAAATAAAATGAAAAATAAATAAAATAAAAATAATATGTTAGGATTTTTTTCACTTCACTTCGTGTACGCTTTTGTCTAAGACACTAATGTGAGCACTTTTTGTGTTTTAAATGTTCACTTTTAATACAGTTTGGTCGATTGTTTATATTTATTTGAATGATATCACTGTTATTGTTGCTTGTAATTGTCACTTTCGTGTTTTATTACAGATTGTCCTGGTTACTATTTTAACACTAATTATTTTGGTTATTGTTGAACTTATAACTTTAATAACTTTCCACTGCTAATTTAGATGTTTATACTTATATTTCACTGATTTTTGGCAAAAAAGCGAGATTCTAAATATTTTTAAATCAGATGTAAATACGGAGCTTGTTTATCTAGGTGTCAAGCGATACACCGCCATCTACCCTCCTCCCTGGCACGCGTCTTCGCCTCGCCGAAGGCAAGCAGCAGAGCCTCTTTAGCCGCGCGGTATACCTCATACAGCGCAGCTTCTTCGCCAGGCACCCGACGACGTCTTCTTCAGTATCGGGTGTACCGGCACGCACGAGACGCGCAACTGCTCGATCTCGGCGGACCACCAGTACACCTGGCGCCTTCTGGGTTGTGTGTATACCCGGGGCATGGACTACGGCCACCCGCGGTCTGGGGGCGGGGGGAGACGTCAAAACGGATATATCGGTGATCCGATAACGTCTCCACCTCCACGGTGACATGCCAGTCGCGGACTCGGCTAGCGACAGTAGGGCTAGCAAACGAGACGTCTACTATGGAACCGCCCCGCTGCCACACACACGTGTACTCCGAGCCCCGATTCAGGACGGTCAAGCCGGTCGTGATCGCCCACTACTCCAGCGCCTCTCCCTTGGCATCCGTGACCGGGGATCCCCACGCCGCAGACTTGGCATTGAGATCCCAACAGCACTGGGCGTGGGTGGTACCGTTTCACGATGGCACCTAACTTGACAAGGAAGCTCTCGAAGTCGGCGAGGTTCTTGTTGGGCGAGAAATACACTCCAATAGTGCCGATGCTGTCCGCGAGGGCGGCCACCCAGCCGTGACCTCGGGATGGGTCGGCCCCGCCAATAATGTCACTCTGCCACTGAGTCGTCCTGGTCACCCACCCAATTATCTCGGAGGGGGACGAAGTACGGTTCGGCGACCACAGCCACATGAGTCAACCACTCTGCCATGCTCTGGAGTAAGAGATCCTGAGCCCTGGCAGAGTGGTTGATATTACCCTGGAGGAAATGGAATTGTGCCATTACACGCATTCATTCCCTCGGCGCCATTCTCAGGCCGGGAGTCAGCCGAAGAGCAACCAGGTTGCGGGGGATGTAAAGGCAGCCTTGGTTGCTCCCTTCTTTTTCTTCTTCTTTTCCGTCTTGGGGGCGGGCGCACCACAGGCCTTGCCCACAATGTGCTCCGCGGGCCTCCCTGCAGCTGTACAGAGGCAGCAGTTTGGCGTCGCGGAGCATTGGGCCAACTTGTGGCCGGGCTTACCGCAGCGATAACATAGTTCAATTGCGGCGGTGCAGCGTGCCCTTCTTTGCGCTGGGTAAAAATTCAACACGCATACCCTCCCATCGGGGGAATGGGAGGGGTATGTGGGACTCCCCGGGCAGACCCGGTATACCCACTAAAATAACCCAGCGGCATTCCCGCATCGTCCGAGTGAAAGAGGACTGGGAGATAGGCGCAGCCTTGGCGTCCGGTCCTCCTCCGACGACAACCCGCCTAAAACGGTGGGCCCCTCACGTCCTCCCCGTTAAGGGGGAGGGCTGGGAATGACCAGCGAAGGTGGTGTGGAGTGCAATGCGGGCGGAGGCGCCCCCGCGCCTATCACCCGCCCATCACCACCATGAGAGCGGCGCAGCGAGAGGGTCGTCCTCCCGCGCGCGCTCCGCCGCCTCCTTTTGCGAGATGACATCCCCGCAAAAAGAGGCGACAGCTGCCCAGGACCCCTCACTCTCCAGCATGGCGTTGACCACGCCGGGAAGTGAGAGGTCCTGTCCGATCTCCGCAATTAGACTGCGGCGCGGCTCAGACCAAGCCGGGCACACCTCGAGGGTGTGCTGAGCCGTGTCCTCCGCCGCGCCGCAGTCATGGCACGCCGGGGTCTCCTCCCTCCCGTTCCGGTGCAGGTGCTTGCCGAAACAGCCGTGGCCTGACAACACCTGCACCAGACGGAATGAGAGGAAACCATGGGAGCGCTCGAGCCAGTCTCGCAGGACCGGACCGAGCGCGTCCAAGGTACGGCGGCCAAAGGTGGCGGTGGCGAGGTCCTCCGTCCAATGGACAACGATAGCGTCCCTCGCCTCCCGCCGCACGGCCTCCCGCTCCTCCGCGACGGGGCGCTCGCCTAGAGCCTTTCGCCGCGCCGTCCACTCGTACACTCTGGCGAGCAACCATGCCTCCAACTCCCAAGGAGGGGTGCCCGCCAGAGCACACGCCGCCGAGAAGCCCACCGAGCGGTAGGCCCTCGCCACCCGCAGTGGGTGCAACGTGCCCTGACGTGCCCAACATCAAGGCATCGGTAACACCGCATAGCCCTGGGTTGCAGCAGCTTCACCCGTATTGCCACCCACCCGACCAGAAGACGCCCGCTGTCGGCGATCTTTTTCGCCGCCGGTACCGGGCACTTTATCCAGATAATACTGAGCCCGGCAGCGTCGGCGCGAATCTCGCCCGCCCGCACGTCACCCGGCGGACATCCCCCGCTCCCCGACCTCCTCCGGGGTCGTCGAGTGGTCTAGGCCATCGACGCGCAATTCAGTGGTCTTCACGGGCCTGGACACTCGAACGTCCTCTCCATTGAGGACCTCCCTCAATTTGGCAGCCAGGACGTCCCCCTTCAGGCTGCCATCAGGACCCGCCACCTCGAACAGCCGCGCCCCCGTAACCGCCGACTTCATTCTAAAGCCGGTTGGTGTGCCCAAGTCGGGGAACGCGACATTGGCCCTCACCTGCGTGAGCACCTCCTTGTAGGTAAGGCCCCTCTCGATGGCTCCGGGCTGCAGTGTGATTACCACAGCCGCGGAGCGTGGGGCCCTACCCTTCCAGGACCTCCGCTTCTTCTTCTTGGGCGCGAGCTTGGACACACTGGATGCCAACGTCGATGCCTTCTTCTTGCGGCCTTTTTTGACGACCGTCGTCCAAGCCTCTGAGGTGGGGCCGGACACGGTCGCCGGGGTCGCAATTAAACTGGAAGAGGGTGCGTCCGCGGGCTTCTTGCCCCCCATTCCAGCTTTGGCCGTCACTGTTGATGGCCCTGGCCTTGCGGCCTCCTCCACCCTCCTTTTGTCCGCCGCTAACGGTGGCTGGAGGTTCTTGGCCGGGAACAGCCTCGACTCTAAGGCCTCCAGGCGGGCATTCATCATACCCCCACACTGCTGCATGCAAATGCGGACGATCTTTTCGACCTCCGCATCAGGCGCAAGTGCAGGGGCAGGGGCCGACGGTGGGGCCGCAATCGCCGGGGAGCCGGCAGCTGCGGGAGCCGCATGGTTCAGCAGCCGGGCTTCCCTTTGAGCGGCAACCTCCCTTTTGAGGTCCTCCAGCTCGGCTCGGAGGCGGCTATTCTCCTCCCACAGCTAATTCCACCACCTCCTCCATCAACCTCTGACCAAAATCAACCAGTTGAAACGGAACCCCCCCCTGGATAACTTACTAGCTGATGTCATCGCTACGCCGGAGATCCAGAAATGGTTAGGATCCATAGAAACCTGTTTAAATGAAGTTTGCTCTACTGTTGCCGAAGGAAAAATGAATTTTGACCAGAAGCTCCGCGTCACCAATCTTTGTCGAAAAGTCGCACATGGGACATCTTAAATGGCTGTCCTATACCAATCCCTGAAACAAAAATCTATTCAGGCCTACAGCACTATCCAGTTCCTTCAAGAACAGCAGACCAGGTCGTTGCAAACACTCTGCACCAGTTTAAATAAGTCGTCAATAAAAAGATAACGCAACCAGAACCTAGTTCTTATGCCAATATGGTTAAAAAGGGTACAGATAATTTTATTCGCCCAGCTAACTTTAGTTCTGTTGCCATCTATCCTACCGATAAGAAACATTCAAGTGGCGATACAAAAACACTCGTACAAAAAAGTATCTCACCGGAGGAACTGAAACTTCGAGTCCGTAGCCTAAGGAAAATTATGAATGGAGGCGTTATTATTTTAGCACGGATAGCAAAGACGACATTGCTTAATTAAAAAGTTCGGAGAAACTGGTCTCGTCGGGCCTTAAAATCGAAGAACCGTCAACACGCCGCCCCAGGATAGCAATAATTGGTGTGCCCGTGGCTCTCAGTGAAAAGGAGGTGTTGGATTGCATTTATGAGCAAAACTTGTCTGAAAAATTGCCGAAAACTACTCGAGAAACCTTTTTAAAAAACAATAAAATGAGCCATAAGTCCGGAAAGAAAGATCGCCCAACATGTAATTATATACTCGAAGTCCCTCCCAGCATCAGAAAAATATTGGTGAACCAAGGCCGTATTTTTATAAATTGGACATCATGTCCAGTTAATAATAATAATAATAACCTGATCTCCAGGGAGAATTCTTGTTGCTTATTTCCGGCTTACCTTTATTGGCTGGCCGGGGTGAAAACTGACGAGGAACAGAGCTCCCACCTCTTTCTTGCCTTAATCGGCCGGTCTGAGTGGAGATTCGCAAGAGCAAACGTGCTCGAGAGAAGGATGTACATTCAGTCAAAAAAGTATCGGGAATGGATGATTTGTTTATGGTTCCAAATTCAAATTTTTGATTTTTTGTAGTTGTTAGATTGGCACAACTGTTTTCCATTTTGGCGCGGAGTTTGAGTTGCATCTGTTATTTATATTAAATACAGTGCTGGTTTTAGTAATATCATATATAGTGTGTATTGCGAATTTCATAATGGACAAAAATATCGAACAAAGAGTTTGTCTTAAATTTTGCATCGCCAATGGAATTTCGTGTTCGGAGTCACTGAAAATGTTACAGAAGGCTTACGGTGAATCGACTTTATCAAAAACTCGTGCTTATGAGTGGTTCAAAGCGTTCAAAAGCGGTCGAGATGTGATGGAAAATTTGCCTCGCTCTGGTAGGCCGTCAACGTCTGCAACTGAAGTTAACATCGCAAAAGTAAAGGAAATAGTGACTGAAAATCCCTAAAAGGTCTAACGGTAAATAGAGAATATTATTAGAGCGTTGTGCGGCGTTTAAGAGAGCAAATTCGACGAAAAAGGCCAGATTTGTGGAAAGAAAATTCTTGGATTTTGCACCACGACAATGCGCCTTCGCACAAGGCTATCATTGTGAACGAATTTTTAACCATCCAGCAACCACCATATTCACCAGATATGGCTCCTGCTGACTTTTTTCTTTTTCCTAAACTCAAATTACCACTTCGTGGCACCCGTTTTCAATCGATAGAAGACATAAAAGAGAATTCGCGGCGAGAACTGAACTCAATTCCGGAAGCAGCGTTTAAAAAATGTTTTGGTGAATGGATTATTCGTTGGCGCAAGTGTATCGTTTCTAAAGGAGCATACTTTTAAGGTGATAAAATAAATTTGGATGAATAACAGACATTTTGTGTATTATTGATCTTTTCCCGGTACTTTTTTGACAGAGTAGTATAATCCAGTAAGGTGCTAGTAGGGATCTTGACCGTACTTCCGGGATTGTCCTGATAGCCGTGGTATACCTCTCCACTCCTCTAGCACCTCAGAATATGTTGTTAAAAACATTAAAAATAATAATAATAAATAGGATAATAGTATTTTTATAGAAATATTTAAAAATGTAATTAGTGTGTATATATAAATGAATAAATGGAATAATAATAACGTTTATTTGCCAAAAACAGTGCTTTACATTTCCTTATGCTAAATTGCCTAGCTAGTAATGTATACACATTACTAGCTAGGATACATAACAACATGAATATGAAACAAAGGAAGCATATCTTACTTATGAACTCCACACTAGGTCGAGCCTGTCTCGTGGAGTACATTGGTGGGATTACCAAATGCAGTGTAACATTTACAAGATTTTGAAAAATTAAGTTAAAACAATAAAGTAAAGTAAGTAGTTTAGAGGAACATTTTGATAGCAATATGTACTATATGTGTGTGTGTGTGTGTGTGTGTGTGTGTGATGGTGTGTGTGTGTGTGTGTGTGTGTGTGTGTGTGTGTGTGTGTGTGCGCCCGCACTCACCCGTCTTCAGGCTCGCTGACAGCGTCGGCGTCGGAGGGCGGGTCGCTGGAGCGCGCGCGGGCGGCGCTCGAGAGGCGCAAGCGTGCCGCGCTCGTGCAGCAGGACAACGATGACGCGCAGGTATGATGTGTGTGTGTGTGTGTGTGTGTTTGATGGTATGTATGTGTGTGTATAATGTGTATGAGAGAGTGTCTATGTGATGGTATGTTACGAAATTACCTTTAAAAGAGATTCAGATTCACTATGTGATTGGGCTAGCAGCCATTTGCGAACAATCTTTTTGACTTGACTTGATCTACAGTCACTGATGCCACACATTCTTACAGCTTTGTTTTAAATGTGACTGAGCAGGAATTCTTGCATGTGTTGAGCGAAAGCTGTACGCGTCCTAATTGAAGCACACTTGAAAATTCGCCGTTTGTGAAGCTGCGAGTATGCCGGGGGTCTGAGTAGTAATTTTATGCTGTTTTAGAACCATTTTGAGGATATGTAACTGTCGAACATTGAGTAGCGCGGCTTCTTAATATAAAAGGGCTGTCGGGTATCTAAAGGGATTTTTGAGCATGATTTTCAAAACCGATCTTTGCGCACGTTCGCTTTGGATCATGGTGGTGATTCCAAGTCCACCCCATACTGTTATACAATAACACAGAATCGACTCACATAGTGCTACATATACCATGTTTAGAGTTGTTTTATTGGCAGAGTTACGCAAGAGTTTCATTATGTGAATCAATTTTCTGGTGCGTTTAGCCACCAGGTCAATATGGGGCTTAAAGGTGAGCCGCTGGTCTATTAAAACCCCCAGATATTTTACCCATTCTATTTTTTTTTATTTTCTGGCAGGTGCATAGAAGAGGATTACAGGTGGCACAATGGATAACGATGTCCAGTGGTAGTTTAGGCGCAGAGGCCTAAGTTTTATAAAAACAGAGGTAGTTGGTTTTATCAAAATTTAATGAAAGAAGATTGTAGTCAAGCCATTGTTTGATACTGGTCAGACTGTTTTGAGCTTCCTTATGCACCGATTCCCAAGATTAGAATAACCGTATCGTCGGCATAGCATATAATATTTGCAATTTGATCTAATGTACGATGTATATCATTCATGTAAATGAGGAATAAAGTCGGACCGAGAACACTACCCTGGGGAACTCCAAATTTTGTGGTTTTTTGACAGCTGATGCTCTCAACTACTTTCACACACTGGCGTCTGTTTGTAAGATAGGTTTTAAACCATTCCAATGAAAGTCCTCTGATTCCAATGACCTCCAGTTTCTTAAGTAGTATGGGTAAGGCAACTGTGTCAAAGGCACTCCCAGGCACTTTTCCTTATTGTCTAGATAAGATGTTACTAGTTTGGTCAGGAGAGTCACAGCATCTTCAGTAGATTTTCCGCGCCTGAAACCAAACTGGTGGAAATCAGCTTGTTTGACTCTAGGGAAGAAACTAAGCGCTCGTTCATCACTTTTTCAAGAATTTGGAGAAAATTCCCAATAACGATATTGGCCTATAGTTCGCAGGGTTTCGTTTTGATCCATTCTTATGTATAGGCGTAACTCTGGCTTCTTTCCATTTATCGGGGAATACACCTGTTCCTAGACTAAGGTTGATGATGTAGGTCAAAGGAATTAAAATTTCACTACTTATCTCTTTAACAATTTTTGGTGTAAGACCATCAATGCCGGCAGCACTGTCACTGTTAAGGTTAACAATTAGTTTTTTTATCTCATAGACATCAGTAGGTTGCATAAAGAAAGAAGTCCCCTGCGGTTCTCCAAATTTTTGGTTCGAAGCCAGTGACTCTTGAGTTTCATTAATGTCAGTGAGAATTTGCCTTGCTAAGTGTGTGCAAACAGAAGAGAAATATTCGTTGCAGTAGTCAACTGAATCTTGTGCTGTGGATTTACATTTAAGTAAGTCGCTAGGACTATTTCTGTTACTGTGATGCTCGGTTATTGTTTTTATAGTCTTCCATAATTAGTATTTGATTTGTTTTTTTCTAACTTTTGACTGTCGTATTTATTTTATTTATTTATTTATGTACACACAATATACTTAAAAAGAAAATTTATTACAGAGAAAAGAGCACAAAGGTACTGCTTATTTCTACAGAAATTTCTTCCAGAGAATTAGATAAGAAAAGTAGACACAGTGTGTAAAGAAACAGAGAAGGAAACTTAAAATAAACTATTCTAACTTAACTTAAACATATTACTATCTTATAATAAATATAAATCTAATTACAATAAGCATACATACTTATAATAAATTAATACATACCTATAAAATATACCTACAGGATCACATTATTGACAGATAATGCTCTCTGACTTCTCTTTTGAAAATATTAATATTTTTGTAGTCTCTTATGTTAGGCGGGAGTGAGTTCCACAAACGTACAGCATGAAAAGAGAAGGAATATGAATGGGATTTATGGGACGGGAAGTTAAGATGATGTTTGAGGTGGGATCTACACAGCGCATCGGTAGGGCGAGTGAAGGAGAAACGATCGCGCAGGTAGCTTGGGTATGCAGGATTAAACAAGATGTTATAAAGGAGACATAATATTCGAGTGTTCCTGCCAAGACGGATAGGGAGCCACTTGAGATCCTTGCGGAACTGAGAGACATGGTCGTATTTTCTCAGGTCAAAAACAAATCGAATTCACAAGTTTTGCAAGCGCTCAAGCTTAGTCTTAAACCATCTCGATCAGCGACAAAATTGTGTAGCACACAACATGCTTTTATTATGTCAGTAGCGAAGTTATAGGACAAGTCTATCGGTCTGTGAAAAATGCGCCATTTGTTTGCCATAATCCCAAAAGCACATTCGACAAATCTTCTGGCCCTGCTTTGACGATAATTGAAAACCTTTTGTTGTAAATCGAGATTTTGACCACCATATGGACGCATAATATGTTTGCTCAGTCCAAAAGCTGCGTCACCCACAAATACATACGGGGTTTGTGTATTGAAACCAAAGAGTGGCTGGGGATGAGGTAGTGGTAAGTTGTTTTTAATCATTAGCTCGTACAGTTTAGAATTTTGAAACACGGTTGAATCGCATTCTTTTCCGTATGCACCGATGTCGACAAAAATGAATTTGTAATTTGAATCCACAATAGCTAGCAACACAATCGAAAAGAAGGCTTTATAATTAAAGAAAAGTGACCCACTATTTGCAGGTTTACACACGCGGATGTGTTTGCCATCGATGGCACCAACACAGTGAGGAAAATGTCCACTTCCTAGGTATCTGAAACAAAAACAATTATTTTAATAATTTTATTATGAGATAGATATTTTTTTATTGCTCATAAGAACTAATTAATACTAAAAGGCGGCCTTATCGCTTGAAGTGATCTCTTCCAGGCGACTCTTGATGAAGGAAATTTAAAATCAATTAGGTATTGTGTGTCATAAGCAGAGGTCGGAATTTGTCGGTCATTCCAGGTCCGCATTCAAGTGAATACCTATGCCCTGTTTTTTCAGTGAATGACCTGGAGATTCCGATCTCTGGGTTACAAGTCGGTTTTTTTTATCAGGCACTCTTTTTAAGTATACCCCGTGTTGTTTTGATTACCCGAGAAAATTTACTGACATATTCAGACATCGATAACATCGCTACGGAAGGGGCCTGCCGGACGGCTGTTAGCAGCCCAGAGGGGCATGGCCATCCGTATCATACGCGGATACCGCACGGTCTCTTGCGAGGCGGCGAGCCTTCTTGCCGGAACTCCACCGTGGGATTTGGAGGCAACAGTCCTTGCACACGCGTACAACTGGCGCGTGGACGTGCAACGCCGAGGCGAAACCCCGTTGCCGCGACAAATCGCGGCACGGCAACAAGAGCTTCGGCGGGATCTCATGGTGGAATGGAGACAGCGACTGTCGCAACCCAGTGCTGGGCACGCCACTATAGCGGCGGTAAGTCCCCTCCTTGAGGAGTGATCAGAGAGGCGCCACGGCGTCCTCACTTTCCGTCTGAAGCAGGTGCTCACCGGACATGGGTGTTTCGGGAGGTACCTGTGTCAGATGAAGCGGGAAGCTACGTCCGGGTGTCATCATTGCGAGGATCGCCCAGAGGACACAGTAGAGCATACGGTGCAGGAGTGCCCAGCTTGGGCGGAGCACCGACGTGTCCTCGTGGAGGCGATCGGCGGCGGCGACCTCTCGCGTCCGGGCCTGGTTCAAGCAATGGTTCGGAGCGAGGGGGAATGGGAAGCAGTCACCGCCTTCTGCGAAGCAGTGATGCGTGCGAAGGCGGTGGCGGGAAACGAGAGAGAGCGCGCAGCTGCCTCCTCTCGACCCAGCCGCGGCCGCCGCCGCCCATGGAGACGCACCGGACGTCGGGATCGCGGGGCGATTTCCGGCCACCGTAGACGCGGGATTGCGGACGATGAGCGATGGGTAGCTCGCCGTCCGGTAAGGACCAAACCCGAGTCGACGGCGCGTCGTGTTCCACGCGCGCCTCAAGGTGCTGTCAGCAAAAGTGACGGGGCCACATAGGGCCAATGCCTGTCAGAGCCGCGAGGTAGTATGAAAATGACAACGCGGCTCTGAAATGCAAAGGGCAACGGAAGGAACACGGTGGGTTTTAGTCAGTAGAAGTCTGACAATCTCTCGCGTTCAGCCCAGAGCGTGAGAAGTCATTTGATGATTTCCCACCGAGAAAAAAAAAAACGACGTCGATAACAAACAACTTTCACTATGTGAACAACTCTGAAATTGCGAAAAAAATAACAGCTATTCCATACAATTTGGATCAGTAGATATTGCACTTTTGTATGTAACAGCTGTTATTTTTTTCGCCATTCCATGGTCACATAGTGAAAGTTGTTTGTTATCGATGTCTGAATATGTCAGTAAATTTTCTCGGGTAATCAAAAATTCACGATGTATAGTATAACTTATTAAGTCTTGTTTACTATTGGTTTTGCAGGTAATGATTTAGTGAAGAAGTGGAGAAGTATCAAAGATAATTTCTTCAGATACTTAAAAAAAATAAAAGAAGCATCAAAATCGGGTTCGGGCGCTACGAATCTGAAAAAGTATCATTTATATAACCAACTTCTTTTTTTGAGAAGAGTGGAACAAAATGCCACCGAATCCAGCTTAGACTCGCCTAGTGATATCAACACTGAATCTATGTCTACAAATGATGAAATTACTATAGATGAGTCTCCGCGCTATGTTCCAGTCGCGCGCAAAAGGGCAATGCAAATAAATGAATTTGAAAGAGAAGCACTAAATGTTCTCAAGGAGCCGGAAAATCGGCATATGTCCTTTTTCAAAGGTATATTGCCATCAATACAAGATTTTTCCGACCGAGAAACTCTCAGTTTCCAAAGTAAAGTAATACAAATTATAAACGATATGCGGTATGGACAAACATCATCATATGTGTGTGGCCCATCAACGTCTCAACAACCATTATCATATGGATATCAAACAACAAATTTTCAAAGTACATACAATTCTGATTATAATAATTCAATTACATCTCCAGATCAAGTATCTCAAGCAAGTGAAGAAACCGAATACGATTTTTCGAATATGTAATTACTGGTTAGTCTCTCTAAACTTAAGCTTATGACAATTGCTGATTATTTGTTAGTTGATTACTGATATTGATTAGTTGATTATATAATAAACAGACCAAAAAAACTGTTATCTTTTCATTACTTATATAAATTCTTACCTTAAAGTAATTCCCAGCATTTCTATTGGTTCCACTGGATTCCTCATATTAGTATAGTTTTTTCGTATGTGTGGTTCTAAGGACTTTAATAAACATTCGAAGCTGGATACATTCATTCTAATAAAATTAAAAAACTTCTTTTCGTCTAATAGCAACTCCCGATATTCTAACAAAAAAAACTGTCCATCACTATTTCTTAATGAAATGAAGGGACAGATCCAATACCGTCTTGTGATTTTGCGTCGATTTCGGCGGTGACGTAGTAATAGGAGCAATGCTAGACGTCTTTTCCGATCCATGCTTTCCTATAGACTGACTGCGATGTTTTTACAAAAATGCTTGCCGCAACTGTGCGTCACCGCTGCGTCGACCGAACGTTAAGACTGCGTCGTAGTAACGCTGCGACGACGCAGCGCCTGTGTGGCCGGCTATGCGTCAAAATATTTGCGTTGCGACGACGCAACGCGCCGTGTGGACGTTCGCTAATGAACTAAAATACTACAATGAACTCCTGATGACGCAACACGTAAGCGGACACTCCAAACGGCGGCATTATTAATGCATTTGGAAACATTGCAAATTCCCTATTCGGCGCATTAGACGAACAATTCGCGGAAAAATACAGCCGAGATATCAACATGATACAACAAAACGAAAAACATTTAGCCAGTTTATGGAAGAATCAGACGTCAATTGTCGAATCCGAGTACAATTTGCTGAAAAGAACAGAAGAAATCATGGCAAAACAACATAAAATAATCAACCAACACCTGATTACGCTAGATAAGATCTCAAACCAATTACAACAAGAGATAAACAACATATCCCTACTTCAAGAATTTACCATGACAGCCTTAACAGCTAGTAACTTACTTCATAACCATAAAAGAACTCAAGATATTTTACTTGACATTTTAACCAATGTCCACCATGGACAGTTTAACATTCATCTGCTTACCCCTGAACAGCTCCAAAAAGAGCTAAACATTATCTCTGGACATTTATCCGAGGATCTAACATTGCCCATTGAACCGCACGAGATACGAAAACTGTATTCTCTGATAAGCATTAAAGCACGAATAACTGACCAATACTTTCTCTTCCAAATTTTAATAACATTCCCTCTTATCAGTAGAGACCGATTCAAGTTGTACAGGATCTATCCTATACTACTTCAGACGAACAACAGTATGTTAGAGCTCATCCCGTCTTCAGAATACGTCGCTACAGATCTCAAAAGAGACTTATACCTAACCATTACGCCGGAAGAACACGCATCATGCAAACAGGAAGATGATATGTATAATGTGCGATTGGAAAAAGCCGATATACCATCTCGGGAATGAAAACAACTTTTGTGATCTCGACCGAGACACAGATACTTGCAAGGTACGGAGGACCAAGTGTGAAAACCAATGGACATCGCTTGCAAATCCGTCACTATTCCTGTACCATTGCTGCAACAAACAGACCGTCAAAGTAATCTGCGGTGAACAGATAGATAAAATACAATTGAGCAAAGCTGGGGTCATTTATATGGAACCAGGTTGCCTGTTGAAGGGTCAGGACTTCACTCTGAACAGTCATAATCTAAACAAAAATAGATTAGATATGAGCCCGGACCTATTTATACCTGAGATGGATCAATTAAACTTAATTATCAACAGCACTATGCCTCTCCATAATACGCAAGAAGCAGACGTTACGGACTTTGGCGAAATGGAGTACGCCTTCAAAAAACTACACCAACGGATCGATGACATGAAAAACAGCCAAGTGGAGATCGATCAAACATTATCCCCACATGACATCCATCAGTATGCCGTGAGCTACATCCTGGTCGGCGCGCTGGCGCTGGCGGCGAGCGCGCCGCGTCCTCATCACATCGGACATGGAGCTTCAACCCACCAGAAGTGGTAGTGATGTGAACGTCAACAGTGTTAGTGCTAGTGCGCGGCAAACATAAGTGAACGTAATTTTAGTGCGACACATAGTAAAGTAAACATTACAATGATGGATAGGGCGTGTCCTCGCGACCCTTAGGAACAATAAGCTCTTACTTTTAGTTCAAATATAATTTTTGTTCTATTAACATTTTAATCTTAAGTTGTCTTGTTATCACCTTGTAAACATCATTATCATGATCATTCCATTATTTTACTAACATAAAATTGCTTTATCACAGCATCCCTATCTTTCGGGGCCCGGAGTATGTTCGGTGTTTTCACCGAACACCTTAGTTAGCAATACCGTCGTGACGCGTTGACCTAATTTTATTTCTTTAGTAAACACAATTATTACTTTTAAGTTGACTTAGAGTCAGTGCACTTTGGTCTACCGCGTTAGCCGGGTGTATTCTAACATTCATCAACATTTCATTTAACATTTTAACATTGAGAGTGATTCAATAAATAGTGTTCAACATAAACATTTGTTTCTCCTCAAAAACACCGACACCTTGCTGCGTACCCCGACACCAATATTTGTTTTTTCTATGTACGTGTACCGTGTGTGTTTTATTTATGTGCTAAATAAATACTATTCTTTCTTTCTTTTCTTTCATAAAATTAAATTGAATATTATCTATCATCATGTACCTACCCAAACGTTTGTTAGTGAAAAATAAATGACTTTACTGGTATTTTATTATAAAATACCAGTTGATATTCTCGAACTGAATGAGAGAAAATTTAAAGCATGCATAAAACGCACACTATGTAGACAAGCGTATTATAAACTGGAAGATTGTATCCTCGATAAAAACGCTTGGCTAAATGCTGGTCCTGCTCCACAGCCACAGCTGCTTGGGTCCACTTGTTAGGTTTTATATTTGGAAGAGATGCTCACTCTCTATTTTTTTATAGGTACTTACATAATTATTATAATAACTTATTTATTATTTTTGATGTAAGAACTTAATCGTTGTTTTTATTAATTTATTTTACATTATTTGGTCATTGACAACCATAGTTTTGTGTAAAGTAGAAGCATGTTTTTCAAATTTTGTAAATTTGAGTACCATGAAGCCATTTACATTTTATATGATTAGTCATAGTTTTACTTGTTGGACATGAACGAGCATGGTGGTTGAGAGCATGTCATGCTCACTCCATATCTCGCTGATGGCGGCGCGTGGGTTGGATCATTCGGTTCCCTTCGAAATGGTTGAGCTGAAAGGTGCCGATACACGCGTCATGTTCGTGAACGGGCGCCGTCGGTTGAGACTGGTCATGTCTTAACTGCCACTGGCTCAATTTAATCTTTATATTTTAAATTCTTATAATAAGCCATTTTTTCCTTTGCATTGTCCTCATATGCAGAAGCAACAAGTATATGTAACTTAGAATTTTGTAAAACAGAACATAATTTAAAAGTGTGACCGTGGAGTTTCTTGCACGTTCTTCTCCATAGAGATCTACGCTTTGGAACGTGCAAATAGCTTCCATGTTTTTGACTGACCTTGACGTTTCAAAAGTCCCTGTAAATGGTTTATTTGAAATAAAATGCTTTGAATTTGAATTGAAAAAAAAAATTGAATAATATTAATGTGCATTTTTAACAGACTTAAAAAAAGAAGGATGCACTTGTGATAAGCAAACGACCTGAAGTATAAGGGCAGCAGTGGAACAAACAAAGTGGCGTTAAAAAACATCTTGTTACGAGAAGAAAACTATAATAAAACCAGTTTGTTCTTAACTTTAGTCACCAACGACATCTGTTATGAGTTATAGCTGTTAAAAAATGAGTCCAGCATTTTAGCTATGCATCCGACGACGACGCGGCGGCGTGCTGGTGCTGTGGCGGAGCGGGGCAGGCGTGGCGTGACGGCGGCGGCGCTCCGCGTGTCTGCCGCGGGCAGAAGGCGCGGCGCTCGCGCCACCTGCGTCAACGGGGGCGTCACGCGCCTGCCCAATATGTGCTGGGCCACTCTTTTAAACTGGACATACTGACTGAACTCACTGCAAGTCGAATGTAAAGATGAACGTAACATTTAGACGATAAGAGAGAGCACGGGGAAATATAATTTAATTTGCTATGATATAAAATGAATGCGCGAACTAAAGGGAAAAATGCGTACATGACGTGTTGTGTTGCGACCAATCAGAATATGTCCAAGAAAGCTCGACTCGCCGTTCACAACAAGTGTCCTGGTGTCTAAACTATGTGAAAAGTGAGTGTTGGATGTGAATAAATAGCAGCTCGACTATACTGTCTAAGAATATTCTTAGACAGTTTAGTCGTGCTGAGAGGATGAAAGAGAGGTGACTTAAGACGAGTGGAAGCGCTACACCATTGTTATCTCTTCAACACTCTTGGTTGACTGGTAGGGAATAGAGAGCGGTACAAAGGTGGACTCGCCTTCGTACCTATTTGCATACAATCGAATTAAATAAATAAATAAGTACGCATTTCCTGTTGGTGTTGTTATTCAAAAAGCTCCAGTGGCGTAGTACTCGCAAACGGCGAGCATCTATGACGAGATTTATGAACGTTTGAGATAATCTACGATAGGTATGAATGTAAACGAATCAAAAGTAGTACCTAGGTTAGGATCAATCCGTTTGGAAAAAGGCGTGAAGTTTATGAACGTAGGTACGTTACTTTATCACGTTATATAAATTTATATCTAGGTACTTATAAATATAAATGAGAATTATACCGACAAGCGCCATCTGATGTCCTTAGCACAAGGAAAATACTCATACAGATATGTAGGTAATAATACAAAATAATCACTAAAAAATTAAATATAACATAAATAATTTCATATTTTTAATCAAAACAGGAGTCCAAAAGGAATAATTATGTATTTTCTTTTTATTACGACATGTCATTTCACACCTGTAAAGTCATCAACTTCAGAACAAAGTATTAATGTTTTTTTTTGTGTACCTATTGAAGAAGGTCAAACATCATTCCCAAATCAATGCAAAAAAGTGGATGCAAAAAGGCGCCGTAAATACTGAAAAACATTTTTGTTAGTTGATTTCCAGCCAAATACAGGCTAAATACAGGCTAAATGCTATAAGTACAGTGCAGAACAAACTGCTGACATTGACAGTACTTGACAATTGACATACTGACACTTTATGCTGACAGCTGACAGCATGGATGACAGCAACATGGTGGGATGGATACTGGATAGTTTTAGTTAGAGTTAGTCACAGAGTACTTTTTCTATATGGGAGTTAGTATAGTATTATAGTTGTTCTGGTCGTCCGTTATCAATCCCAGAAAGATCTATTTACCAAATAAACCAATGAAGTAATATAAAGTAGAAATAAACGATAGAATATGGCGCTGTACGAAGGTATAGCGTTAATACAAGAAAAGCAGGCCGTCGTGTTAGACCTCGGCACTGACTACACCAAGTAAGTTAGTTTACCGAAAGTTTGTCTTACTTTTATTACTCATCTTAAAAATCAAATGTCTAGCATTTGCGAGTTGTGTACTTAGGTACACATTACTCTAGGTGCTTTTGAAGATATCCAAGCTGTAAACCAACCATCAAGCTACACATGTAGCATTTACTTACATACATTTGCATGCGTAGTTACATGTTTTTATTCATATTTCGTCGATGCGCTAGCCAAATCTGATGTGTTTTTCATCAAATTGACAAGAGAGAAGATTATATCTAGGTACACTGTTTTATTTAATGATTAATTAATTGACTGAGATACAATTGAAAATGATTAAATGTATTGTTAATGTAATTTATATTTAAGGATTTAGTAACAAGAAAATGTCATAGAAATTTACATATCAGATTTGGCAAACACATCAACAAAATATTAATCAAACCTTTACCTGATTTGTGTCTATGGTAGATGCAAGTACATACCGCATACATATTCACTTTTTTACATTGTAGAATTACCTTATAATGCCAGGTACACTGGTAGACAAAATCCCATTTCCTGCAATTAACAAGCAGATTTTAATTTTGCACTTTAAAAAGTCCAGGACATCCTCCTGAACTGCAAGTCAAATACTTGCAAATCAGGAGGATGTTGTGGATATTTCCTGGTAGAAAGCCACAGTATTGCCTGTGTGGATTAAAGACTCGTTGATGGCAAGACTTACTGAAACATAACTGTTTCTTATTCTTATCGTTTTGATTTCTCAAAAATTGTCTGACCAATATGTAGTCACCTAAATAACTCTGGTATCACTACATAGTATAAAACAAAGTCGTTTTACCATAGTACCGAAATTAAATTGGGTGGATTGCTCATCAATACTCACAGCTGCTTCATTTCAGCAATGTTGCCAGACAGATGCTGTCTGACATGCAGTTTGTAGTGTTGCTGGTCAGTTGCAGAGATAGTTTCAAAAAGTCACCGTGGCTCTGGAATGCAAAGGGCATTAGAAGGAACATGGAGGGGTTTTAGTCAGTAAGAATGGTGTGATTGTGGTCAAGAGCAAGCCCATTACCAAATAAAAAAATATAAAAGAATTTTACACCTTCTGCTCAAAGAGTTATTTGAACACAGCCCATCCTTAAAAAAATGCTGTTCATGAAATAATAAGTTTGATTTATTTAATTAAATATTAAGTAAAGGTTACGACACTGGATCCCGCACTAGGATACCCTGTGATGCAGGTTCCAGCCTCTCACAACAGATTACATCTATACTTCTATAATAATATTATAAAGATGTTTTGGGAGGTTGTAGGGGGTAATCTCTGGATCTACTGACCAGATTTTGAAAATTCTTTTACCAATAGTAAGCCACATTATTTGTAAGTGTCATAGGCTATTAACCCGAAAAATACTGCCTGACGAAGTGGGCACGGGTCAGCTAGTAATTATATTACGGTTAAGGAAACCTTAAGCATGAAAATGCAACATTTTCAGAATGATCTCTAAACATAAGAATAGAAGGTTACTTATTTCCGTTTCACTGTAGTTACCAATCTTTTAAAAAGGTAACAATGTGATTAATTTCCTATGACGGGGCCAGTGAGGACACTGGCATTCGTTTGGGATGGGTTAAGACTACCCCATTTGGTCAGATTATTCCTACACAAGTGCTGAAATGTATGTATGTATAGTAATCGCGTGTAACATGGTAGGTTCGGGTTCACGGGCGAGGCGGCGCCGCGCTGCATCGTGCGCTCGGAGTTCTGGTGCCCGGCCGCGCGGCGCTACCGGCGCGTGCACGACTACGCCTCGGCCGACGAGTTGTACGACAACCTGGTGCACATGCTACACCTGCTCTACTACAGGTACCCACACTACCCACTGCCCACCGCCCATCGCCGACACTTGTCAATACATCGAACTGATTAGTCTTTTCCCAACTCCGTCGGGTTGGCTTCCCTTCCAAATGGATGCAGCTAACATACATAACGTAACATATTTTCAGAGCGCGACTGTTTAAACCCCTTCTACATGGATGTAATCTAGCGTTCCATCCAATCCTATCCAAGGTGACCTTGGAGGGAGGCACGATTGCATCCACGGCGAGCTTTATTGTGAATCGCGCTCGCGAAGAGATAAGACGTAGAAATGGCTCCTAATTTATCGAAACCGGTTAAGAGCGAGTTGGACTCGCGCACAGAGGGTTCCGTACCATCATTTAAAACATGAATGATGGGCGGACGGACGGTCGGTCGGACGGACGGACAGCAGAGGCTTAGTTATGGGGTTCCGTTAGTTACTACCCTTTAGGTACGGAACCCTAAAAAAGGAAAAATGTTTGGGAATGTGCAAATAGCGCTCTTTCATAAGATACGGTGATACCCCATATGCCCTAGTAGCCCCACTTCGAATTTTTAGAACACTCTCAGTCGCTGTTGCAAGAAAAAATTACACATTTTTATTTCTTTCGCATTTGCAAAATAATTGAACAAACGTCATTTAAAACTATTTCAAGTTGACAGTATTAGTACCTAGTTCTTGTGATAACCACCACACTGGGTTCTTGTGGCCCAGCTGTCAGACGGACAGACTCAGTCACAGCATAAGGGTTCCTTTTCACCATTTTGGTACGAAACCCTAAAAAATAAAGAATAAAGTATGTGAAGCGCTGGTTAAAGGAACGATGAATTCTCAGTCATTCAGTTTATTGGAATTATTTATTTATTATAGTTAATCGATAACCTATACCGATAATAACATTTTATTCATAATCGGACGTGAATGTCACTTAGCACCCGCATAGGCAACGAGTGCGCACCAAAGAGGTGCGCACTCGTTGCCTGCCGTAGCGCAACTGTCCTTGGCTGGATTAAATCCTCCGTCTACACAGATGCAATCGACGCGCGACGCGCTCCATCCGTGGATGGAAGTGCGCGCCCGTCCTCCAAGGGCGTTGAAGGTCAATCTAAAATTTGGATTACATCTGCCGTCTACACTGATGTAATCTAGCAAGGTCACCTTGGATAGGATTGGATGGAACGCTAGATTACATCCATGTAGAAGGGGTTTTAGTTGCCTTAAACCCCTTATTACTACGTTATTATCGGTATAGGTTATCGATTAAATATAATGAACTGAATGATTGAGAATTCATCGTTCCTTTAACCAGCGGTTCACATACTTTATTTTTTAGGGTTCCGTATAGGACGATTAAATATAATAAATAAACGATTCCAATAAACTGAATCACTGAGAATTCATCGTTCCTTAAACCAGCGCTTCATTCACTTTTTTTCATTATTGTTTAGGGTTCCCTTATGGTGTGTATAATACTGTCAACTTGAGATGACGTTTGATCAATTATTTTGCAAATACGAAAGAAATAAACATGTAATTTTTTTTCTTGCAACAGCGACTAAGAGGGTTTTAAAAATTCGAATTGGGCTACTAGGGCATGTGGGGTATCACCGTATCATATGAAAGAGAGCCATTTGTACATTCTCAATCATTTTTCCTTTTTTAGGGTTCCGTACGTAAAGGGTAACTAAAGGACCCCTATAACTAAGCCTCTACTGTCCATCCGTCCGTCCGACCGTCCGCCTGCATCCTGAATTACCCTATTTGCCTTTGTACCTATTTTTCTGTTTACTCCTTTTTATTTTTCTGTGGAATGTGTGTACATAAACTGTTAAATAAATAAAAAAATAATGTTTTAAATGATGGTACGGAACCCTCGGTGCGCGAGTCCAACTCGCTCTTGACGCGTTTCGATAAATTAGGAGCCATTTACGTCTTATCTCTTCGCGTGCGCGATTCACAATGAAGCTCGCCCGTGATGGAGCTTAGATTACATCCATGTAGACGAAACACAATCCGCGGATGCAATCGTGCCTCCCTCCAAGGTTACCTTGGATAGGATTGGATGGAACGCTAGATTACATCCATGTAGAAGGGATATTACTTTTGCTCCACCCCTAATCAAATGATGAGTGGGTACACCGATATTATAGTTCGGACAGTCACATTAATGAATGAATGATATTTATTTGCTAGAATACAGATAGCATAAGTTCTTAATTAGTTCTTTTGTTTAATCCTGAAGCACAATATTTTACTTGCATTACAGTCCATTATGCACTACTGATACTGATTTTTCAGAGCAAAAATAAGAGTCTTCTCTTAGCAATGATTGTTTGCCCCGTGCACAGACACGTGCTGGTGAACCCCAAGGAGCGCAAAGTGGTGGTGGTGGAGTCGCTACTCACGCCCACGCTGTTCCGCGAGACGCTCGCCAGGGTGCTGTTCACGCACTACGAGGTGAGCCGCCTCGAATGCTCTCCACGTATGAAGCATGCCGCAAGGTGCTGGTGGTGGAGTCGCTACTCACGCCCACGCTGTTCCGCGAGACGCTCGCCAGGGTGCTGTTCACGCACTACGAGGTGAGCCGCCTCGAATGCTCTCCACGTATGAAGCATGCCGCAAGGTGCTGGTGGTGGAGTCGCTACTCACGCCCACGCTGTTCCGCGAGACGCTCGCCAGGGTGCTGTTCACGCACTACGAGGTGAGCCGCCTCGAATGCTCTCCACGTATGAAGCATGCCGCAAGGTGCTGGTGGTGGAGTCGCTACTCACGCCCACGCTGTTCCGCGAGACGCTCGCCAGGGTGCTGTTCACGCACTACGAGGTGAGCCGCCTCGAATGCTCTCCACGTATGAAGCATGCCGCAAGGTGCTGGTGGTGGAGTCGCTACTCACGCCCACGCTGTTCCGCGAGACGCTCGCCAGGGTGCTGTTCACGCACTACGAGGTGAGCCGCCTCGAATGCTCTCCACGTATGAAGCATGCCGCAAGGTGCTGGTGGTGGAGTCGCTACTCACGCCCACGCTGTTCCGCGAGACGCTCGCCAGGGTGCTGTTCACGCACTACGAGGTGAGCCGCCTCGAATGCTCTCCACGTATGAAGCATGCCGCAAGGTGCTGGTGGTGGAGTCGCTACTCACGCCCACGCTGTTCCGCGAGACGCTCGCCAGGGTGCTGTTCACGCACTACGAGGTGAGCCGCCTCGAATGCTCTCCACGTATGAAGCATGCCGCAAGGTGCTGGTGGTGGAGTCGCTACTCACGCCCACGCTGTTCCGCGAGACGCTCGCCAGGGTGCTGTTCACGCACTACGAGGTGAGCCGCCTCGAATGCTCTCCACGTATGAAGCATGCCGCAAGGTGCTGGTGGTGGAGTCGCTACTCACGCCCACGCTGTTCCGCGAGACGCTCGCCAGGGTGCTGTTCACGCACTACGAGGTGAGCCGCCTCGAATGCTCTCCACGTATGAAGCATGCCGCAAGGTGCTGGTGGTGGAGTCGCTACTCACGCCCACGCTGTTCCGCGAGACGCTCGCCAGGGTGCTGTTCACGCACTACGAGGTGAGCCGCCTCGAATGCTCTCCACGTATGAAGCATGCCGCAAGGTGCTGGTGGTGGAGTCGCTACTCACGCCCACGCTGTTCCGCGAGACGCTCGCCAGGGTGCTGTTCACGCACTACGAGGTGAGCCGCCTCGAATGCTCTCCACGTATGAAGCATGCCGCAAGGTGCTGGTGGTGGAGTCGCTACTCACGCCCACGCTGTTCCGCGAGACGCTCGCCAGGGTGCTGTTCACGCACTACGAGGTGAGCCGCCTCGAATGCTCTCCACGTATGAAGCATGCCGCAAGGTGCTGGTGGTGGAGTCGCTACTCACGCCCACGCTGTTCCGCGAGACGCTCGCCAGGGTGCTGTTCACGCACTACGGGGTGAGCCGCCTCGAATGCTCTCCACGTATGAAGCATGCCGCAAGGTGCTGGTGGTGGAGTCGCTACTCACGCCCACGCTGTTCCGCGAGACGCTCGCCAGGGTGCTGTTCACGCACTACGAGGTGAGCCGCCTCGAATGCTCTCCACGTATGAAGCATGCCGCAAGGTGCTGGTGGTGGAGTCGCTACTCACGCCCACGCTGTTCCGCGAGACGCTCGCCAGGGTGCTGTTCACGCACTACGAGGTGAGCCGCCTCGAATGCTCTCCACGTATGAAGCATGCCGCAAGGTGCTGGTGGTGGAGTCGCTACTCACGCCCACGCTGTTCCGCGAGACGCTCGCCAGGGTGCTGTTCACGCACTACGAGGTGAGCCGCCTCGAATGCTCTCCACGTATGAAGCATGCCGCAAGGTGCTGGTGGTGGAGTCGCTACTCACGCCCACGCTGTTCCGCGAGACGCTCGCCAGGGTGCTGTTCACGCACTACGAGGTGAGCCGCCTCGAATGCTCTCCACGTATGAAGCATGCCGCAAGGTGCTGGTGGTGGAGTCGCTACTCACGCCCACGCTGTTCCGCGAGACGCTCGCCAGGGTGCTGTTCACGCACTACGAGGTGAGCCGCCTCGAATGCTCTCCACGTATGAAGCATGCCGCAAGGTGCTGGTGGTGGAGTCGCTACTCACGCCCACGCTGTTCCGCGAGACGCTCGCCAGGGTGCTGTTCACGCACTACGAGGTGAGCCGCCTCGAATGCTCTCCACGTATGAAGCATGCCGCAAGGTGCTGGTGGTGGAGTCGCTACTCACGCCCACGGTGTTCCGCGAAACGTTCGCCAGGGTGCTCACAACAACACGTCGCGGCGCCGTCCTGCCGTCGTGAACGTGATACTTTATTGGTAGCTCGTTGGCAGCAGTCTTGTTTGTGTCGATTCAGAATTTAACTACGAGTTTGGCGCCTGCAACTGAAAAAGAGACAATTAATTGTGGTCAAAATGTTATCTGCTCAAGTAGTAACTATTTAGTAATCTGTGCTTAAGTGCAGCATTTACAGAAACAACAATAAGTTGATATGGTAGTTCGTGTGTCTACGCAGGTGTCGGGCGTGATCTGGGCGGACAGCGGGCGCCTGTGCGCGCTGACGCTGGGCACGCCGGTGACGCTGGTCGTGTCCATCGGCGCCAAGGAGGCCGAAGTCTGCGCAGGTAACGACATTCTTCTCGCATCCATATCACACGTTTGAAACCATTGGCATAACATTCTCGGAGTATAGTGCTCCTTATAGTAGGTATCAAGCTGAATCCAAATGTTTTATATTCTAAAACCTTGTTTTCAAGTGATTTTATTGTAATTAACTTCAATACAGTATTACTGGTATGCTTCAATAAATCAATCGTGAAGATCATCATCTGCCTAGCCTTTCCCAGCTATATTGGTGTTGGCGAAACTATTAGGAATATCGAAAAACACTGAAAGGAGTCTCGAGCCCGATTTAGATGAAAACTAAAACGTCCGTGTGCCGAGCCTGCATGCGTGTGCGTGACGAGGGGGACGAGGGGGGGAAAGCTGTTCGAGTGGGTACTCGCAGCCCGCCTCGTCGGCCACCTGGAGGAGAGGGGCCGACGATGCCGTGTGAGAGACCTCACGGAGGAAGTGGTGTCCCAGAGCGGGATGATGTCGGCGGGGTCCTTGGACATCTCAAACGCCTTCAACACCCTGCCCTGGAGTTGTATCCGGGAGGCACTGCGCTATCATCGAGTGCGTCCCTACCGCCGCTGCGTCATTGGGGCTTATTTGAAGGTGAGGTGTGTCACCTATTTGGGACGTGATGGCAGACACCAGCGCCCCATGTCGTGCGGTGTTCCACAGGGTTCAGTCATGTGCCCGCACCTGTGGAACATCGAGTACGACTGGGTGTTGAGGGGCGAACTCCCGCCGAGAGTGGACCTGACGTGTTACGCTTGGCGACACGCTGGTTACTGCCCGGGGGAGCTTGTACAGGGAGGCAGCGTTGCTGGTGAAGGCTGCGGTCTCTCAGGTGGTGAGCCGCATACGGCGCCTTGGCCTGGAGGTGGTGGCCCTCAACAAGTCGGAAGCCATAGCTTTTCATGACTCCCCACCTGTTGAGCATCAGCAGCAGGCGCACGGACGTCGGCGGAGGGCAGATAATGCCCTCTTTCACTTCCCCTAAATGGGTCCAAGGATGGTGGACTCGGAGATGTCCGCCGCTCCGCTTCATATAGGACCCCAGGTGCGTATTGTTTCACGCGCGCCCCTCTTAAACGTAGCAGGGGTTGTTGAAAACTTCACTACCCCACTTTGAGCAGAGGCGGGCCAGTCGAGGTCTACGTTGAAGATTGCTTTAGCGCTCCCGTAGCCCCCGATGCAAGTGTACGAGGGAAAATGTGGTGGTTTAGTCAGTAGGAGTACAGGAAAGCATAAATGAGGATTTCGACCCCGATACCAACAAAAAAAGTTTACATTGTGTTAAACATAAAATTGGTTGTAGACGGTTAAAACTTGGTGTAACCGCACTTCGACTGTTTCTTGTCTTGTAATTTTGTAACTCTTGTGAGGCGCACTCGCGCCACATAATTTCATCGTTTTCGGGTTGTGAAGCTCGTGGGTCGAAGGCCGCCTGGCTCGTCGTCAGTAGTGAGTGACGTGTGTGTGCAGTGGTGCACTCGTGTGTGGTGCTGCGCGCGCTGCAGACGCAGCCGCTGGGCGCGCGCGCCGTGCACGTTAGTAGTGAGTGACATGAGCGTGTGTGTGCAGTGGTGCACTCGTGCGTGGTGCTGCGCGCGCTGCAGACGCAGCCGCTGGGTGCGCGCGCCGTGCACGTTAGTAGTGAGTGACATGAGCGTGTGTGTGCAGTGGTGCACTCGTGCGTGGTGCTGCGCGCGCTGCAGACGCAGCCGCTGGGTGCGCGCGCCGTGCACGTTAGTAGTGAGTGACATGAGCGTGTGTGTGCAGTGGTGCACTCGTGCGTGGTGCTGCGCGCGCTGCAGACGCAGCCGCTGGGTGCGCGCGCCGTGCACGTTAGTAGTGAGTGACATGAGCGTGTGTGTGCAGTGGTGCACTCGTGCGTGGTGCTGCGCGCGCTGCAGACGCAGCCGCTGGGTGCGCGCGCCGTGCACGTTAGTAGTGAGTGACATGAGCGTGTGTGTGCAGTGGTGCACTCGTGCGTGGTGCTGCGCGCGCTGCAGACGCAGCCGCTGGGTGCGCGCGCCGTGCACGTTAGTAGTGAGTGACATGAGCGTGTGTGTGCAGTGGTGCACTCGTGCGTGGTGCTGCGCGCGCTGCAGACGCAGCCGCTGGGTGCGCGCGCCGTGCACGTTAGTAGTGAGTGACATGAGCGTGTGTGTGCAGTGGTGCACTCGTGCGTGGTGCTGCGCGCGCTGCAGACGCAGCCGCTGGGTGCGCGCGCCGTGCACGTTAGTAGTGAGTGACATGAGCGTGTGTGTGCAGTGGTGCACTCGTGCGTGGTGCTGCGCGGGCTGCAGACGCAGCCGCTGGGCTGCGCGCCGTGCACGTTAGTAGTGAGTGACATGAGCGTGTGTGTGGAGTGGTGCACTCGTGCGTGGTGCTGCGCGCGCCGTGCACGTTAGTAGTGAGTGACATGAGCGTGTGTGTGCAGTGGTGCACTCGTGCGTGGTGCTGCGCGCGCTGCAGACGCAGCCGCTGGGTGCGCGCGCCGTGCACGTTAGTAGTGAGTGACATGAGCGTGTGTGTGCAGTGGTGCACTCGTGCGTGGTGCTGCGCGCGCTGCAGACGCAGCCGCTGGGTGCGCGCGCCGTGCACGTTAGTAGTGAGTGACATGAGCGTGTGTGTGCAGTGGTGCACTCGTGCGTGGTGCTGCGCGCGCTGCAGACGCAGCCGCTGGGTGCGCGCGCCGTGCACGTTAGTAGTGAGTGACATGAGCGTGTGTGTGCAGTGGTGCACTCGTGCGTCGTGCTGCGCGCGCTGCAGACGCAGCCGCTGGGTGCGCGCGCCGTGCACGTTAGTAGTGAGTGACATGAGCGTGTGTGTGCAGTGGTGCACTCGTGCGTGGTGCTGCGCGCGCCGTGCACGTTAGTAGTGAGTGACATGAGCGTGTGTGTGCAGTGGTGCACTCGTGCGTGGTGCTGCGCGCGCCGTGCACGTTAGTAGTGAGTGACATGAGCGTGTGTGTGCAGTGGTGCACTCGTGCGTGTTGCTGCGCGCGCTGCAGACGCAGCCGCTGGGTGCGCGCGCCGTGCACGTTAGTAGTGAGTGACATGAGCGTGTGTGTGCAGTGGTGCACTCGTGCGTGGTGCTGCGCGCGCTGCAGACGCAGCCGCTGGGTGCGCGCGCCGTGCACGTTAGTAGTGAGTGACATGAGCGTGTGTGTGCAGTGGTGCACTCGTGCGTGGTGCTGCGCGCGCTGCAGACGCAGCCGCTGGATGCGCGCGCCGTGCACGTTAGTAGTGAGTGACATGAGCGTGTGTGTGCAGTGGTGCACTCGTGCGTGGTGCTGCGCGCGCTGCAGACGCAGCCGCTGGGTGCGCGCGCCGTGCACGTTAGTAGTGAGTGACATGAGCGTGTGTGTGCAGTGGTGCACTCGTGCGTGGTGCTGCGCGCGCTGCAGACGCAGCCGCTGGGTGCGCGCGCCGTGCACGCGGAGCTGGCGCGCCTACTGGACGAGCACGCCGGCGCGCCGCTGCACCTGCCCGACCACGTGCTCGAGGACATCAAAGGTAACGTACATTCCAAGCTATAATCTATTTTGTTCAGTTCACTAATCGGTTACCTATCATAAGTTCGAAAGAAAATTTAACCGAATTTCATTTCCCCTAAAACTTTTCAATTATTATCATTTTTTTTTACTTCATCGAAGTCACGTCTACCGCTGTATCAATTGACCTATTATCAATTTGATTTTTTTCGTTACGCCGACGTTTCATTTGGTCGAAAACCTTTTTACCGAAGTTTCACTTAGCCGAAATAACTTTTGTTCGAAGCATTACGTTTTCGAACATTCATTATACCACTGTTTTAATTTAAGTGGTGTAATGGTGGTATAGTAGTGATGGTGGTGGTAGTGATGGTTAACAAAAGTGGTCTTAAGTGGTCCAAGGAAGAAGCATGCAAACAAGGATGCTTGCATACAGCATGCAAGCAACATGCAGCAAGCATTGTTTCTCGGCTCCGGCGCTGCGGGGTTTGGGCGGCCCCACGCGAGCTTATCGTCGCAGATGGTTTTAACGCTCACCACCGCAGCTTCGGCTTGCTGGCCGGCCAGCCTCAGTCGCGGTGGCGGTCCTTTAAACCACCTGCTCCTCAGCTCGCGGGCCGCCCCACCCTTAAGCAGGCTTAAATTACACTCTAGAGCTGACAGACTGCGTGAAGTCGATTTTGCAGCGATTTTTTCTGTCACTAAATTAACTTAAATGACACTATCTTAATTTGAATTTTAAAATGTTACCAAGTAACCGGCTATATATTTGTGATTAATATTCCATAAAATGTTGTTTCGGTGTGGTGAAAATATGGCAAACGAAAAAAAAGTTCAAAAGAGGCTTCGGCCAATAATAGTTCGGTACAATAATAGTTCGGTACAATAATAAGTAGTTCGGTACAATAATAGTTCGGTACAATAATAGTTCGGTACAATAATAGTTCGGTAAAATAATAGTTCGGTACGATAATAGTTCGGTACAATAATAGTTTGGTACAATAATAATTCGGTACAATAATAGTTCGGCCAATAATAGTTCGGTACAATAATAGTTCGGTACAATAATAAGTAGTTCGGTACAATAATAGTTCGGTACAATAATAGTTCGGTAGGTACAATAATAGTTCGGTACAATAATAGTTCGGTACAATAATAGTTCGGTACAATAATAGTTCGGCAATAATAGTTCGGTACAATAATAGTTCGGTACAATAATAGTTCGGTACAATAATAGTTCGGTACAATAATAGTTCGGTACAATAATAGTTCGGCCAATAATAGTTCGGTACAATATTAGTTCGGCCAATAATAGTTCGGTACAATAATACCTATGTCACATGATACTTCGTTGATCTAAAAATATGTCAATTAATGCATATAGCAAATAAGACGTCGGTCAATAGTTTTCGGTAAAATGAACCGCCTATGCTCAGTACCTACCTAGTTTACAAAACAGAATTTTCACAAATCAGAAGTTTATTCCGAAACGCCGACACGGAGCAGTTGACTCAACTCAACGTGGTTCGTATATTATGCACTTGCAAAACAACCAGGATTTAATCGCAAAAGCAAAATCCGAACGAGAAACCGGGTACGCTCGCGCAGACAGAAATTATTCGTGATTAAAGAGTTGCCATTGCAACGATAATAAATACGGGATACCTATTTGTCTGCGAAAGTAGGTACTTCGATTGTTATTATATCGAACACAGTGTGTCGATAATTCAGTTGTACGATGTTTTATTCCATTGAAGCTTTATTGGTGCGATGTAACACTAGTGCGAAAAATCCTGTAGCGAAAAACCCAGCTACAACGATTAATTTATTTTAGGTAAACTTACAGCTAAACATAACATTAATATACATTTGAACAAAATAAGGCCAATTACAAGCTTTCACGTGTAATATGTAAATAATATAATGAAATGGATAGTAGACTACACATATGTATAAGATATAGATGTAACATAAAACAGAAAATGGACTATTTATTACCGATTTTTTTTTCTCATTAGTTCGGTAATTTATTAGTTCGATAGAATGTCGATATATTATATTCCTCTATGGAATGTCGGTTCGAAACGCCTACTGTTTTAATTTCGGAAGTCGGTGTCATTATACCAAAAACACCGACTTTCGAAATTAAAGTTATTTTTACTTTGTAGTGTTTTGAAGTCGGTTTTATTTTTTTGTAAAAAAGTGTTTTATTTTTTACTTTTTAGTAGTACCTGCGTACGGTGCGTACCACTAAAAAGTGAAACCACAAACACAGCGTACCGGCGGTGTGATGTTATGTTATGAACTGGTGTAAACAATGAACACACATGCGATTTCAGAAATCCCGATCCATTTGCTATAATTTATTGAAGAGTTCTGTTGTATACCTCCAAAGTTCGTCATAAGATCTTCACCAAATTAAAATGGGACCAGTCCGGGAAAAAAATCTTCCAAACAAAAAAAGAATCATCCAAATCGGTTAACAATTGGCGAAAATGTCGCTGAACAAACATTTTTCATTGGATCCCATCATCAGATCCTGACTTATCATCAGCTCAGCAACATGGGATGATGATTATCAGGCACAAATATCTGAATTGCGTTAGAAATTTCATGAAAAACATTGTATGTGCTTATAAAATTTGAGGGTTTCCCTCGATTTTCATAGGATCCCATCATCAGATTCTGACTTGGTAACAATGACACCGCCTCAGGAGGCTTTCGAATAAAAAAATGTGGCTGACCACTTAATTTCTTTGATACATTTCTTAACGAAAAGGTAGCAAATATTGTACGATCAGTAGTAAATAGGTATTAAACAGTGCACATGATCTCATGTACATATCTCGTTTGGTCCAGCCTTCTGACGGCCACTACATATTGAACAGAAACATAAATGAAACAACAACAATTCGATAATGCGTCCGTCGACGTATATATATTTCAGTGAAGACGTGTTTCGTGATCCCGCGGGCGCGCGCGCTGCAGTGGGCGTCCGGCGCGCCCCCCTCCCCCGCGCGCGCCGTGCGCTGCGGCCGCGTGCTCGTGCCGGGCGCCGCGCGCGAGCTCAGCGCCGAGCCGCTGTTCGCGCGCGACGCCGAGCTGGGCTCGCTGCCCGACGCCGTGCTGGCGTGCTTGGCGGCCAGCCCGCGCGACGTGCGGCGCGAGCTGGCGCGCAACGTGCTGCTGGCGGGCGGCGCGGCGGCGCTGGCCGGCCTGCGCGCGCGCCTGGCCGCCGAGCTGCGCCACCTCGTCACGCAGCCGCCCTACGAGTAACCGTCCGCCTTCTCTCTCGCACGCCTACCCGTCCCGTTTCTAATAAATATTCAACATTGAATAAACTCGTTGCAGCACCAGTCTGCACATCGACGAGTTCAAGTTCCACACTGCGCCCGCGCACGAGAACACTTGCGCGTGGGTGGGCGGCGCCCTGCTGGGCGCGAACGAGGCGGGCGCCGCGCGTGCGCTGCCTCGCGAGCACTACGCGCGCGAGCCGCGCCTGCGCGACTGGGTGTGCCTACTGGACAACACGCCGCCCTCGCACCCGCACCGCGACCTGCGGGACATGTAGACACCGCTCACTCACACACTACGCGCGCGACTGGGTGTGCCTACTGGACAACACGCCGCCCTCGCACCCGCACCGCGACCTGCGGGACATGTAGACACCGCTCACTCACACACTACGCGCGCGACTGGGTGTGCCTACTGGACAACACGCCGCCCTCGCACCCGCACCGCGACCTGCGGGACATGTAGACACCGCTCACTCACACACTACGCGCGCGACTGGGTGTGCCTACTGGACAACACGCCGCCCTCGCACCCGCACCGCGACCTGCGGGACATGTAGACACCGCTCACTCACACACTACGCGCGCGACTGGGTGTGCCTACTGGACAACACGCCGCCCTCGCACCCGCACCGCGACCTGCGGGACATGTAGACACCGCTCACTCACACACTACGCGCGCGACTGGGTGTGCCTACTGGACAACACGCCGCCCTCGCACCCGCACCGCGACCTGCGGGACATGTAGACACCGCTCACTCACACACTACGCGCGCGACTGGGTGTGCCTACTGGACAACACGCCGCCCTCGCACCCGCACCGCGACCTGCGGGACATGTAGACACCGCTCACTCACACACTACGCGCGCGACTGGGTGTGCCTACTGGACAACACGCCGCCCTCGCACCCGCACCGCGACCTGCGGGACATGTAGACACCGCTCACTCACACACTACGCGCGCGACTGGGTGTGCCTACTGGACAACACGCCGCCCTCGCACCCGCACCGCGACCTGCGGGACATGTAGACACCGCTCACTCACACACTACGCGCGCGACTGGGTGTGCCTACTGGACAACACGCCGCCCTCGCACCCGCACCGCGACCTGCGGGACATGTAGACACCGCTCACTCACACACTACGCGCGCGACTGGGTGTGCCTACTGGACAACACGCCGCCCTCGCACCCGCACCGCGACCTGCGGGACATGTAGACACCGCTCACTCACACACTACGCGCGCGACTGGGTGTGCCTACTGGACAACACGCCGCCCTCGCACCCGCACCGCGACCTGCGGGACATGTAGACACCGCTCACTCACACACTACGCGCGCGACTGGGTGTGCCTACTGGACAACACGCCGCCCTCGCACCCGCACCGCGACCTGCGGGACATGTAGACACCGCTCACTCACACACTACGCGCGCGACTGGGTGTGCCTACTGGACAACACGCCGCCCTCGCACCCGCACCGCGACCTGCGGGACATGTAGACACCGCTCACTCACACACTACGCGCGCGACTGGGTGTGCCTACTGGACAACACGCCGCCCTCGCACCCGCACCGCGACCTGCGGGACATGTAGACACCGCTCACTCACACACTACGCGCGCGACTGGGTGTGCCTACTGGACAACACGCCGCCCTCGCACCCGCACCGCGACCTGCGGGACATGTAGACACCGCTCACTCACACACTACGCGCGCGACTGGGTGTGCCTACTGGACAACACGCCGCCCTCGCACCCGCACCGCGACCTGCGGGACATGTAGACACCGCTCACTCACACACTACGCGCGCGACTGGGTGTGCCTACTGGACAACACGCCGCCCTCGCACCCGCACCGCGACCTGCGGGACATGTAGACACCGCTCACTCACACACTACGCGCGCGACTGGGTGTGCCTACTGGACAACACGCCGCCCTCGCACCCGCACCGCGACCTGCGGGACATGTAGACACCGCTCACTCACACACTACGCGCGCGACTGGGTGTGCCTACTGGACAACACGCCGCCCTCGCACCCGCACCGCGACCTGCGGGACATGTAGACACCGCTCACTCACACACTACGCGCGCGACTGGGTGTGCCTACTGGACAACACGCCGCCCTCGCACCCGCACCGCGACCTGCGGGACATGTAGACACCGCTCACTCACACACTACGCGCGCGACTGGGTGTGCCTACTGGACAACACGCCGCCCTCGCACCCGCACCGCGACCTGCGGGACATGTAGACACCGCTCACTCACACACTACGCGCGCGACTGGGTGTGCCTACTGGACAACACGCCGCCCTCGCACCCGCACCGCGACCTGCGGGACATGTAGACACCGCTCACTCACACACTACGCGCGCGACTGGGTGTGCCTACTGGACAACACGCCGCCCTCGCACCCGCACCGCGACCTGCGGGACATGTAGACACCGCTCACTCACACACTACGCGCGCGACTGGGTGTGCCTACTGGACAACACGCCGCCCTCGCACCCGCACCGCGACCTGCGGGACATGTAGACACCGCTCACTCACACACTACGCGCGCGACTGGGTGTGCCTACTGGACAACACGCCGCCCTCGCACCCGCACCGCGACCTGCGGGACATGTAGACACCGCTCACTCACACACTACGCGCGCGACTGGGTGTGCCTACTGGACAACACGCCGCCCTCGCACCCGCACCGCGACCTGCGGGACATGTAGACACCGCTCACTCACACACTACGCGCGCGACTGGGTGTGCCTACTGGACAACACGCCGCCCTCGCACCCGCACCGCGACCTGCGGGACATGTAGACACCGCTCACTCACACACTACGCGCGCGACTGGGTGTGCCTACTGGACAACACGCCGCCCTCGCACCCGCACCGCGACCTGCGGGACATGTAGACACCGCTCACTCACACACTACGCGCGCGACTGGGTGTGCCTACTGGACAACACGCCGCCCTCGCACCCGCACCGCGACCTGCGGGACATGTAGACACCGCTCACTCACACACTACGCGCGCGACTGGGTGTGCCTACTGGACAACACGCCGCCCTCGCACCCGCACCGCGACCTGCGGGACATGTAGACACCGCTCACTCACACACTACGCGCGCGACTGGGTGTGCCTACTGGACAACACGCCGCCCTCGCACCCGCACCGCGACCTGCGGGACATGTAGACACCGCTCACTCACACACTACGCGCGCGACTGGGTGTGCCTACTGGACAACACGCCGCCCTCGCACCCGCACCGCGACCTGCGGGACATGTAGACACCGCTCACTCACACACTACGCGCGCGACTGGGTGTGCCTACTGGACAACACGCCGCCCTCGCACCCGCACCGCGACCTGCGGGACATGTAGACACCGCTCACTCACACACTACGCGCGCGACTGGGTGTGCCTACTGGACAACACGCCGCCCTCGCACCCGCACCGCGACCTGCGGGACATGTAGACACCGCTCACTCACACACTACGCGCGCGACTGGGTGTGCCTACTGGACAACACGCCGCCCTCGCACCCGCACCGCGACCTGCGGGACATGTAGACACCGCTCACTCACACACTACGCGCGCGACTGGGTGTGCCTACTGGACAACACGCCGCCCTCGCACCCGCACCGCGACCTGCGGGACATGTAGACACCGCTCACTCACACACTACGCGCGCGACTGGGTGTGCCTACTGGACAACACGCCGCCCTCGCACCCGCACCGCGACCTGCGGGACATGTAGACACCGCTCACTCACACACTACGCGCGCGACTGGGTGTGCCTACTGGACAACACGCCGCCCTCGCACCCGCACCGCGACCTGCGGGACATGTAGACACCGCTCACTCACACACTACGCGCGCGACTGGGTGTGCCTACTGGACAACACGCCGCCCTCGCACCCGCACCGCGACCTGCGGGACATGTAGACACCGCTCACTCACACACTACGCGCGCGAGCCGCGCCTGCGCACACAAGCAAGCCACGGTGTGCTAAAAGTCTGTTCTTGGCTTTACTTACCTGCACGAGGACCGGTCGATACATCGCTTAACTTTAGTATGTACAGAAAAAGACTCTGCACTGTAACATACTAACGTCTGAACTGTATTTAAGCTTCATTTAGTTTTGTAATTTAATAAATAACTTATTTTAACGTTATGTTAATCATTAATAACTTAATCCTAATCCTGAATCCTCTACTGCCCCAAAAGGAGGGTGATTTTCCATTACGTTACTCGGGTGTCCGCGATTGCCCCCCAACCGCCGCCCGACGACATTCTGAGTAAAACCTCCAACGATCGCGGAAAAACAACCATAGACAACACTATGAGAGCTCTGCCCAGGGTAGCCCGCGAAATTCAAATATTTTTCGCTAGAATGACTTTGGCATGAAATAACCATTCATTTTTTTACTATTGGTAGGCACGCGTTTGACCACTATCTCACTTGATGGTTAAGCGATGATGTGGTCGAAGATGGAACACGCTTGCCTAGCAGTAACCTATTCACTCATGACTTAAAAGACTCCCAGGTTGTAGACATCAAGAAACACAGACTCCGGCAGGGAATTCCACTCCTTAGCTGTACGCATTATGAATGTGTTCCCAAAACGTTTTGTGCGTATGGGTGGGATGTCGACCATGTACCGGTGACGCATTGCCGTTCGCCTTGTGGTCCAATGATGGAACGGGCTTGGCGGAATTAAATTATGCAATTCCGTCGCACAAAATGCAACCGGTAGAAAACCGACAGGCTAGCAACTCGTCGTCGATGTTCAAGACTTTGGAGCTTCGTCGCGACGAGCCTATCATTGCCGATGATCCCCTTGGCTCGTTTCTCAATTGACTCAAGGGCATCAAGCTGGTATCTGGCAGATCCGTCCCAAAGATGATAGCAGTATTCCATACACGATCGAACTGGCGCTTGATAAAGGTTGAGCAGCTGTTCCGGCGTGAAGGTACCGTTCAAGCGCTCAACCATAGCCTCCCGGAGCGACCGGATCTGTGACCCACCAGCTCGTGCGTTGGACACGTATCTCTCAGCAACAGTGCTGTCGTCTGCATACCTAAAGGTACCGGGTTTAAGCAGATCATTAATATGCAGCAAGAACAGTGTTGCTGAAAGCACCGACCCCTGAGGAACCCCGGCATTAATATCCAGTCCAGACGAGCAGCCATCTATGACCACTCGGATAGACCGATCCCTCAGGAAATTGCGATCCAATCACACAAACCGGCGGGCAGACCGAAGGAAGGAAGCTTACTAATATGGCTATCGTACCAGACCCTGTCGAAGGCCTTCGAGATGTCAAGGGAAACCGAGATGTGATTGGCATACGTTAAAAGATCCCCAGTTGACCGATTTCGGAGGAACCCGTATTGTCGGTCACTAAGGACATAGTCTTACAGACTATGGACGTTACCGAGATGGGTCTATAATTTGACGGGTCAGCTCGACTACCCTTTTTGGGCACGGGCTGCACGTTAGCTTGCTTCCAAGCCTTTAGCACTTTTCCAGTCTAAAACGAAAAGCGAAATAGGTGTGTCCAGATCAGAAACAACTCAGGCGCACAAGTCTCCAGAACAATTGCCGATATCCCGTCTGGGCCACTAGCCTTGTTAACGTTTAGGTTACGCAGTACCTTACGGACGGACGTCCTTCTGATGAATGCGAATGTTCGACATACTCGACTCGCATCCACCAGGAGAAGCAGGGGGCGTCTCGCCACCAGGATCCAGACGTGAAGATTCCGCAAACAAAGAAGCAAACAAGTTCGCTTTCCTTAGCGGAGTGGGCCAGCGTTCCGTCGGGACTCAGCAGTGGTGGTAGCGAGGGGCGGCAAAAGTTCGATTCGACCGACTTAGCCAGTGACCAAAAAGCCTTACTTACCTGCTGGGTAGGAAGCAAGTTTGTTCCCTATTCGGCTAATGTGGTCAAACCGAGCCCTCCGCAACACCTTCTTGCAGGACTTGGCAGCCCTGTTGAAGGCTCTCTTCTTCTGACTCACATCATTTCCTTTGCGCGTACGAACGTCGACCCATGCTAGGTACGCCGCGTGCTTAAGCGCATCAGCGCAATTGCACTCGGCACCAAACCATGGACGAGCTTCGCCAGACATTGTTATGTCAGAGAACGGAATGTAGTACTCCATTCCCCTCCGCAACACATCGGTCACGGCATCCGCGCACGACGAAGCAAAGCAAGTAGGCTGCCAAGGGTAACATTTTCAACATTTCATGAACTTCAGAGGGCTATATTGATGATTAAAATGGTTATAATTCTTTAGATGAATACGTGTTACGGCCGCGAATCGTATTTTGTTTAACATACAGCTTCACACTGACCGGCAAATTGCAAAAAATACATGAATATATTTGAATTTCGCCATGGCGACGTCGCCAGTGGCGCAGGCCTGGCTACTTCTGGCATCCGAAGATCGCCAAGTCGAGTGACCATGGCGTCTTGACATTCAGTTCGTTTACGTCGAAGAAATAGCATTTCTTTGTTATCTACGTCGCAGAAACATGGAAAAAGAAAAAAAGGATTAACCCATAGTGGGTTAATCCTTTTAAATCAGATCGAACCGAAGTGATATTTTTTTAACTACTATATTCCGAGCGAGCGTCCAAAATGGCAGCTGACTAGCGACTGAGTAAGCGAAGTGCAGTTTACACGTCTAAGTACATTATAGTGGCAACGTCGCCAGCCCGCCAGAGTATGCAGAAGCCATGTAGGAAGCTGTAGTTCGTGGCCACGCTTCCAGCTTGGCGACGTTACCAAACCGTCGCCAAGTGAGTCAGGTACCATAAATTTCACTATTAACTGCTGGGATGCGTAGCCGTAAAGTTTATCTATCCCCGAAATATTTTTTAATTAAAGTGTCTGTCTCCAAATGGAGTCATTTATAAAATGTAACCGGGTTGGAATGTGAGCTGTTACGTTTAAAAATTAGGAACCAGGAGATAAGAAACGTGTCAAAATATTTTTGGACTAGATTTTTTTCCGGAGGCAGGTAAATCTGGGCCCAGAGCCCGGTTTCGAATGAGACGATTTGCCCCGAACCCATAGAACAGAAAAACTGTTTTTTTTCTGAAATATCACAAAAAAAAATTGAATATGTTTATGGTTAATAGGTTTTGCAAGTTTTGCAACACTGGGAGCCCCGAAATTAGGGATGAGATATACTTGCAAATATCAATACTAGGGCTTACAAGTCCGAGTTTCTACAAATACGAGGAAGTCAGAAACCTGGTATACTAGAAAGTATTTTAAGCCAAATGAAATACGCATTTGGCTTAAAATACTTTCTAGTATTTTAAGTACAGTCTACTAGTCTTGTTCGTACCATGCGACAATTTTTATACGGCTTTTGTAGATGAAAATGAAACCTTTCCTTCCTACTTAAATCACAGGCTTAGTCTGCTAAGATAATTAAATTGTTTTGACGGTATTTTATCATGAATTTGTTTACAAACGTAGCTTATTAGTTAACTTTGTTTATTAGTTGGGAATGTAACCAATAAACAAACAAAGTTACGTACACATGAAAAAGAAGTTTTGTTTATTGACACCGCCCATTTTATGTGTTTTAGTTTTCCTTTTGTTTTATTTTTGGTGTATTTTCAATAAAGCGTATAACAAATAAATTAATAAATAAGGTCACAGTCAGCCAATTGTATATCAAGTTCGCACTCACTCAAACCACAACTGACGAAAGAAAAATAATAAACGTAAATATAACAAAACATTTTCTAAAATACTTTCGTCCACGCAATAATGTGTCTCATATCAATAGCCTTTAGGGTAAATGGCGCCACAAACGAGTCTAAAGAAATCATAAAGTTCCCTGACACACACCTACACACTACACACATTTCGGTTTATGCACACGAACAACTTCGGAATATTTCGAGCACAGCTACTGAGCCCCCAATCCTTAATTAACCATTTAACACAGGAAATGAATCCGTAATGTTATAATAGGAGCACAATAGCATTTGCAAATGAAAAATACTTTGAACTTCCAAGTATTTTTTTTCTGAAAAGATTATGCCCCTTGTCAAAAGGCAAATCACTTTCCTATGCAAGTATTTTACATCGGACGCTCAAGGTGCGGCTGCGTGCAGTGAAGGGCTCGCGCCAAAATACTTGTCACAGGAAATCGATTCGTATCCGTATAAAAATTAGGACTATAATCGCATCCTCGAAAAATATACAAACACTACAGATACTAAAGTTTATAATTTGCAAATGCGATTGTTCTCCTTATAATTAAGAGTAACATGGATAATTTTCCCGTGAAAGTATTTTCTAGCTCTGCCGGTGCCCGATAGCATAGAAAATACTTCCAAACTTGCAAGTTTTTCCTACTTCGTACCTGGGCGCCGTACTTTGAGGCAAAGCCAAGGTTTTCAAACCAGGTATGGTAAATACGTCTCATCCCTACGCGGAATGTCATTTTCATTTTGTCATCTGTCATTGTGTCAATTTGTGTCATCGTCGGTCGAAAATTCTAAAAATAATAGAAATTACTGCAAGTTTTGAAGATTTACTAGTTTTTACCGACTAAAAAGAAACTGTAGCGCCATGTCGGACATTAAAATAGTAGCAGCGAGCATTGTGAACTTCTTAAAGCGGCAGCTAGAAGGGGACTCGCTCAGCGTGGACTCACGCGAGAGCGTCGAGGTCGGTGTGCAGTGCATCGAGACCGCGTTCGAGCTGGGCCCCGAGGACGCGGCGCGCGGCCTGGACCTGCTGCAGCTCGTGCGCGCGCAGACGCGCAGCAGCGCGCCGCTCAACTCGCCGCCGACGCGCTCTGAGGCCGAGAAGCTTAAGAACGAGGGCAACGAGTTCATGAAGAGCGACCGTCACCGCGAGGCGCTGGACAAGTACACGCGCGCCATTGAGCTCGATCCCTCCAACCCCGTATACTTCTGCAACCGCGCCGCCGCGCAGTTCAAGCTGGGGGACAACGAGGCGGCCGTGGCCGACTGCACAGCGGCGTTGGCGCTGCAGCCCGACTACGGCAAGGCGCATTCGCGCCTGGGGCTCGCGCTCACCGCGCTGGAGCGGCACCGCGAGGCGCGCGCGGCCTACGCGCGGGCCGCGCAGCTGGAGCCCGACAACGAGTCCTACCGCCAAAACTTGCGCCTGGCCGACGAGCAGCTGGCGGCGCACGGCGAGCGGCCGCCGCTGGACCTGGGTGGCTTGCTGCAGAACCCCGCGCTGCTCAACATGGCCACGGAGATGCTGGCCGATCCCAACATGCAGAACCTCATCTCGGGGCTCATGAGCGGCGGTGGCGGCGCGGCGCCGGGTGGCGGCGGGCCCAACGGCGGTGCGGGCGCGGGCGGCATGTCCGCGCTGCTGGAGGCGGGGCAGGCGCTGGCACAACACATGCAGGCCGCCAACCCCGAGCTGGTAGAGCAGCTGCGGCGCCAGGTGCGCCCGCCCGGCCCCAACCCGCCGCAGTGAGCCCGCGCCTGCCCCGCCTAGCACCTTGTTCCTCGGGGAAGATTGTTTATTCTTTTAAGATGTAATATAATTTTATTTTATTCACAGCTGCTGATCTTCCAACTAATAGTGGGAATGATAACACTGACTTGTAGTTTTGTTATTATAAGACACTACTCGTGCCTACAGCTTTTATGACATTTGGCTGACAGCTCACTTGTAAAATTGATATAGTTTTCTATCTGGCACCGGCTGCCTCCTGCTCAGAAATGTATATAATGAAATAAGCTATGATGCACTGGTTTGAAAATACGTTGTTGTTTTTATATTTGGAGGTACTCGGTTGCATTATAATATGCATTTATTTGTCAGCAGATATTATTTACCCACAGAACTCAAATTATACTTAATCACTAGTTAGAGTTAAAGTGTATAAAGGTAAGTCCAGGACGGAGGGTCGCGTGCAGGCCCAGCTCACTTGCCACATGCAATGTAAAATATTATAATATTATGTGTGGAATGTTAAAGGAGAGACTTCAAGAGAAGTATATTTCTATTTAACCCAAATTTTTAAGGCTAAGGTTTCAATTATTGGTATTGTTAATAAATTTATTTAAATAATATTTTTGTGATTTTGTTAGTCCTACAGAGCGTCATTTGTGATCACATCCCACACTCTGATGCTGAGGCAGACCAGGGTGTTAGCCAGTCAGCTTGTGAGCTGTCAGGGCGGAGGTGCCTCAGTGTACACACGTGTCACTATTGTGAACTTGTTAGTTTATCACTAGACATCAGTTATTTGGATGCATAGTTGCATAATGTTATGATGTTGGCTATTATGGATCCCTTGATATTTTAGAAATACGAATTCGAAAATAGCAAGAGATGATACGACTGGGTGTAATAAACTCTATTAGATATCAGTTGCCTCGTTACACAATATGGTTGCTATTCCATAATTTAATCATCATACAAAAATGTGGAAACATTATGATTCCCATCCAAAACAAATCTCAATGTTGCGAGCATGCATAGTGGACTTCAGCCGTGCACGGGAACACACATTCCTCGTTTGCGCCCCTCGCGCCCCTCATGCCCCTCGCACACATTGGATATCTACCGCGCATATTTGTGGTGGAAAAGCACCCTTATGTGTAAGGGTACTTATACATTTTTTGTCGACGCTTTTTATACACATCTTGTAGCATACGGTTAGGGTTCCTTAGGCCGCCCACTATGTAACTGAGAGCAGTCCCCCCTTTTAAAATTGATAATGGTTAACTGGGCCCACATCTGTTTTGTTTTCTATCAAGCGAAGGGTGGCTTAAAATGGTTTATACAGGAAGTCCCACAGCTATGCCACATGGAGGGAAGACCTTGAATATTGTAGATGGAACATTTTACAGAAAGAAGACATCATTTTAGTGTAAAAAACAATTTAAACTGCATTCATAGATTTTTAAATAATTACATGGTTGAACCGGGAATCTAACGGCTCGATCGAAAGGCTTCATCATAAGGATTATGTTTTGTTGCTAAATAACATAGTGTCAGAAATAAATGGAAGATCATGAATTTTAACATTTGATGTGAAATTTCGTTCAAAAAAATGAAAAGCTGACATAGCCGTAAGGAATTACAACTGACATTATCATAAGTACCTCTTATGTACCCATTTAAGAAGTACGCATCATTTTCCTATCATAATTTAAGTGCATGATAAAGAGATACGTAATTAGTAGGTACCTGGTTGTCTGTAACAAATCGAGCCGTATCCTGAGGCGAAAGACGCGTAAATTATTTTGTCCATCGCAATGCGGCTGGCTGATTATAAAAAAACTAGTTGACCCGCGCAACTTCGTCTGCTCCGCTCTTATTGGTCTTAGCGTGATGATATATATCCTATAGCCTTCCTCGATAAATGGGCTATCTAACACTTAAAGAATTTTTCAAATCGGACCAGTAGTTCAAGCAAACAAACAAACTCTTCAGCTTTATATATTAGTACTATTTCACCTGCGGCGCAACTTCTAAATAAATCAGACGAGACAAACTTCAGCAATAATGGTATGTACAAACGTGAACCGACACAATAATCGCATTTGGTCCAGGGAGAATCGGCGGCGGGAGCGGCAGGATCTAATGTAAAATCAAATGGACCGACACTCCAAAAGAGCGGCGCGAGGGCGGGCAACGAGCTGTGACCGCCCGTGCGTCTGCGTTGCAGTGTTGTGCAATTTATTTTCTTTTGCCCATAATAAATCGAACGTTAAGAATAAAGAATCAAATATTATTTTTGGGGTGGTTTGGGAACTACCTCCTCGCGGTCCACCCCTGGCAACGGCACCACAGGCTTGCCCGTGGTACGGCAGAACGATCCCACTTAAAGCGGTGGTAGGCTCCGCATGGAGCCGCCTAGCTCGCGACCACCATCCCGCCGAAGTCCGGCGCTAAGCAACTTGCTGTGTTCCGTCGGTGTGCAGGACTGCCAGTGCCATTAGGAGATTGGCAGGGGATGGAGTTTTTTTATTCCATTCTCCGACATCCCGCTCGGTCACAAATCCCGGCCTTGGTATCATGCAGAATGCGCCCAAGTTGAGGCCCGTAAAGAGTCTGCTTACCAAGCCTGGGTCACGCTGGAGCACGTAGGGTTCGTGCGAGGAAAAGAGCCTTTAATTCTGCCGCTAAGTTCTGCAAGCGGGTTTTACGTAGGGCACGTAGTGACCATGTCGGACGTATCGGGGCCAAACTAGCATCGCACCCTTCGAGTAGCACTTTTGGTCCCTGTCGAAAGCGGTTGATACGAATTTTTGTCGACCCACTTTGCCTCCAATGCTAAAAGCTGGTGGTTCGCTGGCTCACTCTGCAAGTGAGAAAGCATTTGCAACTCTCTTTGCAAGCAATTCGCGTCTGGACGCTGGCTCCAAGCTACCACCAACTTTACGGACCTGACGGCATTCCAGCGAGAGTAGGTATTGAGGCAATGTGCACCTGAACTGTCTCCTGTTTTGACACGCCTGCTGACGTACCTAGAAGACAACGATAACTCAGTGACCGTCAATATGGCTTTCGCCGGGGACGGTCAACTGGCGATTTTCTTGTGTATGTCACGCACTGCTGGGGCGAAGCCATAGAGAGACACGGCGTAGCACTTGCCGTGTCTCTCGATATCTCGAAGGCTTTTGTCAGGGTCTGGCACACAGGTCTACTCAGCAAGCTTCCTGCTTATGGCATCCCAGCTGGTTTTTGTAGCTGGATATCAGACTTCCTGAGTGAACGGTCGATCCAAATAGTCGTTGACGGCTGCTCCTCTGACCTCATGGCTATTGATGCCGGAGTTCCTCAGGGGTCTGTTCTCTCTGCAACTCTTTTCTTGCTGCACATCCATGACCTACTTCAGCCTGATCTTGTTGGGTACGCAGATGACAGTACGGTTTCAGAGAGATACTTGTCCAGTGCAATAACTAGCGGGGATGAAGTCCGTTCCTTAAGAGAGGCCATAGTAGAGCGGACAAATTTGACCTTAAGCGTTGTCTCCCAGTGGGGTGATGACAATATGGTCACATTTAACGCCACCAAAACACAGGCGTGTCTTTTTACCGCAAAAAGGAGTCGTTTCCTGTGACTGATGGGCTCGAGCTCCTAGGCATGGAGTTTACATCCAGTCTCAACTTCGGCGCCACCATCGAGTACAAAGCCCAAATTGCGGCCAAAAAGCTGGGCATCCTAAATAGGGTGAAGCGATACTTCAGGCCTGGACAGCTTTTAACCCTTTACAAAGCACAAGTCTGATCCTGCATGGAGTATTGCAGCCACCTTTGTGATGTATCAGCTAAGTATCAGCTTGCCGTGCTTGACTCGGTGGAACGCAGAGCTAAGAGGCTCATCGGTGACGTAAAACTGGTGGATGCCAAGCTACATAGCTTGGCTCATCGCCGTAAGGTTGCCTGCTTGTCGGTCGTCTACAAATTGTACTTCGGTGAGTGTGCCCAAGAACTCCACGACCTCATCCCACCGGCCCTCTTCTACCATTGGACATCCAGACGCACTGCATCTTACCATTCCTACCTTGTAGAAATTCCACAAATTCGCACTAAGCGTTTCCAAGAGTCTTTTATAATGTGCGCAGCGAAGGAGTGGAACTCTCTGCCTGCGTCTGTGTTTCCAAAAGCTTACAACCCTAACCTCTTCAAAGTAGAGTGAACCATAGATATAGAACGCCTTGATAGATGCCTATCTTGTACTCAACACTTTTAATGGAGATATGTCATGTGACAAAAAGGGATAGCAATAGCATTCCCTACCGTCTCTAAACGCCGCGCGCCACTAGCCGAGAATCGCCATTTTGATTGTTAACCAGCTGGTTAACACATTAAAACAACGTAGTTGCGTCACTCACGCATGTGTTGCAAAGTCGCCTTGAATTCAGCCCGAATGATTGTAGTCAGCGAGCAATGGTGTACCAGTAGTTGTTACCAACCTACCAGCAGTTGCAGCGTGACTTTTAATTGGGTAAGAAAAGGTAAATTACTGTCTCAAAGGCTATAATCAGTCGGAGACGAACATAATATCTGCTATAGGCGCTGATTAGGTTCGTTACCGACCCTTCGATCAGCACCCTAACTCGCATCAACCGGTCGCTGCATCGGTCTACTTCAAGGAGTCCATCCTGGAGGTCCTTAGACAGCACCACGGCCACTCCGCCCCTGCCCGTTGGTGATCCGGTGTACACTAGCCGGTACCCCTGCCCGATGTCACGTGACTTATTTCCCTTCCAGCGCGTCTCCAGAAGGAAGGCGCACTGGACCCGACGCTTCGCAAGTACGTCCGCGAGTTCTCGGCAACGTCCGGTTAGGGAGCCAATGTTCCAGGTGGCAAAGCGGAACTTCTTCTTGGGTACTATCCTCTTTAGCCGTGCCCGTACTCGACACGGTAGCCCTAGCCCACTTATCGCAGGTTTAGGGCGATGTGCCTGCGCGTCGTTATGCGGCGACGCCCTAGCCCGAGTACCCGTTATCAACTTCTTGTCCATTTTATTTGGCTGAAGTTGGTTTTACGTGGGGCGACCAGCCGTCTGACCCCCACAACCCTACGAGAGGGAAACCAGGTTCGCCAGAGCCTCGTCCGTTGGACAGCAGGGTGCACCGCTAGCAGGTGAGGTTGGCTTGGGTCTTAAGATGGTAACAGACCCCATGCACCCCCACCCAAATTTCTTTTGACTAATAATATTGCGAATGTGGTCCTAGGCGGCGTCAATAGAGTGGGCAGGAACCGCGTATCTGTGGAGTTTACATCCCTTCAGGATGCTAACTCTTTTTTAGTCAGTAGTCTGCTGGCAAAATATGGGTGTACCGCATCAATACCCACTTACAATATTACAAGGACGGGTGTGGTTACAGGTGTTCCCTCTGACATCACAGAAGAAGAGGCTGTCACCTATTTGTCTGTGCCCTCAGGATGTGGGCGAATTCTCATGGTTCGACGCATTAACCGCAAAGTACAGGAAGAAGGTATGACCGAGTGGAAACTCACCGAAACTTGTGTTTATCACATTTGACGGACAAGTTCTACCAAAATGGATCTTCTGCTGCTATACATCCCTTCCTGTGGAGCAATACATCTTCCCTACTATACAATGCCACAATGCTGTAGATTCGGACATGTAGCTAATCTTTGCAGATCCAAACCACGCTGCAGTAGATGTGGCCACGATCACCCCGGTCATGGTTGCGACATCTCTGAGGGCGAGGCATTTTGTGTGCTTTGTTCGGGGAATCACTTCGCTAATAGCAAGTCATGCCCCGAGCATGGCAGACAGAAAGTCATTAAGACTATAATGGCAGAGAAATGCATCTCCTATGCTGACGCCAGCAAAGCCATTCCAGTAGCTTCCAGGAACTACGCTAATGCCACTAAAACTTCCACCTCCTATAGTAAACCTGTAGTCCTCCAGCCTAAGACCCATACCCCTCTTTCACCATCATATGACAAAGCCGTTCACCAACAAATAGTACTCCCAAACCCTCACAGTCTAATGGCTGTGCCTTAAACAACTATAATATTCCCCCAAACAATATTACTTCTATAATTGAACTTTTGTTAAAAATCTTACCAACTATTCATTCTACGTCTTGTAATTCTACCCAGTCACCGTCGAACGTTGCCGATAAACTTATTTCTCTCCTTTTGGACATCAAAAATGGCGTCCCGCCTAACATTTCTACAGTGGAATGTGAGGAGCGTGTGGCATAAGAAACACGACCTCATATTTTTCTTAAATAAGTACAAGCCATTGGCTTGCTCTATAGCTGTGACTTGGCTCACCCCAAGTCTTAGCTTCCGTATGCCACATTTCAACATCCTCAGATGTGATAGATCCGATGGGTACGGAGGGTCGGCTCTCTTCGTAAATAATCGGGTCCCATTTTCTCCCTTATCTTTACCCCCCCTCGAGGGTAATTTGAGCATTGCTGCAGGAAGGGTTGAAGGCATCACAGTATTTTCCATTTATATTGCACACCGTCACCCTCATTTTTTAGACATTTTGAGAAACATTTTTACCAACATTCATGGTCCACTGTTAGTTATGGGCGATTTTAACTGCCATCATTACAGATGGGGGTCGGAACGCTGTGATGCCTTCGGTGTTGGCCTAGTAGAGATGCTGGATGACTTAAACCTCTGCATACTGAACAATGGTTGCGCAACTCGCAGAGCTCTCCCGGGGCAACATAAAAGTTGCGTTGACCTCACATTCTGTTCAGTTGAACTAGGAGCATCTTTTCTATGGGAATGTTCATCTTTGTCGCATGGTAGTGACCATTATTACCCTATTGAGGAGCTCGTGGCTAGACAATAACAGCCGCATGGGTCAATCTTCAAGGTTAAGCAATGCTTGCCAAGGTTAGTCTGTGGATGGGTGACCATCTTAACAAACCGAGTTTCCTCCCTGCCTCGGAAAGCACATTAAGCCGTTGGTCCCGGCTGTCATTTGTAGATCTTTAGCAGTCGTTACGGATAGTCTGAAGCCCATAGGCGTATATGGGAGGGAGCCGGGTGGGCCGTGCCCACCCCAGAATCGTCTCAGGCCCACCCCAGGATGTTTGCGGACCGATTCCAAATTCTATGCTGTACGTTATAAAATATAGATAAGTACCTACTCTAACTTCACACAAATCAATAAAAAAAAATCTACCACTGAGAAACCTACAAACATTATAACTTCCACCTTACACATTCCTTTATATATCCTAGGTCGCAATAAATTGCACTGTGCTGCTTTTTGGGGTGTTGTTTGCACAAATGCCTATAGTGGGCTCGTGACCCACAAGTACAGGTCAAATCCTTCTAAACATTGACAATATATTTGAGTGTAAGTATCTCTTGCATTCAAAGCCACAAAATCGTAGCGCGCAATCCCACTCGCGTTATTCATTTATCAACCTTTTAATTTTGTCTTTTTTTGTCACTTAAGTATTTATTTTTTACGAGCTGTGCCCGCGACGTCGTTCGCGTGCACTTAGGTCGATGCCCGCCTATTATCTTACTTCTAATTTTTGTTTACTAATAAATGCGAAAGTTTGGCTGCTGGATGTTTCTTACGCAATTACGACAATACGGCTGAACGGATCTGGATGAAATTTCGCACAGAGGTAGATTATAGTCTGGAACTGGAATACCACATAAGCATTCTTATCTCGGGAGTACCTACTTTGGGAGATATTCAAGATTCAAACCATTTATTTACAGGTTAGGTCAGGTTTGGCTTTTGAATTGTTAAGATCAGTCTGTCAAAATCATGAAGCTATTTGGGATTTTTTAAACGTAAGTAGATCACTGTGTAAAAGAACGTGCAAGAAACTCTAAGGCCAGTCTTTTATATCATAATAAGTACCTATTATAAAAATACTGGTTTTACGGACAATTAACGAATCCATTAAATACAATACAGAGAACTGCGATTATGTGGGTTTTATAGACCTTAACAAAGACTTTCAAAACCTATTAGACACAGAACCCAAACACCTAGACCGTGATCGAAAATCGTGTGAGGGTCATTCTCCAGCAGAAAATCTTAACACCACAATTCAGAAAAACGCATCATCAGTGCTACGCCATCTATCGACCAAGTAAGTAAACTGACAAAATGTTTAGCATTGGAGACGTTCAATAAGGAGCCCGTATGACAACATTAAAATGTTCACTTTTATTTTGCTACGTATAAAAGTTTCACAAATAACTCAACAATTGTAGCGCGACGTTCGCAACAAGCCTGCACTCTTCCCCCCCCCGCGAACCAAGTCGGCGCTGCGCTCGTATTAGCGCCCGCGTTGATGTCGCGCGACAGCGCGTCCCTCCCCCGATCAACAGTACCTCGCATAGAGGAATATAATATATCGGGTAGTACCTCGCGAGCCACCGCTCTAGACACGCGTGCGCGCACGGGCTGCGCGCCGACCGAAACTAATTCGTAAACATAATACGTATCTACCAGTTGGTTTTTTGTCTTATTAAATAAACCTTAAAACAAAGACTGTCTATTTGTAAGAGTCCTCACACTATCATATCTCCAAGAACTATAACTGGCAGCCTAACGTGGAGCTGAACTGTGAGTGACAAAGTGAATCAGTGAAAAAGTACATTTTGAAGTGCAGAACTTTCGTGTATTAAATATCAATACCTAAAGGGTGTCCGGTACGTTCTATAGAAAAGCGCGCGAACGGCGATCACAACGCAAATTTGCAATACCTATTTCGGAAGTCTAGGTTCGTGAAGTATAGTAGTCGCGAACCTCGTACCTATCCCGGCGAAGCAAGACTCCGCCCACTTCGGGAAGTATATTTGTCACAGCGCTCGTGTCACTACACACTGTGGTTGCGGAAATTTGATGCATCGGGCGTAGGCGCAGGGTCGTAATTTGTGCGCTAGGTTTTGTCGCAGGTATAATGTTATGTAGGTACCTGAACCTAGATTACGGACCATTAATACTGTGCCGGTATATTATATGAACACTGAACATGTGACTGCGTTCTGTGGTAGTTAGTTATGACGAAAAATAAAATGATTGTGTGGATGTAAACAATACGATCTTATGGGGTATTCAAATAAACTCATACTTACTTCAGTTAGTGAATGTGACTATTAATTGACTGTTTGATCGCGTAACTCTGTAGAAGTTTTAGTCCTTAGGTAATATATAAAACCTAAGTGCGATCTAAGTGTGTTTAGAACCGTGTGTAGTACATATCTAAGTGTTGTGAGACTGCGAACAGTCGTAGTGCTTAGGGGGAACCTAGTCTACCTATAAGTACCTACTAAGCTGGTGTTTCGTTCGTTTTGTGGACTATTTCGCAATGGTGCTGACGAGATCACGTGCTGCTAGTCCGACTTTGGCTGGCGCCTTGCCCTCGGACACGGCGCCGCCCGTGCCCGTAGCGCCCGCGCCGGAGATTGCTCCGCGCGGCGCTGCCGCCGACACCGCTGCCGAGCAGGTGGCCGCGGTGGATCCGCAGCTGGCTACAGCTGCTGCAGCGGCTCCGGTCACCATGTCAACTGAGGAACTCCTGTTGCTGATAAACAGGCTAAGTCGCAGCGAACCTGTAAGTACACCAGTTTATTCTGGCCACAGTGGCCATTCGCCAAGTGTACGGCGCGCTTCGACGGCGAGAAGTCAAGCAATGTTTTGGCGTTCATCGATGCTGTAGAAACGTACAAAGAGTGTGTTGGTGTCGATGATCACAACGCTCTTCGGGGTTTACCCATGCTGTTGACGGGGCTTGCCGCTACGTGGTGGCAAGGAGTAAAGGATTCCACCGTCTCCTGGCAAGTAGCTGTAGAGTCGTTAAAGCAAACATTTGGACCACGATTGCCACCGCATAAATTATATAGAAAAATATTTGAACGGGAACAACGAGTAGACGAAGCGACCGATTTGTTTGTGAGCCATATTCGGGCCTTAATCGCTCAACTACCACCATTCCTGCTTCCGGAGGTGGTTCAGGTGGACATGGCATATGGATTACTGAATCACCGCATTAGAGAAAAGCTTCCGCGTACCGCTTTTAATACCTTTGCGGAAATGTTGACGCAGGCGCGCCGCGTCGAAGTTATTCTTGATGAAGCCTGCCCGCGCGTCCCGGCTGATAGGAAACCTCCAACGTCCTCGTCGTCGCCGACTCCGCGGCCAACGACTGTGCCTTCCACAAGTAAGACAAGGCCCCATTGCAATTACTGTAAACAGTACGGTCATGTTAAAGAGTCTTGTCAGCGGCTGGCGAAGCAAAAGAAAGCCAAGGACGGACGCGCGGGCGGTACCGTAGTAGAAGAGTCGTCTGCGCCAGCGTCTTCGATTACATGCTTTGGGTGTGGAGCACCCGGCGTCATTCGTTCGAACTGCTCGACGTGTAAAGAGAAGAAACCTAACACGTCTGCCATTCCGTTTCAATCAGTGTCCGCGTGTGGTGTTGAATCGTTAGTTCCTCATAGTAGGCCAAAGCTAAATATTAAAATTTATGGTGAAAGTGGTAGTGCTCTTTTAGACACCGGTGCTAAACTATCGATAGCTAGTGTTAGCTTAAGAAACGTTTTAGTTAAAAATGGTCAAAAATTTGTAAAAACCTATTCTGAAATTAAGCTTGCTGATGGTTCTGTCAATTGTTTAAATGTAGAGACTGCGATGGTTGATGTTCATTTTTGTAATAGAATTGTGCCTACCCATTTTATTGTATTACCTGGGGCTATGGAGTCGTTGCTTGGCATAGATTTTATTAGGGAAGCTGGCATGGTACTTGACTTCCATAAACATTGTTGGTCTTTGGAAGACTCACAGGTATTTTATCCCATTTTGTATGAGGAAGGGCGTTCTGAAACCGTCTGTGCCGCTTTTTGTCTCCGTGAGGACGAGGGTACTCTCTTACAACCATCTGAACGCAGTAAATTGGCCAACCTGCTGGAGTCCAATAAGGATATATTTGAACCAGGGGGAGGATCAACTACTTTTGCTTTGCATCGAATAGACACTGGGAACTGTGCTCCAATTGCAGTCCCGCCTTACAGGGTGACACCGGCAAAGAAAGAGATAATAAGAAAAGAGATTGATAGAATGCTAGAAGAAGAAGTCATAGAAGAAGCAGAATCACCGTGGGCATCCCCAGTAGTGCTGGTGCCTAAGAAAAATGGAGAAGTACGATTCTGCGTAGACTACAGGGCCTTGAACAGAGTAACCAAAACGGATAAGTACCCCTTACCTGTTATTGATGAGGTTCTGCAGTCCACCAAGGCTAACAGTGTGATGTCAACCATAGATCTGAAGGCCGGGTACTGGCAAATTGAGGTAGCCCCTGAAGACAGGGACAAAACGACCTTTATTTCCCCTTTTGGAATGTTTCGTTTCCGACGTATGCCGTTTGGCTTAAAGAATTCCCCGTCGACATTCCAACGCCTTATTGACAGATTTCGAGCTGGTTTGAAGAACATCACTGTGGTAGCGTACTTAGACGATATCCTGGTGATCTCCGAGGATCTAGAATCCCATGTGAGGGATCTGCAGCAGGTCTTTGAGCGCCCTCCGCCTATTTAACCTGAAAGCAAACAGAAGTAAGTGTGTTTTCGCTAGGGATAGAGTAACTTACCTGGGACACATCATTTCGACACGTGCCATCGAGCCTGATCCCGCCAAGGTTGAAGTGGTGGTGAACATGAAACCGCCGACAAACCTTAAAGAGCTGAAGACTTTTCTGCAAACCTGTTCTTGGTTTCGGAAGTTCATCCCACAGTTTTCCAATGTAGCGCGGTCTTTGACGGACCTTACAAAAAAGGATCGACGTTGGCAATGGGGGGAGAATGAGCTTTTGAAAAGCTTAAGCTACGGCTCTCAACTTGCCCCATTCTTTGCCAACCAAGCTTCGACAACCCTTTTGTGCTGCTTATGCGGTTGGAGCAGTTTTAATGCAAGGTGAAAATCCGAACGAAGAAAGACCTATCGAGTACGCAAGCAGGTTGCTGACCTCCGCCGAGCGTAACCACCACACGACAGAGCGCGAGGCTCTAGCGGTTGTCTGGGCTCTGGACAAATTCAGGGGATATATCGAAGGAGCACAGACTCGTGTGGCTACAGATCACCAGCCATTAAAATGGCTCTTGTCCCTCAAGACACCCAGTGGCCGTTTGGCACGTTGGGCAATGAAGATTCAGTGTTACAACCTGGACATCGAATATACACCTGGGAGAGTCAACTTAGTCGCTGATACTCTCAGTCGACCAGTGAACGCCGATGTTGAAGAGCCAAACTCTACAAGCTCTGTCAGCATTTGTCCGGTGATCGTTGACTTACCTCAGAGGAAATCAGAAGATATTCGTGGTGCTCAACGTAAGGATCCTGAGATAAACAAAATCATAGAGGATTTTGAGGTTCCCAATAACCCAGACGCAGCCATGCGCTGGACTGATAGAGGATATTATCTTTCTCAAGGCGTGTTGTACCGATGTGACCCGGATTGTGATTCAGAAGAACCGCAACTGGTTGTTCCAGAGTCGTTACGGGCCGAGCTTCTGAAGGAGCTTCACGATGCGCCCACTGCTGGACACTTGGGCTTGGAGCGGACCTTGAGGAAGATCAAACAGAAATACTTTTTCCGAAACATGAGAACTTACGTGGCACAGTACCTAAAGTCCTGCGATCTATGTCAAAAGTATAAATCCACCAATCTCAAACCTGCCGGTCTACTCCAAACCCCAGTGCCGCAGCAGCGTTTTGAGGTTCTTGCAATGGACCTATTTGGTCCACTTCCCGAAGGTAATAAGGGAGAGAAGTGGATTCTTCTGGTGGAGGACACCGCTAGTCGATGGGTGGAATTGTATGCATTATGCGATGCAACTGCTGAGGTGTGCGCAAAAGCACTTATAGAAGAAGTGTTCCTGCGATATGGTTTTCCCCGTCGAGTAATTTCAGACAACGGAACGCAATTCGTGTCAGCAGTAATTCAGAAGGCCATGCACGTCCTTGGGGTTCAACAATCTTTGACTCCGGTCTATCACCCCGAGGCCAACCCCGCTGAACGAAAGAATCGGGAGATGAAGAAAATGTTGGCAATTTTATTAGACTCTGAACATCGTCGCTGGCCGAAGAAGTATTGCCAGCTGTACGGTTTGCCTTAAATACCAGCTATAATCAAGGCACTGGGCACTCCGCCGCCTTCTTAACTTTTGCGCGCGAGTTTCGGTCCCCGGTGGATGTAGCTCACGATCTGCGGACTATCGTCAAGCAGGAGAATCACGTGCCGCAAATATCGCCGCGAGTCAGGCAGCGAAGGGATTTACGAGAAAGTTTGCTCCGCGTCGCGAAGGCCCTTACCGTGTCGGCAAAGTAGTTTCACCGACTACTTACGAAGTGGTTGATAAGGATCAAGTACCTCGAGGCAAGTACCATGCCAGTCTCCTGACGCCTTACATAGGTGTTTCTGAAGTAGTTAAAAACATAAAGAAGGGGCGTCCCCGTAAGGACTTGGCCAAGCCAGCTCCAGAGTCTTCTGCTGACTTGGGAGGGGGAGATTGTAGCGCGACGTTCGCAACAAGCCTGCACTCTTCCCCCCCCGCGAACCAAGTCGGCGCTCCGCTCGTATTAGCGCCCGCGTTGATGTCGCGCGACAGCGCGTCCCTCCCCCGATCAACAGTACCTCGCGAGCCACCGCTCTAGACACGCGTGCGCGGACGGACTGCGCGCCGACCGAAACTAATTCGTAAACATAATAATTATCTTAAACCTGTTGGTTTTTTTGTCTTATTAAATAAACCTTAAAACAAAGACTGTCTATTTGTAAGAGTCCTCACACTATCATATCTCCAAGAACTATACAATGTGTTTTAGGGTATGTGTGTTTTCAGGCATTTTATTTTTCTCAATAGATGGTGCTTTGCCTAATCACAATACATTAGGAAGTTTCCTACTAAACTTAAAAATTAAATATATTTTGATTTGTGGATCGGTTGTTATGATAAATACCGATAAGGTGTAAAAATGTTCCATTTTATTTTGCCATGTGGGTATTAAAAGTTTCACACATAACTCTACAATTTGTTTTGGTGTTTTATACATGCGTTCGTGAATTTCATCTTTTTCAATAGATGGCGCTGTAATCAGAATACATGAGGAACAGAATACATTAGGAAGTTTGTTACTAAACATAAAAATTCAATATCTTTTGATTTTGTGGATCGATTTTGATGAAATAAACGCTAAATGTTACTCACTTAATATTTTTAAGTACATAGATTTGGTACCCAATCTGTGGTTTATGCGTGATGCTCCATCAAACGCACAGACAAACAGACAAAAATTTCAAAAATAGCATATTTGTGTTTTGTATCTTTTTCCTAACTTTTCTGTGTAATTTTTGTGCAAAAATATTCAAAGTACAGACACGGTTGGTTTACGATTTTATTATATGTATAGATAATCAACCTTAATATTCAAGGACGTCGGCCGGGTGAAGAAGAGACTTTTTAAACTTGTAAAAAGTGGCTCTTACCCTTCCTCGGCTCGGTACAAAAAAAAACTAAGCTCGCTTCGCTCGCTCTTACATCCTTAGTTGTCATATTCGTAAGCCGACGACACTACTTTTATATCTGTAGGGATAGCAAAAAGACGATCTTGCCCCGGATCTAGTGTGAGGCAAACCACGTGCCCAGGGCGGCAAGATCATCGTCGAGGCGATCGGCGGCGGCGATCTCTCGCGTCCGGCCCTGGTTCAAGCCATGGTCCGGAGCGAGGAGTCATGGGAAGCGGTCACCTCCTTCTGCGAAGCAGTAATGCAAGCAAAGGAGGAAGCCGAACGCGTGAGAGAGAGGCAAACCTCACGCCCCAGTCGCCGCAACAGAAGAAGACGCCCTGGGCGCGGCGTCGGGGGTCGCAGGGCGATTCTCGGCCTCCGTAGGCGCAGGCCTGCGGACGGCGAGCATTAGGTGGCTCGCTGTGTGATCAGAACCAGGCCCGGGTCGACGGCGCGCTGTGTTTCACGTGCGCCTCAAAGAGCTGTCAGCAAAGAAGACGCTAGGGCCAATGCCTGCTAGTGCTGCGGACTTTGTTCGAAAGAGGTACCGCAGCCCTGGAACGCAAAGGGCTCTAGGAACACGGATGGGTTTTAGTCAGTAAGAATTTGACACTTCCTCTTGCTTCACCCAGAGCGGGAGGAGTCATTTGATGATTTCCCATCCTTAAAAAAAATAATTCGGCCTCGCTACGCTCGCCCTTGACTTTTACAATCTCTTGATTCTCTTTTTTTTTGCATAAAAGTGACTCCTAAGTAAACCATGGTAAGGTTTTCCATATCTCCAAAACCAATGGTTTTCCATGTATGGTCTAGAGAAAAAAATTGATGCCAATGATTGGTACAATGGATCTTTATCGTTATCATTACCTAAGGGTATTTTTACATTCAATTTTTAACAGAATTAATCACAAAACGTGGAAGAGAGGGGGGCGCCACTATCACGTTTCTGCTCCGTTTCGAAAAAACCGTAGATCTAGGGCAGCCTTCCAGGCTGGGTTAAAAAAAATCAAGCTCGCTCTTCTATTCTTCAATTTCAAAATTTTATATAGTATTTAAGTCGAGAATATTACTTTTATGGCTGTATGGATACTTAGAACAGTATTTTACCTGTCCATGGCACATCCTATCCGATAACATTTAGAGTTTTTTTTGCACTTTTACTTCTAGAAGTTTTGTTTATTTACAAATGATGTTACTTTGTCGGCAAAGTAACATCTATATCTGTAGTTCTAACCCATATACCCAGGTGGGATGCTAAAAATTTTCGAGCTCGCTTTGCTTGCTCTAGCATTTTTGGGTCAGCTAAGAAACATAATGTTTCTTTGATTCTTACCTATACGAGACAAGGTTCTAAAAATTCGAGCTCGCTCATTAATTTCCAATTTTCTTCAGACTAAAGCTTTTCAGCAAAAATCAGCAGTGCGGTTTTGCCCGCGAGAACTGCCTGGTAATTTTTGTATAGGTTTCCTTTATAGGAATGGGTACAAATAGGTAGTAGGTAAAAAACAGGTATCCATAACCACCCATTGATAGTGAATAAAATAAATCGAGAAAATCTGACTATGGACTAGTATAGTCAGATATTCTCGATTTATTTTATAATTTGAACCCTACTATTATTATTATTACCTGCGACTGCGACGGGCGTCGGACCTAAAATGGAATTGGTGTGTGTGTGTCTAGGCGTCGCATCTCAGGATAGGGGCCTGGGCCCCCCCTAGAAAAAAGTCCTAGATACGCCAATGCTGAAGCCAGTTAATCTGACTCCAGTCTTGCCATGAAGTACCGTGTTACCCAGTTACTGGGTTGTGGAGGTTTGGTAGGCAGCCGCTCCGCGCAAAATACTGGTATTCAGCTAAATCCGGTTTGACTGGAAGCCGACCCCAATATAGTTGGGAAAAGACTAGGCAGATGAATGACCATTACCCTATTATTATATTTTTTATTAATAAAACATATTTAGAAAAAACTTCTCCTCCACTTCTGAAACACAATTTGTCCAAACCCGATTGGTCTATCATTATTGGAGGATAAAATTGATGATCTTCCAAATTTAAACTCGTGTTTGCCAGACTCTTCTGGTCACCACCATGCCAAAAGTTGTTATGAGAGTTTTGTCACAGCTGTTACCTCAAGTGCAGATTCGACATTCCCACTAAGGAACAGTGCCAGAAATAAAATCCCATCACCTCCGTGGTGGGATCCAGATTGCACTGCGGCAGTTAAAGAAAGAAACGAAGCCGAGTCACGTTATAATGCAGATATGAGCACTGCAAATCTCTTGACATATCTTCAATGTAATGCCAGAGCCAAACGTCTCCTTCGTAAGAAGAAACGTGCGGGGTGGGAAAAATTTTGCACATCTTATCACCCTCTACTCCAACTCCGTTTGGAAACACATAAACAGCTTCAGGCGTGGGTATTCCCCTTCAATCAATTCACCAATAACTAGGGAAACAGCTGAATATTTTTTAGACAAGTTAGCACCACCTTATGTTCCATCTTTACCTGAAAGTGTAAATGCACCCCTATCCAATTCCCCAGAAGATCCCTTTATGCCCCATTCACCTTGGACGAACTGAATGTGGTGTTGCGAAATGTCCGGGACTCAGCTCCTGGTATTGATGGTGTACCATATTCTTTTATTTCGAATTGTGGCATGAAGGCTAGAACATACTTTCTTAATTTAAATTACGATCATGGTTGCCACCAGACCAGTGGAAGGTACAGATTATCATACCTTTATTGAAACCTGGCAAACACGCAGACGATCCGATTGGCCTTAGACCAATTGCTTTATCTACAGTCCTAGCCAAATTACTTGAACACCTCGTCAAAAATCGGTTATAATGGATAGTCGAATCGAGAGACTTACTGCCGAAACACGTATACTCCATCCGAGTAGGTAGTTAACTAAAGGTAAATAATCTTCACATGTCTTTTTACATAAACGCTTATTAATTAAAAACAACTACTGCTTAAACAAATTGTTTAATTGATTATGTATCTAATCGTTTTTGCTGTATTAAATTTGTTTTCAGATGCATTTTATTTTTAAACTGTGTTGTTAACTAAAAAGACATGTGAAGACTTTTTTTTACCTTTAATTAACTACCTAGGTTCGTTACCAACCCTTCGATCAGCACCCTAACTCGCATCAACCGGTCGCTGCACCGGTCTACTTCAAGGAGTCCATCTTGAAGGTCTCTAGATAGCACTACGGCTACTCCCTCCCTGCCCGATGGTGGTCCGGTGTACACTAGCCAGTACCCCTGCCCAATGTCACGTGACTTATTTTCCTTCCAGGGCGTCTCCTGAAGGAAGGCGTACTGGACCCGACGCTTCGCAAGAACGTCCGCGAGTTCTCTGCAACGTCCGGGCCATTATAATAGGTTTTCTAAATACGTCCACCGCTGACGCCGCCGCGGCCGCAGCTAGTCGAGCTGTGGCATACCACCGCAAATCGCGCCGCCCGCCGCGCCCACCTACGACTATTCTCTGCATTACCCAAAGGTTGACTGGTAGAGAATGCTTATGGCATTAAGTCCGCCTCTGTACATTTTTGTGCTGAAAGTGTTAAATAAATCACAATTATTGTTAGCGCGCAAATTTGACAAATCGTACGTTCCGAAAGGACAGCGTCGGCGCACTAAAAAAACAAGTTTTTTAGAGGCCCCACTTACCGATCGCAAAAAAACTAGGATGCAACAAACTGACCTATTTCTGTTTCACTCAGTCGCGCTATGTTTGTCGTTCTCTTAGTGAAAGTGCAAGTGTGTGTGTATTTATTGCTTCCTTGTTTGCATTGCCATTTTTTTGTGAATGTTCGAAATGCGTCAGAGCGGCAACAACGCATCGTAGATTTATCGTTGTAAGGTGCATGACCTATGCTTAGACATAATCAGCTGTTAGAAAAGATACATCGTGTTCAAGCGGTGCTAAAACATAAAAAATCATTTGCGCCTAAACTACTGCTCCTATTTAATTAATTTTTGGTACAGAGCTTGAAAATGGTACCTAGTATATGCAGTTTAAAGGAAAGCCCCTCTGTCGTATCAACTTTGTATAAGCAGAGCCGAATTTTGGCTCAATCGCAGTCGTCGAGCAGCCGTCGAAGAGGCAACAACTACAAGAAAGGGAGCCGAAACCTGCGGATCAAGATACCCCAGGAAGAATCATTTTATTTCACCTCCTCCCGGCTGTCCGTCTCCGTCTCCCGAGGTCCCAGAAGTCAATTAGCGCCACATACGCATTCAGGGGTGCGTGGCGATGTACGTAACCAGCGCTAGGAAGTTAAGGGGCGTACGTCGAACTACATGGGAGATTATCCCAGGTCGACAGTGCGGACACTGGTCGTGTCCCTGCCGTCCGAAATAATTTTAAAAGTTCTTACGAGTGTTTGGTGGGGCGGCCTTATACCATGAAATTAGTGTACAACGCCTTAGTTCGTAGGTAGCGTTCTAGACTATGGAACATACCAGCTCATCCTTTGCAACAAAGGTGCCTTGGCGGGACTGGATAGGGTCCAGGCCAAATGCCTTCGGATCGCATCTGGTTGTATGAAGTGCTCTCCCACTAACGCATTGCAGGTCAAATGCGCTGAACCTCCACTGGCGCTAAGACGGCAATTTCTCGCCTCCCGTTTCCTGTCTAGACTAATTACTAGATCATCTCATCCCCTAGTATGCAAATTAAACGAGTTAGATGCCTTATGCAGAAACTCAAATTACTGGAAAAATAAAGAAATCCCCGTAATTCCCCTTTCTCTGCGAGTGCGGAATGAGTGAAGGAACCTTAGACCATATATTCTTTGAATGTACGAAAATTGACTCCTCACTCAATCTATATAGCAGGCTCCCTAAATTTAAGATCCAATTAACTTCCCCTCTCTTCTAACACATTCCTCTCCAGAACTGCTTGCGGCGCTGAAGATTTTCATCCGTCACAATAATATCAAATTATGAGTCATACACGACTCAAAATCACTGTCTGTGTGGATGTGGCTTATAATAAAAATGTTAATGTTGAACAATGTTATTATAATATTATTTATGTATATCTATTTTTTTGTTTGTTTCAGTCCCATACTAACCCAACAAGTATTCAACTGTACCGACCAATCGAAGACTGGTTATGCCTACAGTTTATTGTTTCTTTTTACTAATAATATACACACATGGGGGCCGAGTCACCCGCGTCCGTAGGAGAATACCCAATGTAAGACCCTACACGTGGTCCCCGGGTGGTGCTAATCAGGTGACACTAACTGGTGGTAGGCTTCGGCCGATGGCTTGTGACCACCCACTGGGCAAAGACGTACCGCCAAGCGGCTTAGCTGTGTTCCGGTACGATGCTCAGTGTAGCCAATTCAGAGGAGTTGGGTCGAAATAGTTGTTCCAATGCAGGCAGACCGGCCAGGCTAGTCCTGGCATGGGCGTATCGGGAGACTAGTCTTGGAGGGTAGCGGGATCCGAGGCACGGTGCACCGCTGGCCGACCGCAGATAGTTGGGGGCCCAAGTAGTGTGCTAGCCACACATGAAAGGCTGCCCCGCCATCTGACGAAAAATCCCGGAATGCACCATCGTGCTGGTTGGCGACCAGATGAAAGGGCCCGATGGACATTCCCGGGGGGGCTCGGGCGTCCCCGCAGTCTCCAGACTAGTCCCCCAAAGATGTCGTCCTGTCAGGGCGTGCCTGAAGGTTAGCAGCTTGGAACCTCATTTCACTTCCTTCTCCTCAACCTCCATCACTCAAGTTTAGTAATGAACAGGAATAAAAAGAGAAAAGCTGTACAGCGGCAGCACGTCCTTTCGCATAAAGTGCACCTCTCTAATATACGAGGTCTGCACTCAAATCTCGCCGCAGTCCATCACCATCTTGAGACCGAGAAACCAGCGCTCTTGTTCCTGTCGGAGACGCAGATCGGATGTCCGTCGGACGTGTCATACCTGTCTTACCCTGGGTTTACCCTGGAGCACCACTTTAGACCCCGCGCGGGCGTATGCATGTACGCCCGGGACGACATCTGCTATCGGCGTCTCCGCTACCTTGAAGACTCCAGGTTCTCAACGCTGTGGGCTATGGTGGACACAGGTCTAGACAAAATTGTCTACGCATGCGTCTACCGTTCGCACAGCGGTGATTTGGGGACAACTGGGCTTACACAGCACCTGAGTGAGGCGGCGGATGCGGCTCAGCAGCGGTACCCTTCTGCCCAATTGGTGTTACTGGGGGACTTCAATGCCCACCACCAGGAGTGGCTCTTCCCATACCAGTGCACAGACCATGCTGGACGAGAGACGCGAAAGCTAGCGCTTGCGTTAAACCTTACCCAGCTGGTCCAGGGGGCAACGAGGGTGCCGGATGTTGATTCGCACACTGCCAATTGCTTGGACCTTCTCCTGACAACAGATCCAGACCGCTATTCGGTGTCGATTTCATCACCACTGGGTAGTTCCGACCACTGTCTGGTGAAGTCTGTGTCTGTCTACTCTCCGCCCGATCCTAGCCCAAGAGGCACCCGGCGGGTATGGCGATACAAGTCAGCAGATTGGGATGGCATGCGATCTTTCTTCGCATGTTACCCTTGGCAGCCTACTTGCTTTTCTTCCACTGATGCTACGTCGTGCGCGGACGCCGTGACGGATGTGTTGCGGAGGGGAATGGAGTACTACATTCCGTTCTCTAACATAGCAATATCTGGCGAAGCTCGTCCTTGGTTTGGTGCCGAGTGCAATCGCGCCGATGCGCTTAAGCACGCGGCGTACCTAGCATGGGTCGACGCTCGTACGCGCAAAGCAAATGACGTGAGTCGGAAGAAGAGAGCCTTCAACAGGGCTGCTAAGTCCTGCAAGAAGGTGTTGCGGAGGGCTCGGTTTGACCACATTAGCCGAATAGGGAACAAACTTGCTTCATACCCAGCAGGTAGTAAGGCTTTTTGGTCCCTGGCTAAGTCGGTCGAATCGAACTTCTGCCGCCCCTCACTACCACCACTGCTGAGACCCGACGGGACGCTGGCCCACTCCGCTGAGGAGAAAGCGAACTTGTTTGCTTCTTTGTTTGCGGAATCTTCACGTCTGGATCCTGGTGGCGCGACGCCCTCCGCCTCTCCTGGTGAATGCGAGTCGAGTATGTCGAACATTCGCATTCATCAGAAGGACGTCCGTAGGGTAATGCGTAACCTAGACGTGAACAAGGCTAGTGGTCCCGACGGGATACCGGCAATTGTTCTGAAAACTTGTGCGCCTGAGTTGTCTCCGATCCTGACACGCCTATTTCGCCTTTCGTTTGAGACTGGAAAAGTGCCGAAGGCTTGGAAGCAAGCTAACGTGCAGCCCGTGCCCAAGAAGGGTAGTCGAGCTGACCCGTCGAATTATAGACCCATCTCGGTAACGTCCATACTCTGTAAGACTATGGAACGCGTGCTGAATCATAAGCTCCTGGCGTACCTAGAAGCGAATGATATCCTTAGTGACCGGCAATACGGGTTTCGCCGAAATCGGTCAACTGGGGATCTTCTAGCGTATGCCATTCACATCTGGAGTGAGGCCATAGAGAAGCACGGGGAGGCACTGGCGGTCTCCCTTGACATCTCGAAGGCCTTCGACAGGGTCTGGCACGATGGCCTTATTAGTAAGCTTCCTTCCTTCGGTCTGCCCGCCGGTTTGTGTGATTGGATCGCAGATTTCCTGAGGGATCGGTCTATCCGAGTGGTCATAGATGGCTGCTCGTCTGGACTGCTGGATATTAATGCCGGGGTTCCTCAGGGGTCGGTGCTTTCGGCAACACTGTTCTTGCTGCATATTAATGATCTGCTTAAACCCGGTACCTTTGGGTATGCAGACGACAGCACTGTTGCTGAAAGATACGTGTCCGACGCACGAGCTGGTGGGTCGCAGATCCGGTCTCTCCGGGAGGCAATGGTTGGGCGCTTCAACGTGTCCCTACAGGCGGTCTCTGATTGGGGCGATGCCAATCTGGTCAAGTTCAATGCTGCTAAGACCCAAGCGTGTCTATTTTCCGCCAAAAGGAGCCAATTCCGCCCAGCTCCATCTTTCCGCGGTGAAACCGTGCCGATAACCGACCATCTTGAGCTTCTTGGGGTTACATTAACATCTACTCTCAATTTTGGCCCTTACATAGAGGCAAAAGCTCAAGTGGCTGCAAAGAAGTTGGGGATTCTGGCTAAGGTGAGACGGTACTTCACGCCGGAACAGCTGCTCAAACTCTATCAAGCGCAAGTTCGATCGTGTATGGAATACTGCTCTCATCTTTGGGATGGATCTGCCAGATACCAGCTTGATGCCCTTGAGTCAATTGAGAAACGAGCCAAGAGGATCATCGGCAATGAGAGGCTCGTCGCGTCGAAGCTCCAAAGTCTTGAACATCGACGACGAGTTGCTAGCCTGTCAGTTTTTTACCGGTTGCATTTTGGGGAATGTGCGACGGAATTGCATAATTTAATTCCGCCAAGCCCGTTCCATCATCGGACCACAAGACGAACGGCGATGCGCCACCGGTACATGGTGGACATCCCACCCATACGCACAAAACGTTTTGGGAACACATTCATAGTGCGTACAGCTAAGGAGTGGAATTCCCTGCCGGAGTCTGTGTTTCCTGATAGCTACAACCTGGGAGTCTTTAAATCAAGAGTGAATAGGTTATTTCTAGGCAAGCGTGCTCCATCTTCGACCACATCCTCGCTTACCATCAGGTGAGATAGTGGTCAAACGCGTGCCTATCAATAGTAAAAAAAAAAAAAAAAAAAAAACTTGCTTTTCCAACCCACTTTAGACATTGGCAGAATAGTCGACATCGGCTTTGTTTGCCATATAAAAATATAGAATAGAATAGAATGTGTATCGTTGAGGTTATCACAGTTATCAAAATAGCTTGACAACTGAGAATCCACAGCAGCCACCAGCGCCCTGTTCTTGTTATGCGTGGGCAAACGAGGTAAGCGTGGCCTAAGTTCAGGCAGCATGTAAAGATACTCCCGAATAGCACACTCAAAAGCACTCCTCAATTCGTCACTGCACTGGGTACTTACATTTAACCCTGTTACTACACTCTCCGTCAACGTGGCTGGGAATTTACTACCACAGTCACTGGCACGGCTACTCAGTTCAGCTCGGAGGCGATAAAGTACAGTATCATCGAACCTGATCCGATAGACGTTGGGCCGATACGTTGAATGCTGGCTCAAGCACCTGAAACAAAGAGAGCATTCGAACACGGTACGCGGTCAGGTTGTTTCCTCCCTCTGTAGCCCCAAAGTATGCGCGCATGACATTTTCATTAATGGATCGTGGCCATCGCATACGCTGGCCACCGCCGGAAGCTGGGACACTATCAGAGGCGGGTGGGCCGCGAGAAGTGCTCGTCGCTGGAGCTCGACGCGAGTGGCTCGGCCTGTGTCACAGCACTCGCCGCGAGAAGTGCTCGTCGCTGGAGCTCGACGCGAGTGGCACGGCCGGTGTCACAGCACTCGCCGCGAGAAGTGCTCGTCGCTGGAGCTCGACGCGAGTGGCTGGCACGGTCGGTGTCACAGCACTCGCCGCGAGAAGTGCTCGGCGCTGGAGCTCGACGCGAGTGGCTGGCACGGTCGGTGTCACAGCACTCGCCGCGAGAAGTGCTCGTCGCTGGAGCTCGACGCGAGTGGCACGGCCGGTGTCACAGCACTCGCCGCGAGAAGTGCTCGTCGCTGGAGCTCGACGCGAGTGGCTGGCACGGTCGGTGTCACAGCACTCGCCGCGAGAAGTGCTCGGCGCTGGAGCTCGACGCGAGTGGCTGGCACGGTCGGTGTCACAGCACTCGCCGCGAGAAGTGCTCGGCGCTGGAGCTCGACGCGAGTGGCTGGCACGGTCGGTGTCACAGCACTCGCCGCGAGAAGTGCTCGTCGCTGGAGCTCGACGCGAGTGGCTGGCACGGTCGGTGTCACAGCACTCGCCGCGAGAAGTGCTCGTCGCTGGAGCTCGACGCGAGTGGCACGGCCGGTGTCACAGCACTCGCCGCGAGAAGTGCTCGTCGCTGGAGCTCGACGCGAGTGGCTGGCACGGTCGGTGTCACAGCACTCGCCGCGAGAAGTGCTCGGCGCTGGAGCTCGACGCGAGTGGCTGGCACGGTCGGTGTCACAGCACTCGCCGCGAGAAGTGCTCGGCGCTGGAGCTCGACGCGAGTGGCTGGCACGGTCGGTGTCACAGCACTCGCCGCGAGAAGTGCTCGGCGCTGGAGCTCGACGCGAGTGGCTGGCACGGTCGGTGTCACAGCACTCGCCGCGAGAAGTGCTCGGCGCTGGAGCTCGACGCGAGTGGCTGGCACGGTCGGTGTCACAGCACTCGCCGCGAGAAGTGCTCGGCGCTGGAGCTCGACGCGAGTGGCTGGCACGGTCGGTGTCACAGCACTCGCCGCGAGAAGTGCTCGTCGCTGGAGCTCGACGCGAGTGGCTGGCACGGTCGGTGTCACAGCACTCGCCGCGAGAAGTGCTCGGCGCTGGAGCTCGACGCGAGTGGCTGGCACGGTCGGTGTCACAGCACTCGCCGCGAGAAGTGCTCGTCGCTGGAGCTCGACGCGAGTGGCTGGCACGGTGGGTGTCACAGCACTCGCCGCGAGAAGTGCTCGGCGCTGGAGCTCGACGCGAGTGGCTGGCACGGTCGGTGTCACAGCACTTGCCTCGAGAAGTGCTCGGCGCTTTAGCTCGACGCGAGTGGCTGGCACGGTCGGTGTCACAGCACTCGCCGCGAGAAGTGCTCGGCGCTGGAGCTCGACGCGAGTGGCTGGCACGGTCGGTGTCACAGCACTCGCCGCGAGAAGTGCTCGGCGCTGGAGCTCGACGCGAGTGGCTGGCACGGTCGGTGTCACAGCACTCGCCGCGAGAAGTGCTCGGCGCTGGAGCTCGACGCGAGTGGCTGGCACGGTCGGTGTCACAGCACTCGCCGCGAGAAGTGCTCGTCGCTGGAGCTCGACGCGAGTGGCTGGCACGGTCGGTGTCACAGCACTCGCCGCGAGAAGTGCTCGGCGCTGGAGCTCGACGCGAGTGGCTGGCACGGTCGGTGTCACAGCACTCGCCGCGAGAAGTGCTCGGCGCTGGAGCTCGACGCGAGTGGCTGGCACGGTCGGTGTCACAGCACTCGCCGCGAGAAGTGCTCGGCGCTGGAGCTCGACGCGAGTGGCTGGCACGGTGGGTGTCACAGCACTCGCCGCGAGAAGTGCTCGGCGCTGGAGCTCGACGCGAGTGGCTAGCACGGTCGGTGTCACAGCACTTGCCTCGAGAAGTGCTCGGCGCTGGAGCTCGACGCGAGTGGCTGGCACGGTCGGTGTCACAGCACTCGCCGCGAGAAGTGCTCGGCACTGGAGCTCGACGCGAGTGGCACGGCCGGTGTCACAGCACTCGCCGCGAGAAGTGCTCGTCGCTGGAGCTCGACGCGAGTGGCTGGCACGGTCGGTGTCACAGCACTCGCCGCGAGAAGTGCTCGGCGCTGGAGCTCGACGCGAGTGGCTGGCACGGTCGGTGTCACAGCACTCGCCGCGAGAAGTGCTCGTCGCTGGAGCTCGACGCGAGTGGCACGGCCGGTGTCACAGCACTCGCCGCGAGAAGTGCTCGTCGCTGGAGCTCGACGCGAGTGGCTGGCACGGTCGGTGTCACAGCACTCGCCGCGAGAAGTGCTCGGCGCTGGAGCTCGACGCGAGTGGCTGGCACGGTCGGTGTCACAGCACTCGCCGCGAGAAGTGCTCGTCGCTGGAGCTCGACGCGAGTGGCTGGCACGGTCGGTGTCACAGCACTCGCCGCGAGAAGTGCTCGGCGCTGGAGCTCGACGCGAGTGGCTGGCACGGTCGGTGTCACAGCACTCGCCGCGAGAAGTGCTCGTCGCTGGAGCTCGACGCGAGTGGCACGGCCGGTGTCACAGCACTCGCCGCGAGAAGTGCTCGTCGCTGGAGCTCGACGCGAGTGGCTGGCACGGTCGGTGTCACAGCACTCGCCGCGAGAAGTGCTCGGCGCTGGAGCTCGACGCGAGTGGCTGGCACGGTCGGTGTCACAGCACTCGCCGCGAGAAGTGCTCGTCGCTGGAGCTCGACGCGAGTGGCTGGCACGGTGGGTGTCACAGCACTCGCCGCGAGAAGTGCTCGGCGCTGGAGCTCGACGCGAGTGGCTGGCACGGTCGGTGTCACAGCACTTGCCTCGAGAAGTGCTCGGCGCTTTAGCTCGACGCGAGTGGCTGGCACGGTCGGTGTCACAGCACTCGCCGCGAGAAGTGCTCGGCGCTGGAGCTCGACGCGAGTGGCTGGCACGGTCGGTGTCACAGCACTCGCCGCGAGAAGTGCTCGTCGCTGGAGCTCGACGCGAGTGGCTGGCACGGTCGGTGTCACAGCACTCGCCGCGAGAAGTGCTCGGCGCTGGAGCTCGACGCGAGTGGCTGGCACGGTCGGTGTCACAGCACTCGCCGCGAGAAGTGCTCGTCGCTGGAGCTCGACGCGAGTGGCTGGCACGGTGGGTGTCACAGCACTCGCCGCGAGAAGTGCTCGGCGCTGGAGCTCGACGCGAGTGGCTAGCACGGTCGGTGTCACAGCACTTGCCTCGAGAAGTGCTCGGCGCTGGAGCTCGACGCGAGTGGCTGGCACGGTCGGTGTCACAGCACTCGCCGCGAGAAGTGCTCGGCACTGGAGCTCGACGCGAGTGGCACGGCCGGTGTCACAGCACTCGCCGCGAGAAGTGCTCGTCGCTGGAGCTCGACGCGAGTGGCTGGCACGGTCGGTGTCACAGCACTCGCCGCGAGAAGTGCTCGGCGCTGGAGCTCGACGCGAGTGGCTGGCACGGTCGGTGTCACAGCACTCGCCGCGAGAAGTGCTCGTCGCTGGAGCTCGACGCGAGTGGCACGGCCGGTGTCACAGCACTCGCCGCGAGAAGTGCTCGTCGCTGGAGCTCGACGCGAGTGGCTGGCACGGTCGGTGTCACAGCACTCGCCGCGAGAAGTGCTCGGCGCTGGAGCTCGACGCGAGTGGCTGGCACGGTCGGTGTCACAGCACTCGCCGCGAGAAGTGCTCGTCGCTGGAGCTCGACGCGAGTGGCTGGCACGGTCGGTGTCACAGCACTCGCCGCGAGAAGTGCTCGGCGCTGGAGCTCGACGCGAGTGGCTGGCACGGTCGGTGTCACAGCACTCGCCGCGAGAAGTGCTCGTCGCTGGAGCTCGACGCGAGTGGCTGGCACGGTCGGTGTCACAGCACTCGCCGCGAGAAGTGCTCGGCGCTGGAGCTCGACGCGAGTGGCTGGCACGGTCGGTGTCACAGCACTCGCCGCGAGAAGTGCTCGTCGCTGGAGCTCGACGCGAGTGGCTGGCACGGTCGGTGTCACAGCACTCGCCGCGAGAAGTGCTCGGCACTGGAGCTCGACGCGAGTGGCACGGCCGGTGTCACAGCACTCGCCGCGAGAAGTGCTCGTCGCTGGAGCTCGACGCGAGTGGCTGGCACGGTCGGTGTCACAGCACTCGCCGCGAGAAGTGCTCGGCGCTGGAGCTCGACGCGAGTGGCTGGCACGGTCGGTGTCACAGCACTCGCCGCGAGAAGTGCTCGTCGCTGGAGCTCGACGCGAGTGGCACGGCCGGTGTCACAGCACTCGCCGCGAGAAGTGCTCGTCGCTGGAGCTCGACGCGAGTGGCTGGCACGGTCGGTGTCACAGCACTCGCCGCGAGAAGTGCTCGGCGCTGGAGCTCGACGCGAGTGGCTGGCACGGTCGGTGTCACAGCACTCGCCGCGAGAAGTGCTCGTCGCTGGAGCTCGACGCGAGTGGCTGGCACGGTCGGTGTCACAGCACTCGCCGCGAGAAGTGCTCGGCGCTGGAGCTCGACGCGAGTGGCTGGCACGGTCGGTGTCACAGCACTCGCCGCGAGAAGTGCTCGTCGCTGGAGCTCGACGCGAGTGGCTGGCACGGTCGGTGTCACAGCACTCGCCGCGAGAAGTGCTCGGCGCTGGAGCTCGACGCGAGTGGCTGGCACGGTCGGTGTCACAGCACTCGCCGCGAGAAGTGCTCGTCGCTGGAGCTCGACGCGAGTGGCTGGCACGGTCGGTGTCACAGCACTCGCCGCGAGAAGTGCTCGGCGCTGGAGCTCGACGCGAGTGGCTGGCACGGTCGGTGTCACAGCACTCGCCGCGAGAAGTGCTCGTCGCTGGAGCTCGACGCGAGTGGCACGGCCGGTGTCACAGCACTCGCCGCGAGAAGTGCTCGTCGCTGGAGCTCGACGCGAGTGGCTGGCACGGTCGGTGTCACAGCACTCGCCGCGAGAAGTGCTCGGCGCTGGAGCTCGACGCGAGTGGCTGGCACGGTCGGTGTCACAGCACTCGCCGCGAGAAGTGCTCGTCGCTGGAGCTCGACGCGAGTGGCTGGCACGGTCGGTGTCACAGCACTCGCCGCGAGAAGTGCTCGGCGCTGGAGCTCGACGCGAGTGGCTGGCACGGTCGGTGTCACAGCACTCGCCGCGAGAAGTGCTCGTCGCTGGAGCTCGACGCGAGTGGCTGGCACGGTCGGTGTCACAGCACTCGCCGCGAGAAGTGCTCGGCGCTGGAGCTCGACGCGAGTGGCTGGCACGGTCGGTGTCACAGCACTCGCCGCGAGAAGTGCTCGTCGCTGGAGCTCGACGCGAGTGGCACGGCCGGTGTCACAGCACTCGCCGCGAGAAGTGCTCGTCGCTGGAGCTCGACGCGAGTGGCTGGCACGGTCGGTGTCACAGCACTCGCCGCGAGAAGTGCTCGGCGCTGGAGCTCGACGCGAGTGGCTGGCACGGTCGGTGTCACAGCACTCGCCGCGAGAAGTGCTCGTCGCTGGAGCTCGACGCGAGTGGCTGGCACGGTGGGTGTCACAGCACTCGCCGCGAGAAGTGCTCGGCGCTGGAGCTCGACGCGAGTGGCTGGCACGGTCGGTGTCACAGCACTTGCCTCGAGAAGTGCTCGGCGCTTTAGCTCGACGCGAGTGGCTGGCACGGTCGGTGTCACAGCACTCGCCGCGAGAAGTGCTCGGCGCTGGAGCTCGACGCGAGTGGCTGGCACGGTCGGTGTCACAGCACTCGCCGCGAGAAGTGCTCGTCGCTGGAGCTCGACGCGAGTGGCTGGCACGGTCGGTGTCACAGCACTCGCCGCGAGAAGTGCTCGGCGCTGGAGCTCGACGCGAGTGGCTGGCACGGTCGGTGTCACAGCACTCGCCGCGAGAAGTGCTCGTCGCTGGAGCTCGACGCGAGTGGCTGGCACGGTGGGTGTCACAGCACTCGCCGCGAGAAGTGCTCGGCGCTGGAGCTCGACGCGAGTGGCTAGCACGGTCGGTGTCACAGCACTTGCCTCGAGAAGTGCTCGGCGCTGGAGCTCGACGCGAGTGGCTGGCACGGTCGGTGTCACAGCACTCGCCGCGAGAAGTGCTCGGCACTGGAGCTCGACGCGAGTGGCACGGCCGGTGTCACAGCACTCGCCGCGAGAAGTGCTCGTCGCTGGAGCTCGACGCGAGTGGCTGGCACGGTCGGTGTCACAGCACTCGCCGCGAGAAGTGCTCGGCGCTGGAGCTCGACGCGAGTGGCTGGCACGGTCGGTGTCACAGCACTCGCCGCGAGAAGTGCTCGTCGCTGGAGCTCGACGCGAGTGGCACGGCCGGTGTCACAGCACTCGCCGCGAGAAGTGCTCGTCGCTGGAGCTCGACGCGAGTGGCTGGCACGGTCGGTGTCACAGCACTCGCCGCGAGAAGTGCTCGGCGCTGGAGCTCGACGCGAGTGGCTGGCACGGTCGGTGTCACAGCACTCGCCGCGAGAAGTGCTCGTCGCTGGAGCTCGACGCGAGTGGCTGGCACGGTCGGTGTCACAGCACTCGCCGCGAGAAGTGCTCGGCGCTGGAGCTCGACGCGAGTGGCTGGCACGGTCGGTGTCACAGCACTCGCCGCGAGAAGTGCTCGTCGCTGGAGCTCGACGCGAGTGGCTGGCACGGTCGGTGTCACAGCACTCGCCGCGAGAAGTGCTCGGCGCTGGAGCTCGACGCGAGTGGCTGGCACGGTCGGTGTCACAGCACTCGCCGCGAGAAGTGCTCGTCGCTGGAGCTCGACGCGAGTGGCTGGCACGGTCGGTGTCACAGCACTCGCCGCGAGAAGTGCTCGGCACTGGAGCTCGACGCGAGTGGCACGGCCGGTGTCACAGCACTCGCCGCGAGAAGTGCTCGTCGCTGGAGCTCGACGCGAGTGGCTGGCACGGTCGGTGTCACAGCACTCGCCGCGAGAAGTGCTCGGCGCTGGAGCTCGACGCGAGTGGCTGGCACGGTCGGTGTCACAGCACTCGCCGCGAGAAGTGCTCGTCGCTGGAGCTCGACGCGAGTGGCACGGCCGGTGTCACAGCACTCGCCGCGAGAAGTGCTCGTCGCTGGAGCTCGACGCGAGTGGCTGGCACGGTCGGTGTCACAGCACTCGCCGCGAGAAGTGCTCGGCGCTGGAGCTCGACGCGAGTGGCTGGCACGGTCGGTGTCACAGCACTCGCCGCGAGAAGTGCTCGTCGCTGGAGCTCGACGCGAGTGGCTGGCACGGTCGGTGTCACAGCACTCGCCGCGAGAAGTGCTCGGCGCTGGAGCTCGACGCGAGTGGCTGGCACGGTCGGTGTCACAGCACTCGCCGCGAGAAGTGCTCGTCGCTGGAGCTCGACGCGAGTGGCTGGCACGGTCGGTGTCACAGCACTCGCCGCGAGAAGTGCTCGGCGCTGGAGCTCGACGCGAGTGGCTGGCACGGTCGGTGTCACAGCACTCGCCGCGAGAAGTGCTCGTCGCTGGAGCTCGACGCGAGTGGCTGGCACGGTCGGTGTCACAGCACTCGCCGCGAGAAGTGCTCGGCGCTGGAGCTCGACGCGAGTGGCTGGCACGGTCGGTGTCACAGCACTCAGGGGCTGTGTCCCGGCGGCGGCGCGGCTCTTGTCAACATGTATTTCTTCGTCAACGATTAGGTGGTATTCATTCTATTGCATATTTTCGTTTTATTTTGATTTGTCCGTATTATCTGAATTTATTTTTATAAAATGCAAGTAAAATTAAAACATTATTATAATTATTATTGGCGCTTGTTCATATCAATGTTTGCGCCGGTTACCTGCGTGGACCGGTTCCTGTAAGCGATGGTAGGCTGCCAGCTTTCTTTCCGCATACGGCCATACATGTTTAATTAACTACGTTTAGCAGCTGTTTATTTAGTAGGTATGGGTTCCTAAATAACTAAGGTACAGATAACATAAAAATAAAATCCACCGAATGCTTCCTTAACTATTTATTACACTCTATGTATAATTTATGATAATTGTAACCAATTTACATATCTTTATGTACATACAGTAGCAAAATGTAAAAACACAGCGCGCGAGTCGCCGGCGCAGCGCAGCCTCTCGCGAACTGTACCGGCGTGTGACGTCACACGGCAGTCTGTAGCACGACTTCACGACTGCACGACTGCACGACTACGAGCGAGCGGCGGCGCCAGCGACCCGCTAAATACATTCCAAAACATCTAACCGATATAAAAATCTGTATTTACACAAACCCCACACGAAGTGCCAGACGTAAGTTAGTATTCGACTATACACAGTTGTGGTGCAACCTCGCTTCCCCCCACCCACTACCTCACCGTCCTACGAAGCTTTACATCTAATTATATTAAAGCAAAGGCACCGTGGATCATCGATAGTCCCATATTATATAAATGCAGTACATTTAGTAGAAAAGTAGCGTGAAGATTTCATGGATATCGTAAAGACACAGCATAAATATGATTACAACGCCTCGCGGTGTGAAGCGCACAACTACCGTGAATATAATAGCGACGAGTTAACAGACTCTCTAGTAGGAACAACTCAACTACAGAACACACGTCCCGTTACCGTTACATGATGATTTGAATAGAGATGTGTTAGAATGTGTTTTGTAAACAAATTTTATCGATTTTCTGAAAAGAAGTCACTGATTAACGCATACGATTACTGGCGTTACATTGATACACAATTATTCAGAGAGGTGGAAGAAGAAATAAAGAATTATCTATCGCAATAACAATCACAAATCAACTACAAAATAATTTGATGGACATTTTATTAAATAAAGATGTACTTACTTAATTATAGTAGAACGTTATAATTAACAAACAATAATTTAAAGTGATCGACTAACAGTAAATTAAGTAAATAAAGCTAATACATTGGATGCAGCTGTTTGATCAATCATAAATTTTGAACTAATTTCAATCATAAAATAAAATATAACTTACAGATTGAATGTAAGTTAATAAATAATGTTTTAATTGTAGTAAATAAATCTTCAATACTTTATATTATGCTATAAATGAATAAAGAAAATAATAGTTTGTATGTCACAGCACCACATTGCGTCCGTTGCGTTGAACGACAACGTGTGTGACGTCATAAGACACGGGCGTGCAGAGCGACACGGATCATGTCGAACGTGGCGACGACGAGAACTAACTTGATGTTTACTGGATCAGACAGATCGATGACACTTTCCGTTGTCGAGCTGCGCCACCTAGTTCAGTATGAAGCGTGTCGCGCTAGCGCGGCGCGCCGCCACTGCGCGTGCGCGGCCCCTCGCCTCGCACTCGCACACCAACTATTAGCTCCACGGTGATAGTGAACATGAGCATTGCACAACATACTCGCCGCTGACAGCAGCGCGGCAGCGCACTGACACAACAACACAGCCTCTGTGACATCTGCACTACGCGACTGATACAACTACACAGCGTAACATCAAACTGATTAGCGAAAGTATCTAAATCGCTGCCAAAATAATCTTCGATCATTCATTACAAACAATAAAAAATATCTGACTTACAAATTAATCGCTCTGCGATTGAATAGGCTCTTTAAAATTGTATCTATAAACATACAATTGTTTCTAAAACATTCACCATATTTTTCCCATTTTTGAGAAAAAAAAACTGCAAAATGTATGAATTGCAAAAACAACTAGATGGATCGATTGTTAAAATCGTTTCGAGATTAACAAATAATCGAAGTTGGATAAAATTCCTACTTTGCGTACATGCGAGAACAAAACTCGAAGGTAAAGTATGGAAATGTCGTAAAATGAGTTGGTTTCACCTGTATCGTTAGTGCGGTGTCAGAATGAATCGCTCGGGTGCGGGTGCGCTCATGTGCGCTCAGTTGCGCTCAGGTGCGCTCAGTTGCGCTCAGTTGCGCTTGGAGGGCGGCACGAGATGCGAGGGCAGCTCCGTGGGCAGGTCGTGGCCGTCGATCTTGACGTGGATGAGGTGCATGGCGAGCGCGAACTCGTCCTCGTCCAGGAAGCCGTCCTTGTCGATGTCCGACAGCTTCCAGATCTTGCCGAGCACCGAGTTCGGCAGCTTCGACTTCACCATCTCCGTCTTGGCGGCTGTCGACAAACGCCAGGTCAGCTCGTGGCGCAGCGGACTGCGTCGGCAACGAACGCGGCTAGCTCACAGTGGACAACTGATGGCTACGACTACAGTAGCCAGAAACGGAAACGAATATTGTTAGTATCGGAACCATTCAAGTAACTGAGTAGTTTCTCATAACCACTTTCGTTGCCAACAGAGTTCGGGAAACACATGGATAAAGCGCAAATGAATAAAACCAGGGAAGCATGTAACAGTCAGTTTAGTAATACAATTTGAAAATGATCATGCAACGAGAAAGATTATATCGTGAGTAGAAGCGTGACGATAAAGAGGTGAGATAGCACGGTATTGGGGAACGATAGCGAAGTTAGATAACACTCATGTCGAAACTGATGGCGAAATGTTTAATTATACAGACGAGTTACACTCCTCAAATACTACACCAACTAAAGAAGAACCTAAGCTAAAGACTTGTAGTAGTCTAATACAATGACAGGAACGACACAGCCACCACTGAGCCGGTTCAACAAGAGTGGGAGACTACAAAAATATCGACTGATCACAATGAAGACTAGAACGAAATCAGAATTAAGCAAGAAATCTAATATCGATAAATTTTATTTATTGGGCTAATACTCTTTGCTTTCCTACAACGCAAATATAACAAACTACTTTACTTCCAATATTCGTCAAGACTTTCTACATCGGCATTGAGCTTGTTAGCTTCTCTGTCAAGTATGTGAGTATGTGGACGACATTGTCGCGATAAAACAACTCGGCAAACGACTTGATCCGGACGGTGTGCTGGTCCGGCCCGAAGGCCGCCAGCCGCGCGCGCTCCAGCCACGAGCGCGGCGCCCGCTGCACGCGCAGCTCCACGTGCCGCTCGCCCGTCAGCGCGTACACCAGCGACATGAACACGAACTCCGCCGTTATCAGCAGCGTCACGATGTTCAACGACAGCAGGACTATGAACTTGACCGCAATGAACAACGATCCGAAGTAGCCCGTGCGCTCTGGCGCGGTCACGTCCAGCGACGCGGATTCCGAGTCTGACTCAGAACAACCATCGTCGACGCTGTCGTCACTTTTATTAACATTTTCAGCATTCCAGCCTGAATGAACTTTGGAACGATCACTTGCTTTAGTTTCGAGGCCCTCGTTCAGATACCTAGATTGGCTGGACCTGTCGCCAGCTCCGTCGATGGCGAGCGTCTCGGGCAGACTGTGTATGGAGACGGCCGGTGACACGCGGCCACTGATGCCCGCGATTTGTGCCTCACGCGCGTTCATAATGAACTGTGCGATCAATTTACAGTTTTCTGTGGAACTAGAGAGTGATTCTACGAGTTTCGCGAAGCTATCGTCATCCTTGTCATTCTCGTTATCTTTCAGTCGCATGCACAGGTCGGTGATGAAGGAACAGTTCTGTGTGGTCGAGAGCAGCGCCTCGAGGGCCCTGTCGACGAGGAGGTGGCCGCGCAAGTGCGGCTGCGTGTTGAGTAAAAGTGAGAGAGTGCGGATGTCAGAGCGAGAGGTATGCGTACCGGCGCCGGTGACCTTGCCGTCGATGGGGTTGAGCGACTGGAACAGCTGGTCGTATCGCGGCTTCTCCTTGCTGCAGATCCACTCGGGGTCGCCGTGGCCCGCGTCCACGCCCTCGCCGCGCCCGTAGCCGAACGGCGACACCTGGTCCTCCACACCCTCGAACGCACCTCCTGGAATGTTACGAGCACAACGTTAATACTTTGATTAACTACTTAGGTTTAAAGTTATTTTTCTCGAAATAGTATTCTCTAATATTGAAGCAGCTGACAGCTTACAATGTAATATTTTATAGTATGTTTGAATGTGATTTACGTGCGTCTACACGATGTGGGACATACCGTATGTGAATACGTGTGTAATTAGGTAAGATATGTTTCTCATCCTCAGTCTGTTATCAACCAGGTAAGCAGCAGGGAGGGCTACGCCCGCGTCACGGCCGGAGTCGCCTCGCGGCGCGGCGCCGGTACAGTAGGTAGCGCAGCGCGCTCGGAAGTGCTAACATCTTAATATGTTATTTAATATTTCATTAATTATGTGAGTCAATGTATATTGATGAAAATGACACTGATGCCATCGCAGGTAGGACCTGGATGAGGCTGGTACAGGAGCGTGGGGATGGGCACAAGAAAAGAGAGGTCTATGCTCAGCAGTGGGCGAAGTCGGGCTGTGGATGATGATGTGAATCAAATATAAACACGTGGTTACGTGCGCGCACTAAGTAAGTACATGTTTTCTATTTTTTGTTACAAGCCCGCCACACATTTCCAACCACTGCAATTCCTGAAAGCCACACAGACCTATGAATTTACATTGGGTGTCGGGCTTTTAAAGTGGACCAAGGGGATCATCGGAATTGCATAATTTAATTCCGCCAAGCCCGTTCCATCATCGGACCACAAGACGAACGGCGATGCGCCACCGGTACATAGTGGACATCCCACCCACACACACAATACGTTTTGGGAACACATTCATAATGCGTACAGCTAGGAGTGGAATTCCCTGCCGGGGTCTGTGTTTCCTGATAGCTACAACCTGGGAGTCTTTAAGTCGAGAGAGAATAGGTTACTTCTGGGCAAGCGTGCTCCATTTCCGATCACATCATCGCTTACCATCAGGTGAGATAGTGTTCAAAAGAATCAAGAGTAAAAAAAAATTATAACCTGATAATCCAAATAAAAAAAATTAAACAATCTCTAGACTTTGTTTCCAAACAATAATAGTAATCAGGTAAAGATATATTGTTTGTACCCAAAATAAAATTGAAAAACTAACTGGTAGAGAATGCCATGTTGCATTAAGTCCGCCTATGTAACACTATTGTACATGAAGTTTAAATAAATAAATAAATAAAAACTGACCAAGTGCGAGTCGTACTCGCGTGCGAAGGGTTCCGAATCAATTTCATTTTTTTTTAATGTTAGTTTTACATTGCAGACTTCTTGAAGGCTATCCTGCAACCTTTAGGTATAGAAGCTTCGGAGACAAGGGGGATTGGTTATTTCTTGAATAACTTCCAAACTGTTTATTTTAAATACATGAAAAAAATATATAATTAAATCCCTCACAGTAAGCCCTTTCATTTGATATGTCACACGATACAGTTTGAAAAATTTTGTTTTAAATTTTCTAGTTTCCACACTAAAAAAATATTTATTTACGTAACGCGTCCGTGTTTGGGTTACAGAAGTCTATATTTATACCAAATTTCAACAGAATCGGTCCAGGAGATCCATAAAGAACTGGCTGTGACGGACGGACAGACAGACAGACACCCGAGTGATCCAATAAGGGTTCCGTTTTTCACGGATGTTCGGAACCCTAAAAAGTAACATGAACTAATTTCATCGTCAGTAAAACATAATTATCATAGGCCAGCTGTGCCTGGTAGTGTGTAAGTGTGTACGTCAAGGTTTTATTTAATATTAATTTATCAGTATTGTACGGACGGCATTGTTCAGACTGCTGGCCGAATTTATTTACAATGATATTGACCAAAATTAATTTATGATCAATGTTAGGGGCGTACGCGTACCGCTTTATCAACCAGAGATTCATATGCTTAACAATATAATTTATTGAAAAAGTACTGATAGATTAATAATTTATTTTGATTTTTAAAATAAAAACAATAACATTCACATTAAAACGTCCCTGCATAGCCATATTATTGTTTTTGATGATATTTGCACGCCATCTTGAAATGGTATCGACTTATACTTATCGATCGCTACTACCACACAAGTACACACTAACATGCAGTAGGCAGATGAAGGGCTTATTGTAGTCACAATAGTCTCGTAGAGTCGGCGGGCGGCTTCTGTATGAATATGAATGACTATCGCCATGTTAGAGTTCACCTTGCACTTCATTCCGCAAGTCAAGAGAGCACTGATAGCGTATCTGCCGGGCGGCGGCGGCGACCCCCGCGAGTTACGACAAGGTCGGCTGTACATTTCGCTGCTGGCTCAATGGGCCGCCAATAGGGAATATGCATGAAAAACTTATTTATCTCTGTAAAGTTTAACTAAAAATATACAAAAATATAATACTAATAGTGAAAATAGAATCAATATCACTGGAAAAACGAAGGAGATATAATTATTTTAAACAAATACATCTGTCCCTCTCGCGAAAACGCTGTTTTCTATGGCAGCTGTATAGGCGTCATAGACGATGACGTCAAAGTTTACATCGGACTTCTCTTTCTAATTGTAATCTTTGAAGCTTTATAACTTCGGCGCTGATGAAGGTAACTAAAAAATAATTTCATGATTGTTTACTAGATCTAATAAGTATTTCATTTTGCAAATAAAAAAATCGCATGCATATTCCCAATTAGTGCGTCGGGAGTGACTCATCGGTAACCACCGCGATGGGCTGCAGTTGCCTACTTACTTCTGGGATTAATCTACTTGGACCTACTCGTATGCTTGGCCAACGTACCGACAACAGGATTTGAAAGGGTACTTCAGCGTGTGTATGAGATTTGATCTGCAACTAACCAGGGTTTTACATCAGACGAAGTATTTTATTAACAAGAATTGAAAGGCACGGACCCTGGCAGAGACCATCTTGGGAAAATGATCTATCTGTGTCAACAAGTAGAGCACGTAATTAAATAATTGCAGTGGCTGCTAAAACACATGAGCGTCTCCAGTATATCATAGTTAGTGTGAGGTCACCTCAATTGTCGCGGCGCGTATCGTTTGCATAGCTCTGTTGTGCCAGCTCCAGGTGCTTACCTTATATCAGAGCATTATGATCCTCATTAATGATATGACTAAATATTAATGTCCGACCGAAACACGATTTTCAGCCAGAACCCAACCCGAAACCGAGCCTTCGGTCCTGATCTCAGTTTCGGCCGAAACGGAAATTGAAACGAATCAAAATAGGTATATAAAATTCTTGCGTTACTGAGTGACTGCAACGAAAAGCACAGTCAAACTACTGGTAATAGAAAGCGGCGTAGGTTCCTCGGGGAGTGTAGGGGAGCACTAAGAGAGTATTTCCCGAAATTCTTACAGGAACGGGAAAAAACGTGATATGTGCGTACGAAGTCACGGGTTAAAGCTAGTATGGACATATAATAACATAAATATATTTTTCAAATGCAACATTAACAGAACGAACGCAATACCGACACCGAAATCGTGAAGAAAAACCCGACGGCCGCAAACAAACTGTGCGCATGTCGCATAACTCGACTAAATGTACCAATTGTACGCACTGTGCAGCAAATTTGTTTTTCAAAAAAGATGATCTTAATTGTGAGAACAGTGCCCCCTTGTCAGTTAACGCATTTATTCTGTTACACGTTGTTTATACAAAATTGCTTAACTAGCGATCATAGGCAACGAACACACTCGGAATTAGCCGAACGACGCACGACAATGACGAAAATTGAGTTTCAGCAAGGCCGAAGCTTCGGTCAGTTTTAGGACAAAACCGAAACTAGATTTTTGGGCCGAATCACCCATGGAGAAAATCAAGCAAGCAAGGACATAACGAAGACGCGCACAAAAAGTTGATATTACGAAACAATAATTATATTGTGCATAATACAAAAAGCAACAATCGGCTCAATAACTGTAAATGAAAAGCGAGGACATTATTGATTGCTGTGTCAGCGCTCACCGAAGCGAGCCACCAGATTTTATTAGGCAAAGAAACTGCTATTGTTCTACCACATTTACTTGTGACTGTGTTACTTCAAGGATTTAATACGACAATTATGTAAATGTAGGTCAGTATTTAGTTCAGTTTGTAAAAAGTGCTGCGGAGGTGACTGTCGTTCTGTACCGGGCGACATCAGAGCGGCACGAAGCGGTGGCGCGCCGCTCGCTGCTGAACTGCTGACTCCTACTAAAGCGACAAAGCGCAATTGAATCAATATGCCACTAAACAACTTTCATTACTCATTGTCATTCGAGCAACGCTTCCATTTTTAATAGCAACTGGTTATTTGTAGAGTCAACGCGAGACAGACACTGTCTAAAAGAGAGAGAGAGAGAGAGAGACAGACACTGTCCAAAAGTATAGAAGACGACAAAAGCTGTGGATGAGCACAGAAGTGTGTACTAGGAGGTTCTTATTCACAGACATCGGCATACGTCATGGCATTAGATTCCGTGCCAAGAGTAACTTGAGCCTGTTGTATTTAGTTGCTTATCCTCAAAAACATTACAGTTTAAGTTCTCTTCAGGAAGCGATTTGCTAATATTTATTAAACAATTCTGTTACTTTATTAAACAATAGCAAACACAGTTAAACTGGTATGAAAATGAACACAGCATGGTTTGTTCGTACATTATAATATGTATGAAAGATACAACGCGTGATTTATAATGTACTCAGGACTCGGGAGGTATTAAAACAAATGGCGCGAGTGGTCTATATTTACACAGAGTAGGCAAGTGGCCGTGTAAGTAGTGCTCGAGTGTCGCAGCTAATAGGTGCGAATGAGAAGAATGCTGAGATATCTCATGTCGCCCACCATGCAACGAGCAAAACAATAACAATCGTAAACTGATTGGACCATTAATACCTACACAGACACACTGCCACCACAATAACCAATGATAAAATAAACGATAATCCAATAGTAATTTCGAAGACAGCAGGATAAGTCATATGCCATAAACCAAAATAAAAAAAAAGAAGAAGATCAAAGAAGTGTAGATGTAGAATTGCAGAGGTATGGTGTAGTAGCCGTGTTCCTCCTGGAATGCAAATGCAGGTTTAGGAGAAACACGGATGGGATTTAGTCAATAAGCGTCTGACACTCCCTTCTGCTCCGCCCAGATTAGGAGGAGTCATTTGATGATTTTCCATCCCTAAAAAATAAATTTAAAAAGCTGCTTTAAAGCCCTACTAGGGAAATTAATACAATTTTTATTGGATCGTCGAACTCTGAACTCTCTGTCCCTCTACTCTTAGTCTAGCCTGCCTACCCTACAAGTACTAATTAATGCATTTGTGTGTCATTCTCATTATGTTTGTATGTTCTGCAGACGACATCGTGATGGCAACCGACGCAAGTGGGCCGTTCTCACGGCGACAAGTGACAACAGCCCTAACAATGTACGTCGATGTGAAACCGGCGCGTTGCAAGCACGGACTATAGCACAACTCATGTTACAGTTAATGGCGCGCAGTAATCTAGATCGCGTTTCATGCGAGTGAAAGTGCAGGAAGTGCAGCACACGCCGCTGGATGGCAGCCTGGCAGCGAATCGATGACTGCTCACTACTGCGAGCACCGTCGGGGCCTCATGAACGCGTCCACACATCGGTTCCGCTGCCCAGGCATTCGCTATGTGCGCTACATCCTCGCTGTTGCAGTGCTCAACCTTCGAACGAATAAGTCATAGCGTAGCGAAATGTTTATTGTGTACCCCTGTTTGTAGCAGGACAATTAGAGAAGGTCAGTTAGCTCATAACAGTTACCAGAGAACACGAAGTTGTATAAAAACATCCAACAGGCAGTGATGAGATAAAGCGCCACAAACTGAATTAACAATTGATTGCAGCAGAAAGCAATGAACATGAGTTCATTGCTTTCTGCACATGAGTGCAGACAATACACAGAATCCGTTGCTGCAATTGAGCAGTAGCCGCAGATTGCCGCGAATCCGCAGCGAATGCTGCCGGCCTGCCGTAATTACAACGCCTGCCACTCACACTGATGATGCGATTAGTCATTTTTATTGCTAAGGCTGTTGCCCCCATTACGCTTTCTGGCACAATCAGCACAAAATATGTAAACGACGAAGGTATTTGTTTCCAGATAGCCTGTTGGTAACAACAGCAACACGACAGTTTTTTTTTTAAACTGGAATGTATGATCTAATAATGCGTGTAAGTATGATTCTGTAATGTGCTAAGATAACTGCGATGTCGTCAAAGCAAACTTGGTTATCGCGAGTTAACACTTTACTTTTGGAGCCTTTGGCCAAACATCAAATATTTAGTGTTACCAGGAAGAGACCTTGATGACACTGACTCTTAAGTTATGAAATACGAACGTTTCAGAGGTATATATCTATATAGGTGTATAGGTCGTATAGACTCAAGTGAGAGCATTCTTAAATCCAAACACTAGTATAACAAAACTATTCAAGGAATGTAACGGTTATAGCGACCCAATCCCAAGATTACATGTGATACATACTCGTATTATTGTCACACAAGAGCAGACCGCAACCGCTTGTATCTACCTACGAGTACAACGAATTCGTTCGGCCGTCGCAGGGGGAGATGTCTTTCCTAAATGGCAAACGTAGTAATTTGGGTGTTCCCCGGTGGCTCAAGGTCTGGTCAGCGCAGGATACCTGTATCCTCGCGGTAAGGAGGATGCGCATCCGCCGGTCTCCCACGCAGGCCGCTCGCCGCTGCTCCGCTGGCACTTGGCCTCATAGCGCCGACCTTGATGTCCACTGAAGGACGCTCAATTGTGTAATGAACTAATGGCGAGTTCCAACATCTTCAATATTTGATTATTAACGACCTCTTTTATTTGGAAATGGTTTTTGGAGAGGAAAGTGAATCATTCGATTTTACATGACTCGTTTCACATTCCTGATTTAATTTAATGTTACCTTATAAATACGGTAACGTTCAGGGTATCCCTCGTCACTCCCTTAACCACGTTTATATATATACGTGGAGTGTTTATAAATACTAGCCATAAGATATCTTTATACATACTACTCTGTCAAGAAAGTACCGGGAAAAGATCAATAATACACAAAATGTCTGTTATTCATCCAAATTTATTTTATCACCTTTCAAAGTATGCTCCTTTAGAAACGATACACTTGCGCCAACGAATAATCCATTCATCAAAACATTTTTTAAACGCTGCTTCCGGAATTGAGTTCAGTTCTTGCCGCGAATTCTGCTTTATGTCTTCTATCGATTGAAAACGTGTGCCACGAAGTGGTAATTTGAGTTTAGGAAAAAGAAAAAAGTCAGCAGGAGCCATATCTGGTGAATATGGTGGTTGCTGGATGGTATTTGTCGAGTGTTTGGTTAAAAATTCGTTCACAATGATAGCCTTGTGCGAAGGCGCATTGTCGTGGTGCAAAATGCAAGAATTTTCTTTCCACAAATCTGGCCTTTTTCGTCGAATTTGCTCTCTTAAACGCCGCATAACGCTCAAATAATATTCTTTATTTACCGTTAGACCTTCCGGTAAGAATTCAGAGTGCACAACACCGCGATAGTCAAAGAAAACAGTCAACATGACTTTGACTTTTGATCGACTTTGGCGTGGTTTTTTCGGTTTCGGTTCAGTTGGAAGGCGCCACTCCAAAGCTTGTTGACTAGTTTGCATGTCAAACTCGTAAACCCACGTCTCGTCACCAGTAACAATGCGTTTCATGAATGTTGGGTCCGAACTGACTCGTTCTAGCATGTCCTCAGCGACTTTCATGCGATTGAGTTTTTGGAGAAAATTCAGATTTTTTGGGACTAGCCGAGCAGCAACATGTTTCATACCCAAATGATTAGTTAAAATGGTACGGATCGACTCGTGAGATACAGAAAGTTCGGCGGCTATCTCTCTCAGAGTTGAATGGGGATTTTCAGTCACTATTTCCTTCACTTTTGCGATGTTAACAGACGTTGACGGCCTACCAGAGCGAGGCAAATCTTCCATCACATCTCGACCGCTTTTGAACGCTTTGAACCACTCATAAGCACGAGTTTTTGATAAAGTCGATTCACCGTAAGCCTTCTGTAACATTTTCAGTGACTCCGAACACGAAATTCCATTGGCGATGCAAAATTTAAGACAAACTCTTTGTTCGATATTTTTGTCCATTATGAAATTCGCAATACACACTATTATATGATATTACAAAAACCAGCACTGTATTTAATATAAATAACAGATGCAACTCAAACTCCGCGCCAAAATGGAAAACAGTTGTGCCAATCTAACAACTACAAAAAAAACAAAAATTTGAATTTGGAACCATAAACAAATCATCCATTCCCGATACTTTTTTGACTGAATGTATAATAGCCAAAGAAAATGCTGTAACATGTTTAAACATATTAAAATCGAATACAATCATTAAATCAGTCGCGTTTGAAAAGCTGATCTACGTTTGACGAGAATGTTCCGTTGTTCTAACTGTCGGCTGCTCAGCAGCATTGGCAAGCAGAGCATACTATAATGGTGGCTGGATTACGACGCGAGGGTTGTAGGGACAATGGCGGCATACTGACACGCGCGCGTGCGCATGCCCGGCACGTAGCATATGCGCCTCGAATTTATTATTACGATTATCATACACCATCGCACCAGCACATCATCATAACCGTTATTATAGTTTCTTTGCAATTCGTTGTCAAAACTGTTTTCTTAAGAGCAAAAACTTAATTGCAGGTCTTTTTTTGCGACGGATGTCGTGAGGTAGGGTGTGGAGACTATTAGCTGTCAAATCGAAGAAGAATCAAATAACAAGTTTTCCTATTAACTGAGTGTTACGATACAAACCCGTTGCGTCACTTAAGACATGAGACTAAAGCCGTTAGATCTACAATGGCTAAATTCCAGTTAGAAATACAGAGTTCAGAAACCAGGCAAGAACCTGTATAGCTACTAGTGCATTTCGCAGCCTCTCAATCAATGTGCTGCGAGTGGCTATCGCGGCGGCGCGGCGACGAGGGCGTGTGGCGTCTATCCACATTCTGCGCACGCGCGGCACACATGCCCGCTTCCGAACTTATCATACTCCAGCACGAGCATCGATTTCATTTGTTTGTTTTTGTGCCCCACAACACAACCTGCAACGCCATCAACTTTTACCTTCGAAGCGAGAGTGTGCCTGAGCGAACTCGAATTTGCATTCTATAAAATGCCGAAACATATAGCAACTGGTCTCCCGCACAGGAAATACAATCCAATGTAATCGATTTTATCGGGATTGGTTGACAAAGGCGGAGAGAACAAACGAGTGGTCCAATATTGTTGTCTGTGAGTGCTTGAGCTGGTGCGTTGTGTCGTGATGCGAGCACAATGAGCCGTCATTGAGCGGCAAGTGGGTCGCGCTGGCCACTCGCCGGCACAATGGATGCTGCTCAGATCGTCTCAATGGACGCTGTGCGCTGATGTCACAGCGGATGCGGAACAATGGCCGCTACAATTAGCGTCGCGTGTGTGTCCGCGCATCCGACGTAAACACTGCGTGATGAGCGTGCGCTATGCGTATACAAATTCATGGATCCATCAAAGTCACTGAATCGAAGCGATCAGCGGGCTCATTGCACGAGCCATCCTGTTGACACTCAGTGCTGTGCTGACATACTCGTGAGCCGAAAGGTGATGTTCTTATCAAGTACTTAGTGCGAGCGTTCGTAGATTTTGGTGTTGGTATGTCTCGTTGCCAAAGTTACTATCAATGTAAATATTGTCACTTCTGCAGTCATTCTACAGAACCTTGCTCAAGTATGAGTCAGAACAATTGTTTAGGTAACAGTCACCGTCAAAGCAACCGCTTTGCGAATCTAAGTTATTGACGGCTATTATGGTTTGCTCAACTTTTATTTTCTTAAAGAACAAATAGGATTTTAATTAATTACTTCTGAATTCCATTCGTGAAGGACGGTTTTAATGGTGCATTAATGAGGCAACCGATAACTGCATGTACGGTTACATAACCCGGCCGACGGCGAGGAAGCGGCGATGTTGCACCGGCGGCAGCGGTGCGCCGGCGCCGACTTGCGACACTTCCCCGCGAACGCACGCGATGTGTCCACGACGCACTTATCGGGCTCTAATCTGGCATTTCTTGCAGTTTAATGAACTATAATAAAAATTGATCTAGTTACACAAGCGATTAATAGCCGCATACGGACTAAGAATTGCCTACACAGTTTCGCGCAGACACGCGAGCGAATACTTTTGATTCCGGATCACGGTGGATGAAATACGTGTCGCATGTTAACATTTCGTAAACATAAGTAAGATTCAAGGTTCAATTTATAATTAGGTAGTAATACTAAAAAGTATTGATTAAAACAGTATTGAAACAAACATTGTAATGTATCGTAGCTCGCCGCTAGGTAGCACATCGCGTGTACAACAGCCTCCGGCGACCACTGAACACGGCTCATGCCCATTTTCCATTGTAATCATGATTAATCTAGAGCTAACGAGCGCGGCCGGCGAAAGTGCCGCCGCGTCGCGCTCCCATTGCGCCTGCGCGCCTCACCTGCACCAACAGACTGCGCGGACACCGAGTCTGCGGCACCGATACATGCCACTCCCTTTTTGGAGGGCCTTGACATTCGCACTGAATACCACGTTACGACCTACTTCAAAATCGCTTTGCAGCCGTGAAATCGGACGCAAGAATTCCGGTCAATTATATTTTATTGATAACACTTTATACATATTGATAAGATAATACTTCATGACTTCATGAGCAAGCACAAAGTGGCGAGTTTGACGGTGAGGGCGACGGCAGTTTGTTCAAGTTGTGGACTCAGTGTGCCCTTAATTACGTTTCCGTATTAGCGCGACGAGTCAGCGGGCATGCGCGTGCGCAGCCCGTAAGGATCCGCACTAACTTGACGTTTTAACAACTGCCTGATTAATTATTTATTGAATGTGGACTTGGATTGGTAACATGCATGATGATTCAAACTTTTAATCATTTTGAATTACTTTTAAGTATTTGAATGTAGAATAATCGAAGCCAATGTTACGAACAATAGAGAAAAAATGGAATGAGAAGTAAATATGTAGCTGGGTAAGTACAAGTAGTAACACCAAAGTACTCTAATCTAATATCAGCTGTTAAGATTGGGTCTACAAGAGCAGGGAACATTGACTGGCTCAGAAGCCATCATGAGAGTTATGGCAAACGACGATAAGGCTGAGTAATGCACCGGTGAGGAACGTAGCCTCGGAATCCGGACTTCATTACTAAAACTTAGTTACATTACACATCGACCCTCACGTAACCCCAACGAGGAAATAGTTTATTGCTAATTTGCAGTATACATGTATTAGCGGCGTAATTATACTTAGGACTCACAAGATAAGGCAGTAAAAACAATCAATATAATACTCTGTATTATAATGTCGATTTCACAAGATCACGTAGTACGTGTGTGCAATGCTGATTCAGTAACGGTGTATCGCAAAAATATAAACCTACTTAGCTTCATTAGCGATGACTAACTGATGACGCACAATACAAGAAAAAGTTTGAGTGTAAAACTGTGGGCACTGGCAGTTAGCGAGCGATATACGGAGCCTCAGTATAGCAGAGATAGCTGGCGCCGACCAGATCGCTATTACCAAATAGATTAGCTGCGATAACACCAGCTCAGCAGATAGCAATAACATTGTAATTGCATAACGTGTTTGTTACGTTACTATAATTGCTCAATGTGACAATATCGAGTTATTGCAAAGTCGTGCCCGATCAGATGGTCCATTCTGCTGTATTGATTGGAGGATGCAGTAGGATATTAGAGGCTGGTAACAATGGCCCATAAAGAGAATGGTGCGGCTTGGAAAGGAGATGTTCCAAAATGTATGGAGCCTGGGCCAGGTCCTTGTACACTATACTTAAAAATAGAGAAATACATTTAAAATAGTTTCCAACTATCCAATTTCTTTAAAATGACATTGTTTGCTGGTAAAACACAAGAAATAACACTTGAAATTGCAACACACAACAAAAACCCGTCATGGCGGTAAGCTGTCATTTTGATTGATTAATGACGTTTGACATTTATTTCTGACATATTTATTTTCCGGCAATGAGACGAAAGTGACTGAAGTGACATTGTTATGACAGCTGACAGTTATCTTTCTATGATCTGTAACTAAATCGGGGCGACGCCATGTTGAAAATCGATAGAAGTAATTTATAAACATCAATTAACTACCACAACAATTAACATTTAAATGAATGAAATGTATTTTTCCCGAATTTTATGGATTTTTCTCTTTTTTATGTGGTAATGTACATAGACCTGGCCCATTTTGAAACATCTCCTTTATGCATTTCTAAACGATGTACAGTCGATGCAGTACCAGAGTCCAATCTATAATATATATTTTTTTATTACAGATTGGTTTTGCTCTTGATTCTAGTCTAGGTCAGAAATGACAGACATCTAGGACGGAGCGAGCTTACCCGGAAGGAGCCTGTTCACTCTGAGGTTAGGGTTGTAAGCGTTCAGAAATACAGAAATACTTGCTGTGCGCATTATAAAAGACGTTTGGGAACGCTTAAACATATTCCACACGGATTAATCCAGCGTGACCTTGGTGGCAGCTTGGTTTCTTTTATACAAATGATAGGCACGCATTTGACCACTATCTTACCTGATGGTAAGCGATGATGTGGTCGAAGATGGAGCACGCTTGCCATAAAGACTCCCAGGTTGTAGCTATCAGGAAACACAGACTCTGGCAGGGAATTCCACTCCTTAGCTGTACGCATTATGAATGTTTTCCCCAAACGTTCGTGGGATGTCCACCATGTACTGGTGGCGCATCGCCGTTCGTCTTGTGCTCCGATGATGGAACGGGCTTGGCGGAATTAAATTATGAAATTCCGTCGCACATTCCCCAAAATGCAACCGGTAGAAAACCGACAGGCTAGCAACTCGTCGACGATGCTCAAGACTTTAGAGCTTCGTCGCGACGAGCTTCTCATTGCCGATGGTACTCTTGGCTCGTTTCTCAATTGACTCAAGGGCATCAAGCTGGTATCTGGCAGATCCGTCCCAAAGATGAGAGCAGTATTCCATACACGATCGAACTTGCGCTTGATAGAGTTTGAGCGGCTGTTCCGGCGTGAAGTACCGTCTCGCCAAAATTGAGAGTAGATGTTAATGTAACCCCAAGAAGCTCAAGTTGGTCGGTTATCGGCACGGTAGCACCTCGGAAAGATGGAGCTGGGTGGAAATGGCTCCTTCTGGCGGAAAAAAGACACGCTTGGGTCTTAGCAGCATTGAACTTGACCAGATTGGCATCGCCCCATTCAAAGACAGCCTGTAAGGACACATTCAAGCGTTCAACCATAGCCTCCCGGAGAGACCGAATTTGCGACCCACCAGCTCGCGCGTCGGACACGTATTCTCAGCAACAGTGCTGTCGTCTGCATACCCTAAGATACCGGGTTTAAGCAGATCATTACATGCAGCAAGAACAGTGTTGCCGAAAGCACAGACCCCTGAGGAACCCCGGCATTAATATTCAGCAGTCTAGACGAGCAGCCATCTATGACCACTCGGATAGACCGATCCCTCAGGAAATCTGCGATCCAATCATACAAACCAGGGGGCAGACCAAAGGAAGGAAGCTTACTAATAACGCTATCGTGCCAGACCCTGTCGAAGGCCTTTGAGATGTCAAGGGAGACCACTAGTGCCTCCCCGTGCTTCTCTATGGCATCACTCCAGATGTGAATGGCATACGCTAGAAGATCCCCAGTTGACCGATTTCGGCGGAAACCGTATTGTCGGTCACTAAGGATATCATTCGCTTCTAGGTACGAGGAGCTTATGATTCAGCACGCGTTCCATAGTCTTACAGAGTATGGACGTTACCGAGATGGGTCTATAATTCGACGGGTCAGCTCGACTACCCTTTTTAGGCACGAGCTGCACGTTAGCTTGTTTTCAAGTTTTCGGAACTTTTTCAGTCTCAAACGAAAGGCGAAATAGGCGTGTCAAGATCGGACACAACTCAGGCGCACAAGTCTTCAGAACAATTGCCGGTACCCCGTGGGGGCCACTAGCTTTGTTCACGTACCGTTATGCAGTACCCTACGGACGTCCTTCTGATGAGTGCGAATGTTCGACATACTCGACTCGCATCCACCAGGAGAAGCAGGGGGCCTCGCCCCACCAGGATCCAGACGTGAAAATTCCGCAAACAAGGAAGCAAGCAAGTTCGCTTTCTCCTCAGCGGAGTGGGCCAGCGTCCCGTCGGGACTTAGCAATGGTGGTAGTGAGGGGCGGCAGAAGTTCGATTCGACCGACTTAGCCAGGGACCAAAAAGCCTTACTACCTGCTGTGTATGAAGCAAGTTTGTTCCCTATTCGGCTAATGTGGTCAAACCGTGCCCTCCGCAACACCTTGCAGGACTTGGCAGCCCTGTTTTAGGCTCTTCCCAGTAACGTCATTTGCTTTGCGCGTACGAGCGTCACCCCATGCTAGGTAAGCCACGTGTTTAAGCGCATCAGCGCGATTGCATTCGGCACCAAACCATGGACGAGCTTCACCAGACATTGTTATGTCAGAGAACGGAATGTAGTACTCCATTCCCCTCCGCAACACATCCGTCACGGCGCCGGCGTCCGCGCACGACGAGGCATCAGTCGAAGAAAAGCAAGTAGGCTGCCAAGGATAACATGCGAAGAAAGATCGCATGCCATCATAATCTTCTATCTATCTACATTCTCGGGGGTGAGTCAAGGAAGTAATATCGAGCCATTGGAATTTATATTGGTAGTCAACGATCTGCCAGCAGTAGTCAAGGAGGCGAAGTGTCTGCTGTTCGCTGATGACTTAAAGTTATTTTTAGCTGTTAAAGATGAGTCAGATTGTAATCGGCTTCAGTCTGACATTAATCATGTAGTCCGATAGAGCAAGAGCAACAAACTTCATTTTAATGTTAAGAAGTGCTGTGTGATGAGTTACAGCCGTGCGCGTGCTCCATTACAGCATCAGTACGAGATGGACTCGGAGGTAATGCCGTGCGTCACACACGTGCGGGACCTGGGCGTGAAAATGGTGCCAGAGTTGACGTTCCGCAAACATATAGTTGAGGTGTGCGGCAGGGCTTTCAGAAATCTCGGTTTCATCTTGAGACAATGTAAGGATTTTAGCGATACGGCGGCTGTGAAGGTTTTGTATAATGCACTGGTACGGAGCCACTTGGAAACCAGTGCCATTATTTGGAATCCTCATGAGGCAAAGTACAGCCTCATGTTGGAAAAAAATCAAAACAAATTTGCCAGGTTTCTGTACTTGAAGGAATATGGGGTTTACCCTTCTTATCCTCTCATGTTCCCGAGTCTGTTCGTCCTGGGCATGGTCGGATATACCAGACTGGCCATTAGAAGAGACGTGGCGCTGGTCAAGTATGTGGCCAGCGTACTGCTAGGTTTGCTGCACCACTCAGACGTGCTGGAGGCGCTGCGGCTGCACGCGCCGGACGCGTGCGTGGGCGCGCGCCGCCGCCCCGCTCTGTTAGAAGTACCGTTGGCAAGGACTAACTTGCTAAAGTTTACCCCTATGACACGAGCCATACGTTTAATAAATGTTATAACGTTGTGGGAAGACATATTTTGTCAAAACCTGCCGAGATTCATTCAAGTAGCGCAAAGTTTAATGGAAAGAGGTCTGACCGTTTAAATAATGATTGTTGGTATTGTAATGTTTTTGTGACGTTTGATGTATTGTTTTGTAATGTTTAATATGTTATGTGTATGTTATAACATCGCCTTGGATGTGTCAGTAAGGGTGTTATAATTATAATGAATGAATAAATAAATAAAAAATAACAAATAAATCTGCTGACCTGTATCGCCATACCTGCCGGGTGCCTCTTGGGCTAGGATCGGGCGGGAAGTAAACGGACACAGACTTCACCAGACAGTGGTCGGAACAACCCAGTGGAGAAGAAATCGACACCGAATAGCGGTCTGAATCTGTTTTCAGCAAAAGGTCCAAGCAATTGGCAGTGTGCTAATCAACATCCGGCACCCTCGTTGCCCCCTGGGCCAGCTGGGTAAGATTTAACGCAAGCGCTAGCTTTCGCGTCTCTCGTCCAGCATGGTCTGTGCACTGGTATGGGAAGACCCACTCCTGATGGCGGGCATTGAAGTCCCCCAGTAACACTAATTTGGCAGAAGGGTCCCGCTGCTGAGCCGCATCCGCCGCCTCACTCAGGTGCTGTGTAAGCCCAGTTGTCTCCAAATCACCGCTGTGCGAACGGTAGACACAGGCGTAGACAATTTTGTCCAGGCCAGTGACCACTAAAACCCATAACGTTGAGAACCTGTTGTCCTCAAGATTGCGGGGACGCCGATAGCAGATGTCGTCACGGGAGTACATACATACGCCCGCACGTGGTTGAAATGGTGCTCCAAGGTAAACCCTGGGTATGAAAGGTAGGACACGTCTGACGGACATCTGATCTGCGACTCGGAAAGGAAGAAGAGCGCTGGTTTTTCAGTCTCCAGGTGGTGATGGACTGCGGCGAGATTTGAGTGCAGACCTCGAATATTGCTGAGGTGCACTTTGAGAGAGAGGAGGTGCTGCCGCTGTACAGCTTTTCTTCTTTTGTTCCCTTTGGCCATAAGTTTGAGTGAAGGAAGGAGAGGAGTAGGAAGTGAAATGAGGTTCCAAGCTGCTAACCCTCAGGCACGCTCTGACAGGACGACGTCATTGGGGGACTAGTCTGGATACTGCGGGGACGCCCGAGCCGCCCCCGGGAATATCTATCGGGTCCTCTCGTCTGGTCGCCAGCCAGCACAATGGTGCATCCCGGGATTTTTCGACAGTTGGCGGGGCAGCCTTTTATGTGTGGCTAGCACACTACTTGAGCCCCCAACTACCTGCGGTCGGCCAGCGGCACACCTTGCTTCGGATCCCACTACACTCCGCGACTAGTCTCCTGATACGCCTATATCCACGCAAGCCTGTTCGGTCTGCCTACATTGGAACAACGTATCTTCGTACCGGAACGCGGCTAGGCCGCTTAACGGTACGTCTTTTCCCAGTGGGTGGTCATAAGCCATCGGCCGAAGCCTACCACCAGTTAGTGTCACCTGATTAGCACCACCCGGGGACCACGTGTAGGGTCTAGCATTGGGTTTTCTCCTAAGGACGCGGGTGACTCGGCCCCTAATCTGCTGTCTAGACGGATGGCAATAGTACAAATTGGTGGAATAGCAACAAGGTAAAGATGATAACTTGCAGTGCATCTGGATATCCGATGGTAGAACGGGTCCGGTGAGATGAAGCCGTGGAGTTCTTAGGCACACTCACCGAAGTACAATCTGTAGAAGATCGACAAACAGGCAACCCTGCGGCGATGAGCCCATGTGTAGCTTGGCATCCATTAGTTTTATATCGCCGATGACACTCTTAGCTCTTCGTTCCACTGAGTCAGCGCAGCAAGCTGGTATTTAGCTGAGCCATCCCGAAGGTGGGAGCAATACTCCATGCAGGGCCGGACTTGTGCTTTGTATAGGGTTTAGGTTTGTAAGAGTTTGATCACAACAATTAGCTTCACTATATAAAGGTTTTTACCCAGGGGCCTGTCAGTCCTTGGGATCTTCCTGATGACAAACCAACCCATATTTGTTACAAATTAAATTGTGTATGTTAACACTTCGAAAACATGGGAAGTGCTTTTGAGTTAAACGAAGTAGGTAGCCTGACAGAAAATAAGCATTTAATTGGTGTATTGATTAGAGCGCCGCGGGACGCGGCGGTGCGAGCGCATGGGAAGGCCATGGCGCATGACATTCGGCACGCTATAGAATCGGTAAGGTTGCCCGCGCAGGCGCAGGACAGGTGCGCCCGCGACCGCCCGGGGTTCACCAAGCAAACTTATTCGTTATAACAATGACGGAACTGTGCAAATTCTTCGAGCTCACGATGATGCTAATTTTCCTTGTAGAGCGGAGCATTGAGCGATGCAACTCAGTTATTAATGTACGCTACAATCTATGCGTGGTCCATAATAGGATGTTTTGATTGCCTTGTAGGTGCTGGTATATTTTAGTCCTTCTTGGTTACAAGAAACGAACCGATCGAATGTTGTCTCCATCCGACTGTATTTTTAAGGACGTCAAATTCACGCCACACTTCCATGCTATGCGAATATTCACCGGGTGAGCATTCACATGAGTACAAGGATTACTTCCAGTTCAGATATGAATTATGGACAATCGAAATCTGGTGCACGAAATGTTTTGCCTGTAGACTGCAGTAGTGCAGTGAGTGTAACGTGAAGTTCTCACACGTCGCAAAACTGTCACCTGAGTGTAATACGGTGAAGGTTACGTATTGCTAACGCCGCCGCCGCGCCGCGGGCGAAATGCTACCAAATGTTTAACACACAGTATCGATGTAATGAAATATAATTGTACAACTCACAAGCGGTGCGGGAGTAAACACATATTTAATGAATAAGTCAATTGAACGCGATCGAATCGGCTGCCGAATATAGAGGCAAAAGGTCAAGCGCCGGCCGAGGCTAGGCAGGCAGGCAGGCACAGTTCTGAGATCAGCAGTCGATACTGAAGTACTAATGACTCTCTGTAGTTCATGGAAACTTTTTGATATGACTGTGCAGATATGGCAGCTGCACTATTTGTAGCGAAGATGAGCAATGCAGTAGTGACAAGTCTTGTGTTCTTTAAGACAGTCATAGGCTAGCCAAGCATGCAGCTATCATTTAAAAAGGCATTGCGCATACATTAAGTAGTTTATTATAGTATTGACACAGATTTCTTGTGTTGTTTAGCTGTACACAAACCCGTCGCTATGTGTAATGCAATCAGAATGAGGCATGATTTACGCGGTGACATATTTTATTGCAGCGATCAATATCGACTGGTGGACGTTGATCGCAATGTTCGTGGGCTGTGGTACCCTCCCCCACGTGTATGTGCAGTAGTGGTTACATGTTTTGGATTTACCCTTTTAACTTTATGTTGAAATGGACCTGCGTCAATCCATTGTTTATTGTTGACCAGTGCTTCAACTCACCCAGTACCTAATTTTAAACTGTTTTTATTTATTTATTTTTATATTTTAATTCATAATTTATTTCTGTTGGGAAAATTTCAACGACAATCTGACCCTCGTGGATTTTGGCGCTTGTGTACGAGTATGGAGCAAATGAAGTGATTTGCTTGCGCGTGCGCCGAGTGTGAGTGTGCGGCTTCGCCACAATTAATAACAAGGAATCATTGGCGTCGTGTCAGTTCGTCACCGTGCGCCTGTGACCCGCCGCCGCCGCGTCATCCCGCATAATTACACCTAACACTAACTAATTCATCGTGAAATCAGACGAGGAATCCACCGACACAACAGGAAAAATTGGCCCAAAAGTAACCTAGATAATTATGTTGTTACTCATGCCATTATTGCCATTGGTCCTCAATTTATCGATAAAATTAATCGCATGGTAAATATAATTTAAGTGCCAAGTTTTTGGAACAATAAAAATTTGTTATCGGGGGTCTATTACATAATTATAAATTACTAATTATATTTGTGCATTAGCCGTACAAATAAACGGAGACATTAATTGGATATCAAAAACAAAGCGAAGACCTCCGTTGTGCGCCGTGGAAGGCGACGTCGCCGCGACGGGAGGGACGCGACGGGGCCACACAGCACACATGTCACAAACGTGTGACGGTGTGACACTGATGTGTTGATGTAAACAGCGCCTTTACGACCGGCTGCCGGCTAGCAGAGCAGCGGCTGTGTGAACTAACTGGCAGATTAAGAAACGTTTAGTGAATCGCAACACTTCCTAGTATTTAACGGCCCAGTGGCTCAGCGCTTAATATCACGGTACATTAAGAATTTTAAGATGATACTTACCTCGTCCGCGCTCACCGCGCTCACTATCACTGATCTTGTCATTGCGGTGTCTACTGACTTTATCAGCGGAAGGCAGAACAAACAGAAATGAAGAATGTGTTCCACCACATGATTCAAAGTCACCTTTATTGACCGATGCGTGTCTCATAAAATTAGGTACAATCAGTTCGTTATCAATGCGACAAACAACGAGTACTAAAATCGAGGTTCCATGACATTAACTGCTTCTATTTTTGGAATTTTCCATCAAGGAATTCAATGGTACCTATATGATAAACTGACTTACTAGTTGACTAGTTTCGGATTATAACCACGGTGTCGTTGTAGGACACGAGATTCTTTTTATGGAATTTGTTTCTAAATCTAGAATGAATTTGTATCTAAATCTAGAATATTTCCTGTTAATTAAAATAAACAGAAATGGCCAGGTGGCGCAACATTTTTTTGTGATTGATATCATTTAATTAGTAGGCAATGTTCAGTGTCGATTAGCGATGGAGGATTAGTGATGATGATGATGATGATGATGATGATGGTGGTGGTGGTGTTTGATGTCGGCTGCACAAAATAAAAGTAGCCCTTAGCTAGTGCTAGTGATGAATTTGTAAAGTCAATATCCACTTCCAGAGATAGGACTCAGCGGTCACTGGCCCAAGAGAAACATCAGACGTGTGGGGAATTAAGCAGAGATTTAGAAGAATGTGTTCGCCGGTTAGCAGCTAATTATAATTTGAGTGGACAACGAGAACGTGATGGAGGATCGTTTCGCTCGCAGGCGGCGGCGACACTTTCGCCGAGAGCACCCGCTGAGGCGCTGCCGACGCCCACCGTGGCCGAGTTTCTCATTGTCATCAATGTGAGCTTCTATCATTTGTACACGATTTAACACGAAAGTAGTTTAGTTTGAATCGAGAAGTAAATCGATATTTATTGTGATAACCGTATTTTTTGTTGAGAACTGCTGGTCAATTTTAGCGAATAATTAATTTAACGCTCGTATTAAGACAATTAATTATCTTTGTAGGTCGTGTCAGTGCCTGATTCACTTTCAAAAATACAAGCTGATAAGAGAAAGCAAAGATTCAAATAAACGCAAATTCAATCCAGTAGGAAGTCTCTCTGTCTCCCCTAAGGCTTCCTTTCGGTTGCATATTCAAAATATATTGTTTCGTGCGGGTATCCCACGACATGCGGCATTGAAGTTCTACCGATAATAATTTGACACAAATACAGCTGGATCTTGAAAAGTAGGTACTTTACAAATAAACAACGTGACATCATTTTCCTGATTGGGGCATAGTATTATATTGAAGCGTATGGCGTAATCGTAGCACATCATTATCGACATCACAACAATGGCTGCACAGCACATTCGCCAGTTGCTTCATCAACTATGTATTTCCAATTCCCGTCCATGAGGTCAGACATCATAAGTTAATAATTTCTAATTATAGTGCTTGCCTAACGCAGTTAACAGCAACGTTAGCGAATTCCCGGCAAAGCGTTATCATTCTGATAAGAGCATATTCAGGTCAATATCTCGTGATAGCAGATGTGTACCTTGCTCTTACAGGCCGTTTACACCTTACGCAAATACGTGCTCGTTCATTAACTACTATTTGGGTACCTCATGTTATACCTACTTATTTATTACACTTGTCAGATTGGCGAAGATGATGTATGTGCGTGTGCGGGTCCCGACAGACGCCGGCGTCACACTCGTAGCCTTGTCAACGGAGTGATAAGTGCCGCTCCCATATAATGCAAGTATGTTGATTGTAGCACAAAGATAGTTATTGCAAAATTTTATTTTATCCACTTCAATACATCCTTCAGTTTTCATTGGAAAAATGATTCAGAAAATTGTTGCAACTTGAAGTAATTTGATAACGGCTTCTTTAAAAAACAATAAGCCAAACCTGAGAAACCTCAAATAGTGAATTAGGTTTCCAAGAACATAATAAACCTGTTTCACATGTCCTACTGCATATTGCGCTACATAACTGGTGAAATGTGGTTCATCATAGGTACACCTCTGCTAAACAGAATGAAAAAGAATAAAATAGTGAAAATAACTCACCCTTTATTAGTGGTTCAGAGACAATGTTGACGTCTTCCTGTGGGATCATGTCCATGAGGCGCGCGATGTCTGTGGCCAGCATGTGGTCTACCACCTCCAGCAGCTTTGGCTTCAGTGGGTGGAACTTTGTGAAGTCGTGGTTAGCCAGCGTCTCCTGCATCTTCTTAATGTCGGGGAAGTCTCCGGGAGAGATCTGCTGCTCCCTCTGGATGCGGTCATAGACCTGACCAAGATTCTTTATCAAGTCTTTCTTTTTACCATCCTTGCCAAACATAGAAGGCATCTCTTTCCTTAATTCACTGACAATGTATGCATGAACCTTAGCGAGCCGAGCCCTTTTAATCAAATCATTCAATTTGCGTAAAGCTGCATTTCGTGGTAGGGACTGCATGTCTCTGAAGAGATCTTGCTCTTCATCCTCAAATAATCTTCTGTTTACATCGTAGCGTAAAGGTTGGTCCCAGAAAGATCCAATATACACCCGAGCCACCTCCGGTGTCTGCAGCACCTTGCCTAGTGACCACATCAGAGCACCATACACACGCATCAGTTGCTGGTGGTCAATCATGTCAGCCTTGTTCAGCACAATACGAATTTTGTCGTCATGCCCCCTGAGCGCCTCGATACTGCGGCGGAACTCGTCGGATATGTCGAGCTTGTGCGCGTCGAAAAGCAGGATGATGCGGTCGACGCGCTCCGCGAACCACTCCAGCACACCCGTGAAGTCGTAGCCGCGATCCACGCGCTGCTTCTCGCCCGACAGGATGCCGGGCGTGTCCACGATGGAGATGCCTTTCAGCACGGGCGAGCTCACCGTGGAGCACTGGAAGCGGTTGAGGAAGGCGTTGCCGAACTTGCTGAGCGGTCGGAACTGTTTCTTGGGGTCTACGACGAGCGCGTTGCCGGGGATCACGCCCTCCTTCTCGTCGTACATGACGGCGATGAATCTGTCGGTCGTGGGCTCTGGACCTATCCTGATGCCGGGAAAGTCTCGCTCCAGCAGGTATTTGATGAATGTGGTTTTACCGGTGGAGTATTGTCCCACGAGCAGGATCATGGGCTTAGCATCGAAGTCCGGCTCCTCGAGTTGCGGCGAGTGGAAGTCGTGAAACTGGTAGTGCAGCTCCAGCGGTAAAAGTTTTGTTCTATAAATTCTTTTGAGCCCTTCCACGACATTTTCGATACTCTCGGATTTTTCACCTTCCTTCTTTAGCCAACTAAACATTGTGTCTCTAAATTGATGCGCTTTGTAATTATAATAAATCGGACGGCACGGGCACTAGTTCACTCACTGCAACACTACACAATATTTTTACAACAAATACGGCAAGACCACCACGATCATCCTCCCCCACAAAAATGTAATCAAATGTCAAATGACGTGTGTGACGTGACGCATGGTATGGTGACTGAACGAATGTTACAATTACCAATAATTCAGAATTCGAATCAATGGCAACAATGGTATCTATTTTATATTACTGACTTATCGTTTTTTCCATAGGCATTCCTCATTAGATTACAAGTAAATTAGGTCAATTAGTTTTAATTCAGAATAAATATATTTAAATATTTTTTGCATTGTACGTCCAAAATTGTGATAAATGGAACGGAGACCCAGTGTTTTATTTTGACAGACGTCTACGGTCTAACTTTGTTGCTCTTGTCAATGTCAATTATTTATAATGATGTCATTTGCGCACCATTCGCACTGGTTGTTTTTGTGTTTTTATCATCTAAAACTGTAGAACATTATTATAATGACGACATTTCACGATGAAATAGAAATTGAAGACTTCGAATATGAGGAAGATGAAGACATGTATTACTATCCGTGTCCGTGCGGCGATAGATTCCAAATAAGTAAGGTTAGAATTTATTAACTTATTGACTGCATGCTTGTGTAAAATTTGTATTTTCGCACTGGCCATTGGCAGCTTTTGGTACTGCACTTTGCTTATCCGAAAGATGGTACTTGAATCAATGCTAATTATGTCTATGACAGAACTGTTTTTACTAAGAATCTTATTCAAACTAGGCAGACTGATCTAATGTGCTAGCAGGGCCCAGCCCAATATTTGGCTCCCGGAGATGTGTTCGCATCCACTACATGAAAACAGTAACACATTATGCCACTGGTAAATGTTAAGATTTAGTAATTGAGCTGAACACAATTATAAAACTTCCCTATTGTTTCAGGAAGAGTTATTGGAGGGTGAAGAACTAGCAACTTGTCCGAGCTGCTCACTTGTAGTCAGAGTTATCTATGACTTGGTAAATATGATTAGCTGTCACAGTACACAAAATTGATAGTGAAAATACTCATACCATTTTAGTTGTATTTTTTTCTAACATATTTCTAAATTGTAATTTCAGGAAAAGTTCAAGGCAGAAAATGAAGAAAAACACAAGGCAGAAAGCAACAGAGAAGCTGTGAGAGCGTAAGGCAAGCCAGTCGGAACAGATGTTGAAGCGGCAGTCCGTGTCGATGGAGCACTAAGAAGTTACCCCAGCTGAAGGAAGCGGGGCTCATGGGCAGATCTGTGATAGTTTTGTGAGATGGAATACAGTTTCTGAGCTATGGACAACGTCCTGTTGGTTTTATTAATATTCACTAATTCCACTATCCTTTTTTTACGTTAACCAACTGTTTCAATCCACCCGTCCTTTAGTATCGGTTCTATATGTTTATAGGAAAAAAGCGTTAATAGGGACTACTCAAAAGATGATTTTTTCTGTTAATGGTATAACACTGAATTTTGTGCTGAATAAATTGTCAAGATGCAAATGAAACAGCATGAAGTGACAATTGATCTATTTTACACTTTTAAAAATATGATAAACACATTGTCTTACATTTAAAACAATAGAGTATAATTTGATCTCTAAAATAATAATATTTAAATAAGTCACATTGATAGTACAATCAACTAAACAAGAACTTGACTAGCTAGAATGAAACTCCTATGCTCCATATACCTACCATACTCGAGCTAATCTGTGCCATATTGTCATAATTTGTTAAGGTGCCCACTCATTGGCAGTTCAGTGCACCAAGCAAGCTGATAGTTAGATGAGATCACAAAGAGCACTAAACTATGAGAAACTATCCATTCTGGCCAACTTGATGTATGTCTAAACTGCTAATCAGTGGGGGTGTAACTATCAACAAGGTTACAATACATATTTACCCACTAAATACGAAATTGTCGCTTATAACAATAAGTTGTAATAGTACAATATATCCTATAAGTACATAGTGTGAAAGTCCATAGATTATTACTGTGATAATGTTGGTTATTGATAATATTATTACTTACAATTATTTTATTTGAAATTTTCAACACCTCTCTATTATGTTCTCAGGACATCATTATAAACGGGAAATATATACATTAGCTTAAAATTAACAATATTTTTTTTTAAATAATTAAATTAATGTAATACCATGTGAACATGGGTTAATGTAATAATGTAAGGTTCACGTGGCACATTGTAAAAAATAGTTTGTAACATGGAGAACATTGTTTATTCAGCTTGGCTATATCATTGAACACAGAAGCTTAACACTGGAAACATTGGAAGGATAACGTTGAGCTAATAAATTAGACTAACATTGTGCCTATTAACAAACCAAATTATTGTAGTAAATATAATTTAAAGTTTATATAAAATGGACTTTGAAAACTACATAACTAGGCAAGCGTAAAGCAATAAATACTGGAATGAATAGAAGACAAGCATACATAATGTAAGCTTGGAACAAGGAACAAGTGTTCCAACTTAACTAATATACTACAAAAATAAATTATTCAGATCCTACTTGTGTATAAGATATATTTGTCATAGTAAAATATATGCTCAGATTGCGTTACATGCAAAAATATACTTATGAGCTAATAGGCTCACTACATTAGATAATTCTTTGAGTTCACTAGTTAACACTTGACTGAGTAATGCAATGTAGTGACAACTAGTAATTAGTAACGCTCCAAGCACAGTTCTCTCACTCAAGTTAGAGAGGCCAAAGGGTAATGTCAATTTGGTCAAAAGCGCGTATAATATATGATATCACACAAAATAAAATGAAGCTTTGCAATATTCGCTTTACACGAATATCTAGTGTGGACTCCGGTCTCGTCACACGCGCGCTTACGCCGCGATGTTCCTACGTCTCACATAATGCGTAAATATTATTTTCACGTTTTCTAATGATATATTCAATTTAAATTAAAAAAAAAAAACAGAATAGATGAACTCGGACTGTTGCAGAAATGGTTTTCAGATGACTAGATTTTAAGAAAGACAATGCCAGTTTCCTTGTGGTGTGGTGTTACTGTTCAGATAGAAATAAACGATGTACAGCGTAGTATGTTTCTATACTACAACGTAATAGGAACTTATGAGTTCGTACAACTGAACACATTATGAAAACTTGGGAGTACAACATTTGAATAAGTGACGGAGCTCTCAGTGTTGCGACTGGGCTCGGAGGGGCCGATTATATGACGAAACGAAACTAGCCGCAGAGCGTGCCGCCCACTATGCGGGGCGCGGGGGCGCAGGCGCGGGGGGCGCCAGCTGCGGCCCGGGCGGCGCCAGCTGCGGCCCGGGCGGCGCCAGCTGCGGCCCGGGCGGCGCCAGCTGCGGCCCGGGCGGCGGCGGCGCGGGCGCGGGGGGCGGGTGGATGTTGAAGTGCCGCACGGCCGCCTCCAGCGCCACGTTGTTCCCGCTGAAGTACGCCGACACAGCGTTGTGGAACAGCAGCAGCTGCTTGTTCATCACCTTCACCTGGAACACGCACTGAATTATTAGCATCTGATACTTAAGCTTGACGGCGGAGTCGTCCCGCAGCCGCTCGTAGTGGCCGCGGTGTCGCTCGATGTTCGCGAGCAGTATCTCGGGCGGGTTGCTTACCCGGTTCTCGTGCAGCAGCTTGAGCTTGACGGCGGTGTCGCTCGATGTTCGCGAGCAGTATCTCGGGCGGGTTGCTTACCCGGTTCTCGTGCAGCAGCTTGAGCTTGACGGCGGTGTCGCTCGATGTTCGCGAGCAGTATCTCGGGCGGGTTGCTTACCCGGTTCTCGTGCAGCAGCTTGAGCTTGACGGCGGTGTCGCTCGATGTTCGCGAGCAGTATCTCGGGCGGGTTGCTTACCCGGTTCTCGTGCAGCAGCTTGAGCTTGACGGCGGTGTCGCTCGATGTTCGCGAGCAGTATCTCGGGCGGGTTGCTTACCCGGTTCTCGTGCAGCAGCTTGAGCTTGACGGCGGTGTCGCTCGATGTTCGCGAGCAGTATCTCGGGCGGGTTGCTTACCCGGTTCTCGTGCAGCAGCTTGAGCTTGACGGCGGTGTCGCTCGATGTTCGCGAGCAGTATCTCGGGCGGGTTGCTTACCCGGTTCTCGTGCAGCAGCTTGAGCTTGACGGCGGTGTCGCTCGATGTTCGCGAGCAGTATCTCGGGCGGGTTGCTTACCCGGTTCTCGTGCAGCAGCTTGAGCTTGACGGCGGTGTCGCTCGATGTTCGCGAGCAGTATCTCGGGCGGGTTGCTTACCCGGTTCTCGTGCAGCAGCTTGAGCTTGACGGCGGTGTCGCTCGATGTTCGCGAGCAGTATCTCGGGCGGGTTGCTTACCCGGTTCTCGTGCAGCAGCTTGAGCTTGACGGCGGTGTCGCTCGATGTTCGCGAGCAGTATCTCGGGCGGGTTGCTTACCCGGTTCTCGTGCAGCAGCTTGAGCTTGACGGCGGTGTCGCTCGATGTTCGCGAGCAGTATCTCGGGCGGGTTGCTTACCCGGTTCTCGTGCAGCAGCTTGAGCTTGACGGCGGTGTCGCTCGATGTTCGCGAGCAGTATCTCGGGCGGGTTGCTTACCCGGTTCTCGTGCAGCAGCTTGAGCTTGACGGCGGTGTCGCTCGATGTTCGCGAGCAGTATCTCGGGCGGGTTGCTTACCCGGTTCTCGTGCAGCAGCTTGAGCTTGACGGCGGTGTCGCTCGATGTTCGCGAGCAGTATCTCGGGCGGGTTGCTTACCCGGTTCTCGTGCAGCAGCTTGAGCTTGACGGCGGTGTCGCTCGATGTTCGCGAGCAGTATCTCGGGCGGGTTGCTTACCCGGTTCTCGTGCAGCAGCTTGAGCTTGACGGCGGTGTCGCTCGATGTTCGCGAGCAGTATCTCGGGCGGGTTGCTTACCCGGTTCTCGTGCAGCAGCTTGAGCTTGACGGCGGTGTCGCTCGATGTTCGCGAGCAGTATCTCGGGCGGGTTGCTTACCCGGTTCTCGTGCAGCAGCTTGAGCTTGACGGCGGTGTCGCTCGATGTTCGCGAGCAGTATCTCGGGCGGGTTGCTTACCCGGTTCTCGTGCAGCAGCTTGAGCTTGACGGCGGTGTCGCTCGATGTTCGCGAGCAGTATCTCGGGCGGGTTGCTTACCCGGTTCTCGTGCAGCAGCTTGAGCTTGACGGCGGTGTCGCTCGATGTTCGCGAGCAGTATCTCGGGCGGGTTGCTTACCCGGTTCTCGTGCAGCAGCTTGAGCTTGACGGCGGTGTCGCTCGATGTTCGCGAGCAGTATCTCGGGCGGGTTGCTTACCCGGTTCTCGTGCAGCAGCTTGAGCTTGACGGCGGAGTCGTCCCGCAGCCGCTCGTAGTGGCCGCGGTGTCGCTCGATGTTCGCGAGCAGTATCTCGGGCGGGTTGCTTACCCGGTTCTCGTGCAGCAGCTTGAGCTTGACGGCGGTGTCGCTCGATGTTCGCGAGCAGTATCTCGGGCGGGTTGCTTACCCGGTTCTCGTGCAGCAGCTTGAGCTTGACGGCGGTGTCGCTCGATGTTCGCGAGCAGTATCTCGGGCGGGTTGCTTACCCGGTTCTCGTGCAGCAGCTTGAGCTTGACGGCGGTGTCGCTCGATGTTCGCGAGCAGTATCTCGGGCGGGTTGCTTACCCGGTTCTCGTGCAGCAGCTTGAGCTTGACGGCGGTGTCGCTCGATGTTCGCGAGCAGTATCTCGGGCGGGTTGCTTACCCGGTTCTCGTGCAGCAGCTTGAGCTTGACGGCGGTGTCGCTCGATGTTCGCGAGCAGTATCTCGGGCGGGTTGCTTACCCGGTTCTCGTGCAGCAGCTTGAGCTTGACGGCGGTGTCGCTCGATGTTCGCGAGCAGTATCTCGGGCGGGTTGCTTACCCGGTTCTCGTGCAGCAGCTTGAGCTTGACGGCGGTGTCGCTCGATGTTCGCGAGCAGTATCTCGGGCGGGTTGCTTACCCGGTTCTCGTGCAGCAGCTTGAGCTTGACGGCGGAGTCGTCCCGCAGCCGCTCGTAGTGGCCGCGGTGTCGCTCGATGTTCGCGAGCAGTATCTCGGGCGGGTTGCTTACCCGGTTCTCGTGCAGCAGCTTGAGCTTGACGGCGGTGTCGCTCGATGTTCGCGAGCAGTATCTCGGGCGGGTTGCTTACCCGGTTCTCGTGCAGCAGCTTGAGCTTGACGGCGGTGTCGCTCGATGTTCGCGAGCAGTATCTCGGGCGGGTTGCTTACCCGGTTCTCGTGCAGCAGCTTGAGCTTGACGGCGGTGTCGCTCGATGTTCGCGAGCAGTATCTCGGGCGGGTTGCTTACCCGGTTCTCGTGCAGCAGCTTGAGCTTGACGGCGGTGTCGCTCGATGTTCGCGAGCAGTATCTCGGGCGGGTTGCTTACCCGGTTCTCGTGCAGCAGCTTGAGCTTGACGGCGGTGTCGCTCGATGTTCGCGAGCAGTATCTCGGGCGGGTTGCTTACCCGGTTCTCGTGCAGCAGCTTGAGCTTGACGGCGGTGTCGCTCGATGTTCGCGAGCAGTATCTCGGGCGGGTTGCTTACCCGGTTCTCGTGCAGCAGCTTGAGCTTGACGGCGGTGTCGCTCGATGTTCGCGAGCAGTATCTCGGGCGGGTTGCTTACCCGGTTCTCGTGCAGCAGCTTGAGCTTGACGGCGGTGTCGCTCGATGTTCGCGAGCAGTATCTCGGGCGGGTTGCTTACCCGGTTCTCGTGCAGCAGCTTGAGCTTGACGGCGGTGTCGCTCGATGTTCGCGAGCAGTATCTCGGGCGGGTTGCTTACCCGGTTCTCGTGCAGCAGCTTGAGCTTGACGGCGGTGTCGCTCGATGTTCGCGAGCAGTATCTCGGGCGGGTTGCTTACCCGGTTCTCGTGCAGCAGCTTGAGCTTGACGGCGGTGTCGCTCGATGTTCGCGAGCAGTATCTCGGGCGGGTTGCTTACCCGGTTCTCGTGCAGCAGCTTGAGCTTGACGGCGGAGTCGTCCCGCAGCCGCTCGTAGTGGCGGCGGTGTCGCTCGATGTTCGCGAGCAGTATCTCGGGCGGGTTGCTTACCCGGTTCTCGTGCAGCAGCTTGAGCTTGACGGCGGTGTCGCTCGATGTTCGCGAGCAGTATCTCGGGCGGGTTGCTTACCCGGTTCTCGTGCAGCAGCTTGAGCTTGACGGCGGTGTCGCTCGATGTTCGCGAGCAGTATCTCGGGCGGGTTGCTTACCCGGTTCTCGTGCAGCAGCTTGAGCTTGACGGCGGTGTCGCTCGATGTTCGCGAGCAGTATCTCGGGCGGGTTGCTTACCCGGTTCTCGTGCAGCAGCTTGAGCTTGACGGCGGTGTCGCTCGATGTTCGCGAGCAGTATCTCGGGCGGGTTGCTTACCCGGTTCTCGTGCAGCAGCTTGAGCTTGACGGCGGTGTCGCTCGATGTTCGCGAGCAGTATCTCGGGCGGGTTGCTTACCCGGTTCTCGTGCAGCAGCTTGAGCTTGACGGCGGTGTCGCTCGATGTTCGCGAGCAGTATCTCGGGCGGGTTGCTTACCCGGTTCTCGTGCAGCAGCTTGAGCTTGACGGCGGTGTCGCTCGATGTTCGCGAGCAGTATCTCGGGCGGGTTGCTTACCCGGTTCTCGTGCAGCAGCTTGAGCTTGACGGCGGTGTCGCTCGATGTTCGCGAGCAGTATCTCGGGCGGGTTGCTTACCCGGTTCTCGTGCAGCAGCTTGAGCTTGACGGCGGTGTCGCTCGATGTTCGCGAGCAGTATCTCGGGCGGGTTGCTTACCCGGTTCTCGTGCAGCAGCTTGAGCTTGACGGCGGTGTCGCTCGATGTTCGCGAGCAGTATCTCGGGCGGGTTGCTTACCCGGTTCTCGTGCAGCAGCTTGAGCTTGACGGCGGTGTCGCTCGATGTTCGCGAGCAGTATCTCGGGCGGGTTGCTTACCCGGTTCTCGTGCAGCAGCTTGAGCTTGACGGCGGTGTCGCTCGATGTTCGCGAGCAGTATCTCGGGCGGGTTGCTTACCCGGTTCTCGTGCAGCAGCTTGAGCTTGACGGCGGAGTCGTCCCGCAGCCGCTCGTAGTGGCGGCGGTGTCGCTCGATGTTCGCGAGCAGTATCTCGGGCGGGTTGCCGCCGCTCGCCTCGAGCTCGCTGCGGTACGCATCGTACTCCACCCTACAAACACGCCCATACGCATTAAGCCGACACTGGATCTAAAGTCGCCGTCAGAAAATGTTTACCACCTTAAGGTTCACAAGTGCCTGCACACATCTATTGTCACAAGGTGGATACGTGATTTGACTTGGTATAGAGTGCACAGACTTTTATTAACATAAAGATCGGTCGCTCAAGGAGGTGATTTACTGGATAGGAGGTGATTTACTAAGGGGTCGTCCATTAATCACATGAGGCTCGAAGGGGAGTGGAGGGGGAAAGGGGGTTGAGAAAAAATCACAAAATGTTGTAATTAAATGAGAAGGGACTTATGTACTAATTTTTTTTGATGAACGCGAATTCTCCAGTATTGAATTAGTGTCGTCACAACAACTATACGTCTCGCAACCATCCGCTAACCGCGACCCTCACCAGGTGGACCGATGTCCACCTTGTAGGAGGCCTTCCAACGTTGCGTCTTCCGGTACGCAGTCGCCACTCTAGAACTTTTTGGCTCCATCGACCATCTCCTCATCTCAAGCCGCTCCATTGCCCTTACACGATCAACAGTATGGTTTTACCAGGGGTCGTTGAACGACTGACGCTGGTGCCATGTTGTTAAAACACATATATTGAACGTGGGCAGAGGCGCAAGATGCCATAGGCACACCGACCTCTTGTAACCTGTCCAAGGCATTTGATTGCGTAAATCACGAAACCTTGCTCCTACAGCTAGGACATTACGGACTAGGTAAACTTGCACTCAGTCTAGTAAAATCTTACTTAAATGATAGACAGTTCAAGTAAAAGGTGTTAATTTACGGGGTTCAAAAGTCAAAATGGGGTACCACAAGGCTCTATTTTGGGTCCTTTCGTTTTTCTAATATATATTAATGATCTACCCTGTTATGAATGTGTGCGCGCATAAGTATGTGTGTACGCGCGCGACCGGCCGACCGCCTGCATGTATGTATGTCCAATAAACAGTGTGCTAACAGCAGCCCGCAGTTTCACTTACCTCCCGCAACATACTCAACAGTGGCGACGAGTTTACCCGAAATGGCGTCGTTTGGTGTATTGTCCACTTTCGATCACAATGTACACGAATGGAAAACATACAAAGGTCGAATCACGCAATGGTTAGTCGCAAACGACATCGACGCCAAAAGTGACGCGGCAGGAACAAAAAGGCGAGCGATTCTGCTCAGCGCACTCCACGACGGTACCTACAAACTGGCAGCGGAATTAGCGTTGCCGAAAGACGTACAGGAGGTGCCGTATGAAGGGCTCATCAAGTTGCTGGATGATCATTTCACCCCGAAACGGTACGGGTTCAGTGAACGACATAAGTTTTACTCGGCTTCGCAGCAACCAGGCGAGTCACACACGCAATGGGCAGCAAGATTACGAGGACTCACCGCACATTTTAACTTCAGCAACGTAGAGGAAGCGCTACGAGACCGGTTCGTGATGGGAATGGTAGCGGGTCCAGAACGAGAGAAGCTGTTTGCCCGGGACCTGGAGAATTTAACCTTGGCAAAGGCAGTGGAGGTCGCAGAGAGCGTACGGTGCGCGCATGCAGGTGCCGCGGCCGCCGCCGCCACGCCGGCTCCATCAGCGGACCAGCTTCAGGTGTTCAAGATCGGGAAAGGACAAATCAGTGCTAAATCCAACAGTGCCGTGAGTGATAAATGTTCGGTGTGCGGACGTCGTAATCATAAGTCGTCGGAATGTCGATTCGCGAAGTACAAATGTCAAAAATGTAACGTTGTAGGTCATCTGCGAAGGATGTGTAGTAGGAAAGTAAATTACGTGTCCACGGGGGATGTGGCGAGACTTGAAGAACTTAGACCTGATCTCCAAACTGTATATTGCATAAGACTACCACAAAAGCATAGAGACTGGCACGCATAGCTTTAAGGACATATCTAATTAGTGGGGGTAAGTGACATACCTGGCGGCCTCGTACTGGCGGATGGTGAGCAGCGTGTCCTCGATGGTCTTGTTGGTGAGCGTGTTGAGCGAGTTGTTGAAGAACTGCAGCGCCGCCAGCAGCGTCTCGCCGTTGCGCGTCAGCGTGCGCTGTGTGTCCGCGTTGTACAGGAACCTGCACAGACACCACGTCACCCTCCCAACTATTCTCCTGATATACGCAATTACGCATCAGATTGAATGATGAAATACGTAAGGCAAAACTTTTACAAGATCATCATCTCGGGCCGCGTACTTGTGGGGGTAGGACTGTGAGTGAGGGTGTACTGACTGGTTCTGCAGCTCGGGCGACTTCTGCGCCAGCTCGGCGAAGGCCTCGCCCAGCGCTCGCTGCGTGGCGGCGGCGGCGGCCAGTACTTGTGGGGGTAGGACTGTGAGTGAGGGTGTACTGACTGGTTCTGCAGCTCGGGCGACTTCTGCGCCAGCTCGGCGAAGGCCTCGCCCAGCGCTCGCTGCGTGGCGGCGGCGGCGGCCAGTACTTGTGGGGGTAGGACTGTGAGTGAGGGTGTACTGACTGGTTCTGCAGCTCGGGCGACTTCTGCGCCAGCTCGGCGAAGGCCTCGCCCAGCGCTCGCTGCGTGGCGGCGGCGGCGGCCAGTACTTGTGGGGGTAGGACTGTGAGTGAGGGTGTACTGACTGGTTCTGCAGCTCGGGCGACTTCTGCGCCAGCTCGGCGAAGGCCTCGCCCAGCGCTCGCTGCGTGGCGGCGGCGGCGGCCAGTACTTGTGGGGGTAGGACTGTGAGTGAGGGTGTACTGACTGGTTCTGCAGCTCGGGCGACTTCTGCGCCAGCTCGGCGAAGGCCTCGCCCAGCGCTCGCTGCGTGGCGGCGGCGGCGGCCAGTACTTGTGGGGGTAGGACTGTGAGTGAGGGTGTACTGACTGGTTCTGCAGCTCGGGCGACTTCTGCGCCAGCTCGGCGAAGGCCTCGCCCAGCGCTCGCTGCGTGGCGGCGGCGGCGGCCAGTACTTGTGGGGGTAGGACTGTGAGTGAGGGTGTACTGACTGGTTCTGCAGCTCGGGCGACTTCTGCGCCAGCTCGGCGAAGGCCTCGCCCAGCGCTCGCTGCGTGGCGGCGGCGGCGGCCAGTACTTGTGGGGGTAGGACTGTGAGTGAGGGTGTACTGACTGGTTCTGCAGCTCGGGCGACTTCTGCGCCAGCTCGGCGAAGGCCTCGCCCAGCGCTCGCTGCGTGGCGGCGGCGGCGGCCAGTACTTGTGGGGGTAGGACTGTGAGTGAGGGTGTACTGACTGGTTCTGCAGCTCGGGCGACTTCTGCGCCAGCTCGGCGAAGGCCTCGCCCAGCGCTCGCTGCGTGGCGGCGGCGGCGGCCAGTACTTGTGGGGGTAGGACTGTGAGTGAGGGTGTACTGACTGGTTCTGCAGCTCGGGCGACTTCTGCGCCAGCTCGGCGAAGGCCTCGCCCAGCGCTCGCTGCGTGGCGGCGGCGGCGGCCAGTACTTGTGGGGGTAGGACTGTGAGTGAGGGTGTACTGACTGGTTCTGCAGCTCGGGCGACTTCTGCGCCAGCTCGGCGAAGGCCTCGCCCAGCGCTCGCTGCGTGGCGGCGGCGGCGGCCAGTACTTGTGGGGGTAGGACTGTGAGTGAGGGTGTACTGACTGGTTCTGCAGCTCGGGCGACTTCTGCGCCAGCTCGGCGAAGGCCTCGCCCAGCGCTCGCTGCGTGGCGGCGGCGGCGGCCAGTACTTGTGGGGGTAGGACTGTGAGTGAGGGTGTACTGACTGGTTCTGCAGCTCGGGCGACTTCTGCGCCAGCTCGGCGAAGGCCTCGCCCAGCGCTCGCTGCGTGGCGGCGGCGGCGGCCAGCTGCGCTGTGAGCGCGCCCGACAGCCGCAGCACGCCCGCGTACTTTCGCTGCGTCTCGCGCAGCATCTCGATCTGAGCCTCCAGCTCTGCCACACACAATGAGTGTTAGAATAAGCGTAATGCTTTATACAACAAAATGGCCATGCTAGTGAAAAGACCTGCAAGCATATCAATAAGACATACTCACCTATACCATCAAAATATTAGTATGAACATGTATTGACTGACCAACAACACAGTAAGTTTGAGTTGCTAAAATTGCATATGATTGGAAACAGTTTTCTCTTTAGATGATAGCCACAACTATGAAATGTTTTAGATTTGCAATAAAACTCTCACCAGTATCCACAGTGCGCGAGCTCTTGCCGAGCTTTTCATACAGGATCTGTTTGGTGCACTTGTATGTAGAGACTCCCCAGTTGCGGATGGCGTCAAGTTTGGAGGAGCCAGCGCGCAGTAACGTGCTGGACCCCGCACCATTCTGTGACACATCTGGGGGAGCTGGCATGACACACAATTGGTTAAGATAATCCAAATATTTGTACATGAACTTCTGTAACAAATTTCATGTTTGTTTTCAATTTTTGCAATTTAATTGGTTCTGTTTTTTTTCAGGTATCTATTGAGTTTTCATAAATATCTTCTTCTACATTACCCAAGTGATTATAATAAAAAAATAGTATGGTTTCCATGCTGTTTCGTATGTTTGTCTGAGTTTATTCTATAATATTTTCTATCTTTGAACAATGACAATCAACACATCTTTGTTTGGTCACAATAATGGCTTAATAAGTACATTAAGATTCCAATTTGAAATTACAGAGATTTTTCCTTTATTGTCTTGACAATCACACATAACATGTGGAGACAGGCCCCATTAGCACACTGGAATAATAGAGTGTGTAATGTGTTATATGAGTATATACAAATAAATTACTCCTGATTGATTCAATAGGGGCAATTTAGACATACAACATAAACTTTAGTTTTATTGGGCAGAATTGAATGATATGACTCACCAACAAGATGTGGTATTAAGAAACAGATAAATATGTTATGATTTGAATTTCTTGTTGTAAATCTTAAATAAATTATATGACTGTAATAAAAAGTTATGGTAGAAAACTTTGACAAGGTCCATGTAGACGGCGATTGGCTGTGAGTCATGACCACATAGAGCTGGTGCGTACCGTACGCGGGCGGAAAGGGCATGGAGCGCGACGTGGGGAACTTGGGCTCCGTGCCTGACGTGATGGAGTCGCTGGACTCGCGCAGCGGCGGCGTGTCCTTCAGCATCTCGTGAATGCTGCGCTCCGATTGCCTGCACGATAGCAATGCGTTACTCCCATACACTAGCCGCTGCGGAAGCTGCTACAGATAACAGCCCAGTATTATTGTTTAAATTCAAGACAATATTTCTATAAAACATGACACACCATTTAGACATCTTAGCGTATAACTGATGTCTTCCTTCAGCGGCTGGACACGTCGAACGCAGTTAACACTCAGAACTTCTTCAATAACGCGACAAACTTAGCATTTTTTTTGGAAAAGCCGGAAAATATTTTATGATTTTTACCAATCGACGCTAAGTACACTACACTTTTGACAATAACAAATGTCAATTTATTGACAAAAACCTTTAATCTACACAGACTGTCAAATCGTGACAGCAGGATAGACAGTTACGTTTCTAACAAGTTCGAAAGAGAAGGCACCACCTTGATGTAATTTTGACGTTTCCGAAGTTTTTTTTATTGCTATAGCAACAATTATTTTATGTTTGGATACACTCATCGAAGTAAGTAAGTACGAGTAATCTTTTTATTTGCAAAAAATGTGGTAAAGAGATGTTACTACCAACCTGTAACTATACATTATAATTATGTATAGTTCTGGTACACATTCCACCATTCTATGATGACATGCAAATATTTATACATAGCATTATGCTTATCATTAATTTACACTTTTCTTTTATTAGCCATTTTTTTAAGTAAAAACAAAATTTGCGGAAGGGTAGGTCAACTATTCTCTTAGGCAGTGAGTTATAAACTAATGGTGCCATATATAAGCAGCTGTGTCTAAACAATTCAGTTCTGGGTACCGGTAATTCCAAAGATACAATAGAGCGGCTATCAGAAGTAATGTCATAGAAAAACTGTGATCCCTTGGTTCAGTGACGCCATCTAGCTTTGAATAGCAAACATATAGGTACATTACATTTTGACTTTTGACATTTAAATTAAGACATATGAATTTTTATTCTTTACATTTGAATACATTGAATTTGAAACAGATGGCAAACATTAGGAAAGTAACCAAATGCAGTAGTTTCATGGTAATAGTTATTTATGATATTAGTGCGGTAAATTGGTTTTTATAAACGAGTGGGCTTACCATAGTCTCGAGTTTGTAAATACCAATATCCGCACGTGTATCATACAACGTTTTACAAACATTTACGAGAAAACAGTACAATAGATAATAAGACAAACTTCTTTTTTATAGATCATCAGTCGGAAAGTTGCAGTATTAAAATGGCACGAATTTGCAAATTTAAAATTAGAACTACATCGTCGTCTCATAATTTTCTCTTTAGTATTAAATTGAGACAAACGTTCATTTAGTTTATTAACTGCTGTCTTTTATTATTTTGATAATATTATATTTTTAAAACTGAACTTCAAAATACTTGAAATGAATATGAGCATTAGTTTTCAGATGTTCCATTTTTAATTTAGATGAATTTAATCAATGAAAGTAAACTAGAGTAGACACCGTAGGTAAACAAAATTTCGCGCAATACTTTGTTGTCCAAGGACAGCAAATGACGTGGTCATCAATGGTCGTGTCTTTTCTGCCTTTGCACTGCAGCGGGTCATTAATGAGCTGGTATTAATATAATAAGAGATAGACAGTTTGGAAAGTTATTGATACCAAACAATTTTAACATTAATGAGTAATGAATAACCAATATAAAATAAAATATTAGGCCTCATCTTGCGTCCCCATCAACTTTTGTGAAATTTGTTCTGAAAATTTACACCGGGGTTGAACTTTGCAAAAAATCAAAGTTTAATTCAATTCAAATATGATATATAGCGAATACATATAAGTATAATACACCATTATCATCAACATTGCTGATGTTGTGCAGACAAACACTAAGAGTTAATAATATTAGTGTTAGGGCTCTCAAACGAGTGTATAATAACGCCTTAAAAATATTCGAATTTTATAATATTTTATTTATGTTGTAATTGCCTTGATTTGCAGCTGATGCAAAGCGGCTGGAAGAAAGTTTCCTTCTCTACGGTGTACCTGTACAAACCGTCTGTATCCACTTTTCGCGTTATCCAATATTTGCATTCGGAAATCTAAAATAACAGAAACCTACTTGAAAGAAAAGGCCTTGTTCCTTTATTGACATTTAAATAAATTACAGGATTTATGTTCAATTATTCACTTACCCCATTAAATTTTATCGATAACAAAATCAATAAACAACATTACGCTTACGCAATAAAGAAAAATGCAAATTCTAGAACAATTTATTAAAATTGTTGAATTTTAATTAATTGCTGCGCAAATATAAAAAATAATTACGAAAATAAACCGAAGTTAGGTCCAGTTTTTTTACCATAACGAGATTTGCAATAGAATATTGCGCACCTCAGCATATTTTCGTAGAAAATGTTTTTCTGTTGGTGGATAAAGCGGTCATAAATACGACTTGACATGCAGAGGTGACATACTAGACCCCTGGTAACTTAGAACATTTTTTTTTCATTGTGAAAATTGCCACCTATCCTAAACGCCAGGGAACTTTTTATTGCAGTGTTACCACTTTATTTTGCTTGTAAAATTTGGTAATTTGAAGGAATAATTTATTCGATATTTTTGTTTAATTAATCTATTTACATAAAGAGTTATGATTCAATAACCCTGTATTTAAAATATTCTATTGAAATTTTGTATTTTTAGTCATATTTTTACAATGATAGAATCTTAGTAGTAGTTAGTTGATACCAAACGTTAGCAACCGTGTCATAAACGTCAATTCTTCACAAGAAATTTTCCACCGGTGTGATTCAAATGCTTGTGCGAATTTTCTTGTAATTTTGGTGGTTTTTGTGCAATTACGTTGAGTTGAGCTTAGTTCCTCCGTATATTCCAGAAATACCGAAGTTTCAGTAAAGTAGACTGCTTTGTGAAAGTGTTTGTGACATACTTGTAGATAGGCCCTCCGCAAGGAGTTTGGACCATATATCTCAGTGTAGTGTTATTTTACATTTTTCACAATGCCTAGAAGGGTCTGCTGTGTTCCTGACTGCCCAGTAGTAGCGGAAAATGGTGAGTAGTGTGGTTTCTAATATGAACTTTGATAACTTCTATGATGCTAGCGATAAGTCTGATTATCGAAAATAGTTATGTTTATCTGCAAAATCCGTTTTGTCAACTTTCAAAGCAGTATTAAAGTTAAAAAAATGTTTTTCGGTTCCGAACATCTGTAAGAAACGGAAACCTTATAGGACAACTTCTGTCTATCTGTCAGAAAGTTTTCTTTAGATCTACTGGACCGATTCTGTTGAAATTTGGTACACATATCGAGGGGTGAAAGGCTATTTGTTTGAAGCAACATTTTATAAACTTTACATGAGAGCCATTTAAAGTAATAACACATGGCATTACTTTTAATATTTCGAAGAAGGATTACGTAAACTGGTAAACACTGTTGATATGTCTGAAAACTTATTTAATCAATCTTAGACAACCCATTGACCAAAAGACGAGACATTTATAAAATACTATTTAACTTGTTGCAAGTTTCCAGACTTTTTAATTGCAACTGGTGGTCAAGTTTATATTAATTAGGTCATATCGCTGCCCTAGCTCAACAGCAAGATATGTTGACCAAAGTATATTTTGAGTTATTCTATTTTTATGATTTCACTCAAACTCAACCTCTTCTGTTCTTCTCCATGAAGAACGTGCAAGAAATTCCACGGACACTATTTTAAAAATAATAAATGGTTACAAAGTTTTCTTTACATCAAGTTGAAATTGTACATACATGTTTGAATGATGTAAAAGACAAGCAGTATTAAAGCGTCCGGAAATAAAGGAACAATTCATAGAAATAATTAAAATAAATCACGGCAGCTGAGAAATGACCAGTCCCAACTGACGGTGCCCTTTCATGAACATGACGCACGCGCTAGCACCATTCGGCTCAACCTTTTTGAAGGGAATCAAATGATCCAACGCATACGCCACCATCATCTTTTTGGTGGGCATGACAAACCTAAAACTGATAGCTATAGCTTAAGTTTAAGGTACACAGTACTAACATATGTGCTGTTATAATGGATGAAATTGTACAATGCTAAATAAATTGAATCTATAAAATGCAAATATTGGCGTCATACAATCTTCAGCCGGTCCAACAATGTTTCCATATGCTAACAGATTATTTTGTGCACACTAGTGGCTGTGGAGCACTACCAGCATTCAGCCAAGCATTTTCATATTCATTATAATCCCCCAACTTATAATATGCTTGCCTGCATAGTGTGCGTTTAATACAAAATTTAAGTTTTGTCTCATTTAGTTCTAATATTTATTTATTTATTTATTTATAACAATCTTACCTACACTATCATTACAGATCTATGATCCAATGCGACAGAGTGGCCTTACTAACTAAATCCTAAGTTTACACCTTATACCTAGTTAAAAAATATCTTAATCTAAATAACTTATTACATGTAGTGTAACTTTTGCGAATTCACTCAAGTTGCACCACAATACATCAACCCTCCCGTGAACCTGATTCACCACGCGTATGGCTCTAGTGAGAGGAGTTCTCGCCAGCAGTGTAGGGTACATCAATGGGTATAATTGTCACATTTTCGGCACTATAGGTCTATTGTAAGAAACAATTTGTCTGAAGAATTATATATGTATATGACTGTTTGATGCCAAAATAAAATAAAATAAAAATAAAAATAATGGATATATCCCATACAGTTTGTAATACAAGTGTCTCGTGAACTTATTTTGGATAAGTTCCAACATAACACTATATTTCGCCTCATGAGGAGCCCAAATGAATGCGCTATGTTCGAGGTGACTTCTGACTAACGCGTCATATAGTACCCTTAGTGTCATGATATATGGGGAGGTATCTTATTATAACATTATAGAAAGTACCCCGTGAAAGATGAGGCTACTTTAGCCAGTCTGAAATCTGGTTGAACTAATTAGTCCCTACTTCTAGTACCATAATTATGTCTGTTGCCTGTCATTAATTCACTTGTTGTTAATTTAAATGTGGTTGATTTATTAAAACGATAGCTTAGTTTTTAGGGTGTTTGCGAGTTATTTATATTTCAATATGAATAAAATATTTTTATAACAGTTATAAAGCTTTTAATAAATGGATAAGAACTCAGATTAAATAAAAAATGTCTTGTGATTTTAATGTTTTCTCTAAAGTGGTACATTAAAATTACTTTTAAATTGTAACTCATGGAGTTATTATTTTTCGGTTTGTTAAATAAATACTAAAGACAGATGTAAGCTTCCAAAATTTTAGAAAATAATCAGAAATGGACATAATTTTAAGATATCTTAGTATTACAGCACATCAATATTTGAGAATGTAAGTTGTCTGACTAAATATGCGGAAATGTTTGGTAAAGGGATAGTAAAATTAATTTTAAAGTAAAAAAAATAGTTTGCTTGTAATGTATTATTTAATACCTTCTATCATGATTGCACAAAGCAGTCTCATATTATCAGTTAAAATTAAGTTCTTAACTGTTATAATCAGACAGTGCTATAATGTTATGTATGTATGATCTTAATGGCACAAATCAGTCACACAAAGCAGCCAAAATTTAGTTTTATAATAAAACTAGCGGTCGCCCGCGACTTCGTCCGCGTGTTTGTAGGAAAAAAAAATAAGTCGTTATACGTACTTAGGTATAAGGTCGCTCAGATAAGATATACGAACAGTCAATTTCCAGCAATACTTAACCCCTGATAGAATTAGGAAGTTGGAAGAGTGCAATTCAAGGCACACTCTAAAATTCATTCTGGAACTGCCCCATTGGTCTGTGTGGATTCCTCGTTCGATTCGGTTTTCCATTAGAAATTTCTCAGTATGGTCAAAGGCTTATTGCAAAGTCATAGAGGGATTAACAGTCTTGCGAATTCACTCACAAAACTGCTGACTCATCGCATTATGTAGAAATTAGGCAGTTGCAATTACGTTTATTTTAGTATTTAACACCCATCCACAGACCAACCTTGGCAAGCGTTGCTTAACCATAAAGATCAGTCTACCCCTTTGGTAGGATGCCACAGAGCTTATTTAACAATCAATATTAAAATATATATATATTTTAGTCAAAAAAATGTGGTTAAATACTGAAATTAATTTCTAATTTCATTTCCTGGATGGAAATTCGAAAACATAAATTCAAATTTGGAATTGTGTTTACTGCCAGCTGTTTATAATCGATTTTTTTTAGGGTTCCGTACTTCAAAAGGAAAAAGGAACCCATATACGATCTTTTTGCTCTCTGTCCGTCCGCTTGTCTGTCTAAAAGCTTTATCTCGGGAACGCGTAGAAGTATCGAGATGAAATTAAAACTATCATTTACTCATGGCTACAGTCCCTTGAAGGGTTCTTTTTCTTATCGTGTGGGCAGTAAAGTCTAACGACCCCACTCACTCTAGTATCAGAGTTTCTAAACTGCCTCAAGGACCTCTGGTCTCCCATCCCATCTCCTCATAGTTTATTTGACGACCGCCATTTAGCAGCCGGGACCACCGGCTTATACGTGCCTTCCGAATTCCAATCAAGTGATTCAAGCCTGCAATGTCATAGCCAAACTGGAAAAATCTTCACAAAGTATGCTTCCAGTTTAATTGAAGTGGTGAAAAAGCAAACTTCTAAGTTAAGTAATACTGTCTTGTACTACCAGTATGGGGACAAATCTAAAAACTATTTTTTTTTATTAAATAATAAAAAATATAGTCTTTATTATTACGATATGTGCCTAAAAAAAGTACGGAACCATTGGTGGGCGAGTCCATCTCGCACTTGGCCGGTTTTTTAATGATATCCGGAGGCCTCTTTTGAACTCGCAGTACTGTTTCGATTTTTTGATGAGAAGTGTATTTTGTTCCTTGCTAAATGTCCTAATTTCGAAATCTGCGTTTATTTGAACGATACAATTTTAAAACCTTGAAACACACGTTTGACCACTATCTCACCTGATGGTTGGAATCTTTAGAAGTAAGCATTATGGAAAATTCTGAAATAGATGTTTGTTTAGGTATATTAAAAATGAAGTATCATTAGTAAGTAGATTAACATGGTTACCCATCCAAAATCCGACCTTGGTGAGTTTTGCTTAACCTCTAAGGTCATGGTGAGACAAAAAAAACAACAGTAACATGGTTACCCATCCAAAACCCGACCTTGGTGAGTCAAGTCCGCTCAAGTCCCGCGATAGAAGCTATGCAATAGCTTAATAAAAAATCTTTATTATTTACTTTGGTCAACATTTATACCTCTCTTTTTATTGTTTGACTAGTTGACCCGCGCAACGATATGTTATGATATATTTCAGTCGTAATATAATAGATGCTTTATTTTGTTTTCAGGTGTACCTCTGCACTACTTTCCATGCCCTGTGAAAGATGCAGAAAGGTTTCGAAATTGGGTAAAAGTTATTGGAGGTGATATTGCGAGTCTGGACAGCACCACTATCCACAAAACTCGTAAAGTCTGCCGTCGCCACTTCCAGAACGAGTTCCTTTACCCAAAAAACCGACTTTGTAAATTGGCCGTTCCATCTTTGCTACTACCCTCTGCAGATGTAGCAGCAGCAGTTGCAGGTAAATGTGTTTTTGATGAAGTTTATTTAGTATAGCTTCTGCCCGGATGAAAACATTTTCATGGATTTAGCACAGAACTTAAATGTATGTAAATTAACTTACTCCATATAACATTAGTTTTCTACTCATCATCTGCCTAACCTTTTCCCAATTATATTGGGGTCGGCTTCCAGTCAAACCGGATTCAGCTGAATACCAGTGTTTTACGTGGAGCGTCTGCCTACCAGACCTCCACAACCCATTAACTGGGTAACACGGTACTTCTTGGCAAGACGGGAGTCAGATTTACTGGCTTCTGACTATCCGTAACGACTGCCAAAGATCTACAAATGACAGCCGGGACCAACGGCTTAACGTGCTTTCCGAGGCACGGAGGAAACTCGGTGTGTTAAGATGGTCACCCATCCACAGACCAACCTTGGCAAGCGTTGCTTAACCTTGAAGATCGACCCGTGCGGCTGTTATTATCTAGCCACGAGCTCCTCAAAATGTTGAACTAATGAAAGTAAAAGCCTGTCTGTCTGTCTGCCAGTCTGTGACATAAAAACAATAAATTGTTTCGGAACCCTTTGCACGCGAGTCTGACTCCCACTTAGCCTGTTTTTTTATAACAAATACCCACTTCAATTTTGTTTGTATACAAGACAAGCACCCGCTTTTGATCCACGCAGGTTTGAATAGAATGTTGTAAAAATGCTAATTTTATTCACTTTACTTTTCAGCACCAAGTATGGGTCCAGTCGTCACTTATCCTGAACCATCGACATCCCAAGAAACAAACTTGCATCATGATGTAACACAACCGAGGACAACAAGAACTGTTGAATACTTCAAGTCTTCTCGTTCAGGTATGTTATCTATTTCTTTATGATCACTTATCTTATTGGTCTACCATGATAAAGCCGACAATCACTTTTCCATGCACCTTCTGCATAATTATAATAATTTTTAATTTTTTCAGTAACCTTTTTGAAGCGGAAACGTGAAGAATTTAGTCTATCTGTCTGTCTGTCAGATAAAAAAATTTAATTAGTTCGGAACCCTTTTGCATGCGAGTCCGACTCCCACTTGGCCAGTTTTTATAACAAATACCCACTTCAATTTTGTTTGTATACAAGACAAGCAACCACTTTTGATCCACACAGGTTTGAATACAATGTTGTAAAAATGCTAATTTTATTCACTTTACTTTTCAGCACCAAGTATGGGTCCAGTCGTCACTTATCCTGAAACATCGACATCCCAAGAAACAGGCTTGCATCATGATGTAACACAACCGAGGACAACAAGAACTGTTGAATACTTCAAGTCTTCTCGTTCAGGTATATTATCTATTTCTTTATGATCACTTACCTTATTGATCTAACATAACGAGTTTCCTCCGTGCCTCGGAAAGCACGTTAAGCCGTTGGTCCCGGCTGTCATTTGTAGATCTTTGTCAGTCGTTACGGATTGTCAGAAGCCAGTAAATCTGACTCCAGTCTTGCCAAGATGTACCGTGTTACCCAGTTAATGGGTTGTGGAGGTCTGGTAGGCAGCCGCTCCACGTAAAACACTGGTATTCAGCTAAATCCGGTTTGACTGGAAGCCGACCCCAATATAGTTGGGAAAAGGCTAGGCAGATGATGATGACTTACCTTATTGATCTACCATGTTAATGCGCATATCCACTTTACCAAGCACCTTCTGCATAATTTTAATAATATTTATTTTTTAATATTTTCAGTACCCTCTTTGAAGCGGAAGCATGAAGAAAATAAAGTGAAAAAATTGGAGCAAACTCTTCGCCAAGTTCTTAAAGCCAAACAGACCTTTCGCAAAAGATATCTGCTAGCAAAGAAAATAAGAAAAACAAATGCTTTTGAAATTGTAACCAAAAGGATGTCACCAGCAGCAAAATCTTTATTTTATATGCAAGTGAAAGGAAGTAGTAAAAAACCTAGAGGAAGGCGTTTTACACTAGATGAAAAAATCTTAGCGTTATCATTGTATAAACCATCACCCAAAGCGTATCGCTTGCTAAGCCAGCTTTGTGTACTGCCAAGTCGAAGAACCCTTCAAAATATTCTACAGAAAGTAGATTTAAAACCCGGCATTAACGAAAAAATTTTTAAACACATACAGAAAAAAGTATCCAAATTGCCAGAAAAGCATAAATTTTGTTGCATACTGTTTGACGAAATGTCTTTAGCTACAAACTTAAGTTACAATAAAGCACACGACAATATAAATGGCTTTGTCGACAGTGGCAGTACTAGAGACCTCATATTTGCTGATCATGTGCTTGTGTTTATGGTGAGAGGCATAGTAAAAAAATATAAGCAGCCAATAGCCTACAGTTTTTGCTCAGGCACTACAAAAACGGCTGATCTTAAAAATCAATTAAAAATTATAATAGAAAAAGTCCAAAGCACAGGTCTTACAGTTGTTGCAACAGTATGTGACCAAGGAGCCACAAACCTTGCTGCAATAAACCAGTTGATGGAAGATACCAAAGAAAAATCTGAGAAGAAATGAGGAATATAGAGGTGGATTTTTTGAAGTGGGCAGTCTCAAAATTGTGCCTATTTATGATCCACCTCATCTAATGAAGGGTGTAAGAAATAATTTATTAAATAAAAACTTAAAGTATGTCATGGATGGCAAGGTACGAATGGCTAAATGGTGTCATATAGAAAATTTATTTCAAAGAAGTCCATCATTCAGGGGTGTAAAGTTGGCACATAAGCTGACAGCCCAACATGTTGTGCCCTCAATGATACCTAAAATGAGGGTCAAATATTGCACACAAAAGTATTCAGCAAATCTGTTGGTGTGACACTTGGATGTCTGGCAGGTATGTTAAATTTAGTCATTATCAAGTTAGTAGTATAAAAACAGCAAAACATTTTTTTTATGCAAATTTCTCAACAACCGTTATGATATTTGGTTAAACATCTAATAGGTTTTATTATTTGCTGTTATAGCGACAACAGAAATGCATACTCTGTGAAAATTTAATTGTCTTTCTATTACGATTCATGAGAAACAGCCCGCTGACAGACTGACGGACGGACTTGGTAATAGAGTTCCATTGGGTTTTGGATACGGAACCCTAACAGCCATTTTCTTGTAGATTTATTTTACTCACAAGTTCTCTATGGTGTGAAATTTCTCGTATTCAGGAGCTGTACTAGAAAAGTTTAGGCAGTTAAATAAAGATAAACAATCTTGGTATGTTTTTTTAATCATTTTGTTTACTAAATTTTAAATTTATTTTTTTTTACTAAAAAACCAATGTAAACACGACAATAACAATTACTAAATTAATTGAACCATTAGTTTAAGGAGTAGTTTATTTGTTTATTATGTTCGTGTAACAAGTAACAAGAAGATTGTTTACCTTTTTTTTAAAAAAAAAAGGTTAGTTCAGGTCTTTTCACCTAAAAACCGTTCTAGTATAAGAAAGTCCCAACGTAAATAAAAGCCACTCATGATGTACCTACTAAACATTACTTTTTCATTTATAGAAAGCGGAGTCTTGCCAGAAGAAAGTGTGGACACCGCTGAACTACTGATGCTGTTCGACGACCTTTTTGACTCCGTCAACGCTAATTTCCACAAGGAACAAGGCAAAATTTACCGGACAGCTGTAACACCGAAGTCACTTCACTATAAATTATGGGATAAAACCGTACCAATTTTAAAAACAATGAAATATATAAATAATAAAGGTAAAGAGGTAACCGTGCCCTCCCTTAACAGTTGGGTGAAAACCATAGAAGGTTTTAAACTAATATGTAATAGGTTGAAGGCAGAAGATATAAAATCACTGTTACTGCGTAACATAAATCAAGACCCCTTAGAAAACTTTTTTGGGTCGATAAGAGCACATGGCTCTCAAAATGTAATGCCCAACTCAGCATCGTTTGAGACTGCATACAAGACATTGTTAATTAATAATATTACATCCCCACACTCTCTACAGGGAAATTGTGAAAAGGATGACAGTGTTTGTCTAAAGTCTTTAAAGTCTTTAATAAATCAAAAGCCTTATGTGGAGGATGTCAATGAAATAGTTGAAATTATGGACGAACATTTATATTTTGATGTCAATACACAAATCTTATTAGAAAGCCGTTCTCGAGGTCATGTAGAGAAGTGTGCAGCCATAGCATATTGTAGTGGGTGGATAGCAACCAAAGCCAAAAAGTTTATTTTAAAAAAATGTAAAACATGTAAAAGTCACTTAACATGCGTAAATTTTGAAGATTTTCACATGTTCATATTAAAAAAAGAATATTGTGGCAAAAGATGGTTATGCTATCCAACCCGGGCATTGTTTGACTTTTTTGCCCAAGTAGAACACATCACAATGGAGATTTTAAATAAATATGGGCATAGAGAAGGAATAGCTAAATATATAAAACTGATCATAACAGTAAATGTCGATTTAAGTTTTATAAAATGTGATAAACACAAAGAAGAGTTGAATAATTATTTGCTCCACAAAAGTGTTGTGTTCTTCATAATGAATTGGTGCAAAGAAGTCAGCAATGTCCTTGCTGGCAAAAGTTACATAAATTTTTGTAATGTGAATAATGAAACTGACACCATCTTCCTACGGGCTCGAGAACATTGTGAAAAATCAAAGGGTGCGAAACGAGAGAGAAAAACTGGTGTATCTATTAATCTTTAATTAATAAATTTATTTAACAATATATTTTGTACTTATTTTACTTACCTCAATCCCTTTACGCCACTACCCAAGATATTTAAACTTTTGTGTCATATAATTATGCTGATATCAAAAGATATCAGCATAATTATATGACACATAGTTTAGTAAACGAATTTTAAATAAAACAGCGAGATTATAGATGCATAGCTATACGTATGGACTTACTTTTGGTTCCTGGCTTGGCGTTCAGGGGGCGCTGATCGCTAAGTAAATTCGAAAACGTCAGTTGCCAGTCTATACCAGTTATATATATATTAGTCTATGTACTAGACTGAGCTACTTATGACCACTAGGACATAACTATTGGATTACGATTTTGTTCGCTATGTCCTGTCTACTGTAATTCTAAATACGAAAGATTAACTTTGCGTTTGTTTGAGTTATTTCTATGTTGAAAGAGTTTCATATTGCATTTAACAAATTTAGCTAAGTATTTTAAATGTAAAAAAGCAGATATCACGGACAATCTAACTGAGATGTTAAAGTTAAATTGTAATAAAATAATACTGTGTGCATTTCCTTATTTTGAACAATTGTCAATTAGACAAAATAATTAATCCACAAGCCAGCACAGAGGTTAAATAAACACATGCACTTTTTAGTAAGTCACAATAGTGACAAGTTTATGTTTTTTGACACAAACATTTTTGTGGAAAATTTAAAATCGACTATGGATACACTGTATTTGCCAATTAGTTTTAGACACACAATAGCAAGGCTATTAGCTTATTTTATTAACTCAGACATAAGTAGTATGTCGCAGTCATGTATAATTAAATCCACAATGTTTAGTAATTTTACTAAGAATCAGGTGGAGAGCCTTAGTAACAGTAGCTCTAGTGCTACAATTACTTATAAAAATTGTACGGAGTTTCCATGCATCATGGATAATCATTTAAAAACTAGTTCATAAGACAACAGATGATACCAGCGACAGAATAGTTATGCCTACCATCAACAAGGTATCTTCTTGCTCTTTAGTAAATAGTTGTCAAAAAGGGAGTCAGCAGCATGCCTTGAAATTATTTCATCAAAATATTCAAGGCGTCTCTTCCAATTATTAGAAATTGAAATGTTTTTAGAAAAAACAATGTGTGACATTGTATGTTTTAGTGAGCACTGGTTAAAGGATTACCAGATGCTAATTATTAATTAATTATTATGAAAATTCTAATTTGGGCAGTTGTTTTAACCGCAAATGTATGTTACGTGGTCTTCTTATTAAAAAAAACTTATTTTTTTTATTTAAACAACGTAATGACATTGTTAACTTATCAGTGGAACATTGCATCGAACTGTCCTGTGTTGAGCTAGATAAGCATATCATAGTGTGCGTGTACAGACCCCCAAACCCTCAAAACTTTAGTTTATTTGAGTCAACAATGGAAGACATCCTTGCGAAACTTGCAGCAGGTAACAAGCCCGCGATTATTTGTGGGGATTTTAATATTAATATTTTAGAAATTAATTCAAATAGCAGCAGATTTATAAGCCTTTTTAAATCGTTTAATTTGTCTAATGTGTTTACAGAACCAACTAGGGTAACACCAACTTCTTCAACCTGTATCGATAATGTATTCTGCAATTGTGAATATTTAGATAAAGCCATAGGTAGAGGGAAGGTAATTTTCCCTCTGATCATAGTGGTCAATAAAATTGGTAACATTTCAGTTTAAAGCAGCCTTGGAAAAAATTCATATACAATATAGGCCAATTACAACTGGCAAACCAGCTAAATTCAATAGTAGCTTACAAAATAAGTTAAATTTTCTAGGCCATAACATTGAATATGCTAATAAATTTTATGATAATTTCTTTTCAGTGGTTCTAAAGGAATTCAATGCAACTTTTGAAAAGAAGTCTAAGGATACTTTCCCCAAGTATGTGTTTAGTGACTGGGCGACTAAAGGCATTAGGATAAGTAGGGAAAGACTTTATGAGCTATATGGCCTTAAGCCTGTCATAAACACTGATTCTTTTAATAAGTTTGTAAACAAATATTCTAAAGTGTTCAGAAATACTTGCAAGGTAGCTAAAGCCCTATATATTAGCAACAAGATCAAATCGTCAGAAAATAAAATATTGACAGTTTGGAAAGTTATTAATAATGAAACTAATAGAAATAAAGAACGAAACACTGATTATGTACTGGAGACTACACATGGTGCCAAAAGCTCTAATTTAGAAGTAGCTCAAGAATTTGTAAATTTTTCACCAATATACCAACTAAAACTACGGAATATTTAAATTCTTCACCTGAGGTCTCATATAATTTATTAAAAGCTAACGTTCCAGGTTGTACGGTTGAATTCCAGTTCAAACATATCAACCCTGTGACAGTCATAAAAGCTTTCCGGCAAATCAAAATCAAATTGACCGAAGACATGTGGGGAATGTCTATTAAAGTGTGCACGTCCATAATTGAAACTATAGCACCTTACTTGGCTTTAATATTTAATTTATGTGTGGACCAAGGAGTCTTTCCGGATATAATGAAATATAGTAAGGTTATACCACTATTTAAATCGGGCGACAGCAAAGACACCAATAATTATAGACCTGTATCTGTATTGCCGGTTTTTAGCAAAGTGTTTGAAAAAGTAATGCTCAATCAGATGCTCAATCATTTTAACATCAATAAAATCTTACACGATCAACAGTATGGTTTTACCAGGGGTCGTTGTACGACTGACGCTGGTGCCACGTTGTTAAAACACATATATTCAGCGTGGGAAGAGGCACAAGATGCCATAGGAATCTATTGTGACCTCTCCAAGGCATTTGATTGTGTAAATCACGAAACCTTGCTCCTAAAGCTAGGACATTACGGACTAAGTAAACTTGCACTCAGTCTAATAAAATCTTACTTAAATGATAGACAGCAGCAAGTTCAAGTAAATGGTGTCAATTCACGGGGTTTAAAAGTCAAAATGGAGGTACCACAAGGCTCTATTTTGGGTCCTTTCCTCTTTCTAGTATGTATTAATGATCTACCCCATCTTTTAAAAAATCAACCTCATATGGTATTATTTGCTGACGATACATCCTTAATTTTTAACATAGATAGACGTTCCATAAATCTTGACGACGTAAATAACGCCCTACAGCAGGTCCAAAATTGGATTACTGCTAATAATTTAGTATTAAATGGGAAAAAAACTAAATGCATCAGATTTGCCTTACCGAACGTTAAAGGAAATGATTGCGACATAGTATTGAACAAGGAGAAACTTGAATTCGTCGAAAACACGGTTTTCCTGGGGGTTACGCTTGACTCAAGGCTACAATGGGGTCCTTATTTAACATCTCTAGCGGGACGGTTAAGTTCAGCAGCGTACGCTGTCAGAAAAATCCGTCAATTTACTGATATAGATACCGCGAGGCTGGTCTATTTTAGTTACTTTCATAGTATCATGTCTTACGGTATCTTATTATGGGGACGTGCTGCAGACATCGAGTCTATATTTATCCTGTAGAAAAGAGCCATCAGAGCCATTTACAATCTCCGTCGGCGTGATTCCCTAAGAGAACTGTTTAAGGATATCAACATCATGACGGTAAGGTAAAACACCCAATTATCGACACTTTAACGTCGAGATTCGATTTTTTTTTAAATATCTGGTTTTTTTATGATAATACACGATTCTTTAATGCACTAAAAGTCTTATTCAGTCTTTTAATCATTTTAATTAGCTAAATAAACAAACAGGAGCATGTTGGCATGTAATGCGTACCTAATAATTTTGTAATGCTTCTTTTTAAATCCTCTATATTATAGTTTAATTTCTTATTTATTATGTCTACTTTTAATCACACTTTTGTTACTTAGGTTACTAAGTTTCATCGACTTGCTTAATATTTATCAACAAAACTTAATGAGATCTTCTCAGTGGCATACAAAATTAACATACTTATTATGATATTATCCAATTGGAATTACAATATTACCAAGTAACAAGTACTTACATATTTATTATTTAGTAAAATTATGGCAGGTTTTGATCACAGACTCGTTACCTAATAATTTTGTAATGCTTCTTTTTAAATCCTCTATATTATAAAATAGTTTAATTTCTTATTTATTATGTCGACTTTTAATCACACTTTTGTCACTTAGGTTACTAAGTTTCATCTACTTACTTGCTTAATATTAATCAACAAAACTTAATGAGATCTTCTCAGTGGCATACAAAATTAACATAGGTACTTATTGATATAATAGTTGGAATTACAATGTTACCAAGTAACAAGTACTTACATATTTATAATTTAGTAAAATTATGGCAGGTTTTGATCACAGACTCGTTACCTTAGTCTACCACTTAATTAATAGTTATTTGGCTTAAAAAGTCTACAAAACAAAGTAAATTAAATGTTTTCTGAAGAACATTAAATAAAAAAACTTAATACCTTAATATTGTGAAATGCAGATATTCTTTCATTTCTGATATCGTATAAAAACCTCTTTTATTACATAGCTTTGGTTTCGAAATTACTTTAACTATGTCAGACTTTTGGTACCAGATTTTATCTTCTTTTTCCGGCCATTTGAACGTGTTACCCACTGAAAAGGTCATGGTGCTAATTTCAAATTTGTTTTTATCAACATTTTTAATTACGCCTGGGAAAAATTCTCCTTCGTATTGGATTACAACATAATCTCCACTAGAATATGTTTTTGCTGGCTTAGAATATTTGCTCGGTGGTATATCTTCGTCTGTTAGTTCTTCTTCGATTTCCTCGTTGTAGCTATCTCTAAAATAGCCTCTTCTTCTGTTGACAAATATGTTTTAGGGCCCATGGAACATTCAACTGGAGTCTTACCGAAAATCTTAGCTCGTAATGTAATTCTGGGTACACCAAACTTTTGTGCAGCAGTAGCAATTTTCTCACCTTTTCTGACTGCTTCTACCGCCTGTGCCATTTGAAGAGGCGTGTAATTCTTTTTAGGCGCCATGCCTGCAAAAAATGTCGGTTACTGGAACATGTAGACTAACGTATAGAATATCCAATCATCGACACAACGGCTGTCGGTCATTGGAACGTATAGGATATCTAATCATCGACACGGCTGTCGATCATTGGAAGCAGTTTGAATATTTAAATGAAATACCTATAAATTCAGAGTGCTGAACAAGCTTAGCTTAATAATATAATAAAGTGCACAAAATAAAATAAAAAACGTTTCGACATTTGTCGAAGATTAGAAAAACCAAAAAAAAAAAATACCAATTACCGACAGGCGTGTTTTGGCATTTTAAAATAACCTCAAACTTCTAACGAAATTAATAAAAAGTTGTGAATGTCTATTCAATTGTATAAATAACTAACATTTTCGATAAAGCAAAACAATCAAAAGTTATGGGCAATAAATCTTACTCACCTCCTTAGCGATGTCACTAATAAAATTGGATTTCGTTGGAGATATGACCGCGGTCGAAACATGTCATTACGCCATTTTGTACAAAATGGTCGAATGTATGAAACGTCATCCGCAATGACAGCTGGATAATCCTCGTCCATTGTTTATACTTCAAATGCGTTCAGAAATTAGAAACTACTGTTATTTTCTTTTGAAAACTTTTTTAATGTCGAACAATGGTGCCTTGTCGAAGCTTGGGTGTTTTACCTTACCTTGTCAATACATTTACGAAAATATTATGTATGTTCGGAAAAATCTTCATCTTTTTAGCAAGATTAGTGACAGGCATAATTTTAATACTAGAAATAGGAACAAATTAGATCAACCCCGATTCAGATTGGCCAAAGTACACACTTCTTTTATGGGGTACTGTGTGAAATTTTATAATAAAATACCAGTTGATGTTCTCGAACTGAATGAGAGAAAATTTAAAGCATGCATAAACCGCACTCTATGTAGACAAGCGTATTATAAACTGGAAGATTATATCCTCGATAAAAACGCTTGGCTAAATGCTGGTCCTGCTCCACAGTCACAGCTGCTTAGGTCCACTTTTTAGGTTTTTATATTAATTGGAAGAGATGCTCGCTCTCTTTTTTATATATTATTGTTATAATAATTATATACTATATTATTATTATAATTATTTATTTATTATTTTTGATGTAAGAACTTAATCGTTGTCTTTATTAATTTATTTTTCATTATTTGGTCATTGACAACCATAGTTTTGTGTAAAGTAGAAGCATATTTTTAAAATTTTGTAAATGTGAGTATTATGAAGCCATTAACATTTTTATGTGATTAGTTATAGTTTTACTTGTTGGACATGAACGAGCATGGTGGTTGAGAGCATGTAATGCTCACTCAATATCTCGCTGATGGCGGCGCGTGGGTTGTATCATTCGGTTCCCTTCGAAATGGTTGAGCTGAATGGTGCCGATACACGCGTCACGTTCATGAACGGGCGCCGTCGGTTGAGACTGGTCATGTCTTAACTGCCATTGGATCAATTTAATCTTTATATTTTAAATTCTTATAATAAGTCCTTTTTTTTTCCTTTGCATTGTCCTCACATGCAGAAGCAACAGGTATATGTAACTTGGAATTTTGTAAAACAGAACATAATTTAAAAGAGTGTCCGTGGAGTTTCTTGCACGTTCTTCTCCATAGAGATCTACGCTTTGGAACCTGCAAATAGCTTCCATGTTTTTGACTGACCGACCTTGACGTTTCAAAAGTGCCTGTGAATGGTTTATTTGAAATAAAATGCTTTGAATTTGAATTTGAAATTAAAAAATGTGTATATGCTCGGAGCGGTTAAAAGGTTCGCAGATTTAAAAACAGGTCGGCAAGTATCAGTCCACCGCATGTTGAATATTGCACGTAAGCATTTCTTTAGGGCTATTAGTACTCTCGATAACTCTGCTGGTTATCCCCATACGACTATACCATAACGTATTATAGAAGATACATACGCGTGGTATACCAATAATGCGGTACGTTGAGAAGTGGTTTCTTTGACCTTCTTTAACGCGAATACAAACTTATTATTTTTTTTTACTAATATTATGAATGTCAGAATGTGTTTTTTCCACGTGAGATGTTCGTCAATTATAATGCCTTAAAAATTTAGTATTGTTAATTTGCTCTACTGGTTGATTATTAAAAGTTATTTCTAAATTTATGTGTTTACTTTTTTGCGTTTTGAAATGAATTACTTTTGATTTTCCCAAATTTATTTTTAACTTATGTTTATTTAACCATGACATGATGTCTTTTAGCGTGCTATTTATTTCAGCATTAAAAAACTTTTATTTTTGCAGCCTAATATTATTGTTGTATCATCTGCAAATAAAACGCTGTCATGTTTGCATATTGATTGTGGGAGATCATTTATATAAATGAGACATAGAAGAGGGCCCAAAATGCTGCCTTGTGGTACACCAAGATTATTATTTTTGGGTTCAAAATCAAAGACTTCTATGCTATTTGTATTATCGTTATATTTGGTAATTTTTGTAAATTTATTTTCTGTTAAATAATGTCTAGTCTTAAATATGATTCGAACCATTTTAGGGTCGTTCCTCTTATACCACTATTTCTAATTTGCCGATGAGAATAGAATGGTTGACATAGTCGAACGCTTTACTTAAATCTAAAAAGAGAGCAGTTAAAAGAATTTTATCATTCACTTATATTGATTTGATTAACTTGAATGTCGCTAATGTGGTTGATCTAAATTTTCTAAATCCATGTTGTTCTTCGATCAGTACCTCATACTTGTTAAGAAAATTTAATAGCCTTTTCTTCATAACTCTTTCAAAAACTTTTGATAGGATTGGTGTTAATGCAATCGGTCGATAATTATTTTTGTCAGATCTGGAACCTTTTTTGTGCAAGGAAAACCCTTGCACAAAAAAGGTTCCAGATCTGACAAACTATAGACTACTATATACTCTTCTCAGCAGTTACCTTCAAAACAGAAAACAGGGGGTTAAAATTGAAAACCATGTCAGTGACGAAGAGAACGTGACGTTTGGCGTCCCGCAGGGCAGTGTGCTCGGCCCGACGCTCTTTTTGATTTATATTAATGAACTCTGTAAGCTTCTTATCAACGGTGCGAGGATACTGTCCTACGCGGATGACACCGCTATTATCTTTTCTGCTAATACCTGGGACAAAGTTAGACTGGAGGCTGAGAGGGGTCTGGCTAGAGTTAGTGATTGGCTATGTGAAAATCTACTGACGCTAAATATCCTAAAAACCAACTACGTCTGCTTCACTAAATATGCAAACTCTCAGCCTGCGGCTGACTTTAATATTAGAATACATTCTTGTCGTACCCCAACCCAATCTACCTGTAGTTGCCCTGTTATTCATAAGGTTAATTCCGTCAAGTACCTTGGTATTTTAGTAGATCAAAGGTTAAGCTGGTACCCACACCTCGAACTAACTATAGGGAGGGTAAGAAAACTCATATGGGTTTTCAAATCTCTGAGACATGTTATGAATGCAGAACTAAGAATAAAATTTATATCGCACTGGCCCAATCCGTAATCATATATTGTATCTCTGTGTGGGGAGGAGCAGCTAAGTCGTATTTTATAGATCTAGAGAGGGCACAGAGATCCTTGATTAAGGTCATGTACTGTAAGCCCTACAGGTTCCCTACTGAAACTCTATACGCAAGCTCGAAGCTGCTCTCCGTTAGAAAACTCTACATACTACACATGGTGCTAAGATATCACAAAATTCTACCCTTTAGCCATGCCAAACTTAAAAAAAGACGGTGTGATATAGTAGCCCCTACATACTCAGCACGTTCAATTTTTGCCAGTCGCCAAAATGTAACTCAAGGCCCACGCGTTTATAATAGAGTAAATCGCATACTTAACATCTACCCTATGCAGCTGTATAGGTGTAAGAAGACATTGACGGAATGGCTCTTCACACTTGATTATGATGCCGTGGAGGACATTTTGGTGACTCTGGGTTGAACTTCATGCATACAAACACACATACACACACTCTCCAACACACACACACACACACACACACACACACACACACACACACACACACTCACACTCACACACACACACACACACCCTCACACACACACACACTTTCCAGCGCACCTCTACACTCATTCACACATACACACGCCCACTCACAAACACATCCACTCATACACACAAAATATACATTCTCACACTGATAAACACACATTAATACAAACACACTCTAGTTTTTCACACACTGCCATAAACACGACTTTTACTTCTCTTTTATTGGTTTTATAAAAAAAAAAATGTGTAACTTATACCAAATTAGCACAACGAATCAATTTGTAAATTAATCGAGGAAGAGCGAGGTTTATCCCATCACAAGTATCTTCGGATTACTTTCTGGGCTACTTCTTTTTTGGCTGCATTTGTCGGCTCTAGAAAAATGCTGTTTCTCTTAATATCTTGGTTATTATTAACATTATAACCATCGATATTAGTGATAACATTACTTTTAACTACGTCTGTGAAGAATTTGTTAAATTTATTAGCAACTACCTATATTACGTTTAACAACCTTCCATGTAGCTTTACATTTTATTATAGAATACACAATGTGATCTATGTGGGATACCTAGGAATTTTCGGGTTATATTTTGGTCTGAGATATTTATCATGCTCGAAAGTACTGGTATTCAGCTAAATCCGGTTTGACTGGAAGCTGACCCCAATATATTTGGGATAAGGCTAGGCAGATGATAATATTTGTCATGCTCGCTGGCATACTTCGCTCGCTTAACATACCTCCGACAGTGATTGACTGGTTTCGCAGTTACATGTATGGCCGGCGGCAACCTTGCATAGAAGAATCTAATTCTTCCTGGTGTTATACAACTGCAACTTGCTGGTGTACCTCAAGCCGGTGTACCCATGTAACTTGGGGTCAGCGCAAGACGTTTTTTGCTTCCATTTTGTCCTATCAACCGTCACGCTATCACTAACTCCCTTTTCTTTCAATTTGCTCCTCATACCATCCATCCACATACGATCTACACTCACATCAACTCTCTTCATCCATCCACATTTATATTCGAGTATCGATCGACCAGTGTGTATGTTAAATGGTCACCCATCCTCAGACCGACCTCGGCAAGTATTATTTTACCTTGAAGATCAAACCGTGTGACTGGCTGGCATATTCCAAGGCACACCTGAAATCTCGGGCTGTTTAAATAAATGGTCACCCATCCATATTACTTTCCTCCATTAACCAAACTTGGCAAGCGTAGCTTAATTTTGGTCGACCCGTGGGGATAACATATCGAAATATGGTCTGTTAATTCGAAATGTAGTTCGTAAATCATCATGTAGTTCGAAAGAATGATTATTTCTGAAATATTCATTCTTTCGAACTACATGAACTTAGAGGGCTATATTGATGATTAAAATGGTTATAATTCTTTAGATAAATACGCGTTACGGTCGCGGATCGCATTTGGTCCACATATAGCTTCATACTGACCGGCAAATTGCAAAAAACATAAAAATATTTGAATTTCGCGGGCAACCCTGGAGCATTCTCCTTAACATCATCACTGGGCTGAGGCAGCTGAGGTCATATTCCTGTGGAGAATCTTAACACCGCGATTCAGAAAAACGCGTCATCAGTACATCGCCATCTATCGACAATGTAATTGAACTGTCAAAAATGAGTTTGATATTATGATTATAACATCACAGTATAAATTTACCGTAATGACATGTTCACGTTTCTTTTGCTACATATTATTAAGAGTTTAACAAATAACTCAACAATATGTTTTGGTGTTCGTTTCACACATTTTATTACTACTATTATTCTCAATCGATGGCATTGCAAGTATCTGGAGTCTCAATGAAAACTACCTATTTTAGCGCTCGGTGAAGTTTTTTCTTATCATGCAAAGTCAGGCTTTTGAATATTTTTAACATTTAAAAATACTGTATCTATTTGAGATCGCTATAATTGATACCTACTACACAGTTTTAAAAAATTACTGTTTATACAAGCTTTCGTGCTTTTTACCCGACTGCTCATCTTTTTCAATAGATGGCGCTATGACTAATTAGAATACAGTAGGAAGTTTATTACTAAACTTAAAAATTCAATATCTCTTGATTTTACTGTGCACTGTGCTTTTATATCGCTCCTCAGTAATAAATAGTTTTTATAAAGTTTTAAGTGGTTCTCGGTTCAGTGTTGGTGATAGATTTGTTTCTGGACATACGTACTAGCTGTGAGTGGAAGAAATTACACAAAAACATCACAAATAACACTTATCTTATGATATAATAAGTGAACTTTTTGTTAATATACCCAACCGCACACCGAGTACAGATCCCTTGCCGCAAACGCGTAAACGACGCCGTCTTCCGCGCACTTAAGACTTTTTGGTCGCGAACTCCGAGTCGCTCACTTGGGGTGGGCCTTTATTAGTGTGCACTTCTCATGGTGGGCATTTTTTAGTGTGCGCTTTCCAATTAAACTAAAAATAGAAAGCTTTTTTTTTAAATTAATATGTCCGAATCAGAATCTTCACCTTCAAAAGAAAACTCTGGAAGTACTGTGTCCCCCACCAGACCGGGAGAAAATGTAACCTCGCGAGCCAAAAAAAGAATAGCCCTGTCGTCACCACCGATAAGCAAGCCTAGTACCTTAACTAAGACTGATATACAAGGCATAGTAGAGACAGTAATAAAAACTGCAATGACTGACATGCTTGCGCAATTAAATGCTAATATGAACTCAGAGCTTAGATCAATCAGGGAAGAGTTGAAGGAGGTAAACGAGGCTATGTCTTTCATGAACAGTCAATACGAAAATGCTATTTTGGAAGCCAAAAAATCTGCACATATAATAAAGGATCTTGAAACCAAAAATGAAATAATGTCCAACACCATTGTAAAGCTCACGAATCGCGTAAACCAGATGGAACAACATGCTAGATCCAGCAATATTGAGATTCAATGCGTTCCAGAGAACAAAGCAGAGAATGTTATTACCCTGACAAAACAGCTGGGATCGGTCATAGGCTGCGCCGTTACAGATAATGATATTTTAAGCTGCACAAGAATTGCCAAAGTAAACCGTGACTCTCCGAGGCCTCGATCAATCGTCACTCAGTTCAGCTCTCCAAGACTCCGTGATCAATTTTTGGCAGCTTCGATCGACTTCAACAAGAAAAACAGTCAGGATAAATTGAACTCTTCTCTTATAGGTTTGGCGGGACCTAAAAAACCTATCTACGTAATGGAGCATCTGTCGGCGACCAACAAGGAAATCCACGCCGCAGCAAGAATCAAAGCTAGAGAATTAGGATTCCAATTTGTGTGGATCAGAAGCGGTCGTATTTTAATGCGTAAGGACGTAACGTCGGAATATATTGTGATAAAAGATCTAGCCACCTTAGATAAGTTAAAATAAGTTGACTTTGTAGAAGCTTTTTATGCATGTCAATTGTATTACACAAATAAAATTCAACTTTTTTAATATAGAGATTTACTATCAAAATGTAAGAGGCCTGCGGACGAAAACGCACGATTTTTTATGTAAAATAGCAACATGTCACTACGATATTCTAATTCTGACAGAAACTTGGCTTAATAATAGTATATGCAATAAAGAACTGTTTGATGATAGATACTTGGTCTATAGAAGAGACAGGGAAAGCTCGGGCTACCACTGGGATAGGGATGGCGGAGGTGTCTTGATTGCAGTATCTAAAAAACTAGTTTCGTAAAGACTACTGCATAGACAAAGTAATTGTGAGGATCTATGGGTGTCTGTAGAAATACCATGCGAGCGCTCGAGGCAACTCCAACGTCTTGATCTTTGTGCAGTCTACCTGCCACCACCGGTCTCTAAATCAATGTTGGAATATTTTATTGGTAATTGTAATTTATTCTTATCAGGATAACCATAATGCATACACGTGTATTGTGGGAGATTTTAACTTGAGAACTATAAATTGGAATGACCTAAACAATCCCCTCAAAAAACAGCATATTAGTAGTCTCGATCAACTTCTTGTTGATTTTACATCAGTTAATAATCTCCGACAATGCAATAATGTTATCAACAAAAACGGTAGACTACTGGATGTTGTATTGGTTGACGTTCCAGGTTGTTGCGTTAGTGAAGCGGATGCTTTAAGTGTTATAGACCCTCACCATCCTCCATTAGATATACAAGTAACATTGACAGAGTCGCTAAAACTAAAATGTAATAGCATTGTAAAAAAAAACTTTCATAAGGCCGACTATGAAGCAATCAACAAGCATTTGAAGGATAAGGACTGGGAAGAGTGCCTGGGATGTTGCAGTAGTGTTGACGAAATGGTGGAAGTTTTTTACAGCGTTATTGGATCAGCTATCAATGCTTTTGTACCTATCGTCCGAAAGCAAAGTAATTTTGTTCCAATATGGTTTGATAAGAGACTTCTTAATTTATTAAAAGAAAAAAACAAACTTCGTATTAGGTATAAAAAGTACAAAAATCCTCTTGACATGCTATCACTCCGATTAATCTCTAAACGATGTGATAATTATGCTAAAAAGTGTTATAATAGTTACATTGAGAGTACAGAAGAATCTATTGGCAGATGTCCTAAATTTTTTTGGTCATATGTCAAGAATAAACGTGGTGGAGAAAGTTCATACCCCGCATCAATGACTTATGGTCCAATAACATCTTCGAATGGAGAAGGAATATGTGAGCTATTTGCTTTAAACTATAGCAGCATCTATAAAGAAGAAACAAAATCTTTTTCAGATCAAAACTATGTAGCCTCCGAATACCTGAAAGCAATAGCCACTCAGTCAGACAGTATAGCTTCCGTGGACATCAAATACGAAAATGTTGAGGAAAAACTAAAAAGCCTTGATATTACTAAGGGGGCCGGCCCAGATGATATACCGCCACTGTTTATTGCCAGATGTGCACCTAACCTGGCTGTTCCTTTGACGAAGATATATAACGCTTCAGTCCGATCTGGTCAATTCCCTAAAGAGTGGAAAAAGGCGAAAGTAGTACCGGTCTACAAGAGTGGAGACCCTTGTGACGTAAAGAACTATAGACCAATATCAATTCTTTCGATTTTTGGTAAAATATTGGAGTCGTTGATTTGTCCACAAATTCAACGCTATTTTTCCAAGTTCCTAAGCGACCATCAGCACGGCTTTGTGAAGAGCAGATCCACAAGTACAAATCTGGTGTCTTTTGTTGAGGCCTCATGCGAAGCCATGGACAAAGGTATACAGGTTGACGCTGTTTATACGGATTTTAGCAAGGCGTTTGACAAGGTTTCACATAAACTGCTTGTGAAAAAACTAGCTATGTACGGCGTCACCGGTAGTCTTCTAAAATGGTTTAGTTCTTATCTGGCTGGTCGGGAGTTTTATGTGGTTGCCAATGGGTTCCGGTCAGGCAGGTATACAATTGCCTCGGGAGTCCCTCAAGGTTCTCATCTGGGCCCAGTATAATTTATCATATATATAAATGATGTGACATCCTGCTTTCACAATACTAGCATATTTCTTTTTGCAGATGACCTAAAAATTTCAAGACCCATTAGGACTCAACAGGACGTAAACCTAATGCAAGATGATATCGACAGATTGTCTACATGGTGCTATCATAATAAAATCTCGCTGAATAGTTCGAAATGTAGCCACATAAAATTCACCAGGAAAGTTAATATAGTGAATTCGTCGTACCAAATAAACGGAGTGGGTTTATGCGAGGTGGATGTTGTACGAGATTTGGGAGTTATCTTGGACGCAAAACTCACATTTGTACCACATATTGAGAACATAATCAGTCGATACCAACGTATGCTTGGATTTGTCATTCGTAATGGAAAGGCATTTCAACGCCCACATACTAAATTAATTCTTTACAATAGCCTTATAAGAAGCATCCTGGAATACTGCAGTGTGATATGGAGGCCTCACTACGCAACCCACTCGCTACGGATAGAACGAATCCAAAAAAGGTTTGTCCGATACCTAGGGTACTCAAAGGGAAGGCAATTTAAATATCTCTCCTACCTTGATAAACTAGGGTGCTATAAAATGAGTACCCTGGAAGCTCGAAGGGAGCTCTTGGATTTGAAATTCGCATATAAATTACTTAATAACACCATTGACTGCCCACAATTGGTATGTAAGTTCAATTTCAGAGACCCCGTAGACCACCTCGCAAACCTATAACACCCTTAGCTCCACCTCTTCGCCGTACAGTGTTTGGTGCTAATTCGCCTATACCCCGCATGTGCAAACTTATAAACGAACGCAGCGACCTGGTTGACGTCCACGCAGACTCAATATCCACATTTGTCAAATGTAATTAGTATTAGTATTTAATTTAGTTATCTAAGTATTGTACATAAAGTCTTTGTAAGTAATTTTATAATTACAAAGAGCATTTTGCATGTGGTGTTTGCCTGTAATTGGTTGTGCAGTTAGATTTAAGACACAATTACTTATATGTTCCTATCTGTGTAATATCTGTAACAACTGTTGGTGAACCTTAATTAAATAAATAAAAAATAAAAAAAAATTGTGGGTCGATTTTGATGAAATAAACGCTAAATGTTACTCGGGTTATCTTAATATAGGTACTTAATATTTTAAAGTACCTATATTTTGAACCAATTCTTATGCGAAATTTTATAAGTGATGCTCCCTCAAACGCACAGACAAACAGAAAAACTTACTCTGTCTCTAATCTCTGGTCTAACGCGTCCTCAAATTAATTCTTTTCGTTTCGTTCCAGTTGAGTCGGGAGAGATTAGAAAAATCATTCTGTCCATAAAGTCAAAAGCGGTGGGCTGTGATAATGTCACTCGTGGCATGGTCATATTACCATTCTAGATCACCTCTTACCTGCCCTACCCACATTATCAATTTTTCCCTTTTCTCCGGAGTATTCCCGTCCTTATGGCGTAAAGCCTACGTTCGTCCTCTACCGAAAGTTTCCAATCCCTCTCTTCCAACCCACTTCCGCCCAATTTCTATACTTCCGTTCTTATCCAAAGTGCTCGAGGCCTGTGTACACAAACAGCTCTCGCACTTTGTGCAATGTAATTCCCTAATAAGCCCTCTTTAATCTGGGTTCAGGCCCGGGCACTGTTTCCGCTCTCCTTAAAGTGACTGGCGATATAAGGGCAGGACTGGAAGACACCAAGTTCACTGTACTAGTTTGGTAGATTTCTCAAATGCCTTCAATACCGTCAGTCATGACATCCTTTTAGCCATTCTCTCCTATGTTATGGTCTCTCCCGAAGCACTGGAGTGGTTCACCTCTTATCTTCAGGGACGTCAGCAGTCGGTTCGCGTTGGGGATTCCTCATCTTGCTGGCGTGATATGGAAACTGGCGTTTATCAAGGCGGCATTCTTTATCCGCTTGTGTTTTCTATTTTTATTAATCTAATAATTTCTGAATTTCAATGTGCGTATCATCTATATCCAGATGACCTACAGTTGTACTGTCAAGTGAGGGTCGACGAACTACCGGTGTCAGGCGATCATCATTGGGAGTTCTCGAAGCATCGCTAAAGTGGATGAAACAGCTTTGCCAAATGTCCTGTTCGACAGTACGATTGTCCCATTTAGCACTGACGTGAAGGATCTAGGTTTGCGTATTAATAGTACCTTCACTTGGCGTACTCAAGTCTCTAGTGTCTGCCAGAAGGTTACGGGAACGTTGCGGGCCCTGTATCGTTTAAAAAACTTTTTACCATCAAACACCAAGACAATGCTTGTGCAGACCCTAATTTTTCCTATCATCGATTATGGCGATGTGTGCTACTATGACCTGAATGCAGATCTCCTCAACAAACTTGACCGTCTTCTGAATTACTGCATTCGATTTGTTTTCAATCTGCGTAAATATGATCATGTCTAAAAAAAAAAGAATGATTATTTCTGAAATATTCATTCTTTCGAACTACATGAACTTAGAGGGCTATATTGATGATTAAAATGGTTATAATTCTTTAGATAAATACGCGTTACGGTCGCGGATCGCATTTGGTCCACATACAGCTTCACACTGGCAAATTGCAAAAAACATAAAAATATTTGAATGGGCTACCCTGGAGCATCCACCTTAACTTATTCGCCTTAATTGTTTTAGTATTTCGTTTGAATATTTATCTTGTTGATTTGTATATTAATTATACAAAGTTGATACGACAGAGGGGCTTTCCTTTAAACTGCATATACTAGGTACCATTTTCAAGGTCTGTACCAAAAATTAATTAAATAGGAGCAGTAGTTTAGGCGCAAATGATTTTTAAAGTTTTTGCACCGTTTGAACACGATGTATCTTTTCTAACAGCTGATTATGGTCTAAGCATAGGTCATGCACCTTACAACGATAAATCTACGATGCGTTGTTACCGCTCTGACGCATGTCGAAGGACATTCACTAAAAATTGGCAATGCAAACAAGGAAGCAATAAATACACACACACCTGCACTTTCACTACGAAAGCGACATAGCGCAACTGAGTGAAACAGAAATAGGTCAGTTTGTTGCATCCTAGTTTTTTGCGATCGGTAAGTGGGGCCTCTAAAAAACTTGTTTTTTCAGTGCGCCGACGCTGTCCTTTCGGAACGTACGATTTGTCAAATTCGCGCGCTACATTAAAATTGTGATTTCGTTTTGTTATTGTGATAAGACACTAAATAAGTTCAAGACAGTACCTATTTCTTATTTTTATTGTGACAGGACACGTCACTTGGGATTATTATTATTTAGTAATAGTGTTTTTTTTTGTGATTGACTGTTTTTATGGTGGTAGGACACGTAATTAAATTTTGGTTGTGTGTGTGTGTGTAATTAAAGTGTTAAACAATGCCTCGTGTAACTTACACGGCGTCAGAATGCCGTGGAAACGCAGTTTTAGCTCTGCGAACGTACAGAGAAAGGTATGGTGACAGCCGCAATGGGGATTTTACTGAAAAAATCTAATTAGTCCGTCTGATAGATTTAAAAAAAATATTGGACACGTATTTTTTCTTTTTTTACGTAAACAAAAAATAAAGAGGATACAGCGAGTTGAAGACAGGCGTGACGTCATCTGGCTTGTTAAAAATGTACGAAATTGACCAAGCCAAAATACGTGTCTAATATTAATACTAAATGTGTTTTAGTAAAATACCCTATTGCAAACAAAAGTGCTTGGCGACGGACAGTAATTTAATTAGAAAAATAAATAACAATATTCTCCGTCAGTATGTGAATGGAGGACACATCGAGAATTTAAAAAAATTGTGTGTTTGTTTTTGTGCGCGTACTTCAAAACCTTACCAAACATAAAAGTCAGCGCGAGCGGAGGCCTAAGTCGCCGGCCGCCACCCCGCCCCGGCCTCCGCCGAGCACACGAGATACCTCATACCGCACACCGCGCGCGCGCGCGACGTTGCCACTGTGTTACGGTCAATCTAATTCATTTACAAAGGTGGTTGCGTTTTAATCTAATTTGTAAGCTATTTAGTTTGTTTGAAAAATATTTTCTCATTTTTGGTGCTTATTGTTTTTGTACCGTATCGAATATACGTAGTTTAATTTAATGCCCCTCTGTCGTATCAACTCTGTATATTTATATTGTATGTATGGTTTATATTGTATGTTATGGTATTTGTATATTGTTCATTATTGTATTTAAATCGCTTTAAATTTTCTTTATTGCACCTACGACTATTCTCTGCATTACCCAAAGGTTGACTGGTAGAGATGACATGGTGAAGGTCGCGGGCGACCAATGGATGCGAGACGCATAGGACAGTTGTGGCGACGCTTGGGAGAGGCCTATGTCCAGCAGTGGACGTCTTTCGGCTTAAATGATGATTATGATGCGATTGATCGATAATATCGATGCAGCCGGTTGTCGTGTTTACGTAGGCCTTAAATCTCTGGCTCTATCGTGGAGGTATAATAGGGATGGCAGTAAATTACAACTCCTGATTCTAAATCATTTGCATTTAAATAACGGTATACTTATCACTTTTTTAGGGTTTCGTACCCTAAAAAAGTGATAAGTATTCCAAAGGGTAACCAACGGAACCGTCAATTACTAAGCCTCCGCTGTCCGTCCGTCCGTCTGTCTGTCAGCGGGCTGTATCTCAGGAACCTAAAAAGTAAACACTTGAAATTTTCACAGACTGTGTATTTAAATTGCCGCTATAACAACAAATATCCGACTTGCACTTGGCCGGTTTTTCATCTAGGATGATTTCCAGGTAATGTGGTAAACTAGTCTCCTAGTTACGAGAAAATTAGAACAAAATTGTCGTGATGGGGTTTGTCTGTCCACTTATAGAACTTTACAGCAGAATTTGAAAGGACTAATGAAAACTGCCGAGCCGAGGATGACGGCGTTGTCCTGCTGGATTGGTCGTTATGTATTGGGTTCGGTATTTAGGAATGTTACCACTTATGATGATGCAACCTTCAGCAGGCGCGTCGACAGCCCGCTGAAGTGCGGGCCGAAGCGCCACCTGCTGTCCAACACCAGGCCCAGATAATTCATCTGGGCCTGGACGCCCACCCTGACGCCCTCCACCCAAAATGTGGGCGTCGGGAGGGCAGCGCTGCCGAGGCCCGTGAAAGAACACGGCCTCGGTTTTGTTCAGCGCCACCCTCAATCCCAGGCGGCGGATCCTCCCTGCCACCAAGGACCCGCCAGCATGTAACCTAACCTTTTTTTTTTTTTTTTGCGCTGGGACAAAATGCTTTACGCATACCCTCCCGTTGGTATGTGGGACTCCCCGGGCAGACCCGGTATAGGGAGGGCTGGGAATGACCGACGAAGGTGGTGTGGAGTGCAACGCGGGCGGAGGCGCCCCCGCGCCTATCGCCCGCCCATCACCACCATGGGGAGGGAGAAGACGGCGTCTTCTCCGACCTCTTCTCCGCCTACGGAGTGGCGCAGCGAGAGGGTCGTCCTCCCGCGCGCGCTCCGCCGCCTCCTTTTGCAAGATGACATCCTCGCACAAAGAGGCGACTGCTGCCCAGGACCCCTCACTCTCCAGCATGGCGTTGACCACGCCGGGAAGTGAGAGGTCCTGTCCGATCTCCGCTGTTAGACTGCGGCGCGGCTCAGACCAAGCCGGGCACACCTCGAGGGTGTGCTGAGCCGTGTCCTCCGCCGCGCCGCAGTCGTGTCACGCCGGGGTTTCCTCCCTCCCGATCCGGTGCAGGTGCTTGCCGAAACAGCCGTGGCCTGACAATACCTGCACCAGACGGAATGAGAGGAAACCGTGGGAGCGCTCGAGCCAGTCTCGCAGGACCGGACCGAGCGCGTCCAACGTACGACGGCCAAAGGTGGCAGAGGCGAGGTCCTCCGTCCAATGGACGATAATGGCGTCCCTCGCCTCCCGCCGCACGGCCTCCCGCTCCTTCGCGACGGGGCGCTCCCCGAGGGCCTTTCGCCGCGCCGTCCACTAGTACACTCTGGCGAGCACCCACGCCTCCAACTCCCAAGGAGGGGTGCCCGCCAGAGCGCACGCCGCCGAAAAGCCCACCGAGCGGTAGGCCCTCACCACCCGCAGTGCAATGGCCCTTTGGGGCCTGTGCATGGCAGTAGCGTTCTCCTTCCTGTGGAGGGAGTCCGCTCAGATGGGGCCCCCGTACAGGGCCATGCTCCGCAGGATGCCGGCATATAAACGCCGGCATCGTGCGTTCGGCCCCGTCAGATTCGGGAGGAGCCACGACAGGGCATCCGCGGCCTTCAGCAGGCGCGTCAACAGCCCGCTGAAGTGCGGGCCGAAGCGCCACCTGCTGTCCAACACCAGGCCCAGATACATCATCTGGGCCTGGACGCCCACCCTGACGCCCTCCACCACAATGAGGGCGTCTGGAGGGCAGCGCTGCCGAGGTCCGTGAAAGAACACGGCCTCGGTTTTGTCCTGTTTGTGTTTGTGGTCCTGTCCGATCTCCGCTGTTAGACTGCGTCGCGGCTCAGACTAAGCCGGGCACACCTCGAGGGTGTGCTGAGCCGTGTTCTCCGCCGCGCCGCAGTCGTGGCACGCCGGGGTCTCCTCCCTCCCGATCCGGTGCAGGTGCTTGCCGAAACAGCCGTGGCCTGACAACACCTGCACCAGACGGAATGAGAGGAAACCATGGGAGCGCTCGAGCCAGTCTCGCAGGACTGGACCGAGCGCGTCCAGGGTTCGGCGGCCAAAGGTGGCGGAGGCGAGGTCGTCCGTCCAATGGACGATGATGGCGTCCCTCGCCTCCCGCCGCACGGCCTCCCGCTCCTCCGCGACGGGGCGCTCGCCGAGGGCCTTTCGTCGCGCCGTCCATTCGTACACTCTGGCGAGCACCCACGCCTCCAACTCCCAAGGCGGGGTGCCTGCCAGAGCGCACACCGCCGAGAAGCCCACCGAGCGGTAGGCCCTCGCCACCCGCAGTGCAATGGCCCTTTGGGGCCTGCGCATCATGGTTGCATTCTCCCTCCTGTGGAGGCAGTCCGCCCAGATGGGGGCCCCGTACCGGGCCATGCTCCGCAGGATGCCGGCATATAGGCGCCGGCATCGTGCGTTGGGCCCTCCCAGGTTGGGGAGGAGCCAGGAGAGGGTGTCCGCAGCCCTCAGCAGGCGCGTTACAGCCCGCTAAAGTGCGGGCCAAAGCGCCACCTGCTGTCCAACACCAGGCCCAGATACTTCATCTAGGCCTGGACGCCCACCCTGACGCCCTCCACCACAATGTGGGCGTCTGGAGGGCAGCGCTGCCGAGGCCCGTGAAAGAACACGGCCTCGGTCTTGTTCAGCGCCACCCTCAATCCCAGGCGGCGGATCCTCCCTGCCACCAAGGACCCGCCAGCCGAGGCCAGACAGGCCGCCTCCCCGAAGCTCTTCCCCCGGGCAGTAAGGAGAGTGTCATCCGCGTAGCAGATGACACTCGTGCCCTGGAGAAGAGCTCCCCGCAACAGCCAGTCAATGCCGATGTTCCACAGGGGAAGCCTTAAGACTGACCCCTGCGGAACACCGGACTCCGCGCTGTATCTCCGCATCCTGGCCAGTTTATCCACAAGGAGGACCTCTCGATTCTCCAAGTGGCTGGCCAGGAGGCTCCTCAAGTATTGGGGCACTCCGTGATACCGGAGTGCCTCCAATATGGTGGAGTGAGGAACGGAGTTGAAGGCGTTGGCTATGTCGAACGACACTGCCAACACTCCGTCCCCCACCTCCACCGCCCCTTTTGGCCAGCGCATCGATTGTGGACCGACCCTGTCGGAAACCGAACTGGGCGTCCGACAGGTCCCACACCCCGCAGATAGCATGTAACCTAACCTTTTTTTTTTTTTTTTTTTTAAGATGGGAAAAAATGCATTACGCATACCCGCCCGTCGGGGGAACGGGAGGGGTATGTGGGACTCCCCGGGCTGACCCGGTATACCCACTAAAACTACCCAGCGGCATTCCCGCATCGTTCGAGTGGAAGAGGACTGGGATTAGCGTCCAGTCCTCCTCCGACGACAACCCGCCTAAAGCGGCGGGCCCCTCAAGTCCTCCCCGTTCAGGGGGAGGGCTGGGAATGACCGGCGAGGGTGGTGTGGAGTGCCACCATGAGGAGGGAGAAGACTGCGTCTTCTCCGACCTCTTCTGCGCCTGCGGAGCGGCGCAGCGAGGGGGCGTCCTCCCGCGCGCGCTCCGCCGCCTCCTTTTGCGAGATGACATCCTCGCAAAAAGAGGCGACAGCTGCCCAGGACCCCTCACTCTCTAGCATGGCGTTGACCACGCCGGGAAGCGAGAGGTCCTGTCCGATCTCCGCTGTTAGACTGCGGCGCGGCTCAGACCAAGCCAGGCACACCTCGAGGGTGTGCTGAGCCGTGTCCTCCGCCGCGCCGCAGTCGTGGCACGCCGGGGTCGCCTCCCTCCCGATCTGGTGCAGGTGCTTGCCGAAACAGCCGTGGCCTGACAACACCTGCACCAGACGGAATGAGAGGAACCCGTGGGAGTGCTCGAGCCAGTCTCGCAGGACCGGACCAAGCGCGTCCAGGGTTCGGCGGCCAAAGGTGGCGGAGGCGAGGTCATCCGTCCAATGGACGATGATGGCGTCCCTCGCCTCCCGCCGCACGGCCTCCCGCTCCTCCGCGACGGGGCGCTCACCCAGGGCCTTTCGCCGCGCCGTCCACTCGTACACTCTGGCGAGCACCCACGCCTCCAACTCCCAAGGAGGGGTGCCCGCCAGAGCGCACGCCGCCGAAAAGCCCAGTCCAGTGCGTTCGGCCCCCCCAGGTTCGGGAGGAGCCAGGAGAGGGCGTCCGCAGCCCTCAGCAGGCGCGTCGACAACCCGTCGAGGACCTCTCGATCCTCCAAGTAACTGGCCAGGAGGCTCCTCAAGTATTGGGGCACTCCGTGATACCGGAGTGCCTCCAATTCGGTGGAGTGGGGAACGGAGTTGAAGGCGTTGGCTATGTCGAACGACACTGCCAACACTCCGTCCCCCGCCTCCACCGCCCCTTTCACCTGGCCCTTAAGAAGGGCCAGCGCGTCGATGGTGGACCGGCCCTGTCGGAAACCGAACTGGGCGTCCGACAGGTTCGGCCCTACACCCTGCAAATGGCTCCTGAGCCGGCCGGCGATGATCCCCTCGAACAATTTACCGACCTCATCGAGCAGAACGATGGGCCGGTATGCCGAGGGGTAATCCGCCGGGCGTCCCTCCTTTCGGAGGAGGCATAGCTGCCCCTCCTTCCATAGTTTCGGGAACCTTCCAGCCGTAAAGCACGCGCTAAAGAGTTCCCGAAATCTGTCCTCCATTTGAGCGGCAGCTATGGCCACCACCCGTGCGGGGACGCCGTCCGGCCCAGGAGCCGTCTTCTTCGCGCGGAGGCTAAGCACCCCCGCGCGAAACTCCTCCTCCGTCACCGGAGGCACCTCCTCCTGCGCTTGCGGAGCCGCCGACTGCGGAGGGTCCATCGCTGGTGGGGTGAAGTCGGTCCTGCGCGGAAACAGAGACCGGACCACCCCATCCAGCAACGCCGGCTCGAGGGTCTCCGTAAGTGGGGGACCATGGGGCCGCAGTTGGTTCCGCGCCGCCCTGTATGGTCTCCCATACGGATCCCTGTCGAGACCCTCCAGCATCTCGGCCCTCGCCGAGTCCTTGGCAGCGCCCATAGCCGACTTGAGAACCGCCTTCGCCTCTCGGTAAGAGGCGTAGAGGCGGTCTTCCTCTGCCTGATTACGGGCGCAGCGCTGGCGGCTCCGCGTGTAGGCCCTTCTGGCCGCCACGCAAGTGGCCCGGAGGCCCGCCAACTCCTCCGACCACCAATAAACGGCCCGGCGGGGAGGCGGACGCCGAGACCGAGGCATGCTGGAGTTGCACACCTCGGTCAGGGACTCCCTCAGCCGGACCGCTGCTGCGTCAACGTCCGGAACCTCAACAGGGGGCGACAGCCAGTCTTGAAGGAAGGCCGCCTCCTTGGCTGCCTCCCGGTCCAGGCGAGTGAGAGCCCACCGTGGGAAGGGAGACCTGCCAGAGCGGGCCATCTCCCCACGGGGGCTCTGGGTGGAGATGTCGAACCGCACATAACGGTGGTCCGACAAGGTCTCCACCAACTCCACCCGCCAGTTCACGATGCGTGCGGCTAGCACGGGGGTGGCAAACGACACGTCTACCACCGACCCTCCCCGTTGCCGCACACACGTGTGGACCGCCCCCCTGTTGAGGAGGGACACGCCGCATGACGCCGCCCAAAACTCGACGGCGCGTCCCCGGACGTTGCAGGAGGCGGCTGGGTTGCCCCAGGCCACCGACTAGGCGTTCAGGTCGCCCAACACCACGACCTGGCGTGGCGCCGCCCTCCCTACGGCTGCAGTGAGGATCTCCAAGAAATCCTCAAAGTCCGATAGAGGGCGGTTTGGGGAGAAATAGACCCCAACCAGGGCCAAATCCCCCCACGCGGCGGCCACGTATCCCGGTCCCCTCTCTAAAAGCGAGAGGGGAGGGGAGTCTGTGGAAGACCGCGACACCAACGCCACCAGGCCGTCTCGGTCGCCCAGCCAATGGCCAGGGACCGAGTAGGGTTCGGCGACCACCGCCAAGTCCACCAACCATTCAGCCATGGTCTGCATCAGGAGATCCTGTGCAGCCCGGCAGTGGTTGGTGTTCGCCTGGAGGATGCGATGTTCGATTGAATCCATCAATCGGACATCGCACCCCCCTCCTCCGCAGCCACCGCCGTTCCGACCTCGGGAACAGCAGTGCTAGCAGCAGGCCCGACCGGCACCTGCGCTTTGCCCTTCTTAAGGGGGGGGTTCTCCCCCTCATTACGTGGCCTGCTGGGCGACCACTGGCAGCACACACTACACAGTGCGGCTTGGCGACCGTGCAGGAGGCGGCTTTGTGGCCCTCCTTGCACAGGGCTCGGGTGTGCCCGATGCCGCAGCACCGGAAGCAGCGCAGAGGCTGCTCCTCTAGGGCCCGGACTGCACCCGAGCTAAAGCCGACAAGGAGGCGTCCTTTTGCAAGGACGGCTTTGGCAGCGGCGACAGGGCACTCGAGCCGAATAGTGCCCATGCCACCGCGGCCAGGCCTGATGTCCCGGCCTTGCACCGCTGCGACGCCGCAGCCCCCAATGGCTGCGACCGCCGCCACCACCTCCTCCTTGGTGACCGAGTCATCAAGATCGGTCACCTGAATGGTCGCCGACTTTACCGGTCGGGCCACCTTGGCAGCGTCCGCGATGACCTCTTGCAGCTTGGCTGCAAAGAGGTCAGCGTTGGCGCTGCCCTCCGCCCCCGGGAACTCGAAAATTCGAGCCCCGGTTTCTGTCCGCCGGCAAGAAACTTTGCCGATCCCTAATTGGGCGGGATCGGCATTGGCACGCGCCCGCACCAAAATGGACGCGTACGTTTCCCCGCGTTCCGCAGCCTCCGCGGTGAGTATCACCACGACGGCTGCGGACTTTGGGGGAACAAGTTTCCCCTTCCCCTTTTTGCCCCTGCCAGCCGCCCGCGACTGACCGGGAGGCGTGGTGACGGGGACGGCCGCTGCCGCCTTTCCGCCCTTCCTCTTCCCCTTTCCCTTTCCACTCGCCTGCGACCAGCTGGGAGTTGTGGTGGCAGGGACGGCAGGAACGGCTGTCGCCATCTTCTTACCTCGGCCCTTCCCCTTCCGGACCACTTCAGTCCAACCCGGCTGGTTGGACGGAGTAGTGGAAGGCAGAAGGGTGTCCTCCCCTTACGAGGACGGCCCCGGCTCGGCTCGCCTCTTGTCCGCCGCGAGCGGGTCCTCGATACCTGCTAAGCAGGCTCTAGTGAAGGCCCGCTCCTCCATAACCACCTTGCGGATTACATCCTCAAGGTTGGTAGGGGTGGGGGCCTCCGCCGCAGGTCTTGGATCAGCCTGACTTGGCCGAGCCATGACATCAGCCAGCTTCTGATGAAGCAGGCTGACCTCCAGCTTGAGGCGATCGACGGTCGCCTGCAATTTGCGCGATTCGTCGGTCGCCTCACGCTGGACCAACTCCTCTATAATGCCGCGCATGCTCGCAACACGGACCTTAAGGGCCTTCTGAAACGTGCCCTTAAGGTTTGAGGACTTGGAGGCGACCTTCGCGATCTCCTCCTCGTCCTCCTCCGCCATGCGCGCCAGCTCGGTGCCAAGGTGTAGTCCGAGTAAAGCACGCGGGACGCACCGTACCCGGACTTGGCCCGAGCAGCACGCGCCCGCTGCTCTTTAGCAGCAACCTGCTCCTCCAGGTCCTGCTGCTGCTGCGCCCGCCGAGCCAGATCCAGTAGAAATACGTGATAATCCAAAATCATCTGTTAACGAGGTATGTCACTTTTTAGAAATGTGGGGAAAAACTTGGCAGCAGACATTACGTCGCAGAACCTAAGTCGGCCATTTCCAGATAGTAATGAGGCCTCCATTATTGGGAACACTCCTCAATACTCTCCTGTGAATTCTCTTGCTATTATGGACGTGGATGAAGCCGATGTAGAATCAATTATCCTACAATTACGGAATGACTGTGCGGTTGGTTGGGATGGAATTCCGTCTACTGCCGACATATACTGGTTCAACCACTAACCTACCTCTGTAATCGTTGTTTGCAGACAGGATGTTTCCTGATGCCCTAAAAAAGGCAATAGTTCAACCTATTTACAAGGGAGGGAGTAGAAATTGTGTCAATAATTACAGGCCAATATCAGTTCTGCCATTGCTATCAAAAATTCTTGAGAAGATTCTCAATAAGTGTCTACGCAGCTTTTTAAACAAAAACCAGATTATTGCTGACAACCACTACGGATTCCGACCAGGTTTGTCAACAGAGGATGCTGTGCTGGATTTCACGCAATTGGTTGCTAAATGCTTGGATCAAAAAATAAAATGCCTAGGTATTTTCCTGGACCTTTCCAAGGCATTTGACACAGTTTCTATTCCCTTACTTACCTCTAAGCTGGAACGTCTCGGCGTACGTGGCATATTACTTGAAATTTTTAAAGATTACCTCAGAAATCGTACTCAATGTGTCAAAATTGACGCGTACGTTAGCGACGAGGAATCAGTGACATATGGCATTCCCCTAGGAAGTATCCTGGGTCCAACATTATTCCTTATTTACGTTAACGATCTATGCAGGATGAGTCTCCCAGACTGTAATATCTATGCTTATGCAGATGACACTGCGATCTTTTTGCAAGGACTTACTTGGGATCTTGTAAAAACAAAAGCAGAAGTGGCCCTGGCTCAAGTTAAGGAATGGCTTAACTCAAATCTACTCACACTTAACCTACAGAAAACCACCTACATTCCCTTTGCAATACGTCGTAACACCACACCGTCAGACACCTTTAATATAACTGCTCACACATGCTCAAACCCCTCAGAACCATGCACATGCCCAACACTCACTAGAACTGATAGTGTAAAGTACCTGGGAGTATAAATAGACGATGGCCTAAGATGGGACAAACAAATTGATGACCTCACCACCAGAACGTTGCGCTTGATTCACATTTTCAAGTCTCTCAGGCAGTCGGCTAACGCTAACACGCTGAAAATGGTGTACTTCGCACTGTGTCAGTCAGTCATCGGCTATTGTATTTGGGGTGGTACAGCAAATACTATTCTTCTTAGATTTGAAAGAGCACAAAGAGCGATACTTAAAGTTATGACAAGAAAGCCCTTTAGATACCCAACAACGGAACTCTACTCTGACTGCAAGGTCCTTTCGGTTTGCCATCTCTTTGTGCTTAAATCGATTCTCAGAAAACACTAGTCTTCCTCAGTCCGACCCAAACAAGCGAACATGTGTTTTCCTAGATACTCAACACAAAACTACTTTCGCAAAACGCCAGTTTTATACCATAAGTACACACATTTATAGAAAAGTTCACAAACAACTAAAAATTCTAGATCTAAATTCATACACACTAAAACATAGAGTAACAGGGTGGGTGGCTACTACAGAAGGACTATTCCTACACGGAGTCTTTACTCACTTACATCGCCTAAATCAAAGCACGTACACTTTCGCCCCTATACGCACACACACATACCCACATGCACACACCAACATACACCACCATACATCACCAGTCACCACACATTCCTCCCACATTTCACATTCATTTCACTAGGTACTCTTAAACATAACTACTAATTACTACTGACAAGTATAAACGGTAGATCGACACTGTCCACTTGTTGTATAATTAATGGGAAATTAATTTATTAGATAAACACTGTCTCTTAAGATACAGATTAGCCAAGTTTAAGAAGCAGGGGTAAATTTGTTATTTGCAGAAATTTTGCAACACACCGTAATGTCTTACTCACTCACGCTCACACTTAGTCTACTCGTTAGTTATACCTACTTATGTACATTTTCTGTAATTATTTTGGTAAATAAACTTTATTATTATTATTTCGTTTATTCATTTTTATATACATATATGTTACATTTTTAAATATATCTTAAAAAAAGTCATTAAAAAATACAAAAAAAAAATATAAGAAATAGTAGTCCGCCGGTGTCGGGAGCAGGGTCCAAGCTACCGGTGGTTAGGGCTCCAGAGAAAGGAACTTCCTCACAATACGAGCCTTATCGAGGAGTACTGCCTTCTGTATCAGGCCCTTTACCCAACCGCGTAACGCCAGCTTCGACAGATGGTCGTCGAAGCTTTTGGCCATCAGGCCATTGGCGTAACGACTATCGGCACAATGACAGCTGAGTCCACATTCCACATGTTGATAACCTCGTGTGCTAAGTCGAGATACTTGATTTGTTTCTCTTTCTCAGCCTTCACGAGGTTCTTGTCATGCGGTATGGTAACATCAATTATCATTGTGCGGCGCGCTAATCGGTCTATCACCACTATATCAGGCTTATTGGCAACAATAGTCCTATCAGTGATGATAGACCGATCCCAGTACAACGTGACATGGTCATTTTCGAGAACTGGGTCTTCTAATACTGGGTAACTTGTAATACGGTACCTCAGAATCCACCAGTTTACATTTCAAAGCAAGTTGCTGATGGATAATCCTGGCCACTTGGTTGTGCCTGTGCAAGTACTCGCCGTTAGCCAGACGAGAACAACCAGAGATAATATGTCTGATGGACTCACCCGGACGGTGGCATGCCTGACACACGTCCACCGTCCCATCCTTCATAATATGCCTCCGGTAGTTATTCGTCAAGATAACTTCATCCATAATCGCACAGACAAAACCTTCAGTTTTCCCGAAGAGATCACTGAAACGTAGCCAGGCCACGGACGCTGAAAAATCTACATCAGACCCATGAAGAGCCCGATAGAAGCGCCCGTGAAGCTCCTTGCCTTTCCATACCTCCTTGCGGTCATCCGTGGTAAGTATCACAGGTTTGCGCCAGTTTTCCTTAGCCATGGTCAACGGTGTGAGACCCTTGTCCACTGCGACCACATCTCGGTGCATACCCACATCAGCTGTGAGGAAATATTCTCTGAGACTGCACATTTCGCGGTTGTGGAGAGTCTTGCGTTTAAAAAGCCTCGACCTCCACATTTCCGCGGAATGTACAGTCTCATCACCGACGATCGTGGGTGATGCATCCGGTTTGCGGTCAGCAGTGTACGGACTCTCCTATCCAGGGCGTCGAGCTCAGTTTGAGTCCATTTGAGTATGCCGAAAGAGTACATTAATACCGGCATGACCCAACCGTTGAAGGCGCGCACATTATTTCCGCCTGACAAAAGGCTATTCAAAACCTTTTCAGGCGGCCATAGAAGCGTTCCTTCAACGATTGCTTCATATCAGTAACATTATGCCCAACGCTTCCGACATACCCAAATACTTGCACTTGTGTATGTTATCCGAGAGTTGAATTCCCTCAGATTCCATAATCTCCCCTTTCTTTACAGGCATGACTGCACATTTTACCAAACCAAATTCCATCCTGATGGCACTACTGAAGGTTTCAGTTACCTTCAGTAGCTCTATCAGTCACGAATTGTTGGCGGCAAAGAGTTTCAGATCATCCATGTAAAGAAGGTGAGATATGGCCTGACCACCTCTTCTCAACCGATAGCCTAGAACTGAATTCTCCAGCAATGTGCTTAGAGGATTCAAAGCTAAGCAAAACCAAAGCGGACTCAAACTGTCGCCCTGAAATATTCCCCGTTTAATCCATACAGGCTCATCGTTCCCCTGAATCGGTTGACATCCTGGATAGCGAAGGACTGTCTTCCATTGCCTCATACATGACTCAAGAAAGGTGCGTACAGTTGCATCTATTTTGTACAACTCCAACACCCTCATGAGCCATGTATGTGGCACAGAGTCGTAGGCCTTCTTGTAGTCTATCCAACATGTCGACAGATCCTTGCGAGATCGACGAACCTGTTGGCTTATAGCCATGTCTATGAGGAGAAGCTCCTTAGTGCCGCGGGACCCCTTCCTACATCCATTCTGAGAGGCGGACATAACTGAGTTAATTTCAATGTGCTCATTGATCTTCATTCTCAGTATGGATGTAAGAAGTTTATAGACCGTCGACAAACAAGTAATTGGTCTATAGTTATTGGGTTCCGCGGGACTACCAGTCTTATGGAGCAGGTGGGTAACGCCAGTTGTTAGAAACTGTGGTAGCGACCCAGACTCTAAGGATGACTGGAATTGAGATGCCAGGAGCGCGTGTGAGCTGCTATACCATTTGAGCCAGAAGTTATGCAGTCCGTCCGGTCCCGGAGATTTCCAGTTCGGTAACGGACGGACTGCTTTAGCTACATCTAATGGAGTGATGTTTTTTTTTCCATTTCTGGTATAGCTTTACACACGCGCTCGACATCGCGCATCCAGCCATCCTCGGTATGACAGACGGGCACCGACCAGATGCTTCGCTAGAATGTACTCGTGGCGGTATCATCCGGGCGGCATACGCCCATCACACTCTGTTCAGGTCGCTCCCAAGCTCTATATACTCACCTCTCATCGCTCTGGAACATGCGATTCTACGTGTATCGGTCAACCCGCCGCTTATACCGCCGAATACGGTTTGCCCATGCTTGTGCATGGGCAAACCGTATTCTTTCTGCTTCAGGAAGTCGATGCGCTCCGTGACACGGGACATGTAATCTAGAGGGCTGAAAACGCCTGAAAACGCCCGTCTCACAAAGCGCATCACGCGTGGCCGTGTGTTGCTCTCCCTGAAGCAGTATAGTTTGCCGATGAGTGCCCTAGCCTCATCAATACGCCGCTCGTTTCTGCACTACCAGGCTGGAGCAGCAGGTTTTGGTCGAATAGCTTTATCACTACTACTAAACTTGACATTTGCCAAACGACATGCCGCAACAGCCCCGCAATACAGGATTGAGTGCGTATCAACGAGGCTCTCGCTGCTTTCAAAGATGCTCTGCAGCAGCGAATCTAAGGCACACACCAGCGCCCTTTTTTTTTGTGCACGGGTAACCGTGGTAAACGGGGCCTAAGTTCGGTCGGAATTGATCTATACTCGCGAAGCGCATCCTCCAGTGCGCTCCTCAGTCTATCGTTGCACTGGCTACTTACCGTGACAACCCTATCATCTACCTCATCACTGACGTTGTTGGGCCGCGGTGTGATCGCGCCACTAGCTGGTGCCTATACCGCGGCCTGTGTCGGAGTTGAGATGATAAAGTTCCTCAGTACCTCTGAGCGCAGCCTATCAAGTACAGCATCGTCCAACCTGTGATTACGTTGGATAACCCGCACCTGATCCGACAATCGTTGGGCCGAGACATTCATGGTTGGTTCAAGGTCCTGGAACAAAGACAGCATCCTAACACGGTATGCAGTGAGGTTAGTTTGCCTCTGTAGCCCCGTAATATGCGCGTATAACGTTCTCGTTTATAGACTGAGTCCATTTCATACGCTGCACATAACCACCGGTAGCGGGGACCCGGCTCGGGGCCGGTTGGCCCCTAGGTTTTCTTGACTTTCTCGGGTCCCTAGAGACCCGGTCCTTTGGTAGGCGTACGAGAGGCTGAAGCCAACTCGCAGAGGCCTCTTTAGATATTTCAAATGGAATGGGACACCAACCGACGATTATCCCTGTATGCACTGTGAAAGTATAGCCGAGGACAATCCCCGGTTGGAGCAGGACTATTGCAGAATATGGAAACAAAAGATGAAACGCTATGGGTTTGGCTGGTTTAGTAGACTAATAATCGTTTACTATGGAAGAACTATTGGCTCCTGCTTGACCATTGACAATTAAAACGGCTTTAAAATAGCAGGGGGTGACTTGCACACTCAATAAATGGGCCCCCCGAAAAGGGTCGCTAGCACAAAGTAACGTAGCGCCAAGGGGGCAACATATCCTGAGGTGCTAGAGGAGTGGAGAGGTATACCACGGCCATCAGGACAATCCCGGAAGTACGGTCAAGATCGCTACCAGCACCTTACTGGATTATACGTCCTTCTCCCGAGCACGTTTGCTCTTTCTTGCGCATCTCCACTCAGACCGGCCGATTAAGGCAAGAAAGAGGTGGGAGCTCTGTTCCTCGTCAGTGTTCACTGCGGCCAGCCAATAAAGGCAAGCCGGAAATGAGTTATTATTATTATTATTTTCGGTTATATGTTGTTTTTCTCAGCTCTTCGACTGGTTTCGACCACATTTACGGGACAAGCCAAGTAAATGTAGCGTGTGGTCTCTAATTTGCTGTTTGATGAGGTCCTACTTCGTTTTCGTCTATCTGCTTGAATTTCCTGACAATCCTGTATGTATTTAGAATCGCAGCCTTTTGTAATGTTATGTAGAGGGTTTCTTTCAGGTCTAATAACTTTAAACTATGAAGAAGATGATTTGGAATAACGCCTGTAGTGGAAAGTACTATTGGAACTACATAATATACCTTTTCTTGTTGCCAGATTCTCATAACTTCATCTTTGAGTTCTGCGTATTTACTTATTTTTTCAGTGATTGTCTTCTGAATGTTGTGTGTATTGGGGATTGAATTTAATTTATTTTATCCTGTAATGTTATATCCGGTCTATTATAGTGTATGGTTCTGTCAGTAAGAATGGCGCGGTCGTAGTAGAGTTTATGTGTAGTATTTTCTAGAATAGTTTGTGGTGTATAGTTGTAGTAAGGCGTCTTAGTGTTTTGTATGAGAGCGTGTTTGAGAGCTAATTTTTGATGGATGACGTTAGCTACCTGGTTATGCCTATGAGTGTAGTCGGTCTGCGTGAGTGTTATGCAAGCGCCAGTTATATGCTGAATGGTTTCAGGTTGGATCTGACACTTGCGACATTTATCGTTAGTTACTGTAGGGTCTTTAATTATATATTTTCTGTAATTTTTTGTGTTAATGATCTGATCTTGAATAGCTATTATAATTCCCTCAGTTTCTGGGAATAAATTACCTATTTTCAGCCACTTATTGGACGCTAATTTATTAATATATATATTTAATTATAGTTCTAGGTCATGAGGATGCCGCCCGTGAAGCACTTTCTTTTTCCATTCTTCAATTTTTTGTATCTGTGGGTCATCACTAGTAGTGCTTTCTGATTCTATTTGACTGTTTAAATTAAGTGGAGTGTAGTTGATAACATTTATTACTATGGCTTTATGTATGCTACTCGTGCGAGATTTTGAGTGAAAGAATGTTTTTAATCTACTAACTTGTTTCCGCCAAACGTGCTGGATGTCTGTAAGGCCTCTCCCTCCGTGTTGTCGTTTGACGATTAATCTTTCTATGGCTGATTTAGGATGCAAGTTAATATGTTTTGTTAGGGTTGTTTGTGTAGTTCGTTCTAATTGTTCGATGTCTGTTTTGGTCCATTTTATAACTCCGAATGAGTACGTTAATATAGGGATAGCAATGGTGTTTATGGCTTTAATAAGATGTTTACTAGAGAGCTGGGTTTTGCAGATGGCATTAAGTCTTCTCTTGTATTCTGTAATTAGTGTGTTTTTAATTCTTATATGATCAAGTCCTTTTAATTGCGCGTACCCTAAGTATTTATACAAATCAGTTGGTTCTATTGCTGCTATAGTATCGGTGATGTTCACTACATAGTCTCCGGGTTGTACCTTACCTCTTACAATGTGAAGTGTTTTGCATTTATCTAAACCAAACCGCATATTAATATCCTTGCTGAACTCTACTGTAATGTCCACTAATTTCTTCATATCTTTTTCTGTTTTTGCATACAATTTTATGTCGTCCATATATATGTTATAGGCAATGTGTGTAATCCGGCATTGTATAGAATGCCTAGGCATTGTATACATTGCCTAAAACGTTAGGCAATGTGTATAATACGATTCATTTCATACATTGCCTAGGTATTGTATAAAATGCCCGAAGCATATCAGGCAATGTGTATAATGAACGACCACGGGAAGGAGGCGAGCGCGCGGCGGTTAGGTTAGGTTAGGTTAGGTTAGGTTTTTTTTTTTTTTTTTTTGTTTTTATTTCAATCAATTACATTTTGAAATGTAAAGCTCTACGTGCACTTGACTGTACGTTATAAACGTAAATGTTTATCTGAAGGGAACTGCTATGTGAGAAACGCTGTCCACGCAAAAAAAAAACACGTTACATACATTACCTATGCGTCAACCGGCATTCTACACAATGCCTAGGTATTCCATACATTACCTAGGTAAAGTGTATAATAGTTTGAACATTCAATATTATTTCACACATTGCCTGGACGACCCCGGCATTCTATACAATACCTAGGAAATTAATAGAATGCCTGCATTATACACATTGCCTATAACATATAGGATGAGATATTGTTGTTTCCTCTGTAGTGTGCTTAAGACAATATCCGGCCCGACATCTCTGAAGTAAATGGGACAAAGGATTTAGGGCGAGACAGAACCACATAGGGCTCAGAGAATCACCTTGGTATATACCTTTTTTAAAGGATATCTGTCGCGTTGTTATGATGTGGTGGTTGTTATTTTATCTGTAATGTAGTTTTCCACTGTAGCATAATACGGCGTAGGAAATCAATTATTTTTGGGTCTATTCTATAAATCTCTAATATTCTTAACAACCAGGAATGAGGAACACTGTCAAAAGCTTTTTGTAGTCAATATATGAGCAATGGAGGTTTCTGTTTATTGTGGTGGCGTTTTTGGGTGATTCTTTAAAACCAAGGGAATTCGACTCATTGGTATGGCTTAACTATTTTTGTATAATATAATCTCAGTTAGGATATTAATTTGTCCGGGTCACTAAATGTAAAAACATATGTCAAAGGCACTCATTTGCATCCAGTAGCCTACGATTTAGAGCGTGCTGATTAATTGATCAGCCAGATTAATTATGAAAAAGGCAGAATAATGAGACTTTGCGCCAGATTAATTTGAATCATGCAGATAAATGATAATGTCACTTTATTTTCAATAGATTTTATTAATCAAACATTCATAATCACAGTTGCAATTAAAAAAAACAGTAATATTTTAGGTCCTATTAAACAATTTCCTCAGTCGTCTTTCGTTTCAAAGAAAATTCTTACAAACACTTTAAAATATAATCATAAAATTTTGGTCATACTAATCTTAGTCTTACGGCTGCGCTAACGAGTAGTAAAAGTAAAAGTAATGTTTTTAAAAAGGTAATAAATGCAATATAATTCAGCCTTCATTTTCAATTAAGGAAACTTTCAAATAATCTTCATTTTAAACAAAACTCTTAATAACATACAACAGAAACAGCAAAGATCTGGATTTTAAACTAAACCCCTTGTAACTACTTATAATAAAAACAGTAAAATCTTTGATTTAAACTAAACACTTAATAATACACAACAGAAACAGTAAAAATCTTGATTTTAAACTAAACCCCTTGTAACTACTTATAATAAAAACAGTAAAATCTTTGATTTAAACTAAACACTTAATAATACACAACAGAAACAGTAAAAATCTTGATTTTAAACTAAACCCCTTGTAACTACTTATAATAAAAACAGTGAAATCTTTAATTTAAACTAAACTCTTAATAACACTCAACAGAAACAGTAAAAATCTTGATTTTAAACTAAACCCCGTTGTAACTACTTATAATAAAAACTGTGAAATCTTTGATTTAAACTAAACACTTAATAACACTCAACAGAAACAGTAAAAATCTTGATTTTAAACTAAACCCCGTTGTAACCACTAATAATAAAAACAGTAAAATCTTCGTTGAAAACTAAACACTTAATAATAATTATATTCATAAGAATCAAAATCAGTCCTAATTTAAAAGAGGTTTTACTAACTTGAGATCGAATCTAGGAATACTTCTACCTAGATATAAAAAAATACTTAAATCTTCGTCATCAGAGTTCAATAGATACGGATTGACATTTTCTAAATCAACACTAAAATGTTGGTTTCCATCCCTTGAAAAAGTTATCTCTGAAATATTATCGAATATAATATCTCCTGTAGATTCAATACATTACATTTACAATTAAATCAATACATTAAATTTCAATACATACATTACATTCAATACAATTCGATCTGCTCTATCGATCCTTTCTCCTGTAGCTTCATTTTTTTTCATCTCTGTTGATTCTTTTCCAATGACACCTTGTGTATTACTTATTCCTAATGATTTACTTTTACTATATGAACAGTTCCTTATTAAGGTGGTTTTATCAATCTCTGACAAACTGGTCCCTTCTTTATTTACTGTTTTGTTAGGCTTTCCGCTAATATCTTGGTGTGCATTCGTTTTATTACTCATTGTCCAAAAAGATTCACCAATTTCTCACAGTTGTCTTGTTGAATTAACTAGCGGTGTGACTGGCAAGATATGAGGAACTTCTTCTAAGCGATAAAACCCAAGATGATTCATGTGGTTGCAACGAATGGCTTAATAAAGACATTCTTGATCAATGCAACTCAATTTTCGAACGGCTATCTCAGGTGATTCTAAGTTCCAAACTATCTGGTGCATTTTCATGCACCCTGAAAAAGCTTTAACTTTTTGTGGAAAAAGTAAGTCCTTCTCACTAACGTCATAGTCAGAAACAGTTCGCAATATAGTTTTTTTTAAGTTTTGCTTCATGATATTTAAAAAATCATCCAGATCTTTTATATCTTGGCCTTGAGAAACAGCTCGATCTGCAGTTCTTTTAATAATAGCACCCACTCCATCGGGGGCACCTTGAAAAGAAATCTAATTCATCTGGACACCTAAATTCATCTGGCCTTAAGAGCCAGATAAAACCAGACTAATGCGAGCCAGATAAATTAGAAATTTGAAGATAATTAAACTCGGCTCTTTTATTTATAAACTTACAAAAGTAATAGTGTAATAAATGTAAATAAACAACCTGATAACACACTTTGGTTTTATAACAAAACATAAGGTCATATGCACAATTCATAAATTAAGACAGATTAATTATGCCGCTTACCTTACAATCGCCAGACGACGGGTTTCAATCGTACTTATTCGGCAAATACACGCGACGCACGACCCCAAAGAACTCTGTGATCGGCAACGACTGGCGCAGCCAATCACGAGTCGATTTTATTAAATTAAATACTTGATGTTTTCGTTGAATTCATGCGCGGCGAAAATGCGCCAGACGAATTATCATTTTAGTCGGAGACAATTTTTAAAGTATAGTTATTACGAGAATATTAAAGTATCTTGAATGTAAGTATGATAATATTATGAAATAAACATTCAAATATCGATACAACTTACAATTATTTTTGTATTTCGACAATTGGTAACAGGAAACAAAATTATTTAACAAAAACCGACGTTGGGACACAGCAGATTAATTAGAATTGACTGTTATCTGCAAACTTATATAATATTTGTTTAAATAAATCGCATTAGTAATATAAGGCCACGATAGATATTAACTATTTACATAACACCTACAAAAGATATTTCAATTGGACATTAATTTCTTATGTTCTTCAATGAAAATATTGTCAAAACGGTGGTTCAAAGAATCACCCTTTTATGTGTAGTGGAGTCGATAATTAGCTGTTCTTTGCATCCCATGTGGCCCTGTCTGCATCCCTTCTGTTCCTCTGCTATTATATTATTGTGTATAATATGTGAATTAATCTTTCTTGTTATTGCTGAAGTTAATATTTTGTATATTGTAGGTAGACATGTTATTGGCCTGTATTGGGATGGCTCAGGTGAATTTTTAGTTTTAGGTAGCATGTAGGTAATTCCGGTTGCAATAAAGTCAGGTACGTGTTGTTGTCTTAATATGATATCTGTTAATTTTTTTGCTAAATATTTATGTAAAAGAGTCAACTTTTTATACCAAAAATTATGTATTCTATCTATACCAGGTTATTTCCAATTATGTAGTCTAGCTGTTATGTGTGCAATATCTGACTCGGTTACCTCTATAAACTTCATTTCGTCAATCCCTCTCCTCGTCTTTCGTCTGTTATCCAATATGCTTTGTCGTTGTGTTGTATTTGCTCTTCCCAAATACGTGACCAATATGTTTCTAGTTGCTCTTTGGTGGGTAGGTTATGTGTGTCAAAACTATTTGTTACGGACGTCTTAGCTAAGTTAGGATTTAAGTAATGTTATATGTGTGTAAATAAATGATCCCGATAGATTTAAGTAAACTGATAAGCTAGATAGCTGAAAAGTATGTTGTAATGTTATTTAGGTTGATGTTAATGGTATTTAGGTGATATTAATGTTACTGAGTGTTTTAGACTAAAGTATGACCACGTGCTATTTAAGGACAAAATTACCACGTGTAATTTACCATTGTAAAAGGGCACAGAGCGCGAGCAAGTCCAAACATGTGCGGGGTGCAAACAAACGACGCGCTCACGCTGCGCTCCGATTGGCCGACGGCAAACCAAGCCGCGCTCTGCGCCCCCTTCTACCTGGGTTAGCCCACGCTAACCCGGCCTTGTATAAAACAAGTGTGGCTTGCTGCGCGGGTCTCTTCCCCTATCAACACTCGTCACGCAAACATTCAGCAGCAAGCCAGTCCCGAGGCAACCAGAAATAAATTAAGAACAGTCAAGCTCGGAGTTTTACTCAAAAATATACAGTCCACCTTGCCAGCTGGTCCTTTCGAGCCGGATTTAAAGAACGAAGAACCATCGTCAGCTGGTCCTACGAACGCCGGATTTAAGAACGAATAACCATCATCAGCAAGTCTTCGAGCACCGGATTCAAGAACAAAGACCATCGTCAGTTGGTCCCCTGCAACCGGATCTCATCTGATCCTTGCAAACCGAATCATCGCTAGAAGATCATCATTGAAGATTTAATCAAGACGAACTCCGACATCAAACATGAAGACTAGAAGCGTTGCAGCCAAGGAAAGCGCATCGGAATCGGGCTACGATAGTCGACGCCCGCGCACATTCGAAGAGTTGCCTAGGTCGCCGTCGACCGTCGCGTTCGCGCTCCCGCGCACCCCGAGCGGTGCGCCCGCGGCTTGGGCCGACCCCGCCGCCCCCGCGCTCGCGAACTCACCTCTCGCCACCGTCGCGGCGGGGAGAGTTGCGCCGACGACGTCCGATGGCGCATTCGCCGCGCCGGCTCCTCGCCATATACAGGCAAGTACAGCCACCGCAGCCGCGCTCGACTACAATGAATCGCTCGCCACGCCAACCGCGTCGCGTTACCCGTCGACGCTCTCCGCGCTACAAACACAGGACTCGGCGAGAACTATGACAGCTGCACACGATACTTCTGTGAGGGATACAGCAAGTACGATACGTTCCAGAAGATCGTACCGTAGTGACGTGGCAAGAGTGAAGAAGGCAGAATACGAGGCACAGAAGAGGATTGCTGCAATTGAAAAGGCGCTCATTACAAAGCGACTCGAATATGAAGTGTCGGCGATTGAAGCAGAGGCAGAGGCAGAGGCCCGTGAAGAGGGCTCCGTGCGCACAAATGAAGACAGGGTGGATGAGTGGCTTCAAAATATGGACCGAAGTCAACCTCCAGTCGTGGATCGGTCGCGAAGAATGCAGCCAGGAAGTCAAGCTTCAGATACGCGGCCAGTGCGGTGAGTTCCAAGAACTGCGCGCACGCACTATGAAAGATCTGCGACTTCATGGCCAGACGGTGGACAGGTCGACGCTAGCCGGCTATCCACACCTCCGAGACATACAGGACGCACTGTATGAAGAAGCCACGCCTATGATACTGATAGGCGCCGACAACTGGCACCTGATAGTCACACAGGAACTACGCATGGGCAAGAAGAATGAACCTGCGGCTTCCTACACTCAGTTGGGATGGGTGATCCACGGGACTGCACCGCGCGCCACGCTGAAGAAACAAGAGGGACAAGTTGTGCTACATCTATACGACGTGTCTGCAGCGAGACAGACGGATGATGTACGTCGTGTAGAGGAGTTAATGAAGTCGCACTTCAGGATTGATGCCCTAGGAGTTTCTTTGGCCAAAAAGGTCAAACCTGAGGATCAAAAGGCGATTGACGTGGTTCAGGGCACCATGAGGAAAGTCGGTGGTCACTATGAAGTCGGGTTACCATGGCGTGATGAAGATGCTTCAATGCCCAACAACTACAATTGTGCCCTGCGAAGACTGAAGACAATTGAAAAGAAGATGGATTCATCGCCATACTTCGCAGCACAGTACAGCACTCTGGTCAATAATCTACTGGAGAAAGGATACGCCCAGGAGTGCAATGGAACAGAAGATGAAAGCAAGAAAGTGTGGTACCTGCCGCACTTCCCGGTTGAGAACCCGAACAAGCCGGGTAAGATGCGCCTAGTGTTTGATGCCGCGCACCGATATAGTGGAGTGTGCCTTAATGACTATTTACTGGAAGGACCGGATCTATTAAAATCCCTGCCAGGAATCTTGTTCCGGTTTAGAGAGCGTCCAGTAGCGATCACTGCAGACATTCAAGAGATGTTTCTCCAAGTCAAGATTAGAGACCAAGACCAAGCGGCGCAAATGTTTCTCTGGCGCGGCGAGGAACGTACTAAGCCGCCGAAGAAATACAAAATGACGTCAATGATCTTCGGAGCTTCGTGTTCACCTTTCATCGCACACACAGTACGAGACGCTAACGCGAGACTATACGAGCAAGAGTACCCTAACGCCGTGCAAGCTATAACGTCGAGCCACTACATGGACGACTACGTCGACAGCGTCGCGACGGAAGACGAAGCGGTCAAGACGGCGCGTGAAGTTGCCAAGATTCATTCAAACGCGCACTTTAACTTAAGGGGTTGGTGCTCGAATAAACCCAACGTGGTGAAGAGCATGACATCGGAGAAGCAGGCACACGACACAGAAGTACGATTCGGGCAAAGAAAAAAGAACACCGACAAAACACTGGGCTTACTTTGGCAAACAGGCTCAGACGAGCTGGGTTTCAACACGGGACTGAGTCGGCTGTCACCCGAAGTGAAGACCAGAGACAGAGCGCCGACAAAACGAGAAGCCTTAGGAGCGGTGATGGCAGTGTATGATCCTCTAGGCCTCATCAGCCACTTCACGGTCACCGGCAAGATCATACTCCAGAGCCTGTGGAGGCACGGTATCGGGTGGGACGAGGCGATCCCAGAACAAGATGCTCAGCACTTCGAAGAATGGATAGAGAGCTTAAATGAACTTACGAAGCTTCGCATCCCGAGGTGCTACGACAAGGGCCCGGACGACCTCATGGACCTGCATGTGTTCTGCGACGCCAGTGAACAAGCGTACGCAGCGGTGGCCTACTGGAGGATACAGAAGTCAGACGGAAGAGTAGACGTCAGGCTTGTCGCAGCGAAGGCACGAGTAGCTCCACTGAAACCTATAACCATACCGCGACTAGAGCTACAGGCAGCGCTGATCGGCGCACGGCTGGCGGAGACTGTTATTAAGGAGCACCGAGACAAGCCCAGAAGTGTGACGTATTGGACAGACTCACAAACCGTCCTGCGATGGATCGAAAAAGACGCCGTGAGGTATACAGCATTCGTGGCGCATCGCCTGGGTGAAATCGCGGAGCTAACCGACGCCAGCCAATGGAGATGGGTGCCTACTGACCATAACGTGGCAGACGACGCTACACGCCCCAACTATGCCGTGCAGATGAAATCTGAGGACAGATGGTTCTCCGGTCCTGCATTCCTATACGACAAGGAAGAGTCCTGGCCAAAGGAAAAGACAAAGTACGATACAGTCGAGGACGAAGCAACATATATGGTGACTCAAGCGAAAGGAGAACAAGAACGCCCTTCCCACCTGCCCGACATAAGCAGATTCTCTACCTACGAAAAGTTATTACGAGCGACCGCTGTGCCCTTTCTTTTCAAGGAAAAGTGTAAGGACAGGACTAGCCAGATGACCGTCGACTTATTAGAAAAGGCCGAGAAACTGTGGCTAAAACAAGCACAGCTTGAAAACTACGCAGAGGAGATAAAACTGCTGCAGAAGGGAAAGCCAGTGCCCAAGTCCAGCAGCCTATATAAACTGGACCCCTATCTGGAAGACCACGTCCTCAAAGTTAGAGGAAGGATCGGACACGCAGCAGTTATGGAGACTAAGAAAGTACCGGTGATTTTACACGGCAAGCACCCATTCACGCGGCTACTGGTGGAGGACGCACATCGCAGAGCCGGTCACGCGAATAACGAACGCGTGGTCAACGACTTACGACAGCGATACTGGGTGGTCAACCTACGACCTACAGTGCGAGCTATTGCCCAGCGGTGTCAGCTCTGCCGCATTAGAAAAACTACGCCAGTGAGACCAACGACCGGGGACTTACCTGTGGAGCGACTGACAAATACGCAGCGACCGTTTACCCACTGCGGAACCGACTACTTTGGGCCGATGGTGGTCGTCATAGGGAGACGACATGAGAAAAGATGGGGAGCTCTGTTCACCTGCTTGGCTACGAGGGCAGTACATCTGGAGTTGGTATCGAATTTGTCTACCGACTCGGCACTGATGGCAATAAGAAGAATGGCCGCGCGAAGAGGTTGGCCCCGAGTCATGTACTCCGACAACGGTACCAACTTCAGAGGGGCGGACGCCGAACTACGACAGGCGTACAAGGAATGGACGAAGGACTTCGTTCAGTTTGGAGTGGAACACCGGATGAAGTGGAAATTCATCCCGCCAGGGGCGCCGCATATGGGGGGAGCCTGGGAACGACTGGTGCGCTCCGTGAAGGCGGCGCTGGGCGCCACTCTACACCAAAAGACGCTGAAAGAAGAGGTACTGCTGACGCTACTGACGGAGGCCGAGCACTCAATAAACTCTCGGCCTCTGACCCACGTCTCCGTCGATCCTAAAGATCCGGAGGCCCTCACGCCCAACCACTTCCTCATCGGAGCCTCCTCGGGCCTTCCCCGTACCGGGCCTTGTGAGGAGGCCAGCCGCAAGCAATGGAGAGCCGTCCAAGCGCTCGCCGACCATTTCTGGCGGCGCTGGGTGGACGAGTACCTGCCTACGCTGGTGCCCCGGGGGGCGTCAGATGACCAACGACGGCCTCTACAAGTCGGCAACCTAGTCGTCATCGTCGACTCCTCACTCCCGAGAGCAACGTGGCCCCGAGGCGTCGTGGAAGCGGTCTACCATGGTCCAGATGGCAAGGTGCGATCAGCTGACGTTAGAACCACAGCGGGCATCCTACGGCGTCCAGTCACGAAGCTTGCCGTCCTCTGCGTGGAAGATTAGGCTACGGTAGCCCTGCGCCGGGGGGAGGATGTTACGGACGTCTTAGCTAAGTTAGGATTTAAGTAATGTTATATGTGTGTAAATAAATGATCCCGATAGATTTAAGTAAACTGATAAGCTAGATAGCTGAAAAGTATGTTGTAATGTTATTTAGGTTGATGTTAATGGTATTTAGGTGATATTAATGTTACTGAGTGTTTTAGACTAAAGTATGACCACGTGCTATTTAAGGACAAAATTACCACGTGTAATTTACCATTGTAAAAGGGCACAGAGCGCGAGCAAGTCCAAACATGTGCGGGGTGCAAACAAACGACGCGCTCACGCTGCGCTCCGATTGGCCGACGGCAAACCAAGCCGCGCTCTGCGCCCCCTTCTACCTGGGTTAGCCCACGCTAACCCGGCCTTGTATAAAACAAGTGTGGCTTGCTGCGCGGGTCTCTTCCCCTATCAACACTCGTCACGCAAACATTCAGCAGCAAGCCAGTCCCGAGGCAACCAGAAATAAATTAAGAACAGTCAAGCTCGGAGTTTTACTCAAAAATATACAGTCCACCTTGTCACTATTCTTTTCATTTGTATCGGTGTGCTGTTTGTTAAGGTTTCTATAAAATATTTTTTCGTTTGTGGAGAATATACTTAGCGTTATCATTTTTGCGTTGTTGTGCTTTTTTATATCTTCTAAGTCTGTGGGCTTCAAGTTTTAAGGTATCTAAAAATTCTTCTGGTTTTCTGTTACTATTTTCGTGTTTGGTGTGCGTAAAACTATTCCTAAATATCGCTTCAGCTCTCTTTACTACTTTGTTTGATCTGCTACCATTGATATATTGTGTGAGTCTGCCACAATCTGCTCTTAACTTTTCAATATCGTTAACTAACCTTTGTTGCCACCCTGGTTCTGTGTTTTGTCTCGTTCTTGTGTTTCGAGTGTGATCGGTGATTTTAAAGTTGAGCTCTTCAGATATAACTACCGCTGTGCAATATATAAGTAAATGAATGTCTAAGAGATGTGCGTCGTCAGAAAGAAACTGATTTAGTATATGCTCATTAAATAAGTTTACTAAACGAAATAGGTTAGGGGTGTACTTAAGTTTGGGTAGCTTTGGTCGAGCTGCTGGGTCCATTCCAGAGTATAGAGATATCGTGATTCTAAATTTATCATGTATGTCTTGGGTATACGTATCCGTTGTAAGGTTTTTGACTTTCGACTACTAAAGTGTCTATATCGTTTTCTAACGTCAAGGTTAAATACTCGGTTTGTGTGGATTTATGTGATGTTTGCGTGAAAGGCTGCGATTCGTGATATGGTTGAGATTGGTTAATAATAGGTTGTGATTGAGTGAGCGCTTGTAGTTGTCCTTGAAAAGTATTTTCATTAATATTTTGTGTAATAGTGATATTGTTTGCAACATTTACTGATTCTTCCTGCAAAAATTGTGTTCGTACTTCTTCTTTTAATTGATCTATAATATCTTGAGACAGAAGTTTATTCCTATGATTCTTCCATAGTCTTCTGTAAGACTATGGAACGCGTGCTGAATCATAAGCTCCTGGCGTACCTAGAAGCGAATGATATTCTTAGTGACCGTCAATACGGGTTCCGCCGAAATCGGTCAACTGGGGATCTTCTAGCGTATGCCATTCACATCTGGAGTGAGGCCATAGAGAAGCACGGGGAGGCACTAGCGGTCTCCCTTGACATCTCGAAGGCCTTCGACAGGGTCTGGCACGATAGCCTTATTAGTAAGCTTCCTTCCTTCGGTCTGCCCGCCGGTTTGTGTGATTGGATCGCAGATTTCCTGAGGGATCGGTCTATCCGAGTGGTCATTGATGGCTGCTCGTCTGGACTGCTGGATATTAATGCCGGGGTTCCTCAGGGTTCGGTGCTTTCGGCAACACTGTTCTTGCTGCATATTAATGATCTGCTTAAACCCGGTACCTTTGGGTATGCAGACGACAGCACTGTTGCTGAGAGATACGTGTCCGACGCACGAGCTGGTGGGTCGCAGATCCGGTCTCTCCGGGAGGCAATGGTTGACCGCTTGAACGTGTCCTTACAGGCAGTCTCTGAATGGGGCGATGCCAATCTGGTCAAGTTCAATGCTGCTAAGACCCAAGCGTGTCTATTTTCCGCCAAAAGGAGCCAATTCCACCCAGCTCCATCTTTCCGAGGTTTAACCGTGCCGATAACCGACCAACTTGAGCTTCTTGGGGTTACATTAACATCTACTCTCAATTTTTGGCCCTTACATAGAGGCAAAAGCCCAAGTGGCTGCAAAGAAGTTGGGGATTCTGGCAAAGGTGAGACGATACTTCACGCCGGAACAGCTGCTTAAACTCTATCAAGCGCAAGTTCGATCGTGTATGGAGTACTGCTCTCATCTTTGGGATGGATCTGCCAGATACCAACTTGATGCCCTTGAGTCAATTGAGAAACGAGCCAAGAGGATCATCGGCAATGAGAGGCTTGTCGCGACGAAGCTCCAAAGTCTGGAACATCGACGACGAGTTGCTAGCCTGTCGGTTTTCTATCGGTTGCATTTTGGGGAATGTGCGACGGAATTGCATAATTTAATTCCGCCAAGCCCGTTCCATCATCGGACCACAAGACGAACGGCGATGCGCCACCGGTACACGGTGGATATCCCACCCATACGCACAAAACGTTTTGGTAACACATTCATAATGCGTACAGCTAAGGAGTGGAATTCCCTGCCGGAGTCTGTGTTTCCTGATAGCTACAACCTGGGAGTCTTTAAATCAAGAGTGAATAGGTTATTTCTAGGCAAGCGTGCTCCATCTTCGACCACATCATCACTTACCATCAGGTGAGATAGTGGTCAAACGCGTGCCTATGTTTAGTAAAAAAAAAAAAGATTCTTTGTTCTGTAACCATAATTTCTGGATATTGTTGGGTGAAATGTGCATGTAGTTGTTGTCTGTAAGTGGTCATATCAGTCTCTAGCTTAGTTATGTATAATGTAGGTTCGCATGATGAATAAGTTTACTTGTTTACTCCATCTCATGCGAACTCTTGCTTTTCCAGCTTTGGTGGACGCGGGTAGGAAGGTAGATACCTCCCGCGCAACATTCAAGGCCGGTGTGGGTGGGACAGTGTTTAAGCTACTAATTTAGGGTGACGAAGGTACGGAAGGTGAAGATGATATGGATGATGATGATCTTCTAGAAGGTGTGTACGATACTGTACTGGGACTGTACGGTTCTACAGGGGTGTCTATCCTGTTAGTAAGTTTGTCACTATCGTCACTGAGTTTCGGCTGTTATATCTTTGTCGGTGGGAGCCCGCCTGCTCAACTCCTCACCGCTGACGGTTCGCATGCTGAGAAACCCAGCGTCAGCGCCAGGTGCCCCCCGGCGATCGCCCCCGGGTAGCGGTCCTAAACGTTTTCTTTTCGAACGAGTCTCCATTTTAAATGGGTTTCCTGAGCCACGTTAGCCACGCCAGTAATTTCTCATTCGTGTTTCCGCCCCCCACGTGATTAGATGGTCAATCAAAACGTGTGGTTGTTTAGGGGACTTATTATTATTCCATTTATTCATATATATACATACTAATTATATTTTTAAATATTTCTAAAAAAATACAAAAAACATTTAAAAATATAAAAAATAGTAGCCCACCGGTATCGGGAACAGGGTCCAAGCTACCGGTGGTCAGGGCTCCTGAGAGAGGAACCTCGAAACGAGCGCGCCGTGTCCAGGAGTACTGCTTTCTGGATCAAGCCCTTGATCCAGCTGCCCAACGAGAGCCTCTTGAGATGTTGGTCGAGGCTCTTGGAAATAATGGCATTGGCCGAGACGACTATCGGCACAATGACTGCTGTGTTCACATCCCACATGTCGACAACCTCGCGAGCCAAGTCAAGATACTTCGTTTGTTTATCTTTCTTTGACTTCACGAGGTTCTCGTCATGAGGGACTGCTACATCAACAATCATTGCGCGACGCTCTAATCGGTCTATCACCACTATATCAGGCTTATTGGCAACAATAGTCTTGTCAGTGATGATAGACCGATCCCAATACAATGTGCAACTACCACTTTCGAGAACTGGGTCAGGCACATACCTATAGTACGGTACTTCTGATTCCACAAGATTGTATTTAACCTATCAAATGTCTTAAGTTACACAGTTCGACATAAGAAAAAATTGCACCAAATGTCTTAAGTCGGACAGTTACACATAAGGGCTTGGTCAGGATTGGCCGGTAAAAATCTGTGGTTGTGTTGCAAGTAGCAATACTTTCTGCATTTATATGAAAGAAATGGTTCATTCACTCTCTATTTTAATACTTTTCAACAGCAGAAACATTATTTTGAACGAACTAAACAATAAATAAATTCATCTGACATTCCACCGCTTGACATTTGCCGTGTACCTAAATTTGTGCGTGACCGGAGAAGAAATAAACGATGAATAGTGGCAGAAAACAATAAGTTTTCTTATAAAAATCTATATAGAATTACTGAGAAATAAGTGTAGATTCCGTATTGAGTAATTGTTTTTCAAAAAGTAATGATTATACAGGCGAAAAAAGTAACGAAAGTTTAGACTTAACATTTATTTTCCATACTGGCCGTTGTTTATGACATGTTTTTCTTATAAATATTCTCGTAAAAAGTTTGAAATACACATAAGTAGTGATCATATTTACCTATGAACATAATAATAGTAATAGGTACTAATATCATCACGTATTGACATCATAATTGTGTGTCAAAGAGAAAAAAGTCGTAAAATTGGCGCCAAAATCATGTCGGTTGGCCGCACGTACGGTCTGCGAAGTACGGTCCGCGCCAGTCTAAACGCGAAGATGGCCGCTTGCGGTCACAAACTTTTTATCAGTTGACAGAAAAAGTTGTTGTCATGCAAATAGTGCGTTTAGTAGTGATATAAAGTATGTAATGAATGTGTAAACATATGTGCCATCGTATTCTAGTGTAGTTTTGGTGAATATATTTGTGAATTCGACGTATTGTGATAAAGTGTGAAGGTTATGTGTACGAAAATTATCAAAATGAAAACATATCACGTCACTGCAAAGTCAGGTCAGTTTTATTTCATTACGTACCGGTTTTAGTAGATAGGAAAACTAATGAGGATTCCGGGAAGGTATAATTTATACTGTATTATTATCGGTTTATTGGTGTAATCTTCGTGTTTCTGAATGCCTACCCAATGTTTTTACCTAACGTGTAAAAGTCTCAACATGTGACGTGATGTGCGTACTTACGTCGCCGACCAAACGAAAGGTTAAGAGCAAGTTGCTGGTGGATAATCCTGGCTACAAGGTTGTGCCTGTGCAAATAGTCTCCGTTAGCCAGACTAGAACAACCGGAAATAATGCGGCGGATGGATTCCCCGGGCCGGTGACATGCCCGACATATGTCAACCGTACCGTCCTTCACAATGTATTTCCGGTAGTTATTAGTCATCATAACTTCGTCCATAATTGCACAGACAAAACCTTCGGTTTCCCCGAAGAGGTCACCAAAACGAAGCCAGACTACGGACGCTAAGAAGTCTACATCGGGCCCATGTAGGACCCGATAAAAGCGTCCGTGAAGCTCCTTGCTCTGCCAAACCTCCCTGCGGTCGTTAGTATCTAATACCACAGGTTTGCGCCAGTTCTCGTTAGCCAAGGAGAGCGCGGTAAGGCCTTTGTCCACCGCTACCCAAAGTAAGCTAAGTACCTATTCCCTAAGGCTGCATACCTCGCGGTTGTGCAGGGTCTTAGCATTTAAGAAGCCACGACCCCCGCACTTCCGCGGGATATACAGCCTCATCACCGATGACCGTGGGTGATACATCCGATTTGCGGTAAGCAGTGAACGTACCCTCCTATGCGGGGCGTCAAGTTCCGTCTGAGTCCATTTGAGTATGCCGAAAGAATAAATCAAAACCGGCATGACCCAACCGTTCAAGGCGCGCACCTTGTTTCCGCCTGATAAAAAGACTGTATTACTTATTATTATTAATGCTATTTTTATTAAATTTTATTCTTATTTATTCAACAAATAAATGAAACGGATTAATATGCATCATAAATATTTTATTTGTATAAATAATCGTTCTGTTGATAAAGAATATAAAACCTATTAAAGCCACGTGCTTGTGTTCCTTGGTGAACATTATACAACAGTCAATATAAAAAGCTCAGTATGATGATGTGTATGTAAATGTACTATTGACAACAGATCATTAGAACGGTAGTATTTGATACTCTGAGTATTACATAATATGCGATATAACTATCGAATTTCTATATTACTACATTGTTTATTTTTATATTGTCCGGTCAATTTCGCCAGAGTTTTTTAATGGGTTTCAGGCAGAATTCCATACCTCTAGGCCAAATTAAATGTAATGAGGCATTTTCGCGGTTGTCATGCTGTACTACGTTGGAATGATAAACACAGACAGAACCAAAGAATATGGCGAAACTACCTCTCACACCTTAACGTAAATATAGATACCTCATTTAACATTTAATTAATAAGTATACTAAATTATGATATAATTCACAAATGTATATACATTTCTCTTAAATTCAATTAATAATTAGAAGTATTTAAACATGGGCGCTGCCAGAATAATTTTTCCTTTTTTTACCATTTTACAGACATCACAGATGTCATGTCACCTCTATCGACCTATCCGCGGGCCTAAAACGGTCACTTGAGTAGAATCATGTCACTACATAGTATGAAACAAAGTTGCTTCCCGCGTCCGTCTATCCCTATGTGTGCTTAGATCTTTAAAACTACGCAACGGATTTTGACGCGGGTTTTTAATAGATAGAGTGGTTTTCGAGGAAGGTTTTAGTAAATACCTAATTTGCACCCTTGCGAAGCCGGGGAGGGTCGCTAGTTAATCATACAACAATCTGTCAAAATTCATTTTCATCTTTATTTATAAAGCATTGGGTTCAAAGTGGATTGGGGAAATTTGACAGTTCGGATAGCTTGATGTGCTGGCTGATTCTACTGAAGTGGCCTTTGTAGACGCGCTGAAGTCTGAAGTATTTTTTATCATGTCTACTGGTCAGTCGTAGAGATAAATGTCTTCAACGCTGCTTAAGTTACGATGCATGGATTTAGAAAATAATTTGTGTTTCGATTGCGTACCGTTACACCAGCGCCATTTGATATCATTTTCTAAAATCAATCCTATCATTAGTTCGTTGGGTTTGAATCAATTCAGATCTTCTTTGTCAGGTTTTTTAATGAAACAATCCAAAAAACAATACAAATAAACTTAATACAACGGGTAACTATTTGAGACTAGGTTTCACATACATTCCAGTTGCAAGTCGCAGCTCGCCAAATACCAACACTTACTTATGACATGAATAACACGATACATAAATATAAGTCGTTTACCTTTTATACTTTAATGATAAGTACATATGTTTAATTATCTTTACGGTACTATACCTACGAGCAATATCAGAACAACCAGCGCCATCTGACTTCATTTCGGAGATCTATTGCACCTACAGATAGGGCCTATTTTGTGTACCTATTCCCGTACTATTCTGAAACAATCTCACCGTGATACCATAAGTAAGTGAAATGAGCTTAAGTGATCCGATAACAACCTGTTCCCTGCCATGGGTGCCGGCAGAACCATTTTCAGGGGGGTGCATTTTCAAAACCCCGCGTCGAATAGGACAGGCTTACAAAGAAGGCGGACACAAGGTCGAACGCGGGGGAGCTCGAAGTACCTCACCTCAGATTTAGTCTTACTACATTCCGCTTGTCTATTTTATTTATATCTTCATGTTTTCGTGTGTTTTATTAAAAGCCAGGTGAGTGTAAGTTCACTCCCTTACACCCCTCTCTCGGCGCGTAGTAGACCCAACCCAGTCGTTCTAGAGGTTCAGTGATGAGCAACGTGCTGCAATGTACTACTTTGTTCGAAAGATCACGGACCCAGAGTTTTTACCGCAACGCGACCATGCTAAGATCTCTAGATTCCTTAAACCCGACAAACGTTTGGGACGAACTTTTATCCGAATAGCAAAGTAGGTGGGAAAAATCCATCAAAGACCATCACCTCCACCAGTTTTTTCCATCCGCTCGTGAGCGGCTGGATAGGACATGGCTGGAGGTGGATAACTGTGTTGCCCAATTTCTCACAGGTCATGGCAACTTTAAGAGTAAATTATTCTCTTTTAAGCTTGTGGCTTCTCCTTTCTATCAATGTTCTACATCTGACCTTGAATATGAACAATCTGCGCATCATATCTTATGATGGGAGTGCATATATCTTTGGCACACAGAACGCAATGTTATGTTGTGTCCTATTCAGGTTACATCCGGAGCGACTTGGCGTATTTCTGGTGGTCGCCTTCTGTTGATTCTGGCTTTCAGTAGTTGCAGTGGTTGGGAACGTGTGGCGGGCTTGATCCGTTGACAATTGGAACCTAGATTAGTACCATAAGTTGGAATGATAGCTCACTGCTTATTTCATCTAAGTTTTCACGGTGAAACTTTTTTGAAAGAGTTCTAACAAATTCGTGTATCGCGAATCCAAGGACTTACTATATACTCCGACATAACATCTTAATCTAACTGTGGGTACCTACACTATTCTAGCACTTATATTGATAGCCAAAAGGCCAAATCACATAGAACTGTCTGTCTTTGGTCATGAAAATGCGTGAAACACAACGCCTTCATTCGAAGACGACCACTCATTGTAAAGTACACCAAGCAGCATGTCTGCTGATATTGTGTTGCAGGATGGAAGCTGATAATGTGACGAATTCACTACTGCTCCGCTGCTGGATACCACCAATCTAGAATACAGATCAACGGACGTGTGCTCATTAAATGTGGATCCTTCGGTTTCGTCAAAGATAGAAGTAGATTCCCTGCAATGTGTCCTCGTGGGCCCTACATGTACGAGTGCGCGAGGGGCGCAAGGGGCGCGAGGGGCGCGGGGGGCGCGGGGGGCACCAGGCGCTCGCGGCGCGCGCGTCAGTTGAGCGCGCGCGCGTCGTGCCCAGCCGGCGCGCGCAGCGGCCGCAGCTCTGCGCCCGTGGAGCCGTCGCTCAGCACCAGCGTCTCCTGCGGGCAGCACGACGTCTTCATCGACATGGACTCCGTCGATGTTTTGTGACTCTGTTGGGGAAAGAGAACCATTAACAATAATCAACTTGAATACTAAGTACCTTGTACGGTCTCATCGCTGTACATTTTTCTGCTTAACCTGTAACCTACTCTAGCCTAATGATATGTGTCATAATTTCGCATTATAAAATAATATGACTAATTAATTAAAATATAGTGAACTCATAACTGTGTAGCTATCAACAACTGAGAGAAATAATCGCCTTCCACTCTAGTACTGTTAGTAACTCATAACTTAATAAAGTTTAACATTGCATCTTAGTGGAAAGTGTTTCTCTATACTTTACTGAACTTTCAAACCTTTACGACTGTACGGTACGTACACTTGCAGAGTTGTTGTTCAGGTTGGAGCGCGTAGAGAAAGATTCACTTAGTTTTCGTTAGGTTTATAACGTTTAATTGTGTTTACAATAAAAACTGTTGACGATTCCTTTCTCTAATGTTAGTCACCGCGTAGCAGTAATTGCACTCACCGATTTATTATGTTGTATCGGTATTTATAGAAACAAAACAAGTACGTCAGTCATTTTAAGACTGTACAACGACAAATCAGTGTACGGAGTTAACTACTACAACCCGTACATTTATGGTCCTTCGAGCCTTCGTGTATATCAGTGCGGTTGTGTCTCTTGTTACGGTAGCGAATCGGTTCAGCTGATTTCCCGGAAGAGGGTCGCCCCAGTTGAATTGAGAAGGCGCAAATACCTAACAAGGGTACGGCCACATTGAATACCGGAACGAACTTTTACTACCAGAAAAACTGACAGCAACTACCAGAAAAGATTTGGGGGCCGAGTCACCCGCGTCCGTAGGAGAATACCCAATGCTAGACCCTACACGTGGTCCCCGGGTGGTGCTAATCAGGTGACACTAACTGGTGGTAGGCTTAGGCCGATGGCTTGTGACCACCCACTGGGCAAAGACGTACCGCTAAGAAGCCTAGCCGCGTTCCGGTACGATGCTCAGTGTAGCCAATTCAGAGGAGTTGGATCGAAATAGTTGTTCCAATGCAGGCAGACCGAACAGGCTCGCGTTGATATGGGCGTATCGGGAGACTAGTCGCGGAGGGTAGCGGGATCCGAGGCACGGTGCGCCGCTGGCCGACCGCAGGTAGTTGGGGGCCCAAGTAGTGTGCTAGCCACACATGAAAGGCTGCCCCGCCAACTGTCGAAAAATCCCGGGGTGCACCATCGTGCTGGCTGGCGACCAGACGGAAGGACCCAATGGACATTCCCGGGGGGGGGGCTCGGGCGTCCAAGCAGTCTCCAGACTAGTTCCCCAATGATGTCGTCCTGTTAGAGCGTGCCTGAGGATAGCAGCATGGAACCTCATTTCACTTCCTTCTCCTCAACCACCTTCACTCAAACATGACGAAAAGGAACAAAATAAGAAAAGCTGTACAGCGGCAGCACATCCTCTCCCACAAAGTGCACCTCAGCAATATTCGAGGTCTGCACTGAAATGTCGCCGCTGTTCATCACCACCTGGAGACCGAGAAACCAATACTCTTGATCCTTTTTGAGACGCAGATCGGATGTCCGTCAGACATGTCTTACCTTTCATACCCAGGGTATACTCTGGAGCACCATTCACCCATCAAACCACGTGCGCCCGTAACGACATCTGCTATCAGTGTCTCCGTAATCTTGAGGACTCCAGGTTCTCAACGCTATGGGTTTTAGTGGACACAGGCCTGGATAAAATGGTCTACACTTGTGTCTACCGTTCCCACAGCGGTGATTTGGAGACAACTGGGCTCACACAGCACTTAAGTGAGGCAGCGGATGCGGCTCAGCAGCGGTACCCTTCTGCCCAATTGTGGGAATTCAACGCCCACCATCAGGAGTGGCTCTTCCTATACCAGTGCATAGACCATGCTGGACGAGAGACGAGAAAGCTAGCCCTAGCGCTAAAAAATACCCTGGTCCAGGGGGCAACGAGAGTGCCGGATGTTGATTCGCACACTACCAATTGCTTGGAACTTCTTCTGATAACAGATCCTGATTGCTACTCGGTGTCGATTTCTTCTCCACTGGGTAGTTCCGACCACTGTCTGGTGAAGTCTTTGTCCGTTTACTCCCCGCCCGATCCTAGCCCAAGAGGCACCCGGCGGGTATGGCGGTACAGGTCAGCAGATATGGGATGGCATGCGATGTTTCTTCGCATGTTATCCTTGGCAGCCTACTTGCTTTTCTTCGACTGATGCTTCGTCGTGCGCGGACGCCGTGACGGATGTGTTGCGGAGGGGAATGAAGTACTACATTCCGTTCTCTGACATAACAATGTCTGGAGAAGCTCGTCCATGGTTTGGTGCCAAGTGCAATCGCGCTCATCATCATCTGCCTAGCCTTTTCCCAACTAAATTGGGCACGGCTTCCAGTCAAACCGGATTCAGCTGAATACCAGTGTTTTACGTGGAGCGGCTGCCTACCAGACCTCCACAACCCATTAACTGGGTAACATGGTACATCTTGGCAAGACTGGAGTCAGATTTACTGGCTTCTGACAATCCGTAACGACTGCCAAAGATCTACAAATGACAGCCGGGACCAACGGCTTAACGTGCTTTCCGCGGCACGGAGGAAACTCGTTATGTTAAGATGGTCACCCCATCCACAGACCAACCTTACCTGGAAACGAATGATATCCTTAGTGACCGACAATACGGGTTCCGCCGAAATCGGTCAACTGGAGATCTTCTAGCGTATGCCATTCACATCTGGAGTGAGGCCATAGAGAAGCAAGAAGAGCACGGGAAGGCACTAGCGGTCTCCCTTGACATCTTGAAGGCCTTCGACAGGTTCTGGCACGATAGCCTTATTAGTAAGCTTCCTTCCTTCGGTCTGCCCACCGTATTGTGTGATTGGATCGCAGATTTCCTGAGGGATCGGTCTATCCGAGTGGTCATAGATGGCTGCTCGTCTGGACTGCTGGATGTTAATGCCGGGGTTCCTCAGGGGCCGGTGCTTTCGGCAACACTTTTCTTGGTGCATATTAATGATCTGCGCTGGAAGTCGCAATCTAAAAGTTGGGTTAGTAGCAAAGGTGAGACGGTACTTCACGCCAGAACAGCTGCTCAAACTCTATCAAGCGCAAGTGCGATCGTGCATGGAATACTGCTCTCAACTTTGGGACGGATCTGCCAGATACCAGCTTGATGCCCTTGAGTCAATTGAGAAATGAGCCAAGAGGATCATCGGTGATGAGAGGCTCTTCGCGACGAAGCTCCAAAGTCTTGAGCATCGACGACGAGTTGCTAGCTTGTCGGTTTTCTACCGGTTGCATTTTGGGGAATGTGCGACGGAATTGCATAATTTAATTCCGCCAAGCCCGTTCCATCATCGGACCACAAGACGAACGGCGATGCGCCACGGGTACATGGTGGACATCCCACCCACACGCACAAAACGTTTTGGGAACAAATTTATAATGCGTACAGCTAAGGAGTGGAATTCCCTGCCGGAGTCTGTGTTTTCTGATAGATTTTGTTTTGATTATTTTATTCTGACTATTTTATTTTATTATTATTGTTTTTTTCATTATTGTGTTTTGATTATTTAAATTTTTGTTTTTGTTGTTGTACGTGGATTATTTTAGTTTGATTATTTTATTTTATGCTTTAAAAAAAAATCATTTTGCACATTATTTTAAATAGTAATATTTAGTTACAGTACCGAACATGTTTACTTAAGCATAATTTTCGATGGTAAATATCCTCGATAGTACCCAAGACACAGGCTTGCCTAGTTTGGGGCCAATGTAAAAACACTGTTATGTTTTTTAGTAAATAAACGTTTCTTTCTTTCTTTCTTTCTGATAGCTACAACCGGGGAATCTTTAAGTCAAGAGTGAACAGGTTACTTCTAGGCAAGCGTGCTCCATCTTCGACCACATCATCGCTTACCATTAGGTGAGATGGTTGGTCAAGCGCGTGCCTATCAATAGTAAAAAAAAGAAGTGCCTACGACTACTGGTCTTTCAGTAGTCGTAGGCACTTCTTTTTTTCTTCTTTCTTCCACTTTCCGAAGGAAAGTGGAAGAGTCTTTAACGATAACTAGAAGAGTCTTCAACTACAAAGAACTACAAGGGAGCTATAGCCTATCAAGATGAATAAGCTACAGCTACAATCAACCTGCTTTGTTGTCGAAAACATCAAAGCATTATGCAGCAACTATAACAAGGATAGCTAAACAAGAAAAACGAAGGAATCCTTGAACAAGCGGCTGTCCTCGTTAGAAGCTCAATGGATGGACTTCAATGCATGGCATACATTGCATTGCATTTCTGTAGGCATTGTAGTAAGTTATAGTACCTATAGCTCTTTAAGACAGGTTTGCAAAGAGGTAGTTATGATTTGCAGCGTTGTTTTTTTTCTACGAGTACCTATACTGAGACATTGCGATGTAAAATTTGATAGCGTTTTTCTCAAATTCAGGCCGGTATCAACCACTTTTTTCCAATTCCATGTACAATGAACATGCAGGTCAAAAATCAAGCTTATCATTAACCGGGCCTTGATTCCAGATTTCAGACTGCTATAGGCGGCAATAATTCACTAATGTGAAGTAATCATACACTCCAAGCTCAGTTTTGTAAATATTTTATTAACTTTATTCAACACAATATCATGCTTGAAAATTTACTATTTAATAACAATCAGTTGTAAATATGATCGGAGCACAGATCGGTTGGATATGTTCACTATTCAACAAAATACTCTCTTAAAATTATTACACTACTCAACATGGGGATCGAACCCATTGCTGGACCAGAACTGCTTTATACTTGTGAACGCAAACAGCGTGAAGTGCCTTACCCGCTTGAAGCAATGCGCGATGGAGTGGCAGAGGTTGGTGAGCGAGAGGTGGCGGCGCTGGCGCATGAGCACGTACAGGATGGGGTTGAGCACGTAGTTCAGCAGCATCAGCAGGTCTGAGAGCGTGGACAGCACGTTCAGCCACGCCCAGCGCCGGCCGCCGCGCGCCAGGAACAGCGCCGACGTCGCCTGCGGCAGGGACAGGGACGCTTTTATGTAAACCTTAACCAAACCGTAACAGATACCTAACCAATCGATGAAAAGACCGGCAATTAAAGTGGGGTTTAATGTTCGTACTTACTAGCATAAAATGTGGATAGTTCAAAGAATTAGTTATTATAGCATTCGGATCCCGACACGACATCAATGAAGACAATCGGTTAAATTGATCAATTACCAGCTCCCGGCGAGCACTCTCGCCGGTGCGCTGTCGCCGGAGCTCACCCACTCGGTGAGTCGAGTTCAGTCGAGTGAATGCTTCGAATTTCCATTGACTATACCTAATAGGTTACCATTATCTCGCGATTATTCAACATACTTATTCGAAAATTAGCTACTACTCCGCCGCAAGGCATCCAATAACGGGTAAGTAATACCTACGGACTAGGCCAGAAAAATCCGTAGCCAGCCGACACCTATTCAATTGACTATATTTATCAAATCAGTCTGCGGGCAGTACCCACCTCCACCTGGTCGCCGGACAACCTGAACCTCTATATTTCTTTTTATCATTTTAAGTTTTTGTTTGAATCATTATCATCATTATGTGTACGGTACGTATCTATAAATCACTTGCTTGTCTGGAATATAATAGTCCAATGTACGACGCACTATATGCGGACATCGATATAGGCTCATATGAATAAAATTCTAGTTGTATTCGTTTCGCTTGCCATTTGAGAAACAATGAAATATTTTCGCCAATGCTGGGACGCGAGCGGCATGCTGATGGCGACGTCGATCAACAATGAATAAGTATTGTAAAGCCACGACGTGACTGACACCACTTGTCTTATCGCTTGGAGGCCATCTCAGTAGATCACTGTAGTAACACATCAGTCAACGCAGCGGTTCGTAATCCACTACTACCTACTGGCTCAAGTTGTACCTGTTCTGGACTGTCAGCACGCTCGAGCTTTGTGGTGAGAGTAGAACTATCTTCTTCTTCCATACCTCTGTATCAGCCATTGTCGCAGTAGGCACTAGGCACCCCCTTTCTAGTCATATCAACTGATACACAATCTATTGATCACGGCTTTTGAGGAAACTAAAGTTTTTGTATATGTGATCACTCACATATACAAAAACGTTTCTTATGACATGATCATCCTACACATTCCTAACTCCCAACATCTCATTGATCTTAAGTTATAATTGCGGGTGTGGCCATTCGAACTCCAGTGGTTTGTAACTCTATGATTTGCGGTTTGCCTATTAGTACGTGTTATAAATTGAACAACATCACATTTGATTACTTTATTTTTCTAAGACTTTATTTCTGTGCAAACCCGCGACAAGAATACTAACGTTGTGATTTTAATTAATAAGCAAATCATGGGAGGGATCTTGAAATAAATCTTGTAGGGATCTTTGTGGTAAAGAATAACAAAGAGGGGGAGAGCAATATCATTCAAAACAACACACACCTACGTTAGTTTCTAATTTAAATTCAGATAAAAATACTATTTTATTCAGGTGGTTCTACATTCCACGTGAGTCGTGACTGCTCCATTAACTCCACGTGCTCGGTTTGCAGTGAAACGCATCCTTATGTGCCGCATACACCAAGCGCATACATATAAATAGCGCGACTTTGCTTACAATGCTCAATTCTACAGCTCCTGCGGAATATTGATGTGCCGATGACAGATCAGAGCTAATAATACTGTTCCATCATATATTTGATGTTTGTTTATGTTAATACACGAGGAACTGAATTTCGATTTCCTTGTTAAAATATTCGTCACTCTATACTCACATTTGTTTGTTTAAAAAAATGCAATTTCACATTGTTTGTACCACTTTTCCGTACCTACTTATAATACTATTGCAGAGCTGCGGGCAACTAATGACTGAAACGAAACTGCTCCTTTCTGGAACTTCCACGCAGCAACATAAGTCAACACCGACATGAGAATGGCGACCAATAGATATTACAGTGAGTGTCTGTGAACAAGGGCTAGTGTTTGCATCAACAACAGACGTGGACAACATTTGCATTTTTGATCAAGAAGTAGCCTTGAAATTCTCAGCAATAGCACACAACAATGTTTCATTGTTTTAAACTATTATGAAGTTTATTTCGAACGTATCCAACTAAACAAATCGCTCATTATTTCCTGTAGCTGTTATGAAACCGATCGCATGCCAAATAAGAATCGTACAAAGTTGCAAATAAAATTTAATGCTTCTTTGATGAGCTGAGTCATGAGGTGCTCTATCTCTGAAGGAACTTCAAGGTCGCGAGGAGCTGGCGATGGTGGTCCGCATTCTATAGTATCACGTGAACACTCGTGTAGAATACAAATGTCGATCAGTGCGGCCGCCGATACCGGTGTCTACACATGGATCGAGTGCCAACGCATACACGACAATCGCCAAATCTTCCTAATTGTAGCTGTCACATCACGCCTATTCTTATGTCAGTATCTATTCCATCATAGAATGCTAAGTTTCACCAATCCAGGAATGTCGACAGCACGAGACAATTAAGGACAGTGCCTTTAGCAAGAGTGATCACCCACCCGTTTGTATACAGGACAAAGACCTCTGCCAAAACAGCCGGCAGGTGCCTTGGACTATGTATTTCCGGGCGATGCATTGATTACTAATTTTTTTCTTCGCGTTTTGGATGAAGTTGTAAAGTAGCTTTTCTTAGAATCTGACGGGCTCGTATGGCTGCAGATGACCTTTCATTGGATGATTATATCAAGCCATGTGCAGGCATGCTCCTAACATTAAGTTTAATTACAGAGAGAACAATAGCTGGGCAACAGTGACAACATCCAGCTGAAAGCTGAAATGCTTATCTGTGACAGATGGCCGATGGGCCTGTGAAGCTCTGAAGTGAAGAAGCAGCACAAGTAGCCCCACCTACTCAAAATCTGGTTTAGATAATGGGAAACCACTTCATGCAGGCACCAGGACATAAGTCGTCGGGGCGAGGTCCAGCCCAGAAGAAGAATAATTATGACGATGATGATACAATAGTAAACTCACCATCTGAGGCATCCAGCACATCATGAAGAGCACGGAGAGTGTGGCCATAAGGCGGCTGAAAGCGACCTCCTCGGCGGTGGCGGCGTTGTGGTGCGCGGGGGGCGCGGGTCCGGCGCGCGCGCGCTGTCGGCAGCTGGACTTGCTGACGCGCCGCACCACGGGCGCCGAGCCGCGCGGCGCGCTGATGGCGTACAGCGCGCGGATCACCGCCAGGTTGCAGTACACCAGCACGACGCACAGCAGCGTGCCTGCGACACAATGTCGCGCGTTACATGTGGCTTGTGAACAGTATGTGATCTCTATAAACTGTAGTCAGATGCTTTAGGTTAGTTAGAAGAGCTGGTCAATTTCTGAATTGAGTACCTATTTAGATGCCGACAGATTTCCAGTAGATTTGTTGACTATTATATTTAACTTTAAATTCATATTTCTGAAATCAGGGGATTAGTAGTTTGGTTTCTTATTTCTGCAACTTGATTTCGACTTTATCTGCGTACTACTAAGCCTGAACCTCGTACCTGAAGTGCCACAACATAAAATTGTTGGTACCTATCTCTAGCTCAAACATTCATACAAATAATAAACGAATAGAACCGACCTTTCTTTTATTAGCCCTTCATGTGCCTTTGTGTCAATACGGCCATTGAGATCGTCTGAGCCATACCTAAGTACAGACGAGGTCGATCAGACACGCGCTCGCCACACCGCCGATATTATGCTAGGAGAGTGCCGAACTGAGCCATACCTAAGCACAGACGAGGTCTATCAGACACGCACTCGCCACACCGCCGATATTATGCCAGGAGAGTGCCGAACTGAGCCATACCTAAGTACAGACGAGTTCTATCAGACACGCACTCGCCACACCGCCGATATTATGCTAGGAGAGTGCCGAACTGAGCCATACCTAAGTACAGACGAGGTCGATCAGACACGCACTCGCCACACCGCCGATATTATGCTAGGAGAGTGCCGAACTGAGCCATACCTAAGTACAGACGAGGTCGATCAGACATGCACTCGCCACATCGCCGATATTATGCTAGGAGAGTGCCGAACTGAGCCATATCTAAGTACAGACGAGGTCTATCAGACACGCACTCGCCACACCGCCGATATTATGCTAGGAGAGTGCCGAACTGAGCCATACCTAAGTACAGACGAGGTCTATCAGACACGCACTCGCCACACCGCCGATATTATGCTAGGAGAGTACCGAACTGAGCCATACCTAAGTACTGACGAGGTCGATCAGACACGCACTGGCCACACCGCCGATATTATGCTAGGAGAGTGCCGAACTGAGCCATACCTAAGTACAGACGAGGTCTATCAGACACGCACTCGCCACACCGCCGATATTATGCTAGGAGAGTGCCGAACTGAGCCATACCTAAGTACAGACGAGGTCGATCAGACATGCACTCGCCACATCGCCGATATTATGCTAGGAGAGTGCCGAACTGAGCCATATCTAAGTACAGACGAGGTCTATCAGACACGCACTCGCCACACCGCCGATATTATGCTAGGAGAGTGCCGAACTGAGCCATACCTAAGTACAGACGAGGTCTATCAGACACGCACTCGCCACACCGCCGATATTATGCTAGGAGAGTGCCGAACTGAGCCATACGTAAGTACAGACGAGGTCGATCAGACATGCACTCGCCACACCGGCCGATATTATGCTAGGAGAGTGCCGAACTGAGCCATACCTAAGTACAGACGAGGTCTATCAGACACGCACTCGCCACACCGCCGATATTATGCTAGGAGAGTGCCGAACTGAGCCATACTTAAGTACAGACGAGGTCGATCAGACACGCACTCGCCACACCGCCGATATTATGCTAGGAGAGTGCCGAACTAGGCACACTGCCAGAAAGTGCGCAATACATGGCATGGAAATGTAATTGTCGCACTTAATTATGTAAACCGCAATTTGCTAATGAGGTGAGTACAAGTCAGCTGGATGGTTCATGTAAGTGTTGGTTCGGTACAGAAGACGTGCTTGTTGACTTTTGTGGCTTTTTGCTATTTTAATTAAGTTTCAGCGAGTTATGCTATATGCTTATGCATGACTGCTTGAGTTATTTCAAAACGAATGTAATTATGATTTTGTAGTCTTCTTGCCACGTTACGGCTCCGCTGGAGTAAGATCAAAGTCAAGGGTCGGTGTCTTTCGCTGAGGAACATTCTTGCTGCTCTAGAGACAACGGCAGAACAATGTTTATCTTTTTGACTGATAGACCTTGAAAATTCAAAAATGCCTGTAAATGATCTATTAACCCCCGACGCAAAAACGACGGGGTGTTATTAAGTTTGACGTGTCTGTGATGGAATGAGTGTCTGTCTGGGGCATCTAGCTCCCGAACGGATGAACCGATTTTGATTTTGTTCGAAAGGTGAATTAGTCGGGAGTCTTCTTAGCATGTTTGATGAAATCGGTCCAAGATGGCCGCCGCCACAAAATGATGGATTACATATTTTTTCACAGCTCCCTCAATATGGGTATCAAATGAAAGGGCTTGACTGGTAGAATACAAAATGGCAAATTATTATTTTTTTTCACAACTCACTCAATATTGGTATAAAATTGCTTGGCTTGACTAGTAGAATAATGAAGGTACACGAAAAAATTGAAAGGGAATGAGGAATATTAACTTACTCGTAATTTTCACCAACACCATTTTCACCATTTTATCAGTGTTTTTTAAACACTGATAAACTAAAAAAAACTTAAAAGATTTTGATTTCGGACTAAGAACAGTGATCCCTGAATGGTGTGTGTAGCTCACCGAAGGCGACGTAGAAGATGGCGTAGGCGAGGTCGGCGGGCTTCTCCGCGTTGCGATAGCGCACGCAGCGGTGCGCCTCCTCGTCGTAGTAGCGGCCCACGCCCAGGATGGGCGCGCACGTCAGCAGCGCCGCCCAGAACCACGAGCCCAGCAGCGCCGAGCGGATCACGTAGTACGTCACTTGCTGGAACCAGGAGCGCGCGCGTTATGAGACACGTCTGGACTATCATAATCATACAATTTTAAACAACAATACCATAAATTGTCTGCCCGCGGGCTGTATCTCAAGAACAATACCTAATGGGAACCTAGACGGTTGAAATTTTCACGAATTCAGTACCTATGTCTATTGCCGCTACAACAACAAATACAAAAACCGGCTAAGTGCGAGTCGGCCTCGCCCACCGAGGGTAGCTACTAAATAATTACAACTATATTTTTTTATGATTAATTGGTATTACCTACTTGCCAATACATCGTTTGCACTCAACGCAAACAGACGTGCTCATCAATGTACTAATTATATATAATAAATTAACAATTGCATAAATAGTGACCTACTTTTTTGTTTAGTGTACTCACTAGCGTGTTTGACTAATACAATTTATAAGTGCTGTTTAGTCAAATATGGACTGATTTGATTATATAAGTATCATAATCTGAAATATGGAAGGCAGCCCCTTTAACCGGAGTGGGTTGACGCGTCGCAGCCCTCCCCAACACAGCCCCAACCAGCAAGACGTGACCAAGCCGTAGGAAACGAGGAAATGGAGGCAGTTTCGACTCCCGAGATTCAGAACTGGATGACCTCTATTGAGCAGTGTTTGAATGAGGTATGTGCAATTGCTTCTGATGGGAAGTTAAATTCTGAGCAGAAGCTAAAAATAAGCACTTTTTGCCGTAAAGTTGGACATGGAGTATCGCAAATGGCTGTTCAATACCAGTCCCTTAAGCAATATGCCTATAAGACCCACAACTTCCTGAACAAATTGAATGAAGACCGCAACCTTAAGGACTACGTAATGGAGATGAACCGGACCATTAAGGAGTCCTGTGCAAGGCAATAAACAAGAACAACATCGTTTGCAGATATGGTGAAGAAGGGGACCAACAGCTTTGTTCGACCAAATTCCTTTAGCTCCGTGGCGATTTTTCCTAGCGACAATTCTAAGACCTGTGACGAAACCAAGAACATAGTCCAACAAATTATTTGCCCTGGCGACATGAAACTGAAAGTCAGAAGTGTGCGCAAAATAGGAAAAGGAGGACTCATAATCAGCACGGAGACTAAGGAAGACCTGGAAAGAAGCTCAAACAAACTGTCCAATCGGCTTCGTCAGCTCTCACCGTTGATGAACCTAGAAAGCGCAAACCACGCATAATAGTTATAGGAGTCCCTGCATCTATGGCTGAAAATGAGGTCTTTAAATTTATTGATGAACAAAACTTGGCCGAAAAACTGCCCACTATCTCTAGAGAAAAATTTTTGACCTCAATCAAGTTAAGCCACAAATCCGGCAGAAAGACTGCAGAGAAATGTAACTATATCATAAACGTTCCAGCAACTATTCGGAAGGCTCTCATCACACAGGATAGATTATTCATAAATTAGACTTCTTGCCCGGTTCGAGATTTCACACTGGTAACGAGATGTTACAAATGCCAGCAGTACGGTCTTGCAGCTAAGACATGCAAGGTAGCTTCCCCTACATGTGGACACTGCGGTGAAGAAGGCCACACCATTCAAGATTGCCTCAAAAAAGCCGTTGCGCCAAGATGTGCAACGTGTTTGCGCTTCAAAAAACCAGCCAACCACAAGACGGGAGACCAAGAGTGTCCGGCTAAAAAAGCTGCCGAAAACAGGTACCTAAACTCGGTTGACTATGAAGGCGCCTAAGAGCGCCACATATTTGTTTATATTTTAGACTTAACTCACTGTTCACATTCTTCTTTTACTATTATGGATAATAATTTAATTACTGATATAGATAACACATTTGTGCCTGATGCAAAGACATGCCAGGTTGAGGACTGCATACAATATCTTTCCGATTATAAAAAGTCACTAACCATACTAACACAAAACATTGGCAGTATTTTTAAGAATATCGATAGCTTCAACATTTTTCTAAGTAGACTTAATTTTGATTGTGATGTGATGGTTCTAACCGAATGCTGGCTGTCTGATCGTCTGGAGAACCTCCCAGTAATGCCAGGGTACAACTTATTGTATACCAAGCTAAATAGCAACCAAAATGCTGGTGTGGTGGTCTATTCAAAGGAATCATTAATGGTCACAGTGGAAGAACCTACTCTTCAAGACTGTATGAGTAATTGTTTGATCATCAAAATTGGTACAACTACAGCAATAATTGCTATTTATAGATCCCCTTCCGCTAGAAACTTGGATTCTTTTAACGCTGCCTTAAACCAATTTTTTCTAGACCTAAGCTCATTCAATAATGTCATACTAACAGGTGACATAAATATAAACATAAACTCTGATAACTGCGATGCAGAGACGCAAGAGTATCTTAACATCTGTTCATTTCATGGTTTTCTACCTGCGCACACCTTGCCCACACATAATAGCGGTTCCTGCCTCGATCACATGATCATGAAATTCAGTTTATCGTATGTTACGCTTGTTACTAATCCAACAATTACTGACCATCACGCTGTTCTACTAACCCTAAACTTAATGCTGCCTAAGCTGAATCGCTCCCAGACCAAAACACAATTAAATACAAACAAACTCGAATATGATTTATGCAAACTTGACTTTAGCCCAGTTTACAATACTGCTGACGCAAATTTTGCTTTATCGTATTTAATAAAACATGTGCAATTAGCAATATTACGTAACACTACTGTTATTAGAACAAACAAGAAACTTAATAATATTAAACCTTGGATCACTCCTGGCCTGATTCGGTGTATAAGACACAGAGACAAACTTCATCAAACATCTAGGAGAAACCCAGGTAATAGTATTATTCAAACCACTTACAAAAGATACAGAAATTTTTGTAACAATCTCATAAAGAATTTAAAAAGGAATTACGATGAAAATGAATTAAATAAAGCAGGAAACAATAGCAAGCAACTATGGAAACATATTAAAAACGTCACTTATATGTCAAAACAGCGTGAATTAAATTCGAGTTTATTGTTAACTAATAGTTCACCTCTTTCATCCGCCAACCATGTCAATAACTTTTTCGTGAATGTTGGGAAAACTCTTGCCGAACAGATTCCTCAGCATTACAGTGATCAACCACCTTCCCATGAATTGAATAATAACCGCGCACTGCAATCTTTCGGATTGCTGGACACTGACGAGGACGAAATAACACGAGTTATTAGTGGACTAAAAGATGACTGTGCTGCTGGATGGGATAATATTAACAGTAAGATCCTTAAACAATTCAAGCATTTCCTGGTACCTCCCTTAACCCATATATTTCGTATCTGTTTTTCTGAAGGCATTTTTCATAAATACCTAAAAAAGGCAGTTATAGTACCTATATTTAAATCCGGGAACAAACACTTAGTTAATAATTATAGGCCAATATCGTTACTCTCATCAATTTCTAAAATACTTGAGAAAATTGTAAATAGCAGGCTAGTTAACTATTTAGAAAAAAATAATTTACTATCATCTACACAATTTTTTTTTAGAGCCATATTATCCACAGCCGATGCGGTGCACCTCCTGACCAATTATGTCACAGAGGAACTTGGCAAAGGAAATCAGACTTTGGGGGTCTTCCTTGATCTAGCGAAAGCTTTTGACACAGTGTCTGTTTCTATGCTCCTAAACAAATTAGAGACCAAGGGAATAAGGGGAACCCCGCTGAAACTCTTTGCTGACTACCTAGATGACAGATATCAATGTGTTAGAATAGACAATATCACGAGCGATGAGCAAAAACTGGTTTTGGTGTTCCCCAGGGCAGCATTTTGGCCCCAACCCTTTTTCTCGTTTATATAAATGATTTGTGCAATTTGAACCTACAACATGGCAAAATTATTTCATATGCTGACGACACGGCCTTAGTATTTACCGCTAAAACTAGTAAAGAATTGTACGAATACGCTCAATTAGGTTTCAATACTGTGACTAACTGGCTTCATAGCAATTTACTAACGTTAAATGCTGACAAGACAAAATATATCCAGTTCTCCATGCGCAAGCCTCAAATTAACATTTCTCATCCTCATCTGTTTGCTCATAAATGTGCACCCCACACAATCAGTACATGTGACTGTCCTTTTATCCTCCAAACATCCAACATTAAATATCTCGGAGTAATAATAGACGATACTCTCTCTTTTAGACCACATATTGAGAGTCTGGTTAAAAGAGTGCGCAAATTAATCTATGTCTTTAAAAAACTACGAGCTATTGCGGACCCTAAAGTAATTACACAAGTTTATTTGGCTCTAGGGCAATCTGTAATCCAGTACTGTATCGCTTCATGGGGTGGAGCAGCCAAAACTCACTTACTCCCTCTTGAAAGAGCTCAGAGAGCTATTTTTAAAGTAGCCAATTTCCATCCCTTTCTCTATCCCACAGATCTTCTGTACAAAATCTGCAACGTACTGACTGTTCGCCAGCTTTTCATTATGTAACTGGTATTAAAACAGCACACCATGCTCACTTACAACACCGAAAAAACTAATAAGAGACGGAATGATATTGTCTGCGAGTCTACTTCATTTTCAAAATATGCTTTTGTAAAAAGATTTTTTTAATTTTTAGGTCCATTTCTATACAATAGACTAAATAAGGAACGAAGTATCTATAAGTTAAATTACTATAGCTGTAAAAAGACAATTGTGCAATATTTATTAAGCATCTCGTACGTAGAGACAGAAGACCTTCTTTTTGTGTGTAAATAAAATGTGATGTGTCCCTTAATTTTAAGTTTTTAATTTAGGTTATTGATAAATTGTTATTTTATTATTGATATTTACATAAACACTATCTAGCCTGAAACACAGGTTTTAACCTAGTTCAGGCAAATCAGCAACTGTGTTCTGTAAAAAAAAAAATATTGTAAAATATTTTATTGTAAATGTGCCCTGTTTTATAAATAAACGATATTATTATTATTATATATTATATTATTATTATTAAACGTGATTCTAGGTGAAAGGGAACTACCATAATAGGTTTTCGATCCAAAACCTATAGGGTACTTCTGTTTAACCTAGAATCGTCAATTTTGGTAAAAAGCAAAGACTTACAGCAAAGCGAAAATTCCGAAAAATAAAAAAAAAGTTGAAAATTAGGGTATATGGCACTTACAATTTTTCACGAAATACTCAATACTTTAGGTGTTAAACATTTTAGAAGTAACAACCATGGGACCCTGTCGGGCACAGTCGGGCACAGCAAACGTAACATGTGGAGATGAGGACCTAACATTTAACTTATTCTAAAATTATTTTTGTCTATTCTATGCAGGTTTCGATGACTTTTTGCCCATATTATACACATTATAGGGACTATAGATCTCAGTATCTGGTATAAATGTCAACTTGCTAGCTCCACCCATTTCTGAGAAAATCGGTGGTGGCACACGGACACACAGATGGACATTCAAGAGAGTGATCTTATAAGTTTTCCTATTTTACCTTTTGGTACCGAACCCTAAAAATAAGGTTTATGGTACGGAACCCTTCGTGTGCGACTCCAACTAGCACTTAACCGGTTTTTATCTCAATACAATGTAAATTACAACTAAAGGACTGTGGGTGTACTGTAGAGATACCTCAGCCTAACACTAACAACATTCGGAGGCTGAAGGTGTTCAACAATATTAAGCTTTGCGGTGAGGTGGAGCGTGGAGCGTGGAGCGTGGAGCGTGGAGAGAGCATGACTGAACTCGCGTTCTAATCTTGTTTGTACATATGGATTGACAGCTCACTTCATGTTACTCGGTGCGATGTTTACAGAAGCGCACTGCAGTGTTGTTCAGAACTTCAGACCATGTCTCCCCAATACGGATCAGTAGCACGCACAGCGCTCTTTTGATGTCCCATAGCAGTCGTGGTAGTGATGGTTGTGATGACAAGTTTTTTCTCATCTATTTTTTGTTTTCATTACGTGTTACATCTACTATGATTTATTAATTATACGCCTATCTCATTCAATTATTTGCATTGTTATTGTAGTTTCTTTATAGGGTTCCGTACCTCAAAAGGAAAAAAACAGAACCCTTATAAGATATCTTGTGTTTGAGCAGATCAAAAATATATGTTGGAATAAGAATGTGTTACAACTGTGACCAGTATACTTAGGTAGAGCCATGAACACTTTAGACCCGTAATCGTAACGTGGTTGTAGGTTTTCCATCTTCATGTTCGAATTTTTTTTGATTTTTCTAAAGTAAACAGTTCATGCAGAACCGTGGTTTGGATACCCAAGTTCATCTGTACGGGTTTTATAGGTACTGCTACCAATATAGTTACCTATTTAATTATGTTTTTGACTTTCTCGGGTCCCTAGAGACCCGGTCCTTTGGTAGGCGTACGAGGGGCCGAAGCCAACTCACAGAGGCCTCTTTAGATATTTCAAATGGAATGGGACAATAATAATAATATTTAATAATTATTAACAGAATCAATAAGATACTTTTTCAATAATAGAAATAAGAAAAACTTCGCAATGACAAAGCAAAAACGACCCAGTATTCCATCACTCAAACAATATCTGTCGCGGCCCAAACTGTGTTAATATCGTGTAAAGTATCGTTACGGACCCATCAGCTGCGCCGACAGTATCAATATCATCTCATAATACTTATTATATGTCTCGGTATGAGCATAGTTTTCCTGTCCTTCCACTGGTTGGGAATTCCTTTCAAACTTGTTATGTACTAACAATATTCTCGGTCAGCGCTAGCCTGCTGCGCTGCGCCTGCGCAGTTATTAAGTCATACACTACGACCGGCCATTAGTGTCACAAAAAAATTGATCACTTGAAAGGTGGCACTTTTTAAGTGCATTCAGTTTTATTACATGCAGAGACAGTTTGGTGTTAATATAATCGTTCTGCATAGGTTCATACTCTTCATGCATTTAGATTTGTAGTTCTTCTGTGAATTTTTTAATATTACCTATATCGTATTAATGTATTTGACTTGGAACCTCAAAGATCTCTTCGGTTACTTACCTGTCCTGTATATATAAATTATGAAACGTTTTCGAAATAGGACGAACAGATACCTGCCTCACCTATCTCCCGTCGAATTAGAAAGTCTAATGACGAATATTGGCGATGATAGCCACTCCATCGACCTATTTCGTGGTTGCACAATATTACGTCAAACTATCTAACCAAGCAGAATATTTGGTTTGCAAGTATTAACTCCTTGTTTAACATTTTCTATTGCTAACATTTGGAACCTTTTTATTTATGTATGCAGACTGGCTGTCAGGCTCTACTGACTACAACCCACCCGTGTTCCTCCTAATGCCCTTTGCGATCCAGGGCCGTGGTGACTTTTTTTGACCAAATTCCGCAACCCTGGCAGGCACTGGCCCTAGCGGGCCCCTTCTTCTATACTGCCACCTCTTTGAGGCGCATGGAACACAACGCGCCGTCGACCCGGGAACATTCAGAACCAGTGACAATTTGTGACTAATTTTTTCAACGACACCCTTATGTCGTAATGTTCTAATTTTCTCTGGCAGCGAACAGTCAATGAAGAGTTTTAGACATGTTTGTGTTAAATTTAAAATTTTGAGGAGCTCGTGGCTAAATAATAACAGCCGCACGGGTCGATCTTGAAGGTTAAGCAACGCTTGCCAAGGTTGGTCTGTGGATGGGTGACCGTCTTAACATAACGAGTTTCTTCCGTGCCTCGGAAAGCACTTTAAGCCGTTGATCCCGGCTGTCATTTGTAGATCATTGGCAGTCGTTACGGATTGTCAGAAGCCAGTAAATCTGACTCCAGTCTTGCCAAGAAGTACCGTGTTACCCAGTTAATGGGTTGTGGAGGTCTGGTATCCAGCTGAATCCGGTTTGACTGGAAGCCGACCCCAATGTAGTTGGGAAAAGGCTAGGCAGATGATGATGATGTGTTAAATTTAAAAATCAATTTTAATTTCCATTTATGACTGCTGCTTCATGTAAGTTCTAAGAGCAGTGTTTCCTCGTCACACATGGATTACAAAGTAAGATGTTTGCTTGTGCGTGCGTGGTCGACCTATGCAGTGGTACGAGCATGTATCCAGGTTAGCTATTCTAATGTTCGGGTGCGGCGCGCGGCGTCCCAAGGCCACGTATCAACTGATTCATTTTGTTGCTCTCAGATAATAGGCCAGTGCCCAGTCATACAAAACATTTTAGGACGCAGTATTTTGCACCATTCTGGTTTTTTGGGATGTTATTAGGGTAGATGCCAGTAGTGTACACCAATAGTAACTTTTAAGAGTTAAGCTAGGAGAATTACGCATAAATCTTAAAAATGACCGAAAATTAAGAAGTTTTTTGAGCACCAAGCACAGCACAGATTTTCATAAATATTGGGAGGACACTACTGACATCTATCCTAACGACCGCCCAAACACTCAGGATGAAACAATTTTCTGAACCTCTGTCTGCGGTGACTGGCCAAGACTTCGACGTGGATTTACTATTTATTTCCTTATTTGTTTGATGTAGATAATTTCGCTACAATACTTCCATTGTCCTTTTCAATACCTCTCCCGAAGTTTTAGCTACGGAATACCTCAAGGCAGCGTTATGGGACCTAGATTAATTACGTGCAAAAAATGTTCATATTTTTATCGGTTGCTGCTGTCAGAATAAGTTCAGGTCCATGATCCACGTTTACCAAAAGCAAATACTATAGAGCAGAAGCGCCAGCCGCCACATTACTACTTGCAGACGTTTCCCAGGTCGAACAGGACAAAGAGTAATAAATTGGTTTTCCCCTTTTGGAATTTCTCATTAACAGATCAGAGTCTGGTACTAGATTCATCTGTGATTACCACAAAACTGGAGAGAAATAAGTTCCTTCAGTAAGTTAACTTTGTGCACCTTACGGTTCACTAAGACAATTACAACCAAAACATAGTGTGTTGAAAATGTAGCGTTAGTTTGGATGCACGATCGCACGTCTGACGTCACTCATGTGCCCGGCAGGGCGCGGGCGCGGCCGTCGCGGGGCGGTCGGCAGTGACACTCGCGCTGTAATGACTTGGCGGACACCGGTGTACCGCCGACACAATGCCCAAACGTTGCGCCGGTGCCGGTGACGCGTCAGGCCTCAGGCGTGCTAGTGTGGGACGGATTTTTTACATGCATCGACAAGTACTTAGTCAATCGTTAATTTTGCGGAGTGGTCATATAATTATAAATTTAGTGAGACTGTGTTATTATAGCGACGGGTGTTGCACGATAACGTCAAATTATTTGCCTTGCAAACCTAACCTAAAGTACTTAAGTTATTCTAAACCGCGAGTGGCTCCCTTCGGCCTCCGCTGTTAGGTGCAGGTCGCGCAGTCAAAATGGGGTTCCAAATTCGAATCAAATTATTGCCCGGCGGGTTATAATGAAATTCACACACAGTTTTCTTGTAGTTGGTGAGTAAATTAATAAGGGATAAAGGCAGTGAAAGTAAATTGTGTTCACTTGATAAAGGTTTGCGTTTTTAATCGTTTTTGTAGGGATCACTGGTCTGAAAACAAAGATTTTATTTATGAGTAATCTACTATTAGACTTTGACTTATTTCTGTATTTTAATGTCTTATATGAATATGGCTAAACTGAGATGAGTACTTTTTCTTTCTTTGAGACTAAGTTTTGGGGCAGTAACATCGTCTGCCTAGCCTTTTCTCAACTATATTGGGGTCGGCTTCCAGTCAAACCGGATTTAGCTGAATACCAGTATTTTACTCGGAGCGGCTGCCTACCAGACCTCCACAACCCAGTAACTGGGTAACATGGTACTTCATGGCAAGACTGGCTTCTGACTAACCGTAACGACTGCCAAAGATCTACAAATGACAGCCGGGACTTAACGTGCTTTCCGAGGCACGGAGGAAACTCGTTACGTGGGACAGTAACATGACGAGTAGTATACCTTTACAGGATGATAGCCAATCGAGAATTCAAGAAGAGGAGAACGTTGCTTCTTGTCTTCGGATTCATTCTGAAAAAGCTCCGAGGTGATAAGCTCCAAGTATAGCGATACACGAAGACTAGTAGTAGACAACCAAGGTGAGGAAAATTGAAGAGGACGTTCTTGAGCACCTATCCTGAGTCAGCTCAGCAGGTTGCAGAATAACTTACGATTAGGAATCTCCCGCATACCTACGGAAATATATGATGTTCCGTAATATAGTAAAATGTTCATCAAATGTTCTTCTGTCCCGATTACATAACATTAGCCAAAAAGAAGAGATAAAAAAAAATCTGTAAGTTAATCTTAGTCCGTTATAATTTCAGCATTTCTTTGTTTGTTTTCCTCCCAACATTCCTGAATCAATTCTGTGACCTAAAAATATCGATTTGAACTCGAAATCACATAAATCTCTTCCAGAGAGTTTAAAAATAACTCTTTATTATGTTGGAGGAAAGTGCTATCTGTGATAGAGCACGCTATGTTTCACAGCCGCAGATAAAGTTATTGTCGTATGTGTAGGTATAAGTCTCAAGTACTAACGCATTGTGAAGAAAACTTTAAATGATGTCTCAATACCACAGGAATACAATACTTAAACTCCCAAACGTTAGCTAGTACGTACTACGTGTTGTACCGGGTTAAATTAAATGAATCCCACCTTAATACCCGCCACCTATTTGCCCCACCTAATTTCGTACTCTTTATGCCCCACCTGCACGTGGCAAATGTCAGAGCGGTCCGAGAAGTAATAAAATTAAAAGCTGATCTCGAGTCAAGCGATACGAAACGAGGAACAATTAAATGGGTACGATCTACATAAACAATAAGCTCTATAACTAGCAGTAATTTATATGTAATAGCTAAGACTTGATATTTTTAATTTCATCGTTAATTTGTCACCTGTCACATCTGGAGGGTTTCAGAGTTGAAGGTTTTTAAGGATGGGAAATCATTAAATGACTCCTTCTGCTCTGAGTGGAGTGGAAGAGAGTGTCAGACTCTTAAGGTGGTTGCGCCAGGTAGCCCGCGAAATTCAAATATTTTTATGTTTATTGCATTTTGCCGCTCAGTGTGAAGCTGTATGTTGAACAAAATACGATTCGCGGCCGTAATGCGTATTCATTTAAAGAATTATAAACATTTTAATTATAAATATAGCCCTCTAAGTTCATGAAGCCCTTCAGAATGGTTATATTTCATGAATAAGTCATTATATAGGGCTTCATCAAAATTACTCCTGGGACAAAAATAATAATGTAGTTGTATTATTACATTATGTCCTAATCCAGGACACGATCTACGCGAGTGCCTTGTTTCATCTAACTCCGTTCAGCCGCTAAAACGTGAAGGGTCACTGACAAACAGACTTACAATCGCATTAACATTAACAAGTATGAACAGCAAATAAAAATAGTAACATTGTTACACGTTATGTAGCTGCTCGTACTAAAAGCTCCATTAGATCGCGAAATGATTTAAATCCGCTTCAGCCACTTGACGTATGGACAGCGATCAGCGATGCGTTTGAGCTGGCTTAGCGAATAGCGCTGCAGCGTGTTGATGTTAGCTGCCAGAGTTATTGCTACACTTACAGAACACGATTATTTGGAGAAAAATGGCGTTTGTTATTATTTTAATACTTTAGTGTCTCGATTATTTTAGGAAAGTTTACGTGGATCATGGTGACGAGCATTTTGGTACCGATCTACAGATTTACTGATGCAGTTGATAAAAGGTCGTTTCAAGAAGATCAAGATCTTAAAAAAACAGTAACTATCTTTGCACCGCGGCTTGTCGCGGCCATAGGAACTGTATATTTTCCCGGTATAAAGTTAAAAAAAAAGAAAAAAAACTAAGTCCGCCCATGTACTTACAATTACATACCAACTAAACATTTTATTAGATGAGCTATGCAGACAAACTAATTTGTTCAAAAACTGTTCTGGATTCCAGTCGGTAATTTATTGAGGAAAAATGAAGTGTTGAGGCCAACTCTACTTATTAACCAGAAAAAACAAAAAAAAAAAAAATTACAAAAAATATATTTTAAATGTCTTTAAAATTCAAAATTACAATTTACGAAAAGTGGCTAATCATAAACTTTTGATCCAGACTTACAGGGCGCTGTTTGAATGCCTAATTAGGTATTGTGTATGTGCTTGGGGTGGTGCTAGAAAATCGTTGCTTATTGCTGCCGAACGGGCTCAACGGGCTCAACGGGCTCAACGGGCAGTACTCAAAGTGCTCATGTACCTGCCATTCCGGCACGGAACTACGTCGCTGTACGAGAGGGCTAATGTGCTATCGGTTAGGAAACTGTATATTTTTGAACTAATTAATAGATCGTTCCTACTCTTCCTGTACTGTCCAAGAGAGTTGAATGGTACCCTGTGCCCCGACATAAAACATCAGCTGCACAAAGACATTTTATTGTACTAGCTCCTCGCATTTATAACATTATTAATAAAAATTCAAAGTTAGGAAACTTAGCTTAAATCAGCTTAAAAAGTTATAATGCCTTAGCTAAAAAAATTGGACTATGACGCCACAGAAAACCTTATTAACTTGTTATGAAGAGAAACATTAATACTCTCCCTCACACACACACATACCCCCTCACACACACATCCCTCCCCTTCCCTTCCCTTATTCCTTACACATTCACAACGCTACACACAACTAACACGTGCGAGCACATGTTGCCCGCCCACACAATACAAAAATTATGCACGTTAGTTTACTTTTAATTTTATTTTTTACATATTTGTTTTCTTTAGTGCTTTTGTTTGTCTCTGTAATCTTTGTATGTCATAACGTAAATAACATGTAACATTGTTAGGGGAAGACACTACTCCTGTAATACACTAGCGCAGGAGCTAGGGAATTCATAAAATGTATGTATAATTTATGTCATAAAGATTATTATTATTATTATTTTATTCCTTAATTTGTTTACTGACTTGCAATACAAAAGAAATAATTTGGTTTTGTTACTTTTTTAAAATATGCATTATTTTTACGATAACTAATTAAAAACACGAGTAGCGGAGTGGCACGTGGAGGTGTAGTTTTAGCTCCGGTTGTATGCACAATGTCATTGGGATGCAACCGGAGCTAAAACATTATTCCGCTGCCAAATACATTGTCAGTTTACGACATGGTCGATAAATGGCGTTTCACTGATAACGCATTTTTCTGAATCGCGGTGTTAATATTTTCCGTTGGAGAACGACCCTCACACGATATTTAAACAGCGCAGCGTTGTAGTTCGTTAGAGGTATAGTTTCAGTTTCTCAAAGGTCTTCAACAGTATCTGCTAGGGTCCAAATTCGTAAAATCTCTGATTTGTTCTGTTTCGTTAATTGTGCATTAAGCATTTATCGTAGAACTGTTTTGAACTGATTCGGTGCTTGCGAAGTATAGGACGGTTCGACTTGCGGATCTGGCCTGTAGGGTTCCGTACCAAAGGTGCTGATGGGACCCTACTATATTAAGCCTTCGCGATAGATTCTTAGCTCGGAAAAACTGTGAGACTTGATTCCTGAACTATTGAGAATACGCAGCTACAAAGTACGGAACCCTCGGTGCGCGAGTCCGACTCAGTCTTGACAGGTTTTTTTTTATTTGTGATGGGTTTGCTCTTGACTCTAGTCTATGTCAGAGATGACAGAGACAAAGTCTACGATGGAGCGAGCTTACTCAGGAGCCTGATCACTCTAACTTTGAAGAGATTAGAGTTGTAAGCATTTGGAAACACAGACGCAAGCAGCGAGTTCCACTCCTTTGCTGTGCGCATTATAAAACACGTTTGGAAACGCTTAGTGCGAATTGTTGAACAAGGTAGGGATAGTACGATGCATTGCGTCTGGATGTCCGATGGGAAGGCGGTCGGTGGGATGAGGTTGTAAATTTCTTGGGCACACTCACCGAAGTACAATCTGTAGAAGACCGACAAGCAGACAACCTTACGGCGATGAGCCAAACTATGTAGCTTGGCATCCACCAGTGAACGATTTCACCGATGAACGCAGAGCTAAGAGGCTCTGCGTTCCATCGATTCAATCACGGCAAGCTGATACTTAGCTGAGCCAAAGGTGGCTACAATACTACATGCAGGATCGGACTTGTGCTTTGTATAAGGTTAAAAGCTGTCCAGAAGTAGTGAAGTGTGAAGTATCGCTTCCTATTATCCCTTATCCTATTTAGGATGCCCAGCTGTTTTGCCACAGTTTGGTCAAAACGATTCCTTTTTGCGGTAAAAAGACACGCCTGTGTTTTGGTGACGTTAAAAGTGACCAGATTGTCGTCACCCTGCTGGGAGACAAGGCTTAAAGTCAAATTTGTCCACTCTACCATGGCCTCTCTCAAGAAACGAACTTCAACCCCACTGGTTGTTGTGCTGGACAATAATCTCTCTGAAACCGTACTGTCATCTGCGTACTCAATAAGACCAGGCTGAAGTAGGTCATTGATGTGCATTAGGAAAAGAGTTGCAGAGAGAACCGACCCCTGAGAAACTCCGGCATCAATAGCCATGAGTCAGAGGAGCAGCCGTCAACGACTACTCGGATCGACCGTTTACTTAGGGTGTCTGATATCCAGCTACAAAATCCTTTTCTTCCTTCATTAAATCTAAGACTTACTCGTATAATAGGTATAATGTTCCTCGCATCACTTTTTAAAGCATTCTAATGCCGAATGCTTTAAAAAGTGATGTATTATTTTAGCTATACTAACTAGTGGTTAGTAAGTATAACTAAAATAGTGTATAAACAAAAAATAAAACACTAGAGCAAAAAGATTGACATTTCAAAATGGTGTCGTTAGTTCTTCTTTTGGCTATCGGGCCAGGTAAGTTTGTGGCACTATAAGCAGTTGTTTACATTTTCCTAAATGTCAATCTCGTTCATATTCTTATCCTGTGTGACGAGGAAAATGGAAGCAATGGACTTATGTAGGAGATGGCAAGCAGACGTTCCCATTGCATTGTCTGTATTGTCCCTATTTGTCGTGTAGTGTTGACGTCAAGAGCGCCCTCGCGCGGCAGGTGGTCGCGAACAATGTGCCATTTCTGCCTCCCGATCGTGTTGGTGACATGGTACTTACGGCAGCCAGTCGCTACTCATAACTGTTATGTCCACGATCTCTATTTGGTACTGTTGATAACAATAGGATAAACTGTCCGCTGGAACTCCGTATGTATCGTGGGCGGACCATTCCCACAAATTAACTGCCTCCATTTCATATTTCAGCACGTTGATATTATCTAGAATGTGTCAGAGACGATTGCTTTCACTTAATTTCTATTACCCGGTACTTAATAAAAGTAATTGTTCCTAGAACACAAACATTGTGACGTGGGTATCGTAGCAAGGGGAGGCAAGTAGACCATTCATTTAGAAAAGTCAAAGTTAACAAGCTGTAATTGATATCGACCGCCACGCAGACACACCTCACACTGTTCACCCAAACAACAACCAAAACAACGACATTAAATTGTTATTTCACTCGTATAGGTAGCTAATAACAGTTTGCGAGATGAATAGAACGATCATAACATGAAATGTTACGTTAACAAGCATGTGAATCGTCGATGCACGATGGGGGGTTCTGCCGCGAGTAGTCGCAGCTAAAAATAATTGTATTGATTTGATGGATTCGACGAGATGAGCTGTTGAGCTGTCAGTGGAATGGACGAGAGCAGCGGGCTGTGGCCGGAGATATTGCACCGACAACGGACGACTGAGCGCAGACGACAAGGAAAAACCAAAGCCTTTAATGCAACAATGATCAACAACAAATGGTTAATTTTAGATTTTCTCTCTGTTTATTTAAATTACAGAGGATTTTTCTTGTTTATGGAAATTACAGAGGAGAAAAACATTATCCGGATCCTTTAAACAACTTTGACTGTAGGACACGCCCGTTGCGTGTCGTACAATCAAATAATCAATCATCAATCAATCAATATACATTCAGTCAAAAAAGTATCGGGAATGGATGATTTGTTTATGGTTCCAAATACAAATTTTTGTTTTTTTGTAGTTGTTAGATTGGCACAACTGTTTTCCATTTTGGCGCGGAGTTTGAGTTGCATCTGTTATTTATATTAAATACAGTGCTGGTTTTAGTAATATCATATATAGTGAGTATTGCGAATTTCATAATGGACAAAAATATCGAACAAAGAGTTTGTCTTAAATTTTGCATTGCCAATGGAATTTCGTGTTCGGAGTCACTGAAAATGTTACAGAAGGCTTACGGTGAATTGACTTTATCAAAAACTCGTGCTTATGAGTGGTTCAAAGCGTTCAAAAGCGGTCGAGATGTGATGGAAGATTTGCCTCGCTCTGGTAGGCCGTCAACGTCTGCAACTGAAGTTAACATCGCAAAAGTGAAGGAAATAGTGACTGAAAATCCCCATTCAACTCTGAGAGAGATAGCCGCCGAACTTTCTGTATCTCACGAGTCGATCCGTACCATTTTAACTAATCATTTGGGTATGAAACATGTTGCTGCTCGGCTAGTCCCAAAAGATCTGAATTTCCTCCAAAAACTCAATCGCATGAAAGTCGCTGAGGACATGCTAGAACGAGTCAGTTCGGACCCAACATTCGACATGAAACGCATTGTTACTGGTGACGAGACGTGGGTTTACGAGTTTGACATGCAAACTAGTCAACAAGCTTCGGAGTGACGCCTTCCAACTGAACCGAAACCGAAAAAACCACGCCAAAGTCGATCAAAAGTCAAAGTCATGTTGACTGTTTTCTTTGACTATCGCGGTGTTGTGCACTCTGAATTCTTACCGGAAGGTCTAATGGTAAATAAAGAATATTATTTGAGCGTTTAAGAGAGCAAATTCGACGAAAAAGGCCAGATATGTGGAAAGAAAATTCTTGGATTTTGCACCACGACAATGCGCCTTCGCACAAGGCTATCATTGTGAACGAATTCTTAACCAACACTCAACAAATACCATCCAGCAACCACCATATTCACCAGATATGGCTCCTGCTGACTTTTTTCTTTTTCCTAAACTCAAATAACCACTTCGTGGCACCCGTTTTCAATCGATAGAAGACATAAAGGAGAATTCGCGGCGAGAACTGAACTCAATTCCGGAATCAGCGTTTAAAAAATGTTTTGATGAATGGATTATTCGTTGGCGCAAGTGTATCGTTTCTAAAAGAGCATACTTTGAAGGTGATAAAATAAATTTGGATGAATAACAGACATTTTGTGTATTATTGATCTTTTCCCGGTACTTTCTTGACAGAGTAGTATATAACATTCTTCCGTTACTGACTAATTGAGTGACTGACAGACAACGCATAGACGAAACTACTGGTCGTAGAAAGCTGAAATTTGGCGTGTAGGGTTTCCCGAAATTCCCGCGGGAACGGGCAACAACGGGATACGTGCGTACGAAGTCGCGAGCAAAAGCTAGGCTAAATATAAATCTAATTGCATTCAAGATTGATTGTGTAGTATTGGAATGTGTGCAATTTAAGATGCGCAGATTGTCCTCAAATAAGTGTAGCGCTTAGATAATGTCGCCTCGGCTGCTAATGCTACAATTTGTATGATAAACAAGTCGACGTGTTTGTTATCGCAGTGAGCTCATCTTACTGATTCGGAATTCTAATATAACACATTAAGGTAACACTATTTTGCTAGAATTTTATCAAATGAAGGACAGATTGATTTCTGCACAAGGAACGTAGAACAAGCAGCGCAGGATTGGACTTGCCAACCTACCTGATGGCTCTTCATGCTAAAATAACTTGTACATTGTCTCCTCTAAGGCTGCTCACCATAGCGATCTCTGCGGGAGGTTGCTGTGGCTCTGTGGTGCTAGATTACATACATCAGAAACAATCTTCATAAAACACGAGTATGCTCATTCACGGCCTCCGGTAATAGATCACTAATAGCGATTAATATAGGGACACGCCCACTTGTTACATGGTTTCGCGATCTGCACAGTGCTTGTCTGCTTGCTGGATTACCAGAACCGGTACAGCGTGCCTACATAAAGTTTTAGACGTAGCTTCTTTATCCTGAGGGTCTAGAGGCCATAGGTTCTAAACTTTCAGTCATAAGGGACCGTTTGACAAAATACTTGTCTAGCCTTGAACTTTTTGGAGGTAATATAATGCAATGCAGTTAAAGCTTTAATTTATTCCGCTGTGCAATAAAAACGGATTTTAGGATGGCTTCGCGCTACCAGAGAAGACCAGTGGTCTGCGGACCACCGGTTAAGAACCACCGCCTACACCAAGTAATGAAGTGATATTCTATCAGGGATATGGATGAAATATCTAAATGGATAGGAATTGAAGTTTTGTTTATTTATTCCAGAAAAGTAACTCAGGTCGGTTGAGACGTTTGAAGATCATCAGCTCAAGCAAGAAATAAGAATTAAATTAAAACATTTAAAAACCCCCGCCAAAAAAGAACTTTAGAAAGTTAAAAAAAAATACACAGGTATTGATCTTTTTTCTCTTTTTAATTTTTTTTTTGCGGGAGATTTTGAAATTTTTATATAATTTTCTTTCCTATAGAGAGATCTCTACGTTTTCGAGCGAGCAGTTTGCTTTGACTGAAATGCTTTGAGTTTGACTACATGATGATTGCAATATGAAGTCAACATGGTCGAACTTACTATACAGGAAAATGATAACTAAATAAATTGCTTTTTCACATCACTAGCTCAAACATGTAGGTTTTGCTGCCTGAAATCAGAGAGCAACTTGCGATTTTGCTCACTGAGTGAGACCAAGTAACTTTTTTTTTCTTTAGAAAGTCGTGAATATCTTATTCAGCCTTGGGTTAATTATACAATTCGAAAAATTCATATTCTATCTCTTTTCCGCCATTAGGAAGAGAGAGAGACAAAAACTAGCCCTTTCGAAGTTCCGATTTTGAATTCGACCTCAAAGACAAACACGTTCGGAATTTCGTACTAACTAAAGAAATTTTGCAAAAAGATAATTATGTCTTTTAATGTAATTTATTGAATTTTTAACTTATTGTTGTATTTAAACGAAAATAAGTATTTACTGCAAATAAAACTGATATTTAACCTGAAAATATTTATTTCTAGTTTCAATAATGTTACGTAATATATTTTGAACAATAAAATATATGGGTGCTATTTCCGAACACGCCTTAATTTAAATAAAAGAGTGGGAATAAAATGTCGTGGCTCGCGTAAAGAGTTGAATAAGTTAAAAAATATTAAAATAATCCTAAAATATGAGTGAAACTAGAGACGAGTTAAATACTGTTTATTTTAACACCGGAAGAGTTAAAACAACAAGTTATTAATGCAGAATTAAGTTTCCTACCTGAGAAGTCTCGCGAGAAATATCTGAAAGCATACCATGTCTTCAATGAATGGACACTTACAAAGGGCGCAAGGAGTTTTTCGGAGACGGTGTTGCTATCTTATTTTTTTGATTTATCACAGACGAGGCGATCATAATCAGACCAATGTGAAGTATTTACTCAATGTTGTAAGCTACTTTAAAAACAAAACATAACGTGCATATTGAAACATACGCAAAACTCGTATCTTTTCTAAAAAAGATGTCAGTTGGACATAAGGCTAAAAGTCCATTTACACGGACTGCAATTTCCTTGCCGCTAATGTAAGTGGTACCTATGAATCTATGTTGTTAGTTATTAAAATTTGTGTGTAGACTGTTATGTATAGAGGTACCTACATACTGCCTACTACTAATTTTTGGAGGCGCAATGAATCCTAGTCTGGCTTAGCAATACTATTAAAATATTTATTACGATATGTAAAAGATGCTGTAAATGTTAAATTATGCACAGTAATTATGTAATATTTTCATTACAGGTTGTACTGATCATAGGAATTAGTGGAGTGTGTCGCAATAACGAGCTATTACAGCTAACAGTTAATAATATCGAAAAGCATTCAGATAAAATACTGTTAGTAAAATTGAAAAATACGAAGACGAACCTTGACAGGTCTTTTGTCGTACGCGAAGAATATGGAAGTATTGTAGAAAAATACCAAAATTTACGTCCAGCCAATATAAAAACCGACCGATGTTTCATACAATATCATAATAATATATGCTCAAGACAGCCTATGGGAGTAAATAAAATAGGTGCTATACCGCGAGAAATTGCCACTTTCTTAAAACTGGAAGAGCCTCAGCTATACACGGGTCACTGATTTCGGAGAACTTCGGCAACGCTCTTGGCTGATTCCGGAGCCGATCTCACCACTTTAAAACGTCACGGCGGTTGGAAATCTAATACGGTTGCAGAAGGCTATATTGCAGACTCAATAGAAAATAACTGAAAATCTAATAGAAAATCTGTAAGCGTATAGTGGAAACAATAAGTCTGAATTCGACCTCGAATCCTTGGTCTCACCCACGCCCATCCACTTCCAACGACGCACAGTGTACTTATACAGAAAGCCGATCAGAGTCACCAACGTTCACCGTTGTTCCTTCTCAACCCTCCACCGAAACAAAAACCTTAAACCCCAGATAATCAAACTCAACTCAATGCAACTATAACGTTGCCAAATAAATCTGTTACTTTTAATTTGCTGAATTGTAGTAATTTTACTTTTAACTTTTAAAATGTTCCATTTTATTGAATTGGTACCTCTATCTACAATGTTAATTATTTTGATTCACAATAAATAGTTATTTCAATCTATTCCTGTTTATTATTTTATCTCCTAAAGTGTTCTCGCTGCTGAAGTGAAAAGTTATGTGTGTTACACGAGAGCAAAGTTGTTTGCATCTCGTGCCTGTACGAGTAAATCCCTCGCCACACTCAGGATTCAAAATCAGCACTCGCAGCAAAAAACGTCTTTGCTCTCTTGTTGCACAAATAACTATTGTAAGCGCACATTTTGATTGATTGCTTCGAACATTGCGAACTTCTAGTGCGTACAATCTATGTAGCTACGTAAATAGTTGTGTTATCTTCGAGTACATAATCACAGATTTTGCTAATCGAGTGATTATGACGAGAAATGACGAGTGTTTTCGGAAAATCGATAATATTATTGAATGAGTTCACTCCGATAGCAGTTACTATCATGGATTAGAAAAGACTACAAGTGCGGTCCTTTTGAGCACTGCTTCCTGTTCTCGAATCCAGATGTTCCGTTTAAAGTACAGGTAGCGTAGGGTCATTTCGCCCGCTTTGGGCAGAGCAGAAGGGAGTGTTAGACTCTTGCTGACTAAAACCCGTCCGTGTTCCTCCTCCTAATCCCCTCGGTATGCCAGGCGGCGGTGACTTTCGAACAAATTCCGCACCCCTGGGAGAAAGGGTAGGATAACTGATTTTTAGAAAATATGAAAGACATATTGTCGAAAGTCATCGCTCTACCATCGCGAAGTCGTGACGTGCATCATCCTAAAAACGTGCGCGGGCGCAGCTCCGCTCAGAATTAGGGCAGCCTCGAGTTTATCTAGCAGATAGCCGTGAAACTAAATCAACTCTATATACTACGTAACCAGGATCATTTCGTTTATTTTCACAGTGGCGTCACGCCTGACTGTCGGAACATATAATATTTCTGAGATATGTAACTGTGTGATATTGTCGCACGATCATTTACTTTTGCTGAGCTTTACATTTTCGCGATGTGTTTAGGTTAATGCAGTAATCAACCTTAAGCGGGTTTAGTAGCTTGTTCAGTTATTATCTGTAGGTAAGAGATCCAAGATTCGTCATTTGTTATTATTTACCTCCTGGTTAAAGTAATATTGATCTTGGGTGAGTAACGTTTGCAAAACGAACTAACTTGTCAATATTATTGTAGCGCAGATGTGTAAGGTAAGTGTGCAAACACTCTTTCAAGTTCAAGTTCGGGACGCTCCGTGGTCGCCTGGTCGCCTAGTGGATACTTGAGGAGCTTCTCGACGGAATGGCAAACCCTTTGTAAAGTTTGAGTTAATATATCGCATTCCAATCTAACGTCCAATATCGGCCTTGTATTGCCAAAACGTAATACAATAACTGAACTAGGAGATAAGAAAAAAATCCATTATAATGTCATAGAATTTGGATAGACATCCGCACTCAATAATGTATCAGGATCATTAAGTATTCTGTTTCGTGATGGGAGCACCAGCAGACGAGAGGAGACGATTTAGAGCCGTCTCAATACATTATGAACTACTTTTTATTGCCCTGGACAGGTCACTGTACTACAGGATTTTTGTTAAAATACACTTCAGGCACGTCTCTTATAGTGATGGAATCCTATAGTTTCATTAGTCTCAAATAATGTTAATGTTAGGGCTTTACTCACTGGCTAATTTGAATTGAAATCCAAAAAGAGCCAATTTGTTCTGAAGCGGGATCAAGTGACTGAAAAAAAATGAAAACTTGTAATCCTGGAGGGTTAGACCACTTGGATTTACATAAACTGCTAAATACTATAAACACAAATCATAATTCGTTTACGCTGTCTGTATTGTCCGTTCAAAGCTATCCGGCGTTGAAAAAAAAGGTCTAGCCTTCACTATTACCTACTATAGTGGTATTTACCGCCCTTATCTTAAATGACAAGAAACGCATGAAGAAAATGAAATGGTGAAACTTAATCAGTGCGCACTTTATGTGCAGGCGTATCCACATCAATTATCTGTTCTGTGGTTTCCGACCCTTGTTGTATGTTAACACGTGGACGTAGACATTTTTTTTTTTTTTTTACTAATAATAGGCACGCGCTTGACCACCATCTCACCTGATGGTAAGCGATGATGTGGTCGAAGATGGAGCACGCCTGCCTAGAAGCAACCTATTCACTCTTGACTTAAAGACTCCCAGGTTGTAGCTATCGGGAAACACAGACTCCGGCAGGGAATTCCACTCCTTAGCTGTACAAATCTGCTGTCATAATCTGGTCTATCAAGTAAGAGGTCGTTGTGCAGGTCGTCGTGACTTCGTCTCTTGCACTTATGTCTGGCCTAGCCATGTGTACATCTCTCGATGTGCTAGCCCAGGTCACAGGCACAGTTGGAAATAAAAATAATAGTTATTTATGAAACTAATGCGGTAAGTTGGTTTTTAAAACGAGAAGACGAATGTAAGGCGGAGATGAAGTTGAGGGCTTACCATAGTCATGAGTTTGTAAATACTAATATACGCACGTGTGCCATACAACGTTTTTAAAGATATTTGCGAGAAAACAGTACAGTAGGTACCAAATGAAACAAACTTTTTGTTTTTAAATATCAGTCGGTAAGTGGCAACAAATCCAAAATTAGAACTACATCTTTCGTCTCATTTTCTCTTTAGTATTAAATTGAGACAAACGCATTGCGCTTCCAAGGAGGTTCGATCATTCGGCTTATTATTTTTGCTGATATTATATTTTTATTAAAACTGAACTTCAAGATACTTAAACTGAATGAGCATTTTTCTTTCTATGTTATTCTGTCGTATTAGTAATACCGATTGTTCCATTTTAAAATTTAGTTTAATTTTAAGTACGCGATACATTACCTACTTAAAAAAAGAGTGTGCTTTAGTTTTATGTGGCGGTAATTTTTAATCTGTGGTATTCGCGATCCTCCTACAATGCAAAGTTGAATATTATTTTGTTGGTACACTCCTTGGTGGATTTCTTATATATTTTATTTAGGAAATAAAAAACCGTAAAAGATACGCAAGGCGCTAAACAAAGGAGGGTGCGGTTAAGATGATAGGTACATAGGTGAGAGTACCTAATTTGCCGCACGTTCCATTTGTATAGAACGCGTGCGTTGTTTTGCGTGCATGCGTGCATGTTGTGTTAAATACAACAAAACATAAAACAATTTTTTTTCCCTCCTACAAGTGACCTCATATTTTAACTAAGTACATAAGTATTTATTTTCGTTACGCGTCCGTGTCTAGGTCACAGAAGTTCATAAACCAAATTTCAGCTCAATTGATTCTGTATATTCGGAGAAAAAAGCTCTGAAAGAGAACAGACAAACAGCCAGCCAGACACACTAGTCCGGACGTTCGGAACTCTAAAAATATTAAAATTTAAAGTAAAAAAAGGTAAGTTACCTTCTGGTAGAGGAAGGGCCGCGTGAGCGCGAGGTAGCGCTCCAGTGCCATGGTGACGGCGATGCAGACGGAGCCGATGCCGAACACGCGCAGCACGACGCGCACGGCGCAGTAGGCGCGCGTCGTGCCCACGCCCGCCACGTGCTCGCCCACCAGCATCGCGCACATCATGCCCACCTGCAGCAGGCACTTCACTCAGCTTTGACGCAACAATGGACACAAACATGGACGTTTTGATGGATGAATGGATGTTTGATACTCAATCACGCTAGAATGGCTGAACTGGATGCCTATAAGGCCACTTTAGTAGAATCATATTAGAATCATTAACCACACAACAATCTGTCAAATTTTATTTCCATCTTAATTGCTAACGCATAAGGTTCAAGGTTGATTGTTGAATTTGACAGTAACGGGTAGCGCGATGTGCTTTCTGATTCTGCTAAAGTGGCCTTTTAAACCGACTGATCTGGTTGCAATTGGCACAGACATAGAGTATAGTTTGGAGTAGCATAAATGCTATTTATCCCAGGAGTATGTCCCCTTGTTTATTTGGGAGTATGTCATTTACTTTTTATGATCCCTTAGGATAATTTTGACATTCTTTGTTCTTGACTCCAGTCTAAACGACAGATTGGTTAATCTCGAAGTAAAACCTCACGGTTGCAACATTCCTTTTACTGCAAAGATGACTGTTGGATACCCTGCCGTAGCCTAGACTACCTAGGTGTAGGTCTGCAGTGAGAACTAGACAAGCGCCGTCGTCTGCATGTTGTATAGATAAGCAAAGTGGTCCAGTCAGTGCGACGGCACTCATCAAGTACCGTCGGCGTCGTAAACTCTTTATGGATGATTATACCTCCAATAACACAAATACTGCTCATAAAGCGAGGTCATCGATCGTGGTGCCTTCATCCGTTACGCTACGCGCTGGTGTCATATCTACTACTTAACGGCTGGAGGATCATAAGCATGACAGGCGTATTATACACTAGCTCACAGCCAGGCTTTATTCTATCTATTTAATAACAGCTGTGTACTTTAAAGACTAGAGTTTGTCACAATAACTTACGTGTATCGTGTGTCCTCGAACTGGAAAAGGGCAAAAAAGGTAACCTATCTAGATTGTTATCGCTGCTGCCAAGTAGCGAAGGAAAGAAAAGGTATCAGAATGTATCTACATGCATGATATAGCCGAGTGCTGAGCTATAAGACGCTCGGAGCTCTGACTGTGTACGAGTGCATTGCTTTGAGGACAGTCGCCGTATTGCTGGCATTTTATGTCGCAGGTTCGACACGGTTAGCTAACTGGTCGACCAGCACACACAGTTACGGCGAAGGTGACTAAATGCTGCATGTGTACAGTTAGTAGTTCCACGGAAGTAACTGGTTCTCAGCTTTGCACTTAGCAATCAAGTGCCTGGGAATTTCGGAAGTAACCAAAAGTATATCTAAATTCGCCAGCAATGTTTTAAAACACTTCGCAACGATACGTGTTTGAAATTTTTAAATAATGGTCCTTCCGTTTTTATAATCCCAAAAATGCAGACACGTGTGTGGAATGTAAATGATATTGTTATCAAAGTTACTAGAGCGAGTCGTCAGGTGGAGTTGGAAAAAGTGCTCACAACTGACAACAGTCATATTTTTGCCGAGTAATGCAGCACAAACGAGCAGACAGGAATGATGGCCGACGGCTAATACATGCACAAAGGCATCCTACCGCTGCTGTGTGCCGCTACATGCCGAGATACTGGCACAGACCCTTTACTGGTTAACACCTAGATAACGTCTTAACTACTGTATCATTGAAGCGTCTACCTATAGTGTAAGTACATCATGAACACAGCTTTCAACTAGTGTGAATATCAATGTCTCCATAATCGACAGTTATGAGACTAACAGCAAAATGATCTAAAATTAGAGCCCACGATTGGTTTTTCTTTTTATCAGCACAGCGCTACCGCTATAGGAAACATCTCGTTATAAAGAGAGTAAATAACATTACTTACATCAATATCGGAATCTCTTTTACGATTTTGTTTTGTATCCCATCAAGAGGCGGTAAGAGCCCGAGATCTACGAGATATAAATAAAACATAAACATAGCATAGTATATAAAAACTTAATGTTTGTGGCATTTGTTTGTCGACTGAATAATATTGATTCTCACGCCTGAGACTGAGCTCTAGGCCCCTGTTGTTGGGAGGAGACGGTCGCCATGTCGAACTGATTAATTGAATATGCGCATAGACAGTGTCGAGTGTACCAGAGTCATATCTAACCGTAACTTACCATACTACCTCTTCAAAGCAACAACGGGCGGAATCTTCTGGGGACGGCATCATACACCTCTCCCATTGCTCTACCGGATAAGAACAAGTTCCTACTCTGGAGTAATTTTTAAATAAAGAAAGGAAGTGCTCACCAACGCCACAAGATCGTTAGCTGCCAGCGACGTGAGCAGCAGCAGATGCTTCCTGTTGCGCACCCTGCGCTCGCCCCTCCTCAGCGCGATGATGGCGCAGGCGTTGCCGACGATGCCGATGGCGTACACCACCTTCACGATTAGCACGAACATCCGGCCCAGCGGCCGCGCCGGCGTCACCGGCACACTGCTCGAGTTGCTCGCGCTGCTCCCGTTCAACATGTGCGCCACGGCGGCCGTCGTCTCGGTCAACAGATCCGCCACAGAGGGCGTCGTGTACATCATGTCCATCACATCGCCCGTTACGTTATATTCAGCTGAAGGCTCCATCGCTTCGTCTTCTCAAGCTTCCACAGATTATTAGAATGTTATAATACTGTTCTGTATCGTTTCGCTGGTCGGAATGGCTTCGTAATTAGAGGTCGGTGTGCTCCTGTTAGGTGTAAGATACATCACTCTCGTGTCCACGTTCTCTCTGTGAACAAGGCAGTTTGATTTAGTTGCAATAATCTAGTACAATTAGCAGGTAGGTACTCGTGTCCTAGGAAAGAGTGATCGGAAAACTGCGAATCGCTGCGCAGAATAACATTCATGTGACAACGGGGGTGAGGGGGGGGGGGGTTATTTATCTTAGTAAACCGCAGCAACATGCTTAACTACGTTACTGTATTGGAAAAACTTTTTTACAAAAAAATAAAACCTTTCAGTTCGAAGTTTTTGGTTATTTTTTCGTTTTTTGACACCGACTTCCGAAATTAAACTTATTTTTAACCGACTTCTTCAAAAAGGAGGAGGTTCTACAGAGTTATTTGTAAAACACCAGCAACCTCTTAGGCAGTGCAAGTACCTACACATGATTATAAAAACTTTTTCTTTGAGATCAACCTTGAAAACTCGAAAAAAATATCAGCTGTTTCCTACAAAATGCAATATTACAATGAAATTGTATATAAAAGTAGTTTTTACTTTTAATGCCTACGATGTTGTTGGTGTTTTACAAATAACCCTGTATATTCGGCTGTATTTATTTTTTTATGAATGATCAAAAAAATAAAACAGACTTCCAAAAACAAAACACTATAAAGTATAAAATAACTTTAATTTCGGAAGTCGGTGTCAAAAAACGAAAACATAACCAATAACACCAACTTTTTGTAAACGAGTTTTTATACTTTGTAGTATTTTGTCAGTTTGGAGTCTGTCTGCTCATTTGGAAGTCAGTTGTATTTTTTGTAAAAACGTTTTTAATTTTCACTTTTTAGTCGTACCTGAGTAGCCATTCACAGCATATCGGCGTGATGTTAGTTTATGAACTGGTATAAACAATAAACAGACATGCGATTTCAGCAATCTCGATCCATGTTTTATCATTTATTGAAGAGTTCCGTTGCCTACCTGCGAAGTTCTTCATCAGTTCTTCACCACATTGAAATGGGACCAGTCCGAAAAAATACTTTTCTAAACAAAAAAGTATCATCCAAATCGGTTGACAATCGGAGAAAATATCGCTGAACAAACATTTTTCATGGGATTCCGTCATCAGATCCTGACTTATACCTTCCATCATCAGCTCAGCAACATGAGATAATGATTACCAAGCACAAATATCTGAATTGCGTTAGAAAGTTTATGAAAAACAGTGTATTTGCTTGTGAAATTTGAGGGTTCCCTCGATTTTCATGGGATCCCATCATCAGATTCTGACTTGGTGACAAGAATTTTTAAAATCGGTCCAGAATTGGCGGAGAATCTGAACGTACATAAAAAAAAAGATACATACAGCCGAACATAGAACCTCCTCCTTTTTGAAGAAGTCGGTTAAAAAGTGATCAAACCCGAGTCCCCGCGATTGATTGCCAAGATGGAGCTTGGTTTTAATAACAGCAAGCCTGTTGACAGGCTGTAAGTGATTTATTATCTCTGACAAGTGCGAGCCGCTTGTTACGCACGATGCACGGCTGCACTCTGCAGTCTGCAGCCCATCGAGACTCGTTTAACGCTCTCAGCCATCATTCTTTAATAAAATTTTATGATGCAAGCGCCAAGCGCCTAGGGTTGCAAGTGGTCAGACATTGTATGATCCACGTATGATTGGGTTATTATCCACGTATCTACGTATTCGAATATAAAACGATTTTAAAATCACTCGACGCGTAATGGCTGGAGATAATAACAATAGAATAAAAGCTGAGCCAAAGTTATGGAAGAGTTACCTACGAGTATTACCACGGTTGTAGAGCTATGCGACAAATAAAGTTTAAAAGCTACTAACCAACCAACCAACCAACCAACTTACCAACCACCAACCAACCAGCTAACCAATTGTACCAACTTACTCGCCTCCCGCGGGTGGAAAACCTGGAGTCCTGAAATACAGGGCTGCCCTAGATTTGGCTCCAGTCCTTATCACTTATTTTAATAATATCTTTAGTATGTTTTTTATTAGTTTGGAAAATAAATGAAATTTTACTTTTTTTTACTTTAATTTGCGCGTAGCTCTACAACCTATTCCAATTGAAACTTTGATATGATTTATTTTGTTTCTGTTACGCTAAGTATTTACTCCCAAAATATGTTCCACATTTAGGAAGGCGATTTATTCTCTGAACGGAGGAGTGACAACCCTGGCAACAAGTGGCCTAGCTTACAAAGTAATAATGACTGGTCGACTGGTCGATAGCTCCAACAAAGTTTGCATGTAAATAAGTCATCAGGATTAATGACTGCTAATGACAATATGTGCGGGATACGAACAAACCGATATAGTATTTATTTATTTTAACTGACAGTTTTAAGAAAACTTACAGCTACACATTTTCACACATAAGATAGTAACAAAAATAAGGCCAATTAAAAGTTTTTACAGATAGAAGAGTGCTTACAGACAAAAATATATGAAGGTAGACAGTGTAAAACAGTAACTTATGTAAGTGGTTCCCGAGTAGTCAGGACCAAGTCACTGTCTATTCTATATTTTTTTAGATATAGCAAGCGGCGCGGAGGTCGACTATTCTACCAACGTCAAAGTAGATTTGAGAAGCAAGTGTGCAAGATGGTATTGATTATGGGAGGGATAGTAGGCTGCAGATCTATACCAGTCAGTTTAAGTTAGTTTATTACTTGTTGGGTTCGTACAATATGTTAGTGTCGTTATGAACGAACTATACCTATCTGTACTAATATATAAAACTGAAGAGTTTGTTTGTGTGCTTGAACGCGCTAATCTCAGGAACTTCTGGTCCGATTTGAAAATCCTTTATCGAGGAAGGCTATAGGATATTATATAATCACTCTAAGACTAATAGAGCAGTGGTGGTAATGGCTGCGACTTACAAGTTGTGGGTCGTAGGTTCGAACCCAGCGAGACGCTTTATTTTGTGTAAATTATTTCATCACCACTGCTCTCAAAACGGTGAAGGAAAACATTGTGAGGAGACCTGCATGTCCTAGAAACAAAAATTCGAAGACATGTGACATCTACCAACTCGCACTGGGCCCGCGTGGTTGATTACGGCCCACTCTTTTTCACCGAGAGGAGGCCTTTGTCCCAGCAGTGGGAACATTATAGGCTGATTATGCTAAGACCAATAGGAGCGGAGCAGACGAAGTTGCGCGGGACAACTAGTATAAGATAATCTCCGTCGAAAGGAAAATACTAAAATGTTATGTATGAAACCACATTATAAATAGATTGCTATGTAAGTAGGTTGTAGTTTTCCTAAGATTTGCGGGCCGTTGTGTGCGCTAGTCTTTGAAAGGATTTAGAGCACGCTCGTTTACTGAAAGGTCTTCCATGCCGACATTTGTTATTTTCAGGGACCCGTACCAAAATGGTAAAAAGAAACCTTTATGGTGAGACTAAGTCTGTCTGTCAGTCACAGCTGGTTTATTGTGATTCTACACGGTGCCTAGTTTGAAACAACCTGTAGCGAGCGCAGGCAGAGCGTAGAGTTTCAAGAACAGCGCGGAATCGAACGTCGACATTGTTTTGATACGTAAATGTAATTAACAGGGTGTTGCATAATTCTAATGTATTATTTATTTTTATTGTACTTATTTTCCTTATGAATTATTTTAAAAATATAATCGCGCTTAGAGGTAAGTAGGTAGTTCTGTCAGGTACATTAATTGGACCGTTATTAAAACAAAATATATACACTTAAAATAACCGCCGACTGGTCGACACATTGCGTGACCAGAGGGCTGGCTCGTTCTTTGCTCAAAGAATTAGCATTGCCATTCAACGTGGCAATGCTGCCAGTCTTCTGGGCACGTTTCCGGATGACGGCAATGCGGAGGAACTTTTCGACGCTTGATTGTATTTGGTTTTGTATATTCATAATGTATATAGTTATTTTTATTAGTTATTTTGAAATATATAAATATAAACTGTGTATTAAAATTACAATTTCAAAATCTTAAAATAAGAAATCCTAACTAAAATAAGGCGTCAAAAAATCGTCCGCTTCGCTGTCCACTGAAGTGAGCCCAATAGACTGGCGGCATTGCCACGTTGTATGGCAATGCTTATCCTCTGTCCGAGGTAAAAGCCAGCCCTTGGGTCACGCGAAGTGTCAACTAAGCATTTAGAAAGATGTTTAAATAAGGCCTTGTTAGACCACTGAAATATCAACGTATATATGTTTCCTATGTAAAATAATACAAAAAACATAGGGACATCTATCGTACTCGTTATTATGTAATCACTAATGACAGCACGGGCTACGTATCCTCATCGCTATTTAAAACTAATTAACTTAGGGAAAAGTAGTGAGAGATATTAACTGAAAGTATTTATTTTAATATTGAAATCAAATTCCATTTATTTTGCGCTCACTGATACCTACTTTCATTAAATTTATTTATGGCTCTTTAAATATGTCTATCAGTAAACATAAGGATACTCCTATGTATTTAGGTCTATCTACTCTACTTAGCTCACCGAGTTTCATAATAACAATTATTATGTTACTGAGGTGCAGTGCATCACAGAGATGGATGCACCTACATAAAACGTACGCAAGTACGTAATAAGTATTCGTTTTTAGGGTTCCGTGCCTCAAAAGGAAAAAACAGAACCCTTATAGGATCACTTTGTTGGCCTTGCGTCTGTCTATCAAGAATTTTTATCTCGAGAACGCGTGGAGGTATCGAGTTGAAATTTAAACCATATACCTACTCAAGTCTACGGTCCCTTGAAGCTGTAAAAAATTGCTTTTATAAGTTTATATAAAGGAAATATATGGGTCATCTAGGTTGGTTTGTGGATGGGTGACCATAGCGAGTTTCCTCCTGCTTCGGAAAGCACGTTAAGGTGGATGCTCCAGGGTAGCCCGCGAAATTCAAATATTTTTATGCTTTTTGCAATTTGCCGGTCAGTGTGAAGCTGTATGTGGGCCAATTGCTGGGTTGTGGAGGTCTGGTAGGCAGTCGCTCCTCGTAAAGATAAAGATAATTTATTTTTGAGCATACGGTACATTAAGGTCTTATTAATTATCCAGTTTCACATACACTACCGTTGCCGGTGTAGAAATATTAAATTAAGTGACATGCCGAAATAGCTCAGTTCGAGACCACAACAATATAATAAGTACAGTACAGTTTGTCATGAAAAAACAAGTATCAGAAATTATATCCCGAAAATAGGTGATTTTTTTACAATGTCAAGTTTAATATGCACAATTATTTATATCTGTTATTTATTAATGAAATGTCAAAATTTACTAATTATATAATGTCAAAATACTGGTAATCAGCTAAATCTGGCTTGACTGGAAGCCGACCCCAATACAGTTGGGAAAAGGCTAGGCAGATGATAAAATAATCCCTCGCGAGGTTGACATCGTAAAGACATTAGGTTCATTGAAAGTATTTTTGTTAGAGACTGCCTATGAGAATACGTTGATAAAATGGCAAAGAAGCATTCTGCGCATGTTCTCTGGAGGTGCGAGATATTTACGTGGCGGCGGCGGTGGCGGCGGTGGCGGCGGTGGCGGCGGTGGCGGCGCCATTAGGTATTCTAATCGTTACAGCGTCGCGGAATTCCGTTAATTACGATAATTGCTGGAACAGCGCAACCCCGCGCGGTCGCCGGCGGTTAGCCCGAGATTCATTTGGCAGTGCAGTTTTGCAGTGTGTTGGTAGTAGGTATGCAATAAACAAGCTTTCGCAAATAAATGCAAGCCCCGTCCTGCCTGCAAAATTAATATGCATTTATTAGTAGTAAGCGATTCGTATAACTAATCTACTGCATATAAGTATAGGTACATTGTATTGTGAAGAGTTCCGCGTTTCATGGTTGATACGTGTTTGCAGAGAACTCCAGACATCCCAATACTTTTGATAGCAGTTGCAATTACATGAGATGATCAGCTCAGGTAGGTAGGTGTCCTTTATGGGGGGAGGTACGTTGTCGATTCATTAATGTTGTAGTAACAGTAGAGGTTCGACTCATTAATATTGTAGTAACAGTAGAGGTTCGACTCATTAATATTGCCATTGATTTAGCGATAAGTACCCCACGTAAAGCTCTGAGTCTTCTGTGTAAGTTTGTAGCAGTTAGTCCGAGATGCGCGGGCGCAGACAACGTCTTAATCAGTGGCGCCTAACTACCGCTCATGTGGACACACCATTAAGTGACAATTTGATAACGCCACTTATTCAACTGGCCATTCATAGAGAAAGGGCAATAATTATTCAACTCGTTGTATATAGGTATGGGATAGACAGTCTACAATGTCAATAGGACGGCGTTATAAAACCACATCGAGAGAGAGTTTCATGAAAAAAATAAGAAAATCGAGTCATTGCTTTATTGATGAATATTTAACAAATTATTATATTTTATTTCGAACAAAACTTACCGACATATTATATTATTTTCTCGGAAAGTTAGAGTGACGTACAATAGACGTATGACTGAAACTGATTTCTATTTCATTACGCCATCTTATTTGGATATTATTTACTTTCAGATAGATTCAGTCGAGTCATAACCTAATAACAATGACTGATTGAATGAAATTAATGTAACGAAAACAAGGAATCTTTGTTTAACACCATTCAAATGTCCCTCGACTGGAATGATTGAATATTAACATCAAAGCTTCACTTTGCCTCTGATATGGTTAATTGATTTATAAATTAAAAATTCAATTTGATGTTATGTTTTACCTAGAGTTGTTGTTAGATAAAGATGAACTGTTTGTTTATCTAGGGGACGATAGCCATCGGGTTGATTAGCAATAACGTTCCTACCAAATGTCTCCGTTAACGACGTTTTCCCAGATGTTGTGTGAATTTTATTATTATTGTGTTTTGTATATTTGTGTTACTTAAATAAGTGCGTAAAATTCAGCAGTTGAGTGATAATAATCTAATCGACGCGACGAGCGACTATCCGTGGTAACAGTGAGACAACGAGGTAACAACGTGTTTTCGAGTCGCATTGTCGAGTCGTTCTGTGATGCGATGTACATATATTGTGTAAGTACATAATAATATGCCACGAGTTCAGACGAATGCATTTGATTGATGATGTTTGTGGACGCTCGGAGCTCGGGTGTCATGGCGGTACTGCGCTGCATGGCATTACTCACGGTTCAATCTGTTTGTTATTGTTTTAACAGCAGCATTTATTAGCAGCTTTGATTAGCTTTAATTGGTAGGTAAGCTGCTAAGATTGATTTACTTTCGTACTACGTATTGTTTATGGTTCCGAACATTTTTGGAGGTGTCCACGCGGATCGGTTGGAGAAGGCATCAAACACACCAAGAACAGTGGAAGCCTGTAGGAGAGTCTATGACCAGCAGTGGGACAGTAAGTATACCTGCAGGTAGTGTGTTTCTCGACATCAGAAAATGAATTGCGGAAATAAAATGGAACTGGGCAGGACACCCGGTAAGGCGCGGTGATGATAGGTGGAGTAAGGCAGTGACCGAGTGGCGTCCGAGGACTGGAAGAAGTGTTGGTCGGCCGGCGGCGAGACGGGCGGACAATATTGTTGCCATCGCGGGAATGACACTGGATGAGGTTGGCACAGGAACGTGGGGTTTTTGGAAAATTGGCACAAGAAAAGAGAGGCCTATGATGATGATGGGACAGTATACGACAACAAAAACAAGAATTTTTCTGAACACAGTTTACCTGCAGGTCTAAAAGACCACTTTAGCAAAATCAGAAAGCACGTAACACGTCACTGTCAAATTTTCTCAATCAATCTTGAACCTAAGTAAGTAAGTATTTATTTCTCAGCATACGGTGCATTGCTAATGCTTTAGCGATTTAGATGAAAATGAATTCTGACAGATTGTTGTAGGATTAATATTATGATTATAATATAATGCTACTAAAGTGGCCCCTTTAGGACCCGCTGGTAGCATCAAAGAGCCCGCTAAGTGACTAAATTTGAATCTATATCTAAATACATAAGATGATATAAACAAGTCCAGACATGCAGACCGTCACGGCGACTTGTATCATGTGAACATTATTTTATTACGGCTGTGATGAATTGATGACTTTAACTACCTACTGCACTCTCTGCACCATAGAGAGTTAGTACTCATTTGATTTCACACTAAGCTATGCCATGTAGGGCTTGCCATTCCAATATCGAGATTTGGAGGTCGAGGCAGACGTACTTTTCTCGAACGTAACCGTTCAAATTCAAGTAATATTTTTTATTTATATTTCGTGCAATATTATCATCTCAATATTTTCTACGCTTTATTTTCCCGTGGTATGGAAAAGAGTTTACTTTTGCGAGCGGTTTGAGAGCCAGTACTTTCGGCCGCTATGTAACTAAAATAACTCTGTTTTAATTGAGAACACAGACAATAATTATGTCACTACCGGCGGCTTTAAAAACGCCCATCGGGTCTTCGCAAATGTTTGCTGTGTTTAGTAGATTTGTCGTCTATTTCGGATCTATTTGTCTTTTTACCTACTTATATAACGGCCAGTAAGTTGTAACCAATAACGGTTCAGCTACATGCTTTCTATTTTATATTCTCATTGTGATATCTAATAATAGGTGGAATAAAACATTTAAATAACAATGTGGATAGTTCGGCGACGCGTCAGATGCCTATGGGTCGAAATAAGGGGGAATGGATTATCATAATGATTGTTGTTAGGTGAAGCGACTGACTTCATCATTACGGCGATAACGACCTTTGAAAAGTTATTCATGATCTGTACCTTAAGATATATCTGCATCATCTGCATAACTGCAAAGGTTTTGGTGGTTCTTTTATTTTTTAAACTAACTCTACAGGCTTTCGTAACATTTGTTTTACAAAAGAGAGCTTTATTATAAAAGGTACTTTTCGTGACTATCATGTTAAGAAATCTTTTGACGTTTTTGTGGAGACTGATTAGAAATAGATTGTATAATTGTATTGTACTTAGTGCTGGCGGTGTTACGTACCGTGTGTTCGATATAGTGCTGGCGGTGTTACGTACCGTGTGTTCGATATAGTGCTGGCGGTGTTACGTACCGTGTGTTCGATATAGTGCTGGCGGTGTTACGTACCGTGTGTTCGATAGAGATATACACAGCATAGCTTTGAGCGAGTGCTAATCAGGAATACTGAATAACATAGTCGTTAAAACTTTCTTTATAGTTTACGATAATTTTATTGCTACATTTTATTGCTCTTTTCTCTCTGGCTCTGAGAGTAGAGTAGTAAAATGTATCTTTACCTACGGATACAAGTCGTGAAAAGAAATCCATACTAATAAAATAGACTAGCTTCTCCCCGCAACTTCACCCGCATGAAAACTACTTTATTTGCAAGATCCGCCTTATTCTTTTTAAAAGTACTCGTAAATGTAGCCAAACTACTTACTTATATTATATACCTGCTTAACTAAATTATGTTATCTCTATATTACAAACAAAAACTTCAATTTTATTATTTTATTTGTGTAGTTTTTAGAAGATGTTTGTGTGGATTCTTTTTTAAGTAGGTATGTTTTTTGTTTAAGAAACTTTTTAGGCTTACTTCGTATGAAGTAAGCCTAAAAAGTTTCTTAAACACAGTATATCACACAGTTACACGCGAAAGAAAGTCGCGTACGTATCTGTTTCTGTCTATGTTTGCTACCTTCTAGCGGCTCCGCATTGTTGGATGGCCTCAGCACTCGGATAGACCATGTCCTGAACTAAGATGTAGCCTATATATTTGGGCCTGTGGCCGGCGAGCGATGGGTGGCTGGCCCGGGTCGACGGCGCGGTGTGTTCCACGCGCGCCTCTAACACATCAAGCATAGTGGACGGGGCGCGCTAGGGTTGCTCCAAATGCCCTTTGCCTGCCAGGGTTGTAGAATTTGTTCAAAAAAGATACCGCCACCCTGGAACACTATGGGCATTTGGAGGAACACGGATGAGTTTCTATTTTAATATAATTGTATAAGCTTTGAAAAAAATACTCAACCCCTGAGTTTACCTAGTGAGAACATTAATTTGGAAAGCGACTGAATATTACGCGACCCCATTGTAGCTTTCCATAAATTCATTATTATCAATTGCAGATAAATATAGGAACATTTTATTTAAAAATACTTTAAAAATGTTAAAGCTTATAAGCTCTTAAAAAAACATTGCCCTTTATTAATATTAAGCGACGTGGGATTATACACACATAACATTTCTAGTAGAAATGCATTGTACGACGAAAGTGGATAAGTATGTATTATGTGTAAGATACATAGAACAAAAACCATGTCAGAATTTTCTTTGTTCCGGTTTTTATAGGGAGTAACTATAAGACTACTTTGAAAAATTATTTGGATTTCGCAGAAAATATAACTAGGTGTGGTATTTATAGACCTGCAGGTAGGTATGCTTGCCCTATGCAGGCGGTCGATTTGACTCTTGTACTAACTGACTATCCGGCTTTTAGGGTTTTCTCAGACATAAAGACAAGGGAAGGGTCATTTACCAAATCGAAGTCTGTTCGGGGGAGCACTCAAGTCTTAATGAGTTTTTGTGGCAAATAGCGACAATCCTTACTGCAAAGTAGATCTTCGTAAATTTGGTCGATTTTTTTTTGATCTACTTACCTAATCTTCTAATTCGATTTCATTATTAGTTCACCTACGCAGACCCAACACATAGTCGTATCTACTGAGACCCTTAAAACAGCAGTGTTAAGCTGACATTATAGTTACAATTAAATGTACCTAATCTTAGTTCCGTGTATTTTACAACCGACTTCAAAAAATGGAGGAGGTTCTCAATGCCGTTGTATTTTTTTGCACAAACAACAGAAAAAGGTGTCATGTCTTCATCATTATGGATTAAAGATAAATTGCTAAAAAAGTGTGACCATGAGTTGTTTCCTCTATATGCAGTATCTATTAATAGATTTAGAAGTAAAAACAGTTTGCAAACAACAAACAATAATTTTGTAGTTATTAATATTTTTTGTAAATAATTCATGGGCCCATGCTAAAGCTAAGCCTACTCTATACCTACTTAATATTGTAAAAGAAGCTCTGTCTATTTGTTTGTTTGTTACTTCATGCGATGAAACTTGGCACTCGGGAACACCATTGCTTCGTGCTTTGTTTCTCGGGAACATGTCCTCTGGGCTGGGGTAACTACAATGTGGCCGAAGGCCGAAGCCACAGCCTTAAGCTAGGTCTGAACCTTCTAATTTTGTTCTTCGGTTACGAGGAACAAAAACCGGCGAGGAATAAAAAGTGCGAGTCGGACTCGCACACGAAAGGTTCCGTACTCTACACCTTAAATTTTATTATTGGTTGTTATAGCGGCAATCGAGGTACACCATCTGTGAAAATTTCAACTGCCTACCTATTACGGTAATTGAGATACAGCCCGCTGACAGACAAAAGGAAGAAGGGACGGATGGACGGACGGACAGCAGAGCCTTAGTTATAGGGTTCCTCTTTGGGTACGACACCCTAAAAAACGGAACGGATCGGAACGGGGCTAATTCGCCTCTGCCTATCCGGTCGTCCTAGTTCAATAGATCATTTGTACTGACCTAATGTTTACTGGAGAAACAATTAATGTACGACAATTTAATCGTCCGTCAGCTACTGATAGCTGATGCGATGTCTATTGTGATACGCTATCATTCATTTGTAGTAGCTGTCGTTAGTGGCGCTCACTGTCGAATATTGATAACCAAACGAGGTGCACACCAGTACAATGTACAGCCTGTGTGTCCACTCGATAAGGGCGTACAGATATTGTTGCTGTGTGCTCAAGTTGGGAGGTTGTAGGGATAGTGATTATTCTTCAATGAGTTGAAATTTTTATTGTTATCATACCGTGCAACTTCGTCTGTATCACATTTATTGTATGTAGCGTGATGTTATATAGCGTATAGCCCTCTTCGTACTATCGGCTATCCAACACCATACCTAATATATTTCAATTAGAACCAATAGTTCCTGAGATTAGCGCGTACAACCGAACAAACAAACTCTTCAGCGTAATAGTATTAATACAGAAGTAGTGTGGTCGGTCATCATCTAGATGAGCGACCACATTAAGGTGAATGCTCCAGGGTAGCGAAATTCAAATATTTTTATGTTTTTTGCAATTTGCCGGTCAGTGTGAAGCTGTATGTGGACCAAATGCGATCCGCGACCGTAACGCGTATTTATCTAAAGAATTATAACCATTTTAATCATCAATATAGCCCTCTAAGTTCATGTAGTTCGAAAGAATGAATATTTCAGAAATAATCATTCTTTCGAACTTTCGCGGGCTACCCTGGAGCATCCACCTTAAGGTAGCGTTAGAGAACGATCCCTTGCGTGATGCACCTGAAAGGCAAAGGTGCGTGAAGAGTGGTGGCGGATTGTCAAGTAAGCTACATAACCTTAAAGACGACCACGACCACTCTGTCAAGAGTATAATAACGAAGAATAGGAAAATAGATAATGATGGGAAAAGATTTCACGGTATCCTAACTAACATAATAAATATCAAAGTCCGTTAGTTTGTTTGTTTGTTACGCTTTACGCCTAAATTTGTGAACTTAATTGAGGAATTTTGGTGCAGCGATAGATTGGTATTCTTTAGCGTCAGTGAAGCTGCGGGCAAGATCTAGTAGGTAATATTAATCCAACATACAACAAAACATAACTTTTCTCTATGTCGGATGTACGAGTAGTATGACTAAAATGAATGGCAGTAAATGTGTTCATCGCTTGTACGTTAAGGGCCTTTCTTTTGTTAGGCTAGACCGTCTGGCGCTAAGAGGCAGTAAACTTTAAGTAGTACTTCCTGCTAAATGTTAGATGTTCCACACAAAACTGTGATAAGTATCTAATCGGCCAACTGAATCTTTCTTTTGCGAGTACAAAATTGTTGCGAATAAAAGAAAGTCAAGAGTGAAATGTTACTTCTAAACAAGCGTGCTTCGTTTCGACCGCATCATCGCTCACCATCAGGTAAGGTAGTGGGCAAACGTGTGCCTATCAATAGTTAAAAAACTAACGCATTATTATAACTTCAGTCGTGGTAGGAACGAGCCAATCATAATAATAATACACGAGCGAGCTACCCTGTAAATAAAATATGAAGTGGAAGGCTTTGGTTGTGCCGCAAGCCCGTAAGGGTTGCCGCAGCCTTGGTGGGAAGCCTTCGTCTTAGGGAACTTCCGATTTCTAAGGTTTCCGTTTTATTGAACGCATTGTAGTTACATTTATATTATTAATTGATCGTACACTATTTGATGATTGCCACTGAGCATGAGTAGCCTTGTAAATAGTTCGTGACTTGAAGTGATACAACATGCGACAGTAAGTTTGTTTGTTGGTTTGGCTTTCACACCTGATTCGCTGAACCGGTGTTGATGAATTTTGATACAGAGACAGGTCTCTGGAAACGTTTTTGATAAAATTTATATTTACGCAAGGAAAGCCTCGGGCAAAAACAGTACGATATAATATAGTGTAAACAAATAGGCCTATGTCCACAGTAGACACCATTTGGCTGATATGATAATGATTAAATTTACCTTTTTATATCTAAGATATTTTCTTTTGTCACTTGTTTTTGTCACAATTATAATTAAATTAATATAAAACATACAACGTAAACGCAGGCGCATGATAAAAATAAAATACCTAGGCAACTCGTTCAACTTCCTACGTCAACATCACCAAATCTATTAAAAACTTCAGAAATAAATAAAACAAAACAACACTTACAACAAGTTAACGAGTCACTGAACTTTTTCATAAAGTTTATCCAAGTGTTGCGGCTACGCGATCGCTACGGCACTGCTACGAGCGCGCTACGAGCGCTACGCTGCTACGCGACACGGGCGAACTCCGCCAACACTGCACCACTACTGAGCAGCCACTGAGCCACCGGCTAGCACTGACGTGTTTACTGGCGCTAGCCACTGGCGCGTGCCGGAGCTTCCAAACTTGGACATAAGGGTACTGACACAATGGTAGGAAAACGTATCATTGATTATTGTGATTTGTGCTTTAAGTACCTACCCTGGATAGTGTGACGAATTTGGTTTCTCCCAGTGATCGTTCTTTATTCATGAGTACGTTTAATTTGCGATTGGATTCAGGTTTTCAATTAAATAAATAATAATAATATGAGGTAGACCGTAAAACAAAATAACTCTGGCATGTACATATAGCTACTATACAAAAGTCTAGTATAGCCCTCAGTGTGGCGAGCACCTTCCGATAAGTCCCATCATTTATTAGGTAAACAAGTGCTTATGTATCTATTATGTCATTTGTGATATTTAAACCAAATACCATCAGACAATTATGTTAGAACTGATAACAACATTATAAATGTAAAGTTAGGTATAATAATTTTAAATATGTATCCCAGATACATAGCTAATGTTGTAATCATAGGGTCATAGTTAAATACGAATTGTGAAGGTTAACAGGATAATGAGTATCCTGGTAGCCCACAGTTGATCTTGATATACGTATCTATGGCTAAATCTGAACGAACAAGTACCTACTCGTAGTGTACCTACCGATGTATTTTAGGACCGTTTTGCCTTAAATTATCAGGCAGTTGTATGAGATATTCGAACTGGTGGTTCTGAACCTTTTTACGGAAAAACGGAACCCTTATATTACTCGGTTGTCCGAAGTAATACGTTTCGCACATGTCCGGTTTTTTTAACAACTATCTTGAAGTTTTTGGTGCGATTGGATCTTCAAGAAAAACTGTTTATTAACAGGAGGTGCCGTGCTGATTACGAGAACTGTCACTGATGCCTGCACTATCGCTTATTAACATCATGGGCTTCCCCGTGGACTTCCATATTCTGGAAAAATATTTGAGTCCTGTACATTACTGTAATGCTGGTCCTGCTCCATAAGACAATCAATGGTGGAGACAAGATCAAACTGGTTAGTTTATGTATTTACTTTTGTACCTACTGTTTCATTTTTGGGTTTTTATTTTTCTGTTCACTCACACTCTTCTAATTAATGGTTCCAATATTTGTAAATATTTGAGTACCATGTACTTATGTAGAAATTTGAGTACCATGTACTTATTTAAAAAATTAATAAGTCTACCTCTGCATACTCTAGGTTCATGGTCCTCACATATATTAAGTAACAGAAGTTTTGTATACCACAGCACATGTAAAACATTGATTTGAAAAGAGTAACTATGGAGTTTCTTGTCCTTTCTTCTCCATAAGAATCTACCCATCCGAATGGACAGTAGAGTCACTATGTTATTTTAAATGTAATGATGACGTTCAAAAGTGCCGTTTAATGGCCTAATTGAAATAAACGTTTTTGACTTTGACTTTGACTTTGCTTATTGCTGCATAATGCTATTTGTTTATTTCGCCACATAAACTATATAAGTACCACTCTCGGTTTCTGAATTAAGCGTTTGTATTTTAGTATTTGTAAAACTCTACTTTAGCTTGAAACTGATCCCGTCAAGTTATTCATGTTAGGTTCCCATGAGCTCTGCCGACAGATTGTACCCTCGACGACGAAGCATCGCTACCTGGGCTCCGTCGTCGAGGTTAGAGTTTTGAAATAGATTGTTGTTTTAATTTAAAATTCGCAATATAAAATCTTTCATATATTTTTGGCGATTATGGCAAACCACATTTGGGGGAGGCCTATGTCCAGCAGTGGACGACTTCGGCTGATATGATGATGAATATAATTTTGTCACATGGTTAGCATCGGCTAGCCCGCTCATTAAATTTTGTTATTAGACGGCTGGATGTCACTTAGGCCGCTGAGCTGATTCGACAGCGCCGTTCAATGAAAAGGCTAGGCAGCCAATTGATCGGCTGATTTAGCCTGCTGGCTGCGACATGTTTACTATATAAAGCTCAATACATATGTATGTGGCGGAGTAGTAGTATAAGATACTACTAATTATGACTCATTATAAATAAGTGGTGTAGGTTTGTTTCGCTGTTATTTCCCAGAGGTTATCGTTGTATCGCTGTAAGTATATCAAGTTTGTTTGGTAACTTGCTATTTACAAAAGGTAGGTAACCAACATTTCTGAGAAATTACTATATTTAACCTACAATTTCGTGAGCTTTTCTGTATCTACTGCTACATTTTCACTTCTGAGAATCCTGACTCCGTTTCGACCTGTGGCCTTAGTGCGAGTATTTTAACGTTCTCGATCGCGTTAGCGTAAACGTTAATTTGTATTGAAACTGAATAAGCGCCGTCTGGTGACAATAATGGCCGTAGGTCATACATCGTCTATGTTTATAGTCACCATAAGATGTTCCATGTTGTTGGTATCCCTGCGGGCAATGATGCCGCAATACTACATGACACATCGCAGGCAAGTTGAAGACAGTTGTTGTACTTTCTGTACAGAAATCTTGCCAAAGGGATTAAAAACTAATAATAATTATTAAAAATTATGTCAAGAATTTACTCCGAAGGAACAGGCTGGAGCATGGAGTCTGCCAGGGTCTGCCAGGGTCTGCCAGGGTCTGCCAGGGTCTGCCAGGGTCTGCCAGGTTGCGGAATTTTTTCGAAAGAGTGACTGCGGCCCTGGAACGCTAAGGGCAATATTAGGAACATGGATGGGTTTTTAGTTAGTAAGAGTCGAAACTCCCTTCCGCTCCGCTCAGGGAAAAAAAGGAGCAAAGAGTATCTTATTTTTTTTTCTGGGAGAAATCTTCCTTGTCTTTTGGGGAAAAACTAGAAAGTATGGATTAACTTTTGTCAAAACCTCTTCTTAAAAATATCAAGTTCCTAACTACGTCCGACATCATGGTCGTTGGTGTCTAAACGTTGCGTAACCTATACGCTGTTGTCGTTATTTTATGACGAACAAGTATAACGTTGGCTCCGGAGCCACGACATAGGCACAACGGTCCCTAACAGTGGACGGAGTCGGGCTGCGGATGTTAATGATGAAGCCTTATCGTTAAGTGCTATAAGAGTTTGGCCGAACTCCAATTGGATTCGTTCTAAATTCGTATGAACAAGGACATCCTCGTCTCGTCTAGGTGAATGACTGGCTCTACGGGACAGCCACATGATTGTTCCATGCCCTTATCTTATCAGAGCTCCTCTCCGATGTGATGTGCAACTAGAACAGAGCTAGCTGTACATCACCGCGCACACAAACAATTTGGGCGATTGATAAAACTGCCCGACTCCTACAAATTATGGTCGAAGTAATTTAGTAGCTACGTGACTATGAATTAATTATTTGAGTAACCGCAATCTGTGATTGATTTAGTACATTATACACATTTACTAAAATGATAGAGTTGGGTTTATTTGGTTTTAGTAGATAAGTTTCACAGTTTAAATATATAGCCTTTCTGTTTGTGTTACTGAGATACTTTAGTAGTTATGCACCTAGGGGATAAAGCAGTGTCTTATGTCACGGGCATCATATTGAATCCCGGACACAATGAAGGGTCCGAAAGGTAATTTCCGAGTGACTCAGCGAGGGAGCTTAGAAATTAACTCACGGGCGAAGCGAGGGAGTTAATACAAGAATCTTGAATTCAGCGAGGGATTCAAGCTTGCCCAAGGCGAAGACGACTTTATCCCAGGAAAGCATACTCTACTTTTCACACCTACTGCAAGAAAATTGTTCGCAAGTCATGAAGAGAGGTGGCTGGCCGCGAGCGGTTCTCGTTGGTCTCCAAGTTGAGATCCAAATTTAAATCACATTGATGATGTGATGTGATCCGACCGATTTCGGCCAAGGCGATTGTTTCAAGTCCGCTGTAGTTTTCGCTCGTGAGCTCGCATGTGGCTTATGTAACCAACCGTCTTAGTGAAGATCCGCGCACATTGCGAGCACGTGAGCACACAATCTATGAAATTATAGTTAATTGCCGCAGGTGGTCAGGCTTTCAACTGGTCACGCCTGGCATCAAGCTCAAGACGCCGCCGTAATTCATAATTATGAACTTTGGTCTTAACCAAAGTCTTCCACTCAGGTCTTTGAGGGGTTTGCTGCTCCCACCACATTATTGACCTCCGGGCAATAATGTTGTACTGAATTTCAATTATAGTCCACCGGGCAATAATGACTTACTTTAGTTTGAGTTTGCATGACATAAAATCTGACATTTTGTGCAGGTGGTGTGAAAAATGTATTATGTAGTTCAGGGGTTTCTCTAAATTCAGATCTTAGTTAACTCTACTCTGAAGTTAATACACATAGCGTAGCACTGGTGGAAACTGATTCAACTAAGCTACGTTTTTTTTATATGGTAGGATGCGTGCTGTGGATGCATGCTATGCATGCGAGCTATGAATGCGTGCTATTGATGGTCACGAGGTGTGTAGCTATGTGCAGAGCAGTGCGTGACTTCCCTATTGTCGAGACGTCGCATACCTCGAGCTGCGCATCTTCCTCGCACAGCTACGTAGCTTAGCATCAGTGGAAACGGTTACATAGTCGTAGCTTTTACTTTCTCGCAGCATAGCTGCATAGCACATCTCATCTGCAAAGCACCCTAAAGGCTGCATCGTCAGAGTAGGTATCTTTTATTGCTGACAGGACAAAATGAATGGACCCTTGCCGTCGTCGACACTCGACACGACCGCGACCGCGACTGAGAACGTGATACCACGTAGAAAAAATTAATCAAGACTTTTCTACGTCATTGTCCTTTACATAGAATCTTCGCTAAGGTTTGGTACAATCTGATAGGTATCAGGACAGCCTGCAAGCTGCGTTAACTACAGCAGATATAACTGTGAAGCAGCTGATATGGTCGTATCATCAGGCCCGATGCGGCAGGGGTCGAAGACAAATAATGTCCTCGTTTAACCTAACACTCTGGGCGTAGGCATAGGCTGCGTCACTTCTTACCTCTGCATAGGTAGTATGAGCGGGATAGTACAGCTTTATCCTCAACAGACGAAAGTTACGTGTTTACATAATCACTATTTAGTTAGCTCATATCAAGTGACCATTACATCCACTCACCTACTTCACAGTTCAGTGACCTCACTTGCACAAAAGCGCACCTTGACTCATATTTTTTGCGAAGTCAATGACACAGCGTCACAACTATAGATATAATAATAAGGAAGGAGATATGCCCGGTAGACGAAAATGTACCGGAACCCTGTGTCTCCACTACTCCCCTTCCAAACAGCAACTACTACACATGCATTTCAGTACACAATCTAACACAATCAAATTATAAACCTTATCCTTTTACACACAGCCTGTATTTAAAATGCACCATACAACTTACCCACACTAAAACAGAGCGCGCTATCGTTGTGCTGTGCAAAAGTAATTTAATTTTCATACACGCTAGTAGATTGACTAAATCGGAAAGTTATCGAATCTTCCATTTATTATTATAGTACACATTATTTGCGGTCCTAATAATAAAACAACTGTTTAGGGTTCCGTAGCCAAATGGCAAAAAACGAAACCCTTCTGGATTCGTCATGTCTGTCTGTCTGTCCGTATGTCACACTTTTCTCCGAAACTATAAGAACTATACTGTTGAAAATTGTTAAGTAGATATATTCTGTGAACCGCATAAAGATTTTTACACAAAAAGAGAACAAAAAACGATAACTTTTTGAATTCCATACTTAGAATTGAAACTCAATTTTTTTTGTCATCTAACCCATACGTGTGGGGTCTTAAAAATGATATTGAGGTTTCTAATATATTTTTTTTCTAAATTGAATAATTTGTGCGTTTAATAAAATGTCCCCCCCCCCCCTGTAACTTCTAAAATAAGAGAATGATAAAACTAAAAAAAATATATGATGTACATTACATTACCATGCAAAATTCCACCGAAAATTGGTTTGAACGAGATCTAGTTAATCGTTTTTTTTTAATACGTCATAAATCGGAAACCGCAATTTATCTTACATTCAATCAACTCAAATATAAAAAATATGGTTTATGGTACGCAACCCGCACTTGGCCGGATTTTTTTATATTTCTATGGTCACAACACTGTGAATGACAGTACAAGATGAAGACTACATACTCGTAGATAAATAACTATGTTTTAGACTTAGTCACTTGAAAATGAACATCAGAAGGTTAAGCATTATCTCGTGCGAAAAGGAATTGACTACATACATGTGATTTTTAATCTGCAAATTTTTAGTTCGATTCCTTTTTTTGAATCGACTCTTCGACCCCTTTATTCAAGTTGGCGTTATATTGAATCTATCTATACTAATATTTAAAGCTGAAGAGTTGGTTGGTTTGTTTATTGTTTACTTGAACGCGCTAATCTCAGGAACTCAGGTCCGATTTAAAAAAATATTTCAGTGTTAGATAGCCCATTTATCGAGGAAGGTTATAGGCTATATATTATCACACTAAGACCGATATGAGTGGAGCAGTAATGAAAATAGTGACGCAGACGAAGTTGCGCGGGTCAACTAGTTTTAATACTGCCGTTTATTTAGTCAAACTCGCAAGATTAAGGCATATAACGATCAACGTAATTTGCTAACCATCAAAATAGGCCCTCGCGTTTGGTCTCTAGAGCGCCCCAAAGGAACGAACATACATTCAAAGGCGGATAAAACATTACCCTCCTTTGCGCCGCGAGTCGGGTAAAAAGCGTTCATATTCCGGTCGCAATAGGTAGGTATCAATATAAAAAAACCATCTCAGCGATAACCAATGTCACAAAATGTAAGGAAGAGGTGAAAGTAGAGGTATCTCTGACAGTGTGTGTCTGCGATGCCTAAGGTCTTAAAAATAAATTAGAATTGCCTCTGATAAGTGTACAAATTGACTTTTTAATGGTGCTTAGTTTTGCACAGACTTTGTGAAATGTTTGACATATTTTTTGCTTTATCAAATCAATTAAAAATCACGAAGTGACGCTTGTGACGTCACTACTTGGTAAAAAGTATACTTCTTCTTTCTTCTTTTCGAGTCGATGGTGACCCTTAATATATTGTGCCCAGTGGGGGGGGGGGGCGCGTTCACAGCGGCATCAGCGGCACGCATCAGGTCCTCGCGTCAAAGTGCACTGAAATGTGACGTCAACCGAGTTAACGCAGTGTATCGTCTTAATCTTCTTATATATAAAAATGAATTGCTGTTCGTTAGTCTCGCTAAAACTCGAGTACGACGGGGCTGATTTGATTTTTTTTTTTTGTTAGCTTCGCCAGAATACAGGGAAGGTTTAAAAACATAAAAATGGGGAAGTAGGTCGGGATAGATGGGAGCGAAGCCGCGGGGGACAGCTAGTGTCCAATAGTTTTTGAAAATCTATCTAACGGATTATTTGGAATTTTTTTAGGCGTCTAGTCAATTATTGTGCTTTTGTACCTACCTACTGCAATGTGGTGGTTCTACTCATGTGCTCCACCCTATGTAACCCTATCCAGGGTGTAACTGAAAGGTGTGATCATTACATGACATTTTAGTAATTGCTTCTGTCTCGTAAAGAACGTACAACGTTCTGCAACGAAGTCCTGGGCAATTCCCAAAAAAAATGTGCCCCCTGTACTTATTTTAATCAGCTGATGATTTTGTATAGAAATTCCATTTTTTTTTTTTTTGAGGAACTATAGCTTTCTTGAAGAAACTTGTTCATCTAAATGGAAAGAAGCCGTTTTTAAAATAATGATATGCCGTGCGCCGCGCGCCGATCGTTACACCGTGTATCCCGCCGGTCGATTCTGTAAGCATGTCGAACTGAAGGCTCGGGTGAAGTGATCACAAAGTGAGCTGTCAATCCGTGTTACCAAGATGGCATGACAGTTCACTTCGCGCTCACTCCACCAGACTTTGTCACGGCGAGAAGTTTACAGAATCGGCTGTCATTCCATCTTGATAACATGGATTGACAGCACCTTCGCAACGTTCGCCAAAACCTATTGTTTATTGATAGTCATTTGTCGAGTCATTGCGAGCAGCCAAGCACTCCCGTCAAGCTTATGTGTCTTTATTTTAGTACAAATTAGCATAAACACAATAGCGAGTCCTTTTCGGGCGCGCGTTCCATTGCTCGCTTCCTTTACGGATAAGGCAGCTGCTCCCCTATAAGGCAGGTTATGAACCACCCGGCGGTGTATTGCCACTTGTTTTTAACGACATTGCTAATATTTAATTTATGTTATCTTGATCTGTGTGATCCTATTTAGTTCTAGGCTGTGTATTACTTTAGTTCTTATTGTTTTGCTGAAACTTGCCGTATCTCTGTCTTCCTGTCTTTCTCCAACTACCTTGGGGTCGCCTTCCAAACTAACCGTATTAGCTGATTCCCAGTGTTTTACTTTTTATCTGACCTCCACAATCCAGTGAATTGGTAACACGACACCCCTTGGCAAGCCTGGTCTTAGCTTCTGATTACCCGTAACTAACAAGTTACAACAACGAAAACAAGTTAATAGATTAATATTTGTATGCCATTAAATGGCAGAATGTGTCTTTGCACTAAATATATTATTGTAACATCTGTTGCTACCACATTTTATACAAATAAATGGAATTATTATCAACAAATGGCAGCCGGGACCAACGGCTGACGTGCTTTCCTGGGGGTATCTCAATACGTCAAGTTGGTCACAAATGTCTGGACGTAGCTCAGCTAGCGTTGCCTCGTCTTGAAGTTTGACCCGTCACCACCATGAGGTCCTCCCCAAACTTTCTATTTCTACAACGACACCACAGACAGAGACCACACCAAAACGGAATATTAATTATTATTTTTACCGTAAGTAGTTAGATACATTACTGAGATTTGTTGTAATCTTCTTTATATTATGTACATACTAACTGACTTTTAGTCCTAAAATGTATATACAGTTGCGTAATTTTACGATAAAACCCACACTCACGAGCAAGCCGTTACCATGAATGTCTACGTTCAGGACTTGTGCTTCGGCATAACATGTGGCCCGGCGCCGACGACTGTACCTTAATGTATAGGTACTTTATGAGCTGAGTAAAGCTCGGTCGTTTATTTTTACTAACATAAAAGAAGCCAAATCCCGTTTACCATAAAACAAGCGCCAGTATAATTTGATGAAATTGTTTTATGTTATGCCTCCAAATCCATCAATACTTTAAAGAATTCTCTCTAAAGAAAGAAGGAAAACTAATTTGTTTGGTACACACCGACACACGGGTACACACGGGTACACACGGTGGTACAATAAAAGGAAACTTACTTCATTTTAAAAACAATAGTATTGGTAAGCGATGATGTGATAAGATAAGATAAGATAAGATAAGATCATTTATTTGTCCAAAACATGAGTATACACACACATGGCATGCAAGATGTTACAATTAATTTACATAATATATCAGTCATGTTTTGCCTTAACGGCGTACAAATGTAAGTAGGTAGGTTATACTTATTACATATACGCTTGACTAGAAGTAACCCATTTAGAGTCCCCCAGATTGAAGCCACATTTGTCCTGCTGTGAGTCTGCTTGCAGCCTGCAAACAAACTGCACCTGCACCTGTAAACTTGAAAGACGGGTAGACCATATCCTAGAACACGACATAACTCTAGAGTACTTGTAATCCCGTAAGGATGATCCCTGGGGATGATTTTCGACGAAGGTGAAGCCGCTAGCAGAAGTTATAGTAAACAATCATGCAACAAACTCTTCTGATTCATTGAACATAACAAGTGTTACGTAAGCACGGGCCGGTAAGACTTTGTTAATAAATATAATTAAATGACGCTCAATGAGGTAGCTGCAACACACCACGATTAACACGATCAATGAATGGGAAACCGCAAGTTGACCACAACTGCATTTCGATTGGCGGCTCACGAATTTAAACTGTCATCAGCTAGTAATTAAGGGCGTCTCAAAATTTGCGCCCTAAGTCGTTCTGACGTGATTGAGTAACAAACATCCATCCAAACTTTAGGCGCCCTAAGTCGTTCTGACGTGATTGAGTAACAAACATCCGTCCAAACTTTAGGCGCTCTAAGTCGTTCTGACGTGATTGAGTAACAAACATCCATCCAAACTTTAGGCGCCCTAAGTCGCTCTGACGTGATTGAGTAACAAACATCCATCCAAACTTTAGGCGCCCTAAGTCGTTCTGACGTGATTGAGTAACAAACATCCATCCAAACTTTAGGCGCCCTAAGTCGTTCTGACGTGATTGAGTAACAAACATCCATCCAAACTTTAGGCGCCCTAAGTCGTTCTGACGTGATTGAGTAACAAACATCCATCCAAACTTTAGGCGCCCTAAGTCGTTCTGACGTGATTGAGTAACAAACATCCATCCAAACTTTAGGCGCCCTAAGTCGTTCTGACGTGATTGAGTAACCAACATCCATCCAAACTTTAGGCGCCCTAAGTCGTTCTGACGTGATTGAGTAACAAACATCCATCCAAACTTTAGGCGCCCTAAGTCGCTCTGACGTGATTGAGTAACAAACATCCATCCAAACTTTAGACGCCCTAAGTCGCTCTGACGTGATTGAGTAACAAACATCCATCCAAACTTTAGACGCCCTAAGTCGTTCTGACGTGATTGAGTAACAAACATCCATCCAAACTTTAGGCGTCCTAAGTCGTTCTGACGTGATTGAGTAACAAACATCCATCCAAACTTTAGGCGCCCTAAGTCGCTCTGACGTGATTGAGTAACCAACATCCATTCAAACTTTAGGCGCCCTAAGACGTTCTGACGTGATTGAGTAACCAACATCCATTCAAACTTTAGGCGCCCTAAGTCGTTCTGACGTGATTGAGTAACAAACATCCATCCAAACTTTAGGCGCCCTAAGTTGTTCTGACGTGATTGAGTAACAAACATCCATCCAAACTTTCGCAGTTATAATATAAGTTAGGATTTCTAAATTTTATTTTATCCACAGTCTAACGTAGATCGAAAACCTCAATGAGCAATAAACTGCGCTTGTGCGACTGCACCGCCGGAGAACATCATCCATCCATCCGGAAACCGAAAATTATCGTCGGCGTCGAAACTGAAACATGCCTCACTGACAAGTGCCCCTTCTCCAGGATGGTACTGTATTTAAGACATATCACTAAAATCATCACCTCTTCGCATTACTTCGCATAATAATGTATTCGAACTCTATATTGTTATGGAGTAACAGAGGCTCAGCAAGCAATTTTTCAGAATGGAGGAGGCATACCTACATTGTTGCGCCTTTGTTTTGTCAGGGGGTATCTTCAACCTATTGAAGCGATGACAAAGAAGTGTTTAGTAATAAAAAACAAAACCAAAGTGGGCACTAATAGGTTCCTAATTGGACTTCGTCCATATTAACTCGTAGATTACTATTGTACTTCGGCAACAATAACCGATTCCTAGAACTAATCCATTGATACATTCTACAATCACAAGAAGTGGCAAGAGGAAAATCGTTGAACAAATTGTTAGTGACCATTGCTTTCACGAAAAACTTTTTAACAAAAAAATAAAACCGACTTCCAAAAACAAAACACTACGAAGTAAAATATAACTTTAATTTCGGAAGTCGATGTTTTTGGTTTTTCCGTTTTTGAACACCGGCTTCCGAAATTAAAGTTATTTTTTACTTTGTTCGTGTTTGTTTCGTTTATTCGTGTGTTTGTTTGTTCTGTGTGTCATAGCGTACCGGCGTTATGTTATGTTATGAACTGGTAAACAATCAACAGACATGCGATTTCAGAAATCCCGATCTATTTGCTATCATTTATTGAAGAGTTCCGTTGCCTACCTCAGAAGTTCGTCATCAGATCTTCACCAAATTTAAATGTGACCAGTCCGACAAAATACTCTTCCAAACAAAAAAAGGAATCATCCAAAGCTGTTAACAATTGGCGAAAATATCGCTGAACAAACATTTTTCATGGGATCCCATCATCAGATTCTACTAGATTGGTGACAATGGGGCCACCTCAGGAGGCTTTCGAATAAAACAATAATATTTAAAATCGGCCCAGATGTGGCGGAGAAATCGGTGAACATACATAAAAAAATAAAAGATACATACAGCCGAACATAGAACCTCCTCCTTTTTGAAGAAGTCGGATAAAAAGGATAAGCCCCTGACTGCTGTAGTATGTGAGTTAATGCCTACCTATCGACGTCATTTAATGTTCTATTAAAGGTTATGATTGTGTGCAATCGTGTGATTGTACGGTTAGGAATGTTCCTAACCGTGCTATAGTAAATTTAGAGGATATATAAATTTAGGGATAAAATGCAATCAAACAAGTTGGTACCATTTAAACAATTACAGTTTATTTAAGAATAAGCACTAAGCAGGTACTTACAGTTAAAACACAATTGCAATTACAACATAATCTTTAATTCTAATTGTTTTTATTAAATTTGAATGATATTTGTATTTTTAATGTCATTGTAGGTGTATGTTTTTTTTTTTTTTTTTTTAAATTGTATTTTTTTTTTGTTAAATCGCGGTTGTGGTAACATCGAATTGGCGATGTGTAGCTTTAAAGGTGTTATTTACATTATTTTAAATAAATAAACAAGTTTAGAAGAATGACAATCTAGTCCCTAACAGAAGGGTACAGTAGGGACATGTGCATGAGAAAAGTATACAAAACTCAGGGTCGTTTGTGAAGATCCGTGAGGTGAACCGCTAGCGACTTGTAGTTCAATCGTAATAAGAAATAACCCAGTTAGGCTGGGTGTAGACAATAGATAATATTAGTAAACTCTAACTTTAAAGCCACTAGCAGTAATAACGTTTAGCAACCGTTCGACACTTGGTAAAAACTATGTGAACGTAAAAATTCTATCTCTCTCTTTCAATAAGTGTATAACGCGTTTAGACAGGCCGTTAAACCCTAACGAACTAGCATAGCTAGTCAACAATATAGTGATAATAGGTTTCCTAGATAACTGTAGTTCTCTAGTCAACTCAAGTTAACGCTCTTTTCTCTAGTCAACTCAAGTTAACGCTCTTTTCTCTAGTCAACGAAACAAATTCCCTTAGCATCGGGTAACGCAATGAAGCGCTGACCTCCTCAAGAAGAGTCCTACGGGAATACTGAATACTGGTCCGAAACGAAGAAATTGAAGACGTCAGTACCTTGCAACGGCTCATCGGACGAGCTTGTGTTATGTGGGACCTACTGCCTCAAGAGTCGGTCTCACTGTCACCGCACCCGTCGTGGCACCGCTGCTATGGCCCTGCCATGCGGTCAGCCTAGTGGACCGACGTCTCGTCCATCAGTGACCGTCTTCAGGCTAGCTAAAAGAGCCAGAACTGTAACAATATCCTCCCTTATTAGAAAAAGAACTCAACCATCAGTAGGGCCTAGCAAAGAACCAACCACGTGGTCTCTTACCTCGGGATATTCGGAAACAGAGCCCACGACCGTAAGCGTAGCTACCACCATCTGCTGCGAGCAACGGGCTCACGCGCCTTCTCACAACACTGCCTGGGATGCGAACAGCCCCGGGGCCGGCCTTGCGGCTCGGGCCCCGGTTCGGAAAAGACAATCCAGTCCGACCACTCGTAAAATCAAAAAGCCAACGACAATCTTTTGTCTCTGATAATCGAACACGTAGTGTTGGAAGAGTGTTGACTACCATGGAATCGAAAAACAATCGACTAAATATTGTCATAAATTATGTTCCTTGATTTGTGAAGGCTATCGCGAACGTACAAAATGCAACGTCACAGCACGCATCATTAGCGTATCTAAGTCCTGTGCAACTTTTAGCGGTCCAGAACCCTATGGTTGTCCTCCGCCCTGGGGCGGTCGCAAGGGTATGTCCGACTCTTACTGAGTGAAACCACACAGTGTTCTGTAGTCTTCTCTCACTCTAGGACTCTTCATGTCGAAATGCGCAAGCAGTCCAGAGCTCGTGCTTTGGAGTCCCCCGTATCGTAGGTAAGTACCCCTGGTTTCTTATCTTAGCATCGTATAAATATATATCTAAGTACTGCTACATCATTGTAAAAGTGACAAGCTCGAGTCCACTATGATGTTATTCATCATCAGCATCCACAGCACGCCTTCCACCACTGCTGGAAAAACGCCTCTCGCTTCTCGTGCCAATCCTCGCGCTCTGGTGTCCTGATTCAGGTTCCATTAACGACTGCAACAATGTGTTGTAGTTAATGGAACTCACTCCACCTCTTGTGGAATCATCATCGTATATTCGAAAAGTATCCTATAAATTACAAATGGGTATCGTGATCAACATGCCGCATCGTTCTGCCAGCGTGTTACACGTGGCCCGGGCGCGACACGAATGCTGATTGATCCACGCGAACAATAGCACCTACCACCCTCACTACTTGAAGCTAGCCCTGCGCTGGCGCCTGTTAGAACCATACATCATGCATGATGTAACGATCGTGAAGACATGACTAATTCGCATGCGACGCGAATCTTGCTAGCTGTATTATGATAATATTGTTATCATACAATAGATACAACTACGACATACGAGTACTTATTTTATAGATTTGGTTTCCTTATTTAAAGGGCGTGACCTTTCGAGATTATACGAACAGAGGTTCAGTTGGTGGGTTTCCCCACAGCGTCAAATTCGTACGTCACATAAATAACAAATGTTGAGGATGACTTTAAATTATGTATGGAGTAAGTAAGTAGGTAACTTGTGAATCTATCAGTAGATAGTAGTTGGGGTCAGATAAAGCCACTTCCCTAAACTTGAGCTCGATTTTTCTGAACATGAATATTAGAACGACGCAAATGATTGCATCCAGTCATTCATTGATGATCCCTAATCTAAACTAGACCATACTAATAGATTACACAATTTCATCATTTTTAGGGTTCCGTATCTCAAAAGGAAAAAACGGAACCCTTATAAGATCACTTTGTTGTCCGTCCGTCTGTCTGTCAAGACCCATTATCGAAGTATCGAGTAGAAATTAATACCACATACTCAATACTCAGGTCCACGGTTCCTTGAAGCTGTGAAAAATGGAAAGTTCTAAGTTAACCTAAAAAAACTTTCGGAAGTCGGTGTTCAAAAACGAAAAAAGCCAAAAACACCGACTTCCGAAATTAAAGTTATTTTTTAATATGTAGTGTTTTGTTTTTGGAAGCCGGTTTTATTTTTTTTGTTAAAAAGTTTTTTTTTTACTTTTTAGTGGTACGCAGGTACCACTAAAAAGTGAAAACACAAACAGCGTGCCGGCCGTGATGTTATGTTATGAACCGGTGTAAACAACCAACAGACATGCGATGTCAGAAATCCCGATCCTTTTGCTATCATTTATTGAAGAGTTCCGTTGCCTATCTTCGAAATTCTTCATCAGATCTTCACCAAGTTTGAATGGGACCAGTCCGACAAAATATTCTTCCAAACAAAAACAGAATCATCCAAATTGGTTTACAATTGGCGAAAATATCGCTGAATAAACATTTTTCATGGGAAACCATCATCGGATCCTAACTTATACCTTCCATCATCAGCTCAGCAACATGAGATGATGATTACCAGGCACAAATATCTGAATTACGTTAGAAAGTTTATGAAAAACAGTGTATGTGCTTATAAAATTTGAGGGTTTCCCTCGATTTTCATGGGATCCCATCATCAGATCCTAACTTGGTGGCAATGGGACCACTTCAGGAGTATCGGCTTTTGAATAAAAAAAGAATTTTTAAATCGGTCCAGGTTTGGCGGAGAAATCGGTGAAGATACATAAAAAATATATATACTACTCTGTCAAGAAAGCACCGGGAAAAGATCAATAATACACAAAATGTCTGTTATTCATCCAATTTTATTTTATCACCTTCAAAGTATGCTCCTTTAGAAACGATACACTTGCGCCAACGAATAATCCATTCATCAAAACATTTTTTAAACGCTGCTTCCGGAATTGAGTTCAGTTCTCGCCGCGAATTCTCCTTTATGTCTTCTATCGATTGAAAACGGGTGCCACACACACAGCTTGTTGACTAGTTTGCATGTCAAACTCGTAAACCCACTTCTCGTCACAAGTAACAATGCGTTTCATGAATGTTGGGTCCGAACTGACTCGTTCTAGCATGTCCTCAGCGACTTTCATGCGATTGAGTTTTTGGAGAAAATTCAGATCTTTTGGGACTAGCCGAGCAGCAACATGTTTCATACCCAAATAATTAGTTAAAATGGTACGGATCGACTCGTGAGATACAGTAAGTTCGGCGGCTATCTCTCTCAGAGTTGAATGGGGATTTTCAGTCACTATTTCCTTCACTTTTGCGATGTTAACTTCAGTTGCAGACGTTGACGGCCTACCAGAGCGAGGCAAATCTTCCATCACATCTCGACCGCTTTTGAACGCTTTGAACCACTCATAAGCAAGAGTTTTTGATAAAGTCGATTCACCGTAAGCCTTCTATAACATTTTCAGTGACTCCGAACACGAAATTCCATTGGCGATGCAAAATTTAAGACAAACTCTTTGTTCGATATTTTTGTCCATTATGAAATTCGCAAGACACACTATATATGATATTACTAAAACCAGCACTGTATTTAATATAAATAACAGATGCAACTCAAACTCCGCGCCAAAATGGAAAACAGTTGTGCCAATCTAACAACTACAAAAAAACAAAGATTTGAATTTGGAACCATACACAAATCATCCATTCCCGATACTTTTTTGACTGAATGTATGTATATACAACCGAACATAGAACCTCCTCCTTTTTGAAGAATTCGGTTAAAAATAGATACGGCCGTTTATGCCGCAAAAAACGTATATTTCGACACTCTCAAGGGAATCAATGAAATTTGATAGTTAATACCGTCTTATACTACAAGTATAGGAAACAGTATGAAAACTATACATTTGTAATTAAATCATAAAAAATATAGTCCTAATTTAAAGTACTAGTACATGTACTTACCTACAAAGTACGGAACGGCGAGCCCGAATCGCAACAGTCCGGTTTTTTTTTTAAATTTCATTTTATTGCTTACGATTCGCGGAATTTCTATCTTCTCTGATTAAACAGCTCTGGTTTTACCGAATAGCCGTCACCATCTGCCTAGACTTCTCCCTATTATATTAGTGACTTTCAGTCAAACCACAATGAGCTGACTACCAGTATTTGACGTGGACCTATCCAGTCTATGCTACCTCGACAACCAACCCAGTAAATGAGTAACACGGTACTTCTTGGTGAGACTTTCTACTTTCTGACAATCCGTAACGACTGAATGATCTAAAAGGTTTTCCCGAATAGTTTCTAAATAAAATACTTAATAGGTAAAAGTGTTTGACGTCACCGGTATGTATTGTTGTGCTTGAACTGTTATTAGCAGTATTAATTGTTCCTAATGTGCGTTTTCCTGTGGATAGTAGAACCCTTTTTTGACCACATGCGTAAGCGTGCCCTGCGGTGTAGGTAGCCTGCATTACTGCAGTTCATGTTATGCCGCAAAGAATTGTTTTAAGCGATGATAAAGTTTATGTTATTGCAATAATTATGAAATTATTTTTGTTGATATTAGTCCTATTACATCATCCAATGACGCCAATGCTATTTAATGTTGTAATTTTTTGAAATACACTTTATTTTTAGGTACCTAAGAGCAATTGACATTTAAAGTTTCTTCTTTTGCCTGGCCCTTTCCCATTTACTTGGGGTCGGCCCTCCTTATCATGCGTCTCCAGGCAGCTCGGTCCTGGGTCGTCTCATTGATGACTTGGGCTACTTTAAGGTTCTTATTAACTACGGACATCCATGTGATTCGGGGTCTTCCTCGCCCTCGGGGTTTTGTTTTAATCTCTAGCACCTTTCTGGTCATGTGGTCGGATGGTCGCCTCATAACGTGTCCGTACCACCGCAGACGGCTCTCCTGTAGTTTCTCCGGGATAGGTCTTACTTTGAAGGTTCCTCTTATGTGTGACATTGTATTGTATTGTGTATATTGACATTTAAAGTTTAATACGAGTATATACTTCTATACTTATATCATACATTGTGCGTTTGTGAGGTTGTAGGGGTAATCTCTGGATCTACTGAAGAGATTTTGAAAATTCTTTTACCAATCGAAAGCCAAGTTATTTTTGAGTGTCATCTCTTCTCTTGACAGACTGGTCGTGGTCGTATCTCCAGGGGTAGTGGCTAACTTCACAATCCTTCGCCACTCGTCGCGCATCGCTGCCTTTCTGGAACATTCATGGAGAGGTCCACCCAGTGCCCATTTTATCTGGTCCGTCCACCTCATGGGTGACCTGTCTCTGGCCCGGACACCCTCTACTCGTCCCTGTACTACCAGGCGCTCAATTAATGACTCATCACGACGCGATACGTGTCCGTAGAAGGTGAGCATACGAGATTGCACTATAGACGCTGTTTGATGCCGAGTTCTTGAAGTATGGATTGGTTGATACGGAACTCTGTCCATATTACTTCAAGCATTCTTCTCCAACACCACATCTCCAGAGCATCTATACTCTTCTTCTCACTTTCTCGCAGGATCCACGTCTCTGCAGCGTAGAGGAAAATTGGGAACACTAACGCAAGCCGGGTTTTAGTGGCTTTGGTGATGTTGCGGTTTTTCCAAATTTTTCTCATCTTATCCAAAGCGGATCCTTATATAGCCATGCGTCGTTTAATCTCATCAGCACATCCTCCATTGTTGGTGATCAACGCTCCCTAGTATGTGTATGATTGCACTACTTCACAGTTCGTGATTTCAGCAACTTCCGGTAAGTTGTTGTTAACACGATCTACAATCATCATTTTGGTCTTTTTTCGGTTGATTTTGAGTCCAAACTTGTTGCTGACGGTCTCCATTTTATGAAGCAGGCTTTTGATGTAACTGACACTTGTAGCGAACAAGATGGTGTCGCCCGCATACCGCAAATCTTTAGACCACCAATCGCAACACCGTCTGTCCAGTCTTCAAGAGTATTCTCACTATAAGCTCTGTGTAGATGTTGAACAGCAAAGGGGAGATAATACACCCCTGTCGTATGCAGGATGGAAGGTACTTGACATTATCTCATCTGTTCTAAAAGAAACAGTCCCGCTCTCATAGAGGCGCCTTAAGACATGTCCGAGGTGTTTTGGGGTACCCATTTCCAGCAGAGTTTTTCAGAGTTTAGGCCATTTCACAGAATCGAATGCTTTCGAAAAGTCAACGAAACGTATGAAGATCGTTTTGTTGAACTCCCGGGCTTCTCCGATTATTTGGCGCACTATCAGGATTTGCTCACGAGTACCCTTCCCTTTCACGAAACCAGCTTGTTCAGGGGCAATGTCTTTGGGGTTGAAGGGTTGATTTTGACCCCATTCGACAGGGAATTTTGGGGGATTTACAAAGAGGTGCGTCAACCCCTACCCAGTCATAGAATAGACCAAGATATAGCCAGAAATGTACTACAGTTATAGTTAAACTTACTGTTAAAAATAAACTCAAACAGTTAGTCGTTTTTGGGCCTCGTTACGGTAAAGTAACATATTAGGTTAGTAAACACATAGAAAATAGAAATTCGTAGTCACCGGCAGAATCAGAATTCCTTCATTTTGTTTATCCCTGTTAAGCATACATCCCTCACCCCAATCTACCCCGAAGACAGCAAGAAACAAGAAAGTTACACGCGTGGTACGGAGAACCTCAGTATCCCGTTACAGGACGTCAGCGCGGCTGAACGCAGTCGGGTGGTCACAGTTCACGTCGAAGGATTAGAAGAAGGATAGACCTACCCCATCACACCCTCGTTCCAGTCGATCACGCCAGTCCGGTACAAAATCATCATGTTGTTTTCCGTTGCAAACTGAATCAGGTGCTCCCCTCTCTCGTTACGTTGTCCTAGACCAAACTTCCCGGCACTATTTCTTAGCTGATGGGCATCTGCTCCCAGCTTTGCGTTGAAATCGCCTATAACCAATAGGAACTCTCTGTTGGGGATTTTGGATATTGTTGCCTCCAATTCCGTGTGGAAGCTTTCTAGATCTGCCTCACTGGAAGTGCATAGATTTGGATGATATTCAAGTTCACAGGCGGCGCTTTAAGCTTGATGCTCATTACTAGATCACTGATCGGTTCATATCCCATCACAGTATTCCTAAGTTGTTTTGGAATAAAGAATGCAACATCATTTCTTCTGCTATCGTTGTTCCTTGAGAAGTAAACTGCATGGTTTTATGTATATCAATCTCTTGCTCAAGAATTTCAAGTTTTCCGGGCTTAAGAAGACCTCGCACATTCTACGTGCTGATCTTCTGGCTATGTGTTATCTTAATGGGTCCCCCAGACACATAGTTTCCATGCGATGCCTGGTCCACCACATCGGCATGGCCGGTAGCCGATTTCACACCGTCTAACCCGGACGTAGAGCGGCACTGGTTGCTAAACGGGGCATCAGGCCACGTTTTATTCTTTCTTCTGCCTTTCATTACGACTTTCGTGGGAAATTAGTGCAGTGGTGTAATTAGTTCCGTTCTCCCCTTACATGAGCGTCACAGTCTATAAATATATTAACCCAAAAGTTGTGCGCTACAAAGTGGACGCGACTGACCCGCGTACCTTGTCTACTACAAACTAGCTTTTGTCAGCGGTCTCGTCCGCCCGAAAGTTGAAAATTATCCCATAGGAACATCCTCCTGGGATAAAAAATAGTCTATGTGCCAGGACATGGTCTGCTTAGTAACTATAGGTATTTAGTTTTGACGACAAGGTTGGCACAGTGGTTGAGCGATTGACTGCTGCACTGCGTGTTGCGGGTTCGATTCCCGCACGAAACAAATATTTGTTTGGCCTACAGATAGTTGTTTCGGGTCTGGCTGTTTGTGAACCCACCCACGATACAGGAGAAATTCTTAGTGTGTGACAACGTTGTTTTTAAAGAAAAGAAGAAGAAGAAGAGCGAGTCGTACTCGCGCACCGAGGGTTCCGTATAAATTTGGAGGTACCTACGTATTATAAATAATTCAGAAATCAAGTCTTGCAGTTGAACCGTTTCTCCGGGACTCGTCGGGTTTTTTTGACTCGGCGTTTTTCTGGCCGTCGTCACTGTTGATTCTGGCTTTCAGGAGTTTTAACCGACTTCTTTAAAAAGGAGGAGGTTCTATGTTCGGCTGTACGTATTTTTTTCTTTTTTTTTATGTATGTTTACGGATTTCTCCAATTGTGGACCAATTTTAAAATTCGTTCTTTATTCGAAAGCCTATGCTCCTGCGGTAGTCCCACTGTCACCAAGTCAGAATCTGATGATGGGATCCCATGAAAAATGTTTGTTCAGCGATATTTTCGCCAATTGTTAACCGATTTTGTCCCATTTTAATTTAGTAAAGAGTTGATGAAGAACTTCGGAGGTAGGCAACGGAATTCTTCAAGCAATGATATCAAAAGGATCGGGCTTTCTGAAATCGCATGTCTGTTGATTGTTTACACCAATTCATAACATAACATCACGCCGGTACGCTGTATTTGTGGTTTCACTTTTTAGTGGTACTTACGTAGGTACCTACCACTAAAAAGTGAAAAATAAAAAACTTTTTACAAAAAAATAAAATCGACTTCCAAAAACAAAACACTACAAAGTATAAAATAACTTGGTGTCAAAAAACCAAAAAAATACCAAAAACACCGACTTCCGAAATTAAAGTTATTTTATACTTTGTAGTGTTTTGTTTTTGGAAGTTGGTTTTATTTTTTTTTCTCAATAGATAACACTGACTGATCAGAATACATTAGGAAGTTTCTTTTCCTAAACTTAAAAAATGAATATCGTTTGATTACATGGGTTGATTTTGATGAAATAAGCGCTAAATGTTACTCGGGATAACACTTAATATTTTTAAATACTTAGATTTTTAATTCAATTAGTGATTTATTACGCTTAGATTTATTATTTTTTTATGATTTAATTAGGTACTGTAAATGTATAGTTTTTCGAATTTCCCTATACCTGTCGTATAAGACGGTATTACTTGCCAAATTTCATAGTTCTAGGTCAACGGGATACCCTATGAATTTTGATTCCCTTGAGAGTGTTGAAATACATGATTTTTGCGGCATAAACGGCTGTATCTTTTTTTTTACGTTAACTTAGAACTATCAGTTTTTCACAGCTTCAAGGGGCCGCAGATTTGAGTATATGGTTTTAATTCCAACTCGATACCTCCACGCCTTCCCGAGATAAAGGGTCTTAACAGACAGACGGACGGACAACAAAGTGATCTTATAAAAGTTCCGTTTTTTCTTTTGAGTTACGGAACACTAAAAAATAATGAAATGTGGAAATAACGGTGCCCGTAAGCAATTTGTACTAGTACTTATAATTTACAAGCTGTAATGCTTTTCTGTAACATCATTTTCGTGTCTCGACAGCGGAATCCGAGGTGAGTATCAAATTACGTCAAACGTAAGACCTTTATGTTGTGTGCAATAAATGCTCACTTTGTAAGGTTTGTCACTCAGGTGAAGCTCGACATCGAAATGGTTATTTACAGAATAGACTAGCTGATCCCTGATGTGATTCCTAGACTATTATCTATCTCTGTGCTGTGTAAAAATCCTTCGATCTGACGTGAAAGAGAACTTTCGCATTTATAATATTAGTGGGAAGTAGGGCCGATAGGATAGGATTGGACAAGCCAAGTTTATGCGAAAGTAACAGGTACAAACAATTAGGTCCGGCTAAATCTATGAATGTGCGGAAATCGAGTCGTATTCCGGTCCATAAATTAAGTTTATACGGTTAGTATGTGACGCCATCTGTCGGCAGATTTACTGCCGCTGGGCAGGTAGTGGACAGCTCGCGGACTTAGCGACTTCCTGACATGGCAGGGCATGCAATTACTTAAGCGAATTACTTATTGTTTGTTGATTAGATTAGTAATAGTTGTATATTGAAGTTTAAGGTCAGATCACACCACAGATTGTGTGAAGAACGTGAACTCTCCTTTATTTATTGTGACACAATAAATAAAGCTACTCCGCCATGTTTCGTTTCCCCAACGCTGGAGGTCATGACCACATCATAGTTTCAAAATCTTCTCTCATTTAATATTTCTGCGCATGCTCCTTCTCGCAGCGCAATGCACGGCTTCTGACAAAATTCCAATTTAACTGAGAAGAATTAATTTCGTCGTTACCCAGCTAAAGTGCGGTTTGAGTCATTTATATGACTACAAGCAATCAGCATCAGTAGCTCAGGGTGTTACCAGAGGGCAGGCATCCCAGCATAAGGATAACGCTAAACTGTGTAAACATATTTATATGATGGTTTGTTTAATTATTTTACTTTTGTGTGTCTTGTGCGAGTCCCAAATAAACGTATTTCTGTCTTTCTATTTTTTCACAAGCGGTCATTAGAAGATGCACTTGATAATATTTACAGAGTGGGAATAAAAGCCAAGTTGGAAAGCGTGGACGATGATGGAGCAAGCTTTCCTAGATGTATCTTGTCTTAACGACCCCCAGGTTGTGGCTTTCAGGAAACAGAGACTCCGGCAGGGAATTGTCTTAGCTGTACGCACAATGAGAGCATGCCCAAAACGTTATGTGCGCATGGGTGGGATGTCCACCGCATCGCCGCCGTATGTCTTACCAAAGGTAAGCTAGTGGGTAGTAAATACAATGAACACAATTTAGCAACAGTTAGTAGGCATCCATCCTTATGACGTAGTAACAATGACCTAAAGTGAATGATGGCGCGTTTATTGGCCGCTCGTGACTTCTGAGCGTTGACCTCTGACATTCGCCTTTACTGACCATTCCCATAATTGTATGACAGGCAATTCGCAGTATCATACCAGCTAATATGCTGGGCTAAAGATATGGTGGAGATAAGCTACTATTATATTATGCAGTTATTTTGTACTGACATGTGTAGGTGTACCTAAATTAGTGACTACTATCTATGAAATACTGAGCTTTCTCGTGTTGTTCGTAGGCTCGTAGCGCTAGTAGACCGCCATAGCCTGTTGTAACACTCGTGTGCTACGAGATTTTCACCTACCTTCTCACACTAGTTTTTTTTTCTGTCTAATAAAGTACTTAATTGGTAAAATTAAATACAATAATGTTTATTGGGAGCTATCAGGCAATGTTGTACTGAATTTGATTACCATTAGCCGCTGTTCAACAATGTGATGTGATTAATCTAAATGTTTACCAAGAGAGCTTTCATTTGGGTCTACCTTTTATAGCAGAACTTTTTACGTCATAATATTGTTTTGCATAACAACGGATAGCATAAACTTCATTTCGCAGAAAATCATTTCGCATACACTCAGTTGTCATACATTCAAAACTCATAATTTTGTTAGTCAGAATCATCTTTAGGCATAATGTTTATATCCATAATAATTAAAAAGCAGAACCATCATATCGCAGAAATTTCACAGTCAGAATCGTCTTTTGGCATACATTTTATATTTTGTTGTGCAATGGTTTAGCGATAATTACATCTGGGGAACAAATTCTTCGCCACCAAAATATCAGCCTAGCCACTGGAGTACAAAGGATTTAATCGACCAGGATATCCCTCGAACACAAAATTATGCTGAATCGTGACATCACAGGATAAATAGCATAGTGAGCGCAAATCATGTGGGATTCTATACTATTTCAAATCAACTCATCAAAGAAATGAAATACTCAATCATAGAAATTGATAAACTAGGTACAGGTGCCCCAATACCAGCAAAAAGAAAAAAAGTTTTGGATAAGAAATGTCGCATAGAAATTATATTAAATAATCAGTCGGATTACACTGAAACTGGATTTTTGAAGGCAATTGGAGCTAATTTAAGATTAGTTTGACCTAAATTGTCTATATATTTTGTTTTATTTATTATTTAATTATCATTATTCAATAAAACAGTTGATTCTGCATGTATTTACTAAATAAAACAGTTGATTGTGAAAATAAGTTGTTTTTAGTTCCTTGTAAGAAGCATTCAAACATGCAAACAAGAATACACCATGATATTACTACTAATATCAAAACGCTAACCTAAGCTAATTACAAAAATATTGTCGGCTTGGATGCATGTAGCATGCAAACAGGCATACAACATGCAAGCAGGCATGCAACATGCAGCATGCATGTAGCATGCAAGCAGGCATGCAGCATGCATGCAGCATGCAAGCAGGCATGCAACATGCAGTAGGCATGCAGCATGCAAGCAGGCATGCAACATGCAGCAAGCATTATTTCTGTCACGGCTCCGGCGCTGCGGGGTTTGGGCGGCGCCACGCGAGCTTATCGTCACAGATGGTTTTAACGCTCACCACCGCAGCTTCGGCTTGATGGCCGGCTTCGCCGGCCAGCCTCAGCCGCGGTGGAGGGCCTACAAACCACCTGCTCCTCAGCTCGCGGGCCGCCCTACCCTTCCGCGCCTACGCGGGTTTAAATTACACTCTAGGGGTAGGGCAGACAAGACTGCGTAAAGTCGGTTTCGCAGCGATTCGTTTCTGTCACAAAATTTTGCAGCACAACGTATTGACTTTTTATGACACAAATTTAATTTAATATTGAAAATGCTACCAATACATGCTATATTTAGAACATTCTATGTCACTTTTGCAGACCATTCGATTTTAAATACATTGCACGTAGGTTATCTAACCATTCGACAGCATAAATTTACTTTATTTAAATTATCAGTTTTACTCCATATATTATAAGTTTTTGATGTTTTGAACACTAATTTTTACAAGAAGATACATCTATTTTAATTTTTGATGTTCAAATATGCACCCATACCAAATAATCGTATCTCTAAATAAATGTTATGCTAAACAAAATTATGCATAATATTAATTATGGCAAAGGTAATTATGCGAAACAAAATTCTGCCAAGATAAAAGTATGCCATTGTAAATTCGGACACGTAAATATTCTGCCAAACAAAAGTTATGCTAAATAATTTTTATGCCTTAAAAATATTCGATTAAATAAGATTATGCCATGTGAGTTATGCCAAATAAAAATCGGAGTATCAAGATTCTGCCAAATAGAAGGAACCCCTTTCATTTATCTCTCGTATGCGAAGATTGTCGCGTAGTAGGGCAGTGGGTGTGAAAAGTAGACTAATTGCGTCCGATTCGATTTTACATTAAGCTTGGCATTCAATATGGCGCCCGTTTCATAAGACACTGCTTTTCCCCTCGATACATCTAGGTACTATTGGTGACAATATTTGTTACCATTTATTATAAGCGTCTGTTGAACCTAACTCTTGACGATGCCGATGTTGTACTATGTAGGGAAATATATCAACCTTTTTTCTGAAACAAAAAAGTAAGTCAATTACAACCTATTCAAACTTGTCTGTCACGTTTTTGTCAATCACAAGTAAAATCAAGATTAAACTTAAACACAGTACATCCATTGCGCTCGTTTTTGTACAAAACTTTCATCTGCAGGTCGGCAGAGATATGTGACGGATCATAGGTTCTGCAGACGGGGCTGGGTGCGAGGAGACGATGAGGGCCCTGCACGCCATCGTGGCGTTCTTCACCGTGGTGCTGTTGTTCATCCAGCAGAAATACGTGTCCGTCTGCGGCGGACCCTGCTCAGTCAGTATCTTCTCTTCGTAGGACTAGCAGCGTCCGCAAGTGACCACCATGTAATGATCCTCGTTTATAGGTACCGATGCTTAGCGAAAGAGCTCTGATGACCAGCAAATGGCAGGATAACCTTCCGTCCTACCAGCCAAAGTACTCGCGCCAGGTGACTCACGACAGCAGGTCAGGAACAATGTGCATCTGAACTTACGATAAGTTTTGTTGCTTGATGTCATTCTCCCCTCTTACCTATACCCTACATGTGGGATAGGCCCTGGGTGCGGTTTGTCTTACCATAAGGACAAGACAAAATATATCACATGACAAATATGAACTAGTTACAAGATTCCTATTTCGATTAATACCGTTTACCAGATTCTGTTTACACCACAAGCAAGTTTCCCGACTATTACTTAAATCAACTAAATGTCCAGTTGAACTATAATTCCTCAGTACCTCCCACTGTTTAAGGAGTTATCTTGAGTCGGTAATCCGATCGTGAAGTCCGTTAAGTGCAGTGGTTAGACCTCTCTCTCGGCCACCAATAACTTTGTGAAAAGTGACGTTGGCATATCCGGGGGGTGGCTTATGTCCTGTGCCCTATGATATGTTAGTTGATCGATTGATTGTTACCGCCTTACCGGCTCGCTTTGATCGCACGAGAACCTTTTATTGTTTCTTTTTGTAAGTGATTGTACATTTTTCGTCGGTACACGTCAACTGTGATCTTCTTCTTTCTTCTTCTATTTTTCTTTTATGATTAATCAATGAACAAATTTTTTACGAGGATGCGTGGTTGTAAACGTGGAGTCCGCTTGTATTGTGTTAATTGATAAACAAACGGATGGATCGCTGTCACTCAGCAGCCTTGTCTCGCTTGTTGCAGAGCAAGCAGTCCGCGCCGGCGTGGCCGCACTCGCCCGGCGACTCGCCCGCCGCCGCCGCCGCGCTCCCACTGCTCGCTGCTGACTGTGTCGTGTGCGCCGGCGCAGTCGGCGCAGCCGGCAGCAACAAAGAGTGCAGACGGCCCAAGTACAAGCGCGACCCGGACATAGCCGTCGACCACGAGTTCATCGGCTACCAGCCCCACGAACACTAAACACGCACAACTAAGTGCGTGACACAATGACAACTATCCGAGCCATATTCTTCAATAGAACTTGTACCGTATTGTAATTTAATATGTCAATCAAAATTGCAAATTTGGTAAATATTGGTTTTATTTGCTGAATCTATCTACTTATGTTGTTGGTACTCATGTTGTTATTTGAATGTTAAGCTTTTGAATGCGTCGACCTTTAGTAAAAGTTCTCAAGCAATTGTAAATTAAGCCTTTAATTTGTAAAAGCGGCCACTCAAAAGTTACAATCGGTTAAAGGCGGTTCTCAGTCGTGACCGACAGCCATCCATATCTCAAAACCTAGTTAAAATTTAATACTGCTTTTAATGACTAGAACTCTTAGTAAAAGATTTGTGAAACTAATTTACTGAATATCAACCCTTGCTGTTATAGAATAAAAAGAACTAACATGCGGAAAGTGGTCCCTCAATCGATCACCATAAGATCACCTTGAGTGGAGACTACAATGGAATTTGAAATTAACATATAGGTCTAGCGTTAGTAAAACTTCTTGAACGATTGTAAATTCATTCTCTAGTTTGTAAAAGAAGCCATTCAAAAGTTAAAATCGATTTAAGGTGGTTCCTCAATTGAATCATTTATCATAAGAAAAATCAATTTATGTCGCATTCGGATGTTAAAAGAGACGAATCCTAGACTATCCTTTAGTATTTTTTTTACTAACGATTACTTTAGTAACCAGTGTCAGAAAACGTACCGTTTTATTGCAAATAATAATTGGATTCCTGGGAAGAAATACTAAGATAGAGGTGACCACAAAGCAGGCTTTTTCTAGGGACTTTGTTGATACTAATCTATATAAATATCTTCTTACTCGTAGTATAAAACAAAGTCGCTTTCTATCTGTCCCTATGTATGCTTATATCTTTAAAACTGCGCTACGGATTTTGATGCGGGGTTTTTTAATAGATATAATGGTTATCGAGGAAGGTTATAGTATATAATTTGCACCCGTACGAAACCGGGGCGGGTCGCTAGTTAAAATAAACTCTGAAATACTGAACCGATTTTGATAAAACTTCGTAAGTATCTGTTACTTAATAGATAGAATAGTTTTATGGAACGGGGAAAAAACACCCGCGACTCCGTATGCATATCCGCTCAAACAAAGTTGCGGGCAAAAGCTAGTATATACAGGGAAATTGAAAAAATACCCAAAACATGTTAATCCTGACTTTGTATCATGACCCTGAACAACATTTATTCTACTTTGACCTCAACTGAACAAAAACAATTTGTTTTCATTTATTTGAAGTCTGTAAAACTCGCGTTTACTACGCGCGCGCATGCAACCAGGCCCGCGCCGCCGACAGGGCTGCGGTCTTTCGTCAGCCGCCTCATAAAGAATATGCAAAATTTAGACAAGAAACTTAGTCTTATAATAAAAGTACTCTTTTTAGGGTTCCGTACCCAAAGGGTATCCAACGAAACCCTATTACTAAGCCTAATTATTTATGAATAGGTAGAGGTCAGGACGATGATGTACGATGACTTCCGGTCTAAAGATTCTCTAAAGAAACTGCCCGAGTTTTAAAACAGACGTATATTAAAACTAACAAAAATATAAAGCATCGTAGAATTAAGAACACTGTCGGGTGGGTGAGTTATAGGTCCGCTGCCGCCGGGCCGGCACCATGAGGTACCGAATGTTTTTCTTGTAGTAGGGGCAGGCGGGCTCGTCGCAGCCCAGCACCTCCGCCTCCCGCATGCCCGCCCCGCCCCGCCGCAGCAGCTCATCGCCCAGCACGAGCCGCCGCACGCACGCCAGCAAGCATGGCCCACACACAGCCACTGCACACAACGCTGCCAATACTTCCAATACAAACATCACAGTATCAGACCACATTTTCAAATCGATAATAGTTTTGATCTTCCATAAGTTCTGTACAATCTAAACGATGCTGTTAGAACAAGTTATCGAATAATGCACAAAAAACTATTTATGAAAATAATAATTCTTTTAATGAAAAAACAGAGGTTAGAAAACTAGGTAAGTATCAAACTATTAACGTCATTGTATATTTGGTTTTCTTTGACAAAGTGTGTCTATCGCATATCTACTATGTAGTTCATAGTCAATGAGCCTGTGAATAAAAGAAAACAACAGAGTTTTAGATTTAGGCACAGATTGAGGCTTTTTTACTAGGCGCTAAACGAATCTTTACAAACTACATAGCACGGCTGGGCTAACGCATTCACTTAGCATTTATTGTTCTTTCGATGATCTCGATAAGTTGTAATTTTTACATTCATACTGCATAATAACTAGTTGACCCGCGCAACTTCGTCTGCTTCACAATTTTCATTACTGCTCCGCTCCTATTGGTCTTAGCGTGATGATTTATATAGCCTATAGCCTTCCTTGATAACTGGAATTCCTGAGATTAGCGCGAAACTCTTCAGCGTTATATATTAGTAGGTATAGATATATTATACGGGGGTAGGCGCACCCCTTATAAGTCTTTATAACCTTTGAACTAGTGACCGATTAATTCTGATATTTAGCGATTAATTAGCGACATTTTTTTTATTGACAAAATTAATATCCCTGTTGGTGGCCTAGCCAGTGTCAGTCACATAAGGAATCGAGAATCATCAGTGTACCGCGGACCGCGCTGTCCTCCGCGTAAGGGACTACTCACATTTATTCAGCTCCATTCACGTTTCGCTGAACGAATCGGTCACACTTATATAGCTCTGCTTCGTAGGTACTAATTATTAGTACCTACTTGAACAAAAAAATTGGTACCTTCGTAGTTTTAGAGAAAATCGACTTTGAAGGTAGTCTGGTGGTAGTCATGCTCTTTACTCATTTAGTATTGTTCTCTTAAAATGGACATTTATATGTGAGATATTTTTATTGTTTGGCTTCTAGTAGAAGAAAAATATAAAATTAATAATTAAAACGCAAACGACAGTGGGTCGACCCAGTACAGGTACCTACAGTCCAAGAGCTAGATCGAAGGATTGAGAATTTATCTCTCCCTGACAATTCTATGGACTTTAGACCGATAAAACTAGAAGTATAATTCACATCAATAGGAATATTTTTCTTGGCAATTTGTTCGAAGAGATTACTTTTCGATCTAGCTCTTGGGCTATACCTATCTTAAAACGGGCCAAGTGCGAGTCGGACTCGCACACAAAGGGTTCCGTACCATCAACCTTAATTTTTATTGTTTTCTGTTATAGCGGCTTTAGAAATACACAATCTGTGAAAATTTCAGCTGCTGCTGTCTACCTATTACGGTTCTTGAGATACAGCCCGCTGATAGACAGACGGACGGACGAATGACAATTAATTCTGATATATGACGATTAATTAGCGACTTTTTTTATTGTAAAAATTAAAATCCCTGATGGTGGCAATGCTAGTGTCAGTCACACAAGAAGTCGAGAACCATCCGTGTACCGCGCTGTACCGCCGCGTAAGGCCGCGTAGGACGCTGAATACGGCGGAACAGCGCTGAAATCCATACATAGCACTCGCATGATAGAAAACACATTTGTCCTCATTTTGTACTTGTTTGCCGTGAAAGCTGAAAGGACGCGGAAAGCTGAATGGATGCGGACAAATCTCCATACAAAATCGTTGTTATCATCTACGGGCAAAAGCTGAATAGAGCCGGAAAAGTGTGAGTACTCCCTTAGACCTATCGCTATGCTGTGCCGTGATCAGACATTTATTTTACTTTTGGGCAACATTTGTTCGATTTTTATTACTCTCTTGCAACCTATACAAATGTCAAAGTCATAAGATCCGATCCCCCCGGTGTGAGTCTGTCAAATTTGACGTGTCGAAACTATGGGTAGGTCGCGGATGCCTCGGCTATTTTTTAAATAGTGAATTAACAATAATACAACCAGAAACATTTATTAACATATCAGTCAGTATTTTTTTATGTATTGAATTTATATTTGTGTTAGAATTATTATAGTGTGTTCATACAGAACGCTACAATGTCTACTGGGATAGCGATATGGTAAGTTTCTTTACTAAATACACTTGTTACCAATGTACTAATCAGACTAATCTTAGTCATGAATATTAAGTTTTCTAGGTCCGCGGATCTGGTGCTTATCTTAGTAAAACTAGCTTTATTGCCAGCGTGTATTTAGAATGATTATTATCAGAATGTTTTACTGGATATGCATGAATTTGTTTTTCATTTAATTAATGATTGCATTCTGCTACTTTGTGACTTCGCTGCCTTTTGTCAGCGAGGCAGCTATTACTGTACAACAAAATTAATTATTTAGAAGTGAGCTTGCCACATGACATGCTAGCCTGAGCACAGATTTTTCTATTTATTTGTTTTATATGAGAGGAAAACTTGCACAGTCAATACACTAACTATGTTCACTGAAAAGGAATATCTGGATGTTCCTGTGTACTTGTGAACCCTATTTGAGTTTGTAGTAAGAATCTCTGTAAACTATATTGTCCCTGAGTAACAGGCTATATTAATTATTACAAGAGAAAATTAGGGATCTGTATAAAAAGTTGCATAGTGGATGAAATCACGGGCAAAGTGCTATTTCTTAATAACTGTTGTTACTTCAAAATGTACTTGTAAAAACACTTGATGTATGTTCCCTGGAACAGGTCCATGGGGGTGATATGCCTGGGAGTGATGTGGCTAATCTCCCACCTGTACCACCTGCTCATTGACGCATATGAGCGCTCGGCCACACTCAGCGACATTGAGTACTCATGGTAAGCTTGTAGTTTACTCAAATTAACTGGCCATCTTATCTAAATAATAAAAATCTTGTGTCAGTGTTTCTTATTGAACTCCTCCACAATGGCTTGACTGATATTATTACTGATTTTGACATTATGGATTGCAATAAACGATTTGAGATTTGATTTTATATATATATTAGGGTGTCCCAAGACATAAGGGAAAACTGATTTTTTCACGAAATTGAATACGCATACCCTCTATTTTTATTCAAATTGACCTCATTGACTCAAATAATACTTATTATTGTGACTGGACAACGATAACCCGTGCTGACTTGATGTCAAACTTTTGACATAAAAAATTGTTCTGACGTAGGAGGAAATTAAGTCCTTCATGACTTAATTTTTATTACTTAATTAAAACTCCAATACACCGAAATAGTATATTATTTATAATTTACGTAAAATATATTATTATTATTGTTCAAATTTTCTTTTTTACGTTGGTTTTTTAGAGTCAGTATAAATTTTCTGGTGTTCTTGCATGTAACGTTATAATATTAATTTTGTTCCTCCTCAACAGTGATTAATCCATGAAAGTCTTGCTTTAACTTAACCACTCTATGGGCTATATCGTTTACTACCCTCAGTGCCGAAACTTTTTTTCTGGATTCTTGAAACAAAGCATTATTTGATCACAAAATAGGACATTTATGTTGAAAACTGTCTTCAATTTTAAGGCGGTTAAACAAGGACTTGCCTTTTACTGAGATGAAGTCAGAGATGTTTTTTTCTGAAACAAAATAAGATGAAGAGTGTTAAAAAAATATAATTTCAAAGCTAATAAAAGTAAAAATTAATTTTACTATTAAAGCCAATTTTCTTTAATAAACTTACCATACAATGAACTGCAAAGTTCTTCTTTCGATCGGATGTATTGTTTTCCATGAGTTTTTTCTACCTCTTTAGTGAATTTTGAACAAACAAATTATCTAAACTGTTGATTAAGTCTTGACGGCTCTGCTTAAATCCGTGTTTTGTCTTTTGTGCATTTTTTTGATTATTTTTCCGACCCAAATATCGGCCAATAGAATTGCACCATTCGACGTCACGAGGTACAACCTACATGGTATTATACTGATAATTTTTTGATTATTTTCTCTGGTAGTTACTATATATAAAAAATGTTGTTTTATTCATTATGAAATTCTTATTTGTTGACTGTTCATTTCATCTCATGGTGCAATTCTATTGGCCGACATTTGGGACGGAAAAATAATCCCCCGAATACCACACGAGCTTCAAAATTATCTGGTCGTCAAGTTTTTCAGGAAAAATCACTCGCGCTTCGCGCTCGTGATTTTTTAACCTGAAAAACTTGACTCCTTCATTTGTTTGCAACGAACCTATCGGGAAATACCCGATAATTTTGAAGCTCTTGTGGTATTATAAGTGAAAATCCCTCCAAACTTGATATAAGTTTACAAGTTTTTTCACACAATTATGCAAAGATTTAGTAGGAATACGCGCCTTTTCTCAATGGATAATACACTCGCAAATAGGGAGATTCGCGCTTTCATTGACAGTTTAATTCACTTCGTGGATATCTATCTACCTATCTATTCTTAATCTATACTTCTATACTTAATATATAAAGCTGAAGAGTTTGTTGGCTTGAATGCGCTAGTCTCAAGAACTACTGGTCCGACTTAAAAAAATCTTTTAGTGTTAGATAGCCCATTTATCGAGCAAGGCTATAGGCTATATATAATCACGCTAAGACCAATAGGAGCGGAGCAGACGAAGTTGCGCGGGTCTACTATATTTATTTGGAGCTCAAGAGTTTGTTCGTTTGCTTGAACAAGCTAATCTCCCGGTTTGAAAAATTCTTTCAGTTTTAGATAGCCCATTCATTGAGGAAGGCTATATCTTATCACGCTAAGACCAATAGGAGCGGAGCAGACGAAGTTGCGCGGGTCAACTCGTTGTAAAATAAAATTGCTAGAACTTGTCCATTGAACGGAAGGTTTGAAACCGTTATTTAATGTTTTACGTAACCTATTAAAAATATACTTACTCCTTTTAGAACTGCGTAATTGCACTGAAATGTTGACTGATTGAAAACAATGCGAGTTCTAAAACTAAATAACGAGTAATTACAAGCACATCGACACTTTAGGTCGCGTCAGCCTTAGAGCGCAAGTACTGACATGTGTATTGATGTAAGTCGACATGGGTTACCGAGGTCCGACCTTCTTAAAATTTTTCACACAGTTGTTTTGACTTAAAAGTTAAAAAATAAGAGGGTATGCGTTATAAAAAAACTACTTTGATTTTTTTGGGACGCCCTAATGTAGATTATATGGGGGTTATAGGTTGCCTATAATACACTTCTCATCAGAAAAATCGAAACACTTCCGTTTTTATGGTTTCTGTCCTAATTTAACACAAAAGAGTTTTCATTCCATGAAAAAGTCACATGATTGTATAGCTGGCAGTTTAGCCATAACAGTGATAAGCGAAAAATTTAACGATTCACTGTTTAGTGACAAATTTGTGTTTAAGTAGGAGTACATTTCACCTTTGAAAACTAAAAATTTGTGCTTATCTTAAAACTTTTATTTATTTATTTGTTTATTGTGACTTTGAGACGTCTGAAAAAGCTTTTTTTCTAAAACATATGGATACTTCATCTGCAGAAGCCGCCCATGTGGTGGCATTGCTGGATTCTGGACGTAGTCAGCGTGTTGTGGCTGAAAAATTGCATTTAAGCCTGTCGTCTGTTCATAGAGTCTACAAACGCTATCGGGAGACTGGTTTGTTCACGCGCCGTTCAAGAACTGGCAGGAATCGGGTCACTTCTGAGCGAGATGATCGATTTATTTTAACAACTTCTTTACGAAATCGACGCCTTAATGATTTTCAACTGCAGCCGCAGCTTCCTGTTGTACTTAGAGTGGCTGTAAGGGAGTGGGTGTAGGGGGGGGGGGGGGGGGGGCGAAGGACTGGTATCGCACAAACCAGCAAATGGGCCGAAATGAATGGCAAACCATCGAAGAGCGCGCCTTAGCTTTGCACGTGAGCACCTAAATTGATCATTCCTTCAGTGGAACAAAGTCCTCTTTTCTGATGAGTGTAAAATTATGCTGTATGGTAACGACGGAAGAAAGGAGAGGAGCTCGTGGCTAGATAATAACAGCGGCGCTGGTTGATCTTCAAGGTTAAGCAACTCTTGCCAAGGTAGGTCTGTGGATGGGTGACCATCTGAACATACCGAGTTTCCTCCGTGCCTCGGAAAGCACGTTAAGCCGGCCTGGCACGTAGGCTAGGCAGATGTGGTAACGACGGAAGAAACAAGGTCTACAGAAGAGATGGAGAAAGCTTTGCATAGTTCTGCATTGAAGAAAAGGTCAGCTGTGGTGGCGGTTCGTAGACGGTTTGGGGAGGAATCAGCGGTGACGACGGTAAGACAGAGCTTGTCTTTGTGTCTGGGCTACGTCTGCCTGCACTAAACAGTCAACGGTACATCGAACTGTTTCATATTCATGCACGACAATGCTAGGGCTGACACCGCGAGCGTCTTACGAGATTATGTTACCGAAGTCGGAATATCTCCATTATGGAATGGCCAGCAAGAAGCCCGGACACCGGCGCGGTCCGAGGGGAGCGGGGGTGTCGTGGGGGTCATGACCCCCCCAAAACTACTCATGATATTGAAATACCTTTTGAAATTAGACAAATCATGAAAAAAAAAACATACCGAAAGCATTATGCATTATGGGTAAAATATCTGGGGGTTTTAATAGACCAGCGGCTCACCTTTAAGCCCCATATTGACCTGGTGGCTAAACGCACCAGAAAATTGATTCACATAATGAAACTCTTGCGTAACTCTGCCAATAAAACAACTCTAAACATGGTATATCTGGCACTATGTGAGTCGATTCTGTGTTATTGTATAACAGTATGGGGTGGAGTTGGAATCACCACCATGATCCAAAGCGAACGAGCGCAAAGATCAGTTTTGAAAGTCATGCTCAAAAAACCCTTTAGATACCCGACAGCCCTTTTATATAAAGAAGCCGCGCTACTCAATGTTCGACAGTTATATATCCTCAAAATGGTTCTAAAACAGCATAAAATTACTACTCAGACCCCGACATACTCGCAGCTTCTCAAACGGCGAATTTTCAAGTGTGCTTCAATTAGGACGCGTACAGCTTTCGCTCAACACATGCAAGAATTCCTGCTCAGTCACTTTTACAACAAAGCTGTAAGAATGTGTGGCATCAGTAACTGTAGATCAAGTCAAGTCAAAAAGATTGTTCGCGAATGGCTGCTAGCCCAATCACACAGTGAATCTGAATCTCTTTTAAAGGTAATTTCGTAACATACCATCGCATAGACACTCTCTCATACACATTATACACATACACACCATCAAAAACACACACACACACACACACACCATCACACACATAGTACATATTGCTATCAAAATGTTCCTCTAAACTACTTACTTTACTTTATTGTTTTAACTTAATTTTTCTAAATCTTGTAAATGTTTTAACGTCTATAAAATAATAACCATTTTTCTTGTGCTTCTCGCCGGTAATTTTAAATATATAATGCACACTGCATTTGGTAATCCCACCAATGTACTCCACGAGACAGGCTCGACCTAGTGTGGAGTTCATAAGTAAGACATGCTTCCTTTGTTTCATATTCTTGTTGTTATGTATCCTAGCTAGTAATGTATACCATAAGGAAATGTAAAGCACTGTTTTTGGCAAATAAACGTTATTATTATTATTAAAAAGAAAATCTAACACATCCGAAACAAGGTTTCGTACTAAAATTTTTGGAGCTCGCTTCGCTCGCTCTGGCTTCCGTACTTCTCTACTTCGGGGCGCTCTCTCGAAAAAGCTTAATAATAGCGTGCAGATGAAGCAGTTTTTCGTCGGTATTTACTGAGAAATTACATCTGAAAAAATAGGTAGTAATCTACATGACATTGTACGTAACTTGTTTTAGCCAGAATTTATGTATCGGTATCACATAGGAGAAAAAATCACCAAATCACTTCGAAATCGTTGAGATGAAACATTTTACTTCTTAATTTTTAACAAAAGACTAAAAAAAAAATATCTACTGCTGTGCAATACAAACAATAATAACTTGGTTTTGTTAATTTTTAAAAATATGTATTTGTTTTATTATAAAAAATAAAAACACGTAGCGGAGTGGTGCGATGAGGTGTAGTTAGCTCTGTTTGTGTGCACAAACACAGGTCATTGGCATATATACAAGCCTTAAGCTTAAGTCGACCAATAAACATCTGTGTTATGTGGGAAAAAATCTAAGTATTCGAAACAAGGTCTCGTACTAAATATTTTTGACCTAACCCCCCCAAAGTTTATGGCTGCGACCGCGCCTGACCGGACATGAATCCGATTGAAAATCTATGGCAAGAATTAAAGAAACGAATTCGTGCAAGAGATCCTGCCCCAGAAACACTTAGCCAGCTGCAAAATGCAATCCAAGAGGAATCGAATGGATTGCCACGGCATGTAATCATGACTCTCGTCCCATCGATGAAGAACCGTATGGAAGCAGTAATATGAGCTCGGGGAGGGAATACAAGTTATTAAATAAACGTTTCTTAGCTTTTTTTTTTTCGTTTACGTGTTTTGTTTTATAAATTTCCTTCATACTCCAAATAAAAGTGTCTTGTTGAATAAAATAAGAAACCTATGAAAATTTAATTTGAATTTAGTACATTAGAATTTGAAAACCTCATATTATTCACTATTAAACGACATTTGACATAATTATATTCCTAAATAAACACATTTTTCTGATAATCCTTACAAAACATAAACTTGCAAGGTGTTTCGATTTTTCTGATGAGAAGTGTATATTGTGAACACTGAAAAATAATTATGCGATTTTTGCAGAGCCTTTTATTAGTAAATTATTCTCAATAATTTATTTAAATATCTAAAATTTACCTTGTGCCTGTGATTGACAAGGGTAGTGTTATTCCTGGAATTTAGTGACCATTATATAAACATGGAGATGCCTTCTGAATCCCGGGAACAGTAAGTAATATGGCAAAAAACACCGTACAGTACCAGTTTATACCGGAAATAAGTAGTTTGATATGTCGATGTCGTGCATACTCATGATATCTTTGAAAGTTTAACTTCAAATACAAATATTAGTACAAAATTCTTTATCTATATCTATCTATACTCCATACTAATATATAAAGCTGAAGAGTTTGTTTGTTTGTTTACTTGAACGCGCAAATCTCAGAAACTACTGGTCTGATTTGAAAAATTATTTCAGTGTTAGATAGCCCATTTATCGAGGAAGGCTATAGGCCATATATCATCACGCTAAGACCAATAGGAGCGGAGCAGTAATGAAAATTGTGACGCAGACAAAGTTGCGTGGGTCAACTAGTGCTAATATACATTGACGTGTGTTTGGTATGAGACTAGGCAAGCTTCACTTCCACAAGTATTTTATTCCAGGTTCTTCCGGCTGCTGCTAAACCTGGTGGGCTACTCTACGGTGTTGGTGCCCATGTTCATACTGTACAAATATCTCGACAAAATAAACTACTTTGATAAGCTAAGTGAGTATTTGGCGAGAGTTATCAGTAGCGCTGTGCCGCGGTTAACAAGCTCATTAGTTCCGCTCTATCTGCCATGTTTACTCTTAATTACTTTTTCTGGTATGCCTAATAGTACATAGATTGGAGAGCTTTTTTAATCTGATATTTTATACATATTTTGTAATTCGTCTTGCCATCATTTAGTTCGGAGGTTGAATTCAATGGGTCTTTATAAAAATATTATCATTTAAAAAGAAAGTGAAGGTATGAGTCAGTACAGTACATTCAACCTAAATAATACCCATTCTTTCTATTCTATAGCGGAATAACAATATACATTACGTGTGCTGTTGAAGCGGCTCCATTATAGTGTCTTATACAATGGTCATGAATAGATAATGCTACTTCGTAATTATTGTGAAATATCGAAGTTTTTTTTTTTTGAGTTATTTGTCTTATCTTACACGTGTCCGCAAAAAATATGTTGTAAGTAGGTTATTTATAATTCGCCACAGATGCAGCGGAAATAGCGGTAAGCCGGTAACACTAACCGACCGCGCGCAAACAATCAACAACTGTATTGTTATGATCCTAATAAAAAAGCATGTTTGTCTGCCGTCAATGTCCAACAATCGAAGCGAGGCTTTAGAGTACCTCAATAATACAGCTACACATCTGTATCGTCAAAATATTTTTTCATTCTTTATATATAAAAAAAAAACAAATTATTCAAATGAGGCTGACAGTCATTCTACCCAGAGTAACTTTTGCTAAGCTCCCATTTTTTCTGGTTGAGAACCCTCTCTAAGGGATAGGTACTCTTCGTCTGAGGAAACCGGACGATTTTGCCTTACGTCAAATCCTAATGGCTTAAAGCCTACGGTTCCCACGGGTCGTATTGCTGACGACTCCCGACTGGTATCTAGTAGGCCACCACGCCAAGCGGGCCTCCAACCATGGGACTTGGACCGGGACCAGCCCTCGCGGGGGAAAAATACAGTTCTGTCCATTACAGTTTACAGTGGAACAAGGCAGTGAAGCGGAGAAACGGCGAAATATTAACCAATCATGTCAGCGCCTCACGTGATACGGAGATTTAATGCCGCAAAAAACGAATATCGACACTCAAGGGAATCAGAATTCATAGATAATAACAGCCGCACGGGTCGATCTTCAAGGTAAAGCAACGCTTGCCAAGGTTGGTCTGTGGATGGGTGACCATCTTAACATAGCGAGTTTCCTCCGTGCCTCGGAAAGCACGTTAAGCCGTTGGTCCCGGCTGTCATTTGTAGATCTGTGGCAGTCGTTACGGATAGTCAGAAGCCAGTTAATCTGACTCGTCTTGCCATGAAGTACCTAGTTACCCAGTTTCTGGGTTGTGGAGGTCTGGTAGGCAGCCGCTACGCGTAAAATACTGGTATTCAGGTAAATCCGGTTTGACTGGAAGCCAACCCCAATATAGTTGGGAAAAGGCTAGGCAGATGATGACCGTCTTATAGTACAAGTATAAGACGTATTCACGTACAGGTAAAGTCTAAAAACTACATTTGTGATTAAATCATGAAAAATATAGTCTTTATTTAAAGACGTAATCAATCATTGAGCATAATAAACCACTGATTGGATTCAAAATCTAGGTACTTAGTGTTATCCCGATCATTAAAATCGACCCACAAAATCAAAAGATATTGGATTTTTATGTCAGGAAGGAAGTTTATCGAGCGCTAAAATAGGTAGTTTTCATTGAGACCCTAGATACTTGCAATGCCGTCTATTGAGAATAATAGTAGTAATAAATGTGTGAAAAGAACACAAAAATATATTGTTAAGTTATTTGTTATACTTTTAAAATGTAGTAAACCGGTAAAACTGTAATCCTAATACAAAAAATACCTCGTAAGAAGCTGAATTTGCGCTCTTGACCGGTTTTTTTTTTTCAAATAGGTTGAGTTCTTCACTTTTCGAATGTCAACGCTTACAAAAAGGGTAAACGCCCCCCAAAACACCCGCCCGTCTCCACTTCCTATAGGTGTAACGCAAAAAAAGAAGAGTATTGATCAGGTCCGTGCACGAGCGGTTCGATCGAAAACCAGCCTGCTCCTTGCGTGGTTGGGGTTCCACGGCCTTTGACAGCCAATCCAGGATTATCTTGCAGATGATTTTAAAGGGAATCGACAGCAACGTAATGCCTCCAGTTAGCGCATTGACTAAGATCACCTTTCTTGGGAACGGTAACTAAAAGCATGTTGTTCCAGTCATCCGGTAGTTCTTCAGCGGTTCAGATCTTAATCAAAGGCGTCAATACGTCGACGGCGGACGCTAAGACGGTTTGTAGCATTTCCGCAGTTATCAGGTCGAGTCCGGGTGCTTTGCCTGTCTTCAAAGAGAGGACCGCTTTAGCCACTACGAAGGCGGTGGTTCCGTATTATTGATGTTGAGGAGCAGTGGCGATATGACACTGACCTGTAAAGTGTCGGGTGACGATGCCGCTGAAAATCGGAAGACCTCCTCAAAGTGTTTGCGCCATCTAAATAGCTATCCCTGCCCCTTCTGCCGTCACATTGAGCTGCCCCTCTTTTGATTTCATTTAAGCGGCTTCTTTATGTACCTGCTGTTTCCTGCCAAGGTCTTAGAACGGTTTTTGAACGGGTTTTGCTGTTGCGACATCCATTCCTCACGAGAATGAGACGGCGATCTTTGCCCAAGAACCCACCTATTACATGCATTGGTGTTATTTGCAGGTAACTCCGGGCCCACATACCGCGTGCTGTTCGCGTGCTTCGGCGAGCCGGGCGAGCGCCTGCCCGAGGCGGCCAAGCGCAAGGAGGACACGCCGGCGCGCGAGGGCGCCGAGCTCGCCTTCTGCTTCACGGGGCTCATGGCCGCCTACCTCGTGTGGGGGCTGCTGCAGGAGAAGATCATGACGCAGGTGCCACTCTACTTATTATTATTGCGGGAGGCGGCCAAGTGCAAGGAGGACACGCCGGCGCGCGAGGGCGCCGAGCTCGCCTTCTGCTTCACGGGGCTCATGGCCGCCTACCTCGTGTGGGGGCCGGTATCAGTTCCATGACGGTCACGTTGATGTTGGTTGCAGAGCTACGTGATGCCGGACGGCAGCACGCTGCGCTTCAGCGACTCGCAGTTCCTGGTGTTCGTGAACCGGCTGGCGGCGCTACTGGTGGCGGGCGCGCGGCTGCTGTGCGCGCGCGCGCCGCTGGCGCCGGCGCCGCTCTACAAGTTCTCGTACTGCTCGCTCACCAACGTGCTCAGCGCCTGGTGCCAGTACGAGGCGCTCAAGTACGTCAGCTTCCCGACACAGGTACACTCAACTTTTGTTTTTGTATCAGCCCATTCAACAAAAGGCCCATCAGACGGCTTAAAGCCACTCAAAGGGGAATAGAGAGAGCAATGCTTGGAGTTTCCTTGCATGATCGAATCAGTTATGATGATATCCGAAAGATAACCAAGGTTACCGACATAGCCCGAAGGATCGTCAAACTAAAGTGGTAGTGGGCAGGGCACATTGCTCGCAGAACAGATGGTCAATAGGGCCGAAAAGTTCTGGAGTGGCGACCGCGTACCTGAAGACGCAACGTCGGAAGGCCTCCCACAAGGTGTACCGATGACCTGGTGAGAGTCGCGGGTAGCCGATGGACACTAGACGCACAGGACCGGTTGTTGTGGCGACATGAATGCTGCATTACTTAGGAAGAATGTAAAGGTATGCCCGTCGGAGTTTAAGTTTCAACATACAAACCCCCAGGCCATTATAAAAGCTTTTAAAGATCTTAAAATAAAATCAACTGAAGATCTTTGGGGAATGTCTGTAAAAGTCTGTAAATCTGTCATTGAAACTATTGCCCCCTACTTAGCTGTTATATTTAATACTAGTTTAGACCAAGGAGTATTCCCCGATCTTATGAAACACAGTAAAATAGTTCCTTTGTTCAAATCGGGTGATAATCAGGAACCCAATAATAAATAGACCTGTGTCAATTTTGCCAGTCCTTAGTAAAGTGTTTGAAAAGTTAATGCTTAATCAGATGTTACTTCACTTTAATAAAAATTCCATCTTTCATGAACAACAGTACGGTTTCACCAAAGGGCGTTGTACAACTGACGCCGGTGTCACCCTCATAAATAACATCTTTAACGCCTGGGAAGAGTCACAAGACGCCATTGGAATATTCTGTGACCTCTCGAAGGCGTTTGATTGCGTTGAACATGAGACACTTGTTGAAACTTGAGCACTATGGAATCGGAAATACAGCCCTTTAGTTGCTTAGGTCATACTTGATGGACAGACAGGTTAAAGTTCAGGTAAACGGTGTAAACTCACGAAGGTCTGAAGTGACAATGGGAGTTCCTCAAGGCTCAATATTAGGTCCTTTCCTCTTTCTAGTTTATATAAATGATTTGCCCCAATTACTTCAAAATCACCCAAAGATGGTGTTATTTGCGGATGACACATCACTGATATTTAAAATAGAGCGACGATCACGAAATCTTGACGTCGTCAATAACTCTATTCTTCAAGTCCAAAATTGGTTTACGGCAAACAACTTGGTATTAAATGAAAAAAAAAACTAAATGTATTAGATTTACTTTGCCTAATGTTAAAAGTACCGAATGTGACATAATATTGAATGGAGAAAAACTGGAGTTTATTGATCAGACAGTTTTCTTGGGAATCACAGTGGACGAGAAGTTGCAATGGGGACCTCATATTACATCTCTAGCGGGGCGGCTAAGCTCAGCTGCTTATGCTGTTAGGAAAATAAGACAGTTAACAGACGTAGAAACCGCACGTTTGGTCTATGTTAGCTACTTTCACAGCATTATGTCATACGGAATTTTGTTGTGGGGTCGGGCTGCTGACATTGAATCCATATTTATTTTACAAAAGAGAGCTGTCAGAGCCCTTTGTAATCTGCGCCGCCGCGATTCTCTAAGGGAACTTTTTAAAAAGATTAATATTATGACAGTCCCTTGCCAATTCATTTATGAAAATATAATGTATGTACGGAAAAATCGCCATCTTTTTAGTAAAATTAGTGATAGACATAATTTTAATACTAGAAATAAAGATAAATTAGATCAACCATTTTATAGATTAGCTAAAGTACACACATCTTTCATGGGGTACTGTGTTAAATGTTACAATAAAATACCTTGTGACATTTTAGAACTAAATGAAAGACAATTTAAAGCGTATATCAAAAGCACACTTTGTAAACAAGCTTATTACAAATTAGAAGATTACATTCAGGATAAGAATGCCTGGAAGCATGCTGGTCCTGCTCCATAGGACAGTCAATGTTGTGGACAAAATCAAACTGGTTGCTTTATGTATTATCTTTATAGATTCTCTTTTTGTGTCTGTATTTTTCTGTTAACTCACACACTGTTTATTAGTCATTCCAATATTTGTAAATGTGTGAGTATCATGTACCTACTTATTTAGAAAATTGATAAGTCTACCTCTGCATACCCTAGGTGCATGGTCCTCACATATTAAAAAAAAAAATATTGAATACTTACCAAATATTGTAAAAGATTTATTTGAAAAGAGTAACTATGGAGTTTCTTGTCCATTCTTCTCCATAAGAATATACCTTTCCGAATGGACAGTAGAGTCACTTCAGAACTTTTATATATTTGAAATGTGAATGACGTTCAAAAGTGCCGTTTAATGGCCTAGTTGGAATAAACGTTTTGACTTTGACTTTGACATGAACGGGGAGGCTTTTGTCCAGCAGTGGACATTTGTCGGCTAATAATGCTGCTATGATGATGATGATTAGCCCATTCCGCCCCACTGCTGGGCAAAGGCCTCCCACAAGTTCTTCCAAGAATAATTTCCTGCGCCACCCCGTACCAGCGCTCACGGTACGTGTCGTAGTCGTCTCACTACCTCTTTCCTCGGGTTCGGCGGCGCCGTCGGCTTCAGGTGTTCACTGTATGGAGACTTTTCATTATTTATCAAGCATCGTGTTTTTTTTAAATATGCTGGCTATCGTCCTTCTTTGGACGTAAAAAGTTACAAAAAACAGTTAATTATCTTGCCACATTCGCCTAGCCTTATTCATCACGAATATTTTTAGTACCAGCTGCTTAGCAATCGGATCTCGTCCCCTAATAACTTGGGGCAGTTCTCTATTCCCAGCGTCCCAGTAATCGTTGAAACCGTTGTCTCTTTAGGTGCTATCGAAGTCGTGCAAGGTGATCCCGGTGATGCTGATGGGCAAGCTGGTGTCGCGCAACAAGTACGAGCTGTACGAGTACGTCACCGCCGTGCTCATCTCCGTAGGCATGGTGCTGTTCATGTTCGGCAGCCACGACGACAGCGTGGGTAAGCAACAAGTACTGTACAGTACGTCACCGCCGTGCTCGTCTCCGTAGGCATGGTGCTGTTCATGTTCGGCAGCCACGACGACAGCGTGGGTAAGCAACAAGTACTGTACAGTACTCCACCGCCGTGCTCGTCTCCGTAGGCATGGTGCTGTTCATGTTCGGCAGCCACGACGACAGCGTGGGTAAGCAACAAGTACTGTACAGTACGTCACCGCCGTGCTCATCTCCGTAGGCATGGTGCTGTTCATGTTCGGCAGCCACGACGACAGCGTGGGTAAGCAACAAGTACTGTACAGTACGTCACCGCCGTGCTCGTCTCCGTAGGCATGGTGCTGTTCATGTTCGGCAGCCACGACGACAGCGTGGGTAAGCAACAAGTACTGTACAGTACTCCACCGCCGTGCTCGTCTCCGTAGGCATGGTGCTGTTCATGTTCGGCAGCCACGACGACAGCGTGGGTAAGCAACAAGTACTGTACAGTACGTCACCGCCGTGCTCATCTCCGTAGGCATGGTGCTGTTCATGTTCGGCAGCCACGACGACAGCGTGGGTAAGCAACAAGTACTGTACAGTACGTCACCGCCGTGCTCATCTCCGTAGGCATGGTGGTGTTCATGTTCGGCAGCCAGGACGACAGCGTGGGTAAGCAACAAGTACTGTACAGTACTCCACCGCCGTGCTCGTCTCCGTAGGCATGGTGCTGTTCATGTTCGGCAGCCATGACGACAGCGTGGGTAAGCATCAAGTACAGTACAGTACGTCACCGCCGTGCTCGTCTCCGTAGGCATGGTGCTGTTCATGTTCGGCAGCCACGACGATAGCGTGGGTAAGCAACAAGTACTGTACAGTACGTCACCGCCGTGCTCGTCTCCGTAGGCATGGTGCTGTTCATGTTCGGCAGCCACGACGACAGCGTGGGTAAGCAACAAGTACTGTACAGTACGTCACCGCCGAGCTCGTCTCCGTAGGCATGGTGCTGTTCATGTTCGGCAGCCACGACGACAGCGTGGGTAAGCAACAAGTACTGTACAGTACGTCACCGCCGTGCTCGTTTCCGTAGGCATGGTGCTGTTCATGTTCGGCAGCCACGACGACAGCGTGGGTAAGCAACAAGTACTGTACAGTACGTCACCGCCGTGCTCGTCTCCGTAGGCATGGTGGTGTTCATGTTCGGCAGCCACGACGACAGCGTGGGTAAGCAACAAGTACTGTACAGTACGTCACCGCCGTGCTCGTCTCCGTAGGCATGGTGCTGTTCATGTTCGGCAGCCACGACGACAGCGTGGGTAAGCAACAAGTGCTGTACAGTACGTCACCGCCGTGCTCGTCTCTGTAGGCATGGTGCTGTTCCCCACCGAGGGTGTCCCCACGTTGCCGTCGTGGTGGGGCTTGCGTGTCTCAATGATCTTGAAGCTCTGCCGGTAGAGTTACTCATGCCGGAAAGGTTCAAGTGAGAGACCAGACAAAGAGGGACACGCGAAGGGCACAACGTTCGGAGACTTTAGCAGTGGTCAAGTTTTCGAACGGTGTGCGTTTCATTAGTAGGAATCTTGTTCACTGTTCTCTGGTACGCGTCTGCTCATCAGACGTGACTAAGAGGGCAGTGAGCAAGCAGAGAGAGAGGGAGAGAGGTTGGAGGAGAAAGAGACCACACCCTTTAAAAGGAAAAGAAAATGAAAAAGACAGACGCAAAAAAATTGCCCCAGGCGGTACCAGCTGCTCAGCTGCTGGAGAATCCGCCACGTCTCCTCTGGAGGCGTCATGCCCCTCGTATTCTGGGGGGGCAACGGATGTGTTCCACTTGCCAGTGGTAACAAGAGCCGAGGAGGCTCCCGATCCGTAGAGTCCCTTATGGACATGATCGGTTCTAATTTTAACACGCCTGACAAGGTGTCGGGCGAGCGCGGTGGTGCAGATGCTCTCTCCAAATATTGGAGGAAGGGCTCGCTCATGCGTCGAGGAGATGCGCGGGCCAGGCTCTGACTCTGCTTCTGGCAGCAGCTCAGCAGGCTCTGGACACGAAGAAGCGGGAGCTGCTGTGAGGAACTCCGAGTTCTTCCGCAAGCCGCCACGGAGCTTCTCCAGAAGGAGAATCAGAAGCTCCGAGCAGATCTGGCCGGGCTCCGAGGAGCCGGCTCAAAAGAGGTACCTCAAGCGGGACGCAAGCACGGGCAAAGCCAGGCCGCACCTGTGGAGGAGCAGGTCTTGAACCTGGTGCGGCAGGAGATGGCCAATTTTGCGGCACGATTCTCGGTTTTGAAGAGCATCGTCCCCCGCTAGCGGCGAGCCAAAAGGCAACGGGTCAGCCGAAGGCGTCATCGTACGCAACCGCCGCGGCTGCCAAACCGGGGCCGTCCAGCCAGACCAAACGAAGGGCCGGGTCAACACCCACGAAGCCAGCACCGAGAAATCCGGCCAAACATAAGAAAGGTGGAGTGGCTGCACAAGCGGTGAAGGCTCCAGCGCCCCCGCCTTCAAACTCTCCTGCAGCTGAGGCTGGATGGCAAGTGGTCGGGGATAAGAAGAAGGCGGGCAAGGCAGCCAGGGCGGCCAAGAAACGACAAAGGAAGCGGCAGCGCAAAGCGGAACGCATCGCGGCTAGGCTCCGCGCCCTGAAAACCGCAGCTGTAGTGATGACACTACAGCCGGACGCGGAGAAGAGGGGCGTGACTTACGGCGGTTACTTAGGAGGCGGTGAACCTCCAGGAGCTCGGTATCACGGGGGGCCTCCGGCTCAGGTTGACCATGACTGGGGCCCGGATGCTGGAGATCCCCGGTGCAGCCAGTGCCCCGACCGCTGACGCTCTGGCCGAAAAGCTCAGAGCGTCCTTAAATGCGGACGAGGTCCGAGTGTCCAGGCCGACCAAGTGCGTCGACATGCGCATCCTGGGCCTGGACGACTCCGTCACGGAGGAGGAGGTGGTGGCCGCCGTTGTCAGGACTGGGGGGTGCTCTGCCGAGCACCCCCCAGTCACACTCACCGTCGTGGTGAGCTGCCCAGTGACGGCGGCCAAAGAAATATCGGAGGACGACTCCTGGTGGGCTGGGTTTCTGAGCAGGTCAAACTGCTGGAACCCAGACCTCTGAGGTGCTTCCGCTGCCAAGTGGGCAACCATGTGGGAGTTCAGTGCACCTCGGAGGTGGATCGCAGCGGTCTTTGTTTCCGCTGTGGTCAGCCCGGTCACAGGGCCGGCTCGTGTAACTCCACGCCGCACTGCGTTGTATGTCCGGCAGCTGGCAAGCCGGCCGATCACTGGGCTGGGGGTAAAACCTGCGCTCCACCCACCAAGACCAGGGACAAAAAGAAGCCCTCCACCACCGCCGTCACTGCCGCCGCCGCCGCTTCGGTTGTTGCGAGAGAACCCTCACAAGGGACTCAGGAGGAGGCTGAAATGGAGTGTCAATAACGGCTCCATTACGCTTCCTCCAGGCGAATATCAACCACTGCGCCGCCGCTCAGGACCTGTTGGTCCAGAGCATGGCGCAGAGGTTGATTAACATCGCCGTGGTCGCTGAGCCGTACTTTGTCCCGCCCAGGGATGACTGGGTGGAGGACCTGAACGGCTCGGTAGCCCTAATTTCGTCGGCCGCTGCCGGTACCGGACAGGGGTGCGTAGCAGCACGGTTCGGGGAGATTGTCGTGGTAGGAGTGTACTTCTCCCCGAACCGAACTCTCGCCGAGTTCCAAAACTCCCTTACGGAGTTGGGCGTCGTCGTCGCCGGGTATCGTTCCCTCCCCGTGCTCGTTCTCGGGGACTTCAATGCCAAATGGGGTTCCCGTTATACGGACACGCGGGGCAGGATGGTGATGGACTGGGTTCTGGAGACAGGCCTGATCGTCTCCTGGTCGTGTGCGGATGCAGGGGGAATCTGTGGTGGACATCTCGTTCGCTAGCCCTGCTCTATCACCGCGTGTTATTGACTGGCGCGTATTAGAGGAGGTGGAGACCTATTCTGATCACCGGTATATCCGGTTTGACGTCTCCACCCAGACCTCAACCGCGCCAGTCCGGCAGGCCCCGAGTGGTCCGCGGTGGGCGCTGAAGCAGCTTGACCGGGAGCTCCTCCTGGAAGCTTCGATCGTGCAGGCCTGGGTGTCACCTCCGGACAGGCTTGCTGACATCAATGACGAAGCGGAGTGGTTCCGGGAGGCCATGTCCGATATTTGTGACGTGGCAATGCCCCGGGTTAAGCCAGGACGCGCCCGCCGTGAGGACACGGCTCAGCACACCCTCGAGGTGTGCCCGGCTTGGTCTGAGCCGCGTCGCAGTCTAACTGCGGAGATCGGACAGGACCTCTCACTTCCCGGCGTGGTCAACGCCATGCTGGAGAGTGAGGGGTCCTGGGCAGCTGTCGCCTCTTTTTGCGAGGATGTCATTTCGCAAAAGGAGGTGGCGGAGCGCGCGCGGGAGGACGACCCTCTCGCTGCGCCGCTCCGTAGGCGGAGAAGAGGTCGGAGAAGACGCCGTCTTCTCCCTCCTCATGGTGGTGATGGGCGGGCGATAGGCGCGGGGGCGCCTCCGCCCGCATTGCACTCCACACCACCTTCGCCGGTCATTCCCAGCCCTCTACCTGAACGGGCTTCAGGCGGGTTGTCGTCGGAGGAGGACTGGACGCTAAGGCTGCGCCGATCTCCCAGTCCTCTTCCACTCGGACGATGCGGGAATGCCGCTGGGTTATTTTAGTGGGTATACCGGGTCAGCCCGGGGAGTCCCACATACCCCTCCCGTTAATGCATTTTTTCCCAGCGCAAAAAAAAAATATTACGCACTCCCGTTCCCCCGGGTATGCGTAATGCGTTTTTTCCCAGCGCAAGAAAAAAAAAAAAAAAGGACGCGCCCGCCGTTAGGTGTACTGGTGGTCGCAAGAGCTGGCCACGCTGCGTCAGGCATGCGTTGCTGCACGGCGCCGGTATACCAGGCACCGCAGGCTCCGCATCCGCCCTCCGGATGCGGAGCCAGAGAGGCGGATCTGTACGAGGGGTACAAAGTGGCGAAGGCCGCCCTCCAAGCGGGGATCCTGCAAGCCAAGGATCTGGCTCGCAAGGAGATGCTGGAGTCTCTGAACGGGGACCCTTGGGGAAGACCCTACAAAATGGTGCGGAATAAGCTCCGCACCTGGGCCCCCCCGTTGACGCAGAGTCGTCGGCCCCAGCTGGTGGAGGACGTGGTAGTGGTAAGCGCTTTGTTCCCCTCGCGAGGGGAGCATACTCCCCCGTCTATGGCTCCGCCACCACGACGAAGACGATGCCCCTGAGGTGACTGAGGTAGACCTGAGAGTGGCGGTTAATAGGCTGAAGGCCAAAAATACCGCCCCAGGACCCAACGAGAAAGCCGAGAAAGCCTGGGTCCTGGCCTTGGAGGCTCTCGGGCCTAAGGGTTCCTAAGTGTATGCTTGGAGAGGGACCAGTTCCCACTTCGTTGGAAGAAGGGAATACTGGTCCTCATTAAGAAGTCGGGGCGCCCTGCGGAATCTCCGTCCGCATATCGGCCCATCATGCTGCTCGATGAGGTGGGCAAGCTCTTTGAAAGAGTAATTCAAATTCAAATTCAATTTATTCATAAAAACTTTTACAATAAAATGTGTATAAATAGCCACAAAAAGATAATAAAGTAAAAATCTTATATAAAGGTAAATTAGTGCCTAACTTAAAACTAGTGTATGTAATTGCGAACCGCATCGTCGAGCACCTAGTTAGGGTGTGGCCGGATCTGGCAGAGAACCAGTTCGGTTTCCGCACGGGCCGCTCGACGGTGGATGCCATCATACGCGTGAGAGCCCTCTCGACGGGGGACGCGGTTTCCCGGGGCGGGGTCGTCTTGGCGGTGTCTCTAGACATCGCTAATGCCTTCAACACCCTGCCCTGGAGTTGCATCAGAGAGGCACTTCGGTATCACCGGGGGCCGACCTACCTCCGTCACGTAGTCGAGGCTTACTTGACGGACAGAGCCGTCATCTACCCCGGTCACCTGGGAGAGTGGAACCGGCGAGAGATGTCGTGCGGTGTTCCACAGGGTTCGGTTCTGGGGCCGCTCCTGTGGGACATCGGCTACGCCTGGGTGTTGCGCGCCGTCCTCTCTAGTGGCGTCAGTGTGGTTTGTTACGCTGACGACACGCTGGTCCTGGCGCACGGGAGATCGCACCAGGCGGCGGCCGACGCTATGACACGCGGGGTTGCGACAATAATTGAGAAAATCCAGCAGTTGGGTCTCGAAGTGGCCTTACACAAGTCCGAAGTCATGTGCTTACATGGTTCTCTACCGTTATTTGGGATCCCGCTGGACTGCCGCTATGGGATCTGGAGGCGAGAGCCCTCGCGCTCATTTACGAGTGGCGCGTGGACGCGCAACGCCAGGGCGAGACTCCTCTGCCGCGGCAAATCGCAGCAAGGCAGACGGAGCTCCGACAGGATCTCATGGCGGTATGGAGACAGCGACTGTCGCAACCCAGCGCTGGGCACGCCACAATCCAGGCAATTAGTCCCCTCTTTGAGGAGTGGCTGGAGCGGCGCCACGGCGTCCTCAACTTCCGCCTGACGCAGGTACTTACCGGACACGGTTGTTTCGGGAGATACCTGTTTCGGAGGAGCATACGGTGGGGGTCTGCCCGGCCTGAGCGGAGAACCGCCGGGGCCTCGTTGAGGCGATCGGCGGCGGCGACCTCTCGCGACCGGCCCTGGTTCCGTCTATGGTCCGGAGCGAAGAGGCATGGGAAGCGGTCATCTCCTTCTACGAAACAGTAATGCTAGCGAAGGAGGATGCCGAACGTGTGAGAGAGAGGAAAGTCTCACGACCCAGCCGCCGCAACAGAAGAAGACGCCCCAGACGTCGGGAGTCGCAGGGCGATTTCCGTTCACCATAGGCGCGGGCCTGCGGACGGCGAGCATTGGGTGGCTCGCCGTCCGATCAGAACCAGGCCCGAGCCGGCGGCGCGCTGTGTTCCACGCGCGCCTCAAGGAGCTGTCAGCATGGGAGACGGGGCCCGCTGGGGGCAGTGCCTGCCGGGGTGCGGAATCCGTTCGAAAGAGACGCCGCAGCCCTGTAACGCAAAGGGCATTAGGAGGAACACGGATGGGTTTTAGTCAGTAAGAGTCTGACACTCCCTTCCGCCTCGCCCAGAGCGGAAGGAGTCGTTTGATGATTTCCCATCAATAAAAAAAAAAAAAAAAAGGCATGGTGCTGTTCATGTTCGGCAGCCACGACGACAGCGTGGGTAAGCAACAAGTACTGTACAGTACGTCACCGCCGTGCTCGTCTCCGTAGGCATGGTGCTGTTCATGTTCGGCAGCCACGACGACAGCGTGGGTAAGCAACAAGTACTGTACAGTACGTCACCGCCGTGCTCGTCTCCGTAGGCATGGTGCTGTTCATGTTCGGCAGCCACGACGACAGCGTGGGTAAGCAACAAGTACTGTACAGTACGTCACCGCCGTGCTCGTCTCCGTAGGCATGGTGCTGTTCATGTTCGGCAGCCACGACGACAGCGTGGGTAAGCAACAAGTACTGTACAGTACGTCACCGCCGTGCTCGTCTCCGTAGGCATGGTGCTGTTCATGTTCGGCAGCCACGACGACAGCGTGGGTAAGCAACAAGTACTGTATAGTACGTCACCGCCGTGCTCGTCTCTGTAGGCACGGATCAGTATACGCGGTGATTACCTATTATGTGTCATTGAGATTATTTCACTTTGGGTATATTTATTGTTCAGTGTCGAGCGTGATGACGATGTCAGGCGCAGCGCTGCTGGCGCTGTACATGCTGTGCGACAGCTTCACGGCGTCATGGCAGGGCGCCGTGTTTTCGCGCTACCAGTGCGGCGCGCTGCACATGCTGTGCGCCGTCAACGCCTTCAGCTGCGCGCTCACCGCCGCCGCGCACGCGCACCACGCGCCGCCGCTGCGCCTGCTGCACGTATGTATCGCGGACTTTCCACTGAATTACCCGCGTCCGAGCCTACACTCAAACACACGCAACGCACAAGTCTGTGAAGTTTCACAAATTAATTAATTTAATGAATATTGTTATCTGTTTTTGTAGCACCCAGTATTCGCGGCAGACTGCATCGTGTTGTCCGTGAGCTCGGCGATAGGCCAGCTGCTGATCTACCGCACCATCGCGCGCTTCGGCGCCGTCGTCTTCACCATCATCATGACTCTCAGACAGGTGGGGACATCACTCTGCCTACATTATACTCTGTGACAGGCCAGCTGCTGATCTACCGCACCATCGCGCGCTTCGGCGCCGTCGTCTTCACCATCATCATGACTCTCAGACAGGTGGGGACATCACTCTGCCTACATTATACTCTGTGACAGGCCAGCTGCTGATCTACCGCACCATCGCGCGCTTCGGCGCCGTCGTCTTCACCATCATCATGACTCTCAGACAGGTGGGGACATCACTCTGCCTACATTATACTCTGTGACAGGCCAGCTGATGATCTACCGCACCATCGCGCGCTTCGGCGCCGTCGTCTTCACCATCATCATGACTCTCAAACAGGTGGGGACATCACTCTGCCTACATTATACTCTGTGACAGGCCAGCTGCTGATCTACCGCACCATCGCGCGCTTCGGCGCCGTCGTCTTCACCATCATCATGACTCTCAGACAGGTGGGGACATCACTCTGCCTTCATTATACTCTGTGACAGGCCAGCTGCTGATCTATCGCACCATCGCGCGCTTCGGCGCCGTCGTCTTCACCATCATCATGACTCTCAGACAGGTGGGGACATCACTCTGCCTTCATTATACTCTGTGACAGGCCAGCTGCTGATCTACCGCACCATCGCGCGCTTCGGCGCCGTCGTCTTCACCATCATCATGACTCTCAGACAGGTGGGGACATCACTCTGCCTTCATTATACTCTGTGACAGGCCAGCTGCTGATCTACCGCACCATCGCGCGCTTCGGCGCCGTCGTCTTCACCATCATCATGACTCTCAGACAGGTGGGGACATCACTCTGCCTTCATTATACTCTGTGACAGGCCAGCTGCTGATCTACCGCACCATCGCGCGCTTCGGCGCCGTCGTCTTCACCATCATCATGACTCTCAGACAGGTGGGGACATCACTCTGCCTTCATTATACTCTGTGACAGGCCAGCTGCTGATCTACCGCACCATCGCGCGCTTCGGCGCCGTCCGACCGAGATCCGAGGCTCGGTGCGCCGCTGGCCGACCGCAGGTATTGGGGGCCCCCGTAGTGTGCTAGCCACACATGAAAGGCTGCCCGCCAACTGTCGAAAAATCCCGGAATGCACCATCGTGCCGGCTGGCGACCAGACGAGAGGGCCCGATGGATATTCCCGGGGGGACTCGTGCGTCCCCGCAGTCTCCAGATCAGTCCCCTAATGATATCGTCCTGTCAGAGCGGTGAGGTTCCATGCTGCTAACCCACAGGGGTTAGCAGCATGGAACCTCATTCGCTTCCATCTCCTCAACCTCCTTCACTCAAAAATAAATAGGAACAAAAAGACAAAAGCTGTACAGCGGCAGCAAGCTCTCTCGCACAAAGCTCACCTCTCTAACATACGAGGTCTGCACTTAAATCTCGCCGCATTCCATCACCACCTAGAGACTGAGAAACCAGCGCTCTTGTACCTGTCTAAGACGCAAATAGGATGTCCGTCTGAAGTGTCGTACCTTACGTACCCATTGTTCACCCTGGAGCAGCTCTTCATTTCACGGGCGTATACATGTACGCCCTGGACGACATCTGCTATCGGCGTCTCCGCAATCTTGAGAACTCCAGGTTCTCATCGCTGTAGGCTTTAGTGGACACCGGCCTGGATAAAATGATCTACGCCTGTGTCTACCGTTTGCACAGCAGTGATTCGGAGATGGGAACACCAATTGGGCTCATACAACACCTCAGTGAGGCGGCGGATGCGGCTCAGCAGCGGTGGGCAGAAGCCCAATTGGTGTTGCTGGGGGACTTCAACGCCCACCATCAGGAGTGATTGTGACCTGATGGTTCTGACCATGCTGGACGAGAGGCGCGATCTAGCGCTTGCGTTAAATCTTACCCAGCTGCTCCAGGCGGCAACGAGGGTGCCGGATTCGCACAATGCCAATTGCTTGGACCTTCTGCTATAAACAGATCCAGACCGCTACTCGGTGTCGATTTCTTCTCCACTGGGTAGTTCCGACCACTGTCTGGTGAAGTTTGTGGCCGTCTACTCCCCGCCCGATCCTAGCCCTAGAGGCACTCGGCGGGTATGGCATGCGATCATTCTTCGCATGTTACCCGCAGCCTACTTGATTTTCTTCAACTGACGCTTCGTTGTGCGCTGATGCCGTGACGAAAGTATTGCGGAAGGGAATGGAGTACTACATTCCGTTCTCAGCCGTAGTAAGGTTTGTTGCCGAGTGCGAACGCGCTAATACGCTAAAACATGCGGCGTACCTGGCATGGGTCGACGGCCATACGCGCAAAGCAAATGACGTGTGTAGAAGAAAAAAGCCTTTAACAGGGCTTCCAAGTCCTGAAAAAAGGTGTTGCGGCGGGCTCGGTTTGACCACATTAGCCGACAAGGGAATAAACTTGCTTCATACCCAGCAGCTAGTAAGGCTTTTTGGTCCCTGGCTAAGTCGGTCGAATCGAACTTCTGCCGCCCCTTTTTACTACCACTGCTAAGACCCGATGGGTCGCTGGCCCACTCCGCTGAGGAGTTGAGTAGAAACTTGTTCGCTGCTATGTTTACGGAATCGTTGCGTCTGGATCCTGGTGACGCGAGGCCCACTGCTTCTCCTGTTGGATGCGAGTCGAGTGTGCTGAACAAAAGCATTCATCAGAAGTACGTTCTTAGGGTACTGCGTAACCTAGACGTAAACAAGGCTAGTGGCCCCGATTCCGGCAATTGTACTGAGGACTTTGCGCCTGAGTTACCTCCGATCTTGACATGCCTATTTCTTCCTTCTTTTGAGACTGGAAAAGTACCGAAGGCTTGGAAGCAAGCTAACGTGCAGCCAGTGCCTAAGAAGGGTAGTCGAGCTGACCCGTCGAATTATAGACCCATCTCAGTAACGTTTATAATCTGTAAGAGTATGGAACGCGTGCTGAATTATAAGCTCCTGGCATACCTAGAAGTGAATGATATCCTTAGCGACCGACAGCTAGCTTCTAGCGAATGCCATTCACATCTGGAGTGAGGCCATAGAGAAGCACAGGAAGGCACTAGCGGTCTCCCTTGATATCTCGAAGGCCTTCCACAGGGTCTGGCACGATAGCCTTATTAGTAAGCTTCCTTCCTTCGGTCTGTCCTCTGAATTGTGTGATTGAATTGCAGATTTCCTGAAGGATCGGTCTATCCGTGTGGTCATAGATGACTACTCGTCCTGACTGCTGGATATTAATGCCAGGGTTCCTCAGGGGTCGGTGCTCTCGGCAACATTATTCCTGCTGCATAATTATGATCTGCTAAAACCCGGTACCTTTGGGTATGCAGACGACAGCACTGTTGCTGAGAGATACGTGTCCGACGCACGAGCTGATGGGTCGCAGATCCAGTCTCTCCGGTAGGCTATGGTCGGGCGCTTGAACGTGTCCTTACAGGCTGTCTCCGAATGGGGCGATGCCAATCTGGTTAAGTTCAATGCCACCGCTCCATTTTTTTTTTTTTTTTTTTTTAACTGGGAAAAAATGCATTACGCATACCCTCCCGTCGGGGGAACGGGAGGGGTATGTGGGACTCCCCGGGCTGACCCGGTATACCCACTAAAACAACCCAGCGTTATTCCCGCGTCGTCCGAGTGGAAGAGGACTGGGAGATCGGCGCAGCCTTAGCGTCCAGTCCTCCTCCGACGACAACCCGCCTAAAGCGGCGGGCCCCTCAAGTCCTCCCCGTTCAGGGGGAGGGCTGGGAATGACCGGCGGAGGTGGTGTGGAGTGCAATGCGGGCGGAGGCGCCCCCGCGCCTATCGCCCGCCCATCACCACCATGAGGAGGGAGAAGACGGCGTCTTCTCCGACCTCTTCTGCGCCTGCGGAGCGGCGCAGCGAGAGGGTCGTCCTCCCGCGCGCGCTCCGCCGCCTCCTTTTGCGAGATGACATCCTCGCAAAAAGAGGCGACAGCTGCCCAGGACCCCTCACTCTCCAGCATGGCGTTGACCACGCCGGGAAGCGAGAGGTCCTGTCCGATCTCCGCTGTTAGACTGCGGCGCGGCTCAGACCAAGCCGGGCACACCTCGAGGGTGTGCTGAGCCGTGTCCTCCGCCGCGCCGCAGTCGTGGCACGCCGGGGTCTCCTCCCTCCCGATCCGGTGCAGGTGCTTGCCGAAACAGCCGTGGCCTGACAACACCTGCACCAGACGGAATGAGAGGAACCCGTGGGAGCGCTCGAGCCAGTCTCGCAGGACCGGACCGAGCGCGTCCAACGTTCGGCGGCCAAAGGTGGCGGAGGCGAGGTCCTCCGTCCAATGGACGATGATGGCGTCCCTCGCCTCCCGCCGCACGGCCTCCCGCTCCTCCGCGACGGGGCGCTCGCCCAGGGCCTTTCGTCGCGCCGTCCACTCGTACACTCTGGCGAGCACCCACGCCTCCAACTCCCAAGGAGGGGTGCCCGCCAGAGCGCACGCCGCCGAAAAGCCCACGGAGCGGTAGGCCCTCGCCACCCGCAGTGCAATGGCCCTTTGGGGCCTCCGCATCATAGTAGCGTTCTCCCTCCTGTTGAGGGAGTCCGACCAGATGGGGGCCCCGTACAGGGCCATGCTCCGCAGGATGCCCCCCCAAATTCGGGAGGAGCCACGACAGGGCGTCCGCGGCCTTCAGCAGGCGCGTTGACAGCCCGCTGAAGTGCGGGCCGAAGCGCCACCTGCTGTCCAGCACCAGGCCCAGATACTTCATCTGGGCCTGGACGTCCACCCTGACGCCCTCCACCACAATGTGGGCGTTTGGAGGGCAGCGCTGCCGAGGCCCGTGAAAGAACACGGCCTCGGTCTTGTTCAGCGCCACCCTCAATCCCAGGCGGCGGATCCTCCCTGCCACCAAGGACCCGCCAGCCGAGGCCAGACAGGCCGCCTCCCCGAAGCTCTTCCCCCGGGCAGTGAGGAGAGTGTCATCCGCGTAGCAGATGACACTCGTGCCCTGGAGAAGAGCTCCCCGCAACAGCCAGTCGAATCCGATGTTCCACAGGGGGGGCCCTAAGACTGACCCCTGCGGAACACCGGACTCCGCGCTGTATCTCCGCATCCTGGCCAGTTTGTCCACAAGGAGGACCTCTCGATCCTCCAAGTAGCTGGCCAGGAGGCTCCTCAAATATTGGGGCACTCCGTGGTACCGGAGTGCCTCCAATATGGTGGAGTGGGGAACGGAGTTGAAGGCGTTGGCGATGTCAAACGACACCGCCAACACTCCGTCCCGCGCCTCGACCGCCTCTTTCACCTGGCCCTTAAGAAGGGCCAGCGCGTCGATGGTGGACCGGCCCTGTCGGAAACCGAACTGGGCGTCCGACAGGTCCGGCCCTACACCCCGCAAATGGCTCCTGAGCCGGCCGGCGATGATCCCCTCGAACAATTTACCGACCTCATCGAGCAGAACGATGGGCCGGTATGCCGAGGGGGAATCCGCCGGGCGTCCCTCCTTTCGGAGGAGGCATAGCTGCCCCTCCTTCCACAGTTTCGGGAACCTTCCAGCCGTAAAGCACGCGCTGAAGAGTTCCCGAAACCTGTCCTCCATTTGAGCGGCAGCTATGGCCACCACCCGTGCGGGGACGCCGTCCGGCCCAGGAGCCGTCTTCTTCGCGCGGAGGCTAAGAACCCCCGCGCGAAACTCCTCCTCCGTCACTAGAGGTGCCTCCTCCTCCTCCTGCGGAGCCGCCGACTGCGACTGCGGAGGGTCCATCGCTGGAGGGGTGAAGTCGGTCCTGCGCGGAAACAGAGACCGGACCACCCCATCCAGCAACGCCGGCTCGAGGGTCTCCGTAAGTGGGGGACCATGGGGCCGCAGTTGGTTCCGCGCCGCCCTGTATGGTCTCCCATACGGATCCCTGTCGAGACCCTCCAGCATCTCGGCCCTCGCCGAGTCCTTGGCAGCGCCCATAGCCGACTTGAGGACCGCCTTTGCCTCTCGGTAAGAGGCGTAGAGGCGGTCCCCCTCTGCCTGATTACGGGCGCTGCGCCGGCGGCTCCGCGTGTAGGCCCTTCTGGCCGCCACGCAGGTGGCTCGGAGGCCCGCCAGCTCCTCTGACCACCAATAAACGGCCCGGCGGGGAGGCGGACGCCGAGACCGAGGCATGCTGGAGTTGCACACCTCGGTCAGGGATTCCCTCAGCCGGACCGCTGCGGCGTCAACGTCCGGGGCCCCAACAGGGGGTGACAGCCAGTCCTGGAGGAAGGCCGCCTCCTTGGCTGCCTCCCGGTCCAGGCGAGTGAGAGCCCACCGTGGGAAGGGAGACCTGCCAGAGCGGGCCATCTCCCCACGGGGGCTCTGGGTGGAGATGTCGAACCGCACATAACGGTGGTCCGACAAGGTCTCCACCAACTCCACCCGCCAGTTCACAATGCGTGCGGCTAGCACGGGGGTGGCGAACGAAACGTCCACCACCGACCCTCCCCGTTGCCGCACACAAGTGTGGACCGCCCCCCTGTTGAGGAGGGACACGCCGCATGACGCCGCCCAAAACTCGACGGCGCGACCCCGGACGTTGCAGGAGGCGGCTGGGTTGCCCCAGGCCACCGACTTGGCGTTCAGGTCGCCCAACACCACGACCTGGCGTGGCGCCGCCCTCCCTACGGCTGCAGTGAGAATCTCTAGGAAATCCTCAAAGTCCGAGAGAGGGCGGTTTGGGGAGAAATAGACCCCAACCAGGGCCAAATCTCCCCACGCGGCGGCCACGTATCCCGGTCCCCTCTCTAAAAGCGAGAGGGGAGGGGAGTCTGTGGAAGACCGCGACACCATTGCCACCAGGCCGTCTCGGTCGCCCAGCCAATGGCCAGGGACCGAGTAAGGCTCGGCGACCACCGCCAAGTCCACCAACCACTCTGCCATGGTCTGCATCAGGAGATCCTGTGCAGCCCGGCAGTGATTGGTGTTCGCCTGGAGGATGCGATGTTCGATCGACATCAATCGGACATCGCACCCCCCTCCTCCGCAGCCACCGCCGTTCCTGCCTCGGGAACGGCGTTGCCAGCAGCAGGCCCGACTGGCACCTGCGCTTTTCGCCTCTTAAAGGGGGGGTTGCACAACCTCCCCCGCATGATGTGACCTGCTGGGCGGCCGCTGGCAGCACACACTACGCAGTGTGGCGTGGCGACCATGCAGGCGGCGGCTTTGTGGCCCTCCTTGCCGCAGCGGTAGCAGGCGTCGGACCTGTCGACGGTGGACGGACAGAGGGCTCGGGTGTGTCCGATGCCGCAGCACTTGAAGCAGCGCAAAGGCTGCTCCCCAAGTGCTCGGACTGCACCCGAGCTGAATCCGACGGCGAGCCGACCTTTCTCAAGGACGGCTTTGGCAGCGACGACCGGGCACTCGAGCCGGATAGTGCCCATGCCGCCGCGGCCAGGCCTGATGTCCCGACCCCGTACCTCCGCGACGCTGCAACCCCCGATCGCTGCGACCGCCGCCACCACCTCCTCCTTGGTGACCGAGTCGTCAAGATCGGTCACCTCGAAGGCAGCCGACTTGACTGGTTGGGCCACCTTGGCAGCGTCCGCGATGACCTCCTGCAGCTTGGCTGCAAAGAGGTCAGCGCTGGCGCTGCCCTCCGCCCCCGGGAACTCGAAAATTCGAGCCCCGGTTTCCGTCCGCCGGCAAGAAACTTTGCCGATCCCCAATTGGGTAGGATCGGCATTTGCACGCGCCCGCAACAGGATCGACGCGTAAGTTTCCCCGCGTTCCGCAGCCTCCGCGGTGAGTGTCACCACGACGGCTGCGGACTTTGGGGGAACGAGTTTCCCCTTCCTCTTCTTCTTGCCCCTGCCAGCCGCCTGCGACTGACCTGGAGGCGTGGTGGCGGGGACGGCAGGGGCGGCCGCTGCCGCCTTTCTGCCCTTCCCCTTCCTCCCCCTCCCCCCAGTCGCCTGTGACTGGCCGGGATGCGTAGAGGCGGGGACGGCAGAGACGGCCGTCGCCGTCTTTTTCCCCTTACCCTTCCCCTTCCCCTTCCGGACCACTTCAGTCCAACCCGGCTGGTTAGACGGAGTGGTGGAAGGGAGAAGGGCATCCTCCACTTGCGAGGACGGCCCCGGCTCGGCTCGCCTCTTGTCCGCCGCGAGCGGCGGTCGGAGGCGCTTCTCCGGCAGGAGCCGGTCCTCTATGCCTGCTAGGCAGGCTCTGGTGAAGGCCCGCTCCTCCATAACCACCTTGCGGATGACATCCTCAAGGTTGGTGGAGGAGGGGGCCTCCGCCGCAGGTCTCTGTTCGGCCTGACTCGGCCGGGCCATGACATCAGCCAGCTTCTGATGAAACTGGCTGACCTCCAGCTTGAGGCGATCGACGGTCGCCTGCAATTGGCGAGTCTCGTCGCTCCAGTCCAGATGCCGCTGAGCGTCTGCGAGACCCACTACGTGGGTGTCTGCGGCTTTCGTCGGCCTCTTGGCCTTCGACCTCCTTGCTGAGCTCGAGGAGCCCTCGGACCCTTCCTTAAGGAAGGCCCGCTTACGCGACCTTGAGTCGCCTGCGTCCGAGACGCTAAGTAGGGACTCGGCGTCGGAATCTGACGGGTCCACCCTTCCGAAGAAGCTAGCCGCAGACGGCGCGCGGCTAGCTTCAGACGCTGAAGCGTCAGATTGGCCCTGAGAAGGGCCTTTTGGTTGGCCCTGAGAAGGGCCTTTGGGTTGGCCCTGAGAAGGGCCTTTTTTAAAACGCCCGCAGGCGTCCCGCGGGGGCGTAGGCATAGCCTTCCGCATGTTCGCAGTCAACAACGCAATTAAAATGAAGCTACGAGATCACAGAGCACTTTAGCCGTACCCAGTCTGCCACTCCGTTACGGTGACAAACTGGGCCGTTTCCAGGGGACGCGACGTGGACGCAAGCTCTGTGGGGGGTACCCCCAATGCCACCGCTCCTAACGTAACCATCGGTCGGCCCGCTCCTTACGTAACCATCGGTCGGCCCGCTCCTAACGTAACCATCGGTCGGCCCGCTCCCAACGTAACCATCGGTTGGCCCGCTCCTAACGTAACCATCGGTCGGCCCGCTCCTATTTTTTTTTTTTTTTTTTTTATGCTGGAAAAACTGCGTTACGCATACCTGCCCGTCGGGGGAACGGGAGGGGTATGTGGGACTCCCCGGGCTGACCCGGTATACCCACTAAAACGACCCAGCGGTATTCCCGCATCGTCCGAGTGGAAGAGGACTGGGAGATCGGCGCAGCCTTAGCGTCCAGTCCTCCTCCGACGACAACTCGCCTAAAGCGGCGGGCCCCTCAAGTCCTCCCCGTTCAGGGGGAGGGCTGGGAATGACCGGCGAGGGTGGTGTGGAGTGCAATGCGGGCGGAGGCGCCCCCGCGCCTATCGCCCGCCCATCACCACCATGAGGAGGGAGAAGACTGCGTCTTCTCCGACCTCTTCTGCGCCTGCGGAGCGGCGCAGCGAGAGGAACGTCCTCCCGCGCGCGCTCCGCCGCCTCCTTTTGCGAGATGACATCCTCGCAAAAAGAGGCGACAGCTGCCCAGGACCCCTCACTCTCTAGCATGGCGTTGACCACGCCGGGAAGCGAGAGGTCCTGTCCGATCTCCGCTGTTAGACTGCGGCGCGGCTCAGACCAAGCCGGGCACACCTCGAGGGTGTTCTGAGCCGTGTCCTCTGCCGCGCCGCAGTCGTGGCACGCCAGGGTCTCCTCCCTCCCGATCCGGTGCAGGTGCTTGCCGAAACAGCCGTGACCTGACAACACCTGCACCAGACGGAATGAGAGGAAACCATGGGAGCGCTCGAGCCAGTCTCGCAGGACCGGACCGAGCGCGTCCAGGGTTCGGCGGCCAAAGGTGGCGGAGGCGAGGTCGTCCGTCCAATGGACGATGATGGCGTCCCTCGCCTCCCGCCGCACGGCCTCCCGCTCCTCCGCGACGGGGCGCTCGCCCAGGGCCTTTCGTCGCGCCGTTCACTCGTACACTCTGGCGAGCACCCACGCCTCCAACTCCCAAGGAGGGGTGCCCGCCAGAGCGCACGCGGCCGAAAAGCCCACCGAGCGGTAGGCCCTCGCCACCCGCAGTGCAATGGCCCTTTGGGGCCTCCGCATCATAGTAGCGTTCTCCCTCCTGTGGAGGGAGTCAGCCCAGATGGGGGCCCCGTACAGGGCCATGCTCCGCAATATTAACGCATACAAACGTCGGCATCGTGCGTTCGGCCCCCCCAAATTCGGGAGGAGCCACGACAGGGCGTCCGCGGCCTTCAGCAGGCGCGTCGACAGCCCGCTGAAGTGCGGGCCGAAGCGCCACCTGCTGTCCAGCACCAGGCCCAGATACTTCATCTGGGCCTGGACGTCCACCCTGACGCCCTCCACCACAATGTGGGCGTCGGGAGGGCAGCGCTGCCGAGGCCCGTGAAAGAACACGGCCTCGGTCTTGTTCAGCGCCACCCTCAATCCCAAGCGGCGGATCCTCCCTGCCACCAAGGACCCGCCAGCCGAGGCCAGACAGGCCGCCTCCCCGAAGCTCTTCCCCCGGGCAGTAAGGAGAGTGTCATCCGCGTAGCAGATGACACTCGTGCCCTGGAGAAGAGCTCCCCGCAACAGCCAGTCGAAGCCGATGTTCCACAGGGGGGGTCCTAAGACTGACCCCTGCGGAACACCGGACTCCGCGCTGTTCCTCCGCAACCTGGCCAGTTTGTCCACAAGGAGGACCTCTCGATCCTCCAAGTAACTGGCCAGGAGGCTCCTCAATTATTGGGGCACTCCGTGATACCGGAGTGCCTCCAATATGGTGGAGTGGGGAACGGAGTTGAAGGCGTTGGCTATGTCGAACGACACTGCCAACACTCCGTCCCCCGCCTCCACCGCCCCTTTCACCTGGCCCTTAAGAAGGGCCAGCGCGTCGATGGTGGACCGGGCCTGTCGGAAACCGAACTGGGCGTCCGACAGGTTCGGCCCTACACCCTGCAAATGGCTCCTGAGCCGCCCGGCAATGATCCCCTCGAACAATTTACCGACCTCATCGAGCAGAACGATGGGCCGGTATGCCGAGGGGGAATCCGCCGGGCGTCCCTCCTTTCGGAGGAGGCATAGCTGCCCCTCCTTCCACAGTTTCGGGAACCTTCCAGCCGCAAAGTACGCGCTGAAGAGTTCCCGAAATCTGTCCTCCATTTGAGTGGCAGCTATGGCCACCACCCGTGCGGGGACGCCGTCCGGCCCAGGAGCCGTCTTCTTTGCGCGGAGGCTAAGAACCCCCGCGCTAAACTCCTCCTCCGTCACCGGAGGTGCCTCCTCCTCCTCCTGCGGAGCCGCCGACTGCGGAGGGTCCATCGCTGGAGGGGTGAAGTCGGTCCTGCGCGGAAACAGAGACCGGACCACCCCATCCAGCAACGCCGGCTCGAGGGTCTCCGTAAGTGGGGGACCATGGGGCCGCAGTTGGTTCCGCGCCGCCCTGTATGGTCTCCCATACGGATCCCTGTCGAGACCCTCCAGCATCTCGGCCCTCGCCGAGTCCTTGGCAGCGCCCATAGCTGACTTGAGGACCGCCTTTGCCTCTCGGCAAGAGGCGTAGAGGCGGTCCTCCTCTGCCTGACTACGGGCGCTGCGCCGACGGCTCCGCGTGTAGGCCCTTCTGGGCTGTCAGCTCCTCCGACCACCAATAAACGGCCCGGCGGGGAGGCGGACGGCGAGACCGAGGCATGCTGGAGTTGCACACCTCGGTCAGGGATTCCCTCAGCCGGACCGCTGCGGCGTCAACGTCCGGGGCCCCAACAGGGGGCGACAGCCAGTCTTGGAGGAAGGCCGCCTCCTTGGCTGCCTCCCGGTCCAGGCGAGTGAGAGCCCACCGTGGGAAGGGAGACCTGCCAGAGCGGGCCATCTCCCCACGGGGGCTCTGGGTGGAGATGTCGAACCGCACATAACGGTGGTCCGACAAGGTCTCCACCAACTCCACCCGCCAGTTCACAATGCGTGCGGCTAGCACGGGGGTGGCGAACGAAACGTCTACCACCGACCCTCCCCGTTGCCGCACACACGTGTGGACCGCCCCCCTGTTGAGGAGGGACACACCGCATGACGCCGCCCAAAATTCGACGGTGCGTCCCCGGACGTTGCAAGAGGCAGCTGGATTGCCCCAGGCCACCGACTTGGCGTTTAGGTCGCCCAACATCACGACCTGGCGTGGCGCCGCCCTCCCTACGGCTGCAGTGAGGATCTCCAAGAAATCCTCAAAGTCCGAGAGAAGGCGGTTTGGGGAGAAATAGACCCCAATAAGGGCTAAATCTCCCCACGCGGCGGCCACGTATCCCGGTCCCCTCTCTAAGAGCGAGAGGGGAGGGGAGTCTGTGGAAGACCGCGACACCAGCGCCACCAGGCCGTCTCGGTCGCCCAGCCAATGACCAGGGACCGAGCAAGGCTCGGCGACCACCGCCAAGTCCACCAACTACTCAGCCATGGTCTGCATCAGGAGATCCTGTGCAGCCCGGCAGTGGTTGATGTTCGCCTGGAGGATGCGATATTCGATTGTATCCATCAATCGGACATCGCACCCCCCTCCTCCGCAGCCACCGCCGTTCCGACCTCGGGAACGGCAGTGCTAGCAGCAGGCCCGGCCGGCACCTGCGCTTTGCCCTTCTTAAGGGGGGGGGTTGCACAACCTCCCCCTCATTACGTGGCCTGCTGGGCGGCCACTGGCAGCACACACCACGCAGTGTGGCTTGGCGACCGTGCAGGCTGCGGCTTTGTGGCCCTCCTTGCCGCAGCGGTAGCAGGCGTCGGACCTGTCGACGGTGGACGGACAGAGGGCTCGGGTGTGTCCGATGCCGCAGCACCTGAAGCAGCGCAAAGGCTGCTCTCCAAGTGCTCGGACTGCACCCGAGCTGAAGCCGACGGCGAGCCGTCCTTTTTCAAGGACGGCTTTGCCAGCGGCGACCGGGCACTCGAGCCGGATAGTGCCCATGCCGCCGCGGCCAGGCCTGATGTCCCGACCCCGCACCGCCGCGACGTCGCAGCCACCAATCGCTGCGACCGCCGCCACCACCTCCTCCTTGGTGACCGAATCATCAAGATCGGTCACCTCGATGGCCGCCAACTTGACTGGTCGGGCCACCTTGGCAGCGTCCGCGATGACCTCCTGCAGCTTGGCTGCAAAGAGGTCAGCGTTGGCGCTGCCCTCCGCCCCCGGGAACTCGAAAATACGAGCCCCGGTTTCGGTTCGCCTGCATGAAACCTTGCCGATCCCCAATTGGGTGGGAACGTGCCCGCACCAGGATTGAGGCGTAGGTCTCACCCCGCTCCGCAGCCTCCGCGGTGAGCGTCACCACGACGGCTGCGGTCTTCGGGGGAACTAGTTTCCCCTTTCCCCTCCTTTTCCCTTTACTCCTGCCAGCCGTCCGCGACTGAGTGGGAGGTGTGGGAGGCGTGGTGGCGGGGACGGCATGTGCGGCCGTTGCCGTCTTTCCGCCCTTCTCCTTCCCCTTTCCCTTTCCAGTCCCCTGCGACCGGCTGGGAGTCGTGGTGGCAGGGACGGCTGTCACCGTCTTCTTACCTCGGCCCTTTCCCTTCCGGACCACTTCAGTCCAACCCGGCTGGTTGGACGGAGTAGTGGAAGGGAGAAGGGAATCCTCCCCTTGTGAGGACGGCCCCGGCTCGCCACGCCTCCTGTCCGCCGCAAGCGGCGGTCGGAGGCGCTTCTCCTGCAGGAGCCGGTCCTCTATACCCGCAAGGCAGGCTCTGGTGAAGGTCCTCTCCAAAACCACCTTGCGGATAATGTCCTCAAGGTCGGTGGGGGTGGGGGCCTCCGCCGCAGGGCTCGGTTCGGCCTGCTGTGGCCGGGCCGTGGAGCTAGCTTCTTGTGAAGCTGGCTGACCTCTGCCTGCAAACGATTGACTGTCGCCTGCAGTTGCCGCGTTTCGTCGGAGGTCTTGCGTTGGACCAGCTCCAACACTATTCCGCGCATGCTCGCGGCCCGACTCTTAAGGGCCTTCTGGAAGGTCCCTTTAAGGTTGGAGGACTTAGAGGCGACCTCCGCGATCTCCTCCTCGTCCTCCTCCGCCATCCGTTCCAGGTCGGCTACGGTGTAGTCCGCGTACAGGACGCGGGACGCGCCGTGACCGGACTTTGCTCGGGCGGCGCGCGCCCGCTGCTCCTTGGCAGCAACCTGCTCTTCAAGGTCCTGCTGTTTCTGTGCCCGCCGAGCCAGGTCCAACTGGCGTTGGGCGGTCGCGAGACCCACATCGTGTGTGTCTGTGGCTGTCGTCGGCTTTTTGGCCTTCGACTTCCTCGGTTGGCCCGCTCCTAACGTAACCATCGGTTGGCCCGCTCCTAACGTAACCATCGGTCGGCCCGCTCCTAACGTAACCATCGGTCGGCCCGCTCCTAATGTAACTATCGGTCGGCCCGCTCCTAAAGAAACCATCGGTCGGCCCGCTCCTAACGTAACCATCGGTCGGCCCGCTCCTAACGTAACCATCGGTCGGCGTAACTCCGCTCCCGTACAATGAAATAAATTGACTATCTTATTACTTCTAATTGTTGACAAATATTTGCTATCGAGGAGTTCGATGTCCCAAGATCGGTTTGCAAAAAAGTTCAAAATCGTCGCAAAAATCTGCCGATCGCTGTGAGTCTCGCAAGTGTGAAGGCCAGCAGTGTGTAAAACTGTAACTGTAAAACTGTGTGGCGTTTTGCAGGCGGTGTCCATCCTGCTGTCGTGCGTGGTGTACGGGCACCGCATCTCGTGGGGCGGCGCGCTGGGCGTGCTGCTGGTGTTCGGCGCCGTGCTGCTGCGGCTGTACTGCCGCGCGCGGCTGCGCGGCCGCCGGCTCGCCTCCGTCTAGCGACCTGCCATGCAGTGTTGCAACTTACTAACTTTAACGTACGACGTACTGTGCTGCCTATAGTTCCTGCACGATCCCGATTGGATTTTAAACGTTTTGGACAGCAACGTCGACCACACGCTTATGATGTGTGTAACATCATATTACGATCCCAAACTGCATGTACAGGAATTTGGGACGAGCTCGACCACCTGCCCCAGCTGAACAACGGTAACCTTCGCGTTGTCCTGCTTTATAGGCATAGATAGGCCTCAGTGCAAGTTTTAAACGTACTCGATCACATAAACGTAAAACGTTCACTTACGTTAATTTGTACAGACAAAAGAGGTTTCCGTTATTGTCACCGAACGGCGCTTATTCAGTTTAAACACAAATGAGTGCTGTCGTTAACGCGATCGAGCACGTTAAAAGACTCGCACTGAGCCACACGTCGCCAGACTGGTACCTTCTGTTCGACGCGACTAAGTCGACTTCTTCTCCACTACTAGTTTATTCACGTGTGTAATAATGATATAACTTACGAGAAGTTTCGAACTCAGGTATCACAATCGATGTTATATACAATTTACACATTTTGTGTGAATCACGATTTGAATAATAGGGAGTATACCTATTTCACCAGCTCGAATATTTTATGTATAGTTATTTTATAAAATCTATTTTGATGTATTTTTTGTTAATATCTTTAATTTTCTCTACTCTTAATTGTTTATTTAATTTCAACTTTACTGTAATACTCAGCTAACTAGTGCTCGAATATCTCTCTTAAGAAATCTGAATCAATAGTTTAAATGTAGTCAATTATAACATGGATAATGTAACCAATCAGCAGTGTGACCAATAAATGAAATGACTTCTAGCTGGACATTCTCCACCTTTGACTAAAATTATAATAGATGAAGCTGTTGTCTCACTCCAAGTCCATCCATACTCAAGCTACACAGTGTGTAATCATTAGTTGCACCAGAAGACCACGTGTTTAATATATCTGACGCATGCTCGACTTCTGAAAGACTTACTAAAAACTCTCGACTCTTAGTATACATCTATGTCTGTAGTACTTATCTTACTCAACTAGATAGTTAATAAATCACGTCTGAGACATGTTTGTTAACACAGAATGATGTCTACTTTTCTCTTGAAAATCTTCATTCCTTTTAAAATAAGCGAGCGATTTTTAATCGCTCAGCCTTTAGTAATAAGAATATATAACGCAGTGACGTGCTACATTCAGTTTTATTTTGGTACAAGTTGAAAGAGAAATAAGAGTGAAGTAACACTGAATTCAGTAACAACACGAAAAGTTGTCAACTGCGCCGCTCGCCCACACGTGTGCGGTGTGCAACATTTCGTGAACGCACAAAACATCAGAATTGTGTTCCCGCTCGGATATCTTTTATGTGGTTTTCTTTGTCTGCTGTTACATAATATCAAAATAATATATTTCATAATTTATTTGTTTAAAATTATATCTAGAATTTAGATAAGGATAAGTTTGAGTTGTCCATAAATAAGCCTTGCCTGGTTTTGTCATAATAGTGAAGAATAAAATTTTATCGACTAAGGGTATGCTGTGCTCAATTTGTATGTAAAACAATAGTTTTGTATCTCCTGTCAATTATGTCAATGGAAATATCAGTATGTCTAATATTCAATATAATGTCACGGTCACCAGCTTCGCACTTCGCACTTCGCAGGTCGCTTGGGCACTGTTATGCAGTTTATTTCAAAGAAGCAATCCCATCTTTGTTTTTGTGACAGCCTGTACCTACACAGGAAAGAAATGAATAAAACCGCGTTCTTTGCAAAATATTCAGTTTTTGTACGTAATGGACATTTGTGGCATCCTTTGGTGTAGAAACAGTGACATCAAGTAAGTTAAAGTGAGAAGCACGGCTGACGTGTAGGACTGGGGAATAGAAAGCACACGGTTCGGCTGCAAGTTGGCTGCCGAACGATTCGGAGCGAATTGTAATGTTGTCAAATATATTTTTGTCGAATTCATGGTAAATAAAACATTAGGGCAATAGTTGCCAAACAGTTTTACTTACACTAAAATGTTGCCGAACAATATCTGTACTTACTTCATTTTTTAACCGCGACAAACAAAGAAGTTATTAATTCTTCTGAATATTGCCAACATTGTCAACCCATTTTCATGATATTTTTACCCGAGTGCGAAAGAAGGAGGGTTATTTGAGTATTTTTTTACAACTCTTATCTTAAGGATAAGGGTGTTAAAAAATAATATTTCCGTAAATTACCTAAGTATAAAGAAGTGGTGCATTAATTTTGTTTAATCTTTTATGAATTCGAGACTTTGTGAGTCAAAAGGTTGTATAGACAGACGTATCGAGAATACAGCCGCTCCATTCTATCAACATCTGATCGTGTTCACTTAGGTGCAGTGAGCGTGAAGTGAACTGTCATTCTATATTGTAAGGATTGACTGTTCACTTCATGTTCACTGCACGTAAGCTTACGGTGAGAGGTCTCTGCAATTGTGTGTGTGATCACGAAGACACGAAGTGAGCTGTCAATCCATGTACGTAATCAAGATGGATTGCAGCTCACTTCGCGATCACTTCATCCAAGCCTTCACTTTGACGTGTTTACAGAATCGACCGGCTGAATCGCAACGCTGTATGTAAATAGTGATAGTTATGTAGGAGAACAGTTTGTGAAAATGTCGGATCTTTGAATTGATCGAGAGACCGCCGCCGCGCCGGAGCCTACTTTATAATGTATTTATATTGTTCATGTGATTTAAAAGGTGCATTGGTGGCTAAACTTAACCATACTATTATAAAGCTTCCTGTTTTAGCTTCGATCAATAATAGTTCTAGATTAAGGATCAGGAACAAAAATAAGTCGCTCAAGTGGCCACGTTCGCAGACACGTAAACATCTACATTTCTTAGAAAAATGTTTATGTTAACAACTTCAGTTTATTATAAACCTTAATGCTTTAACATAAAGTTTAATTACCATTGCAAAATATATTTATTTAGGTCCTTTCATCGGAGAAAGGATATTATGGAATAAATTTAATTGTCGCTTGTAAAAAGTCATCAGTAGAAAAATATTTATTCTAAAATGATACTTAAAATCTAAGTTATAAGGTTAAAAACAAAAAACATTTTGTTTACAATTTCGTGCTTATTGTATTGTGGAACTAGACGTAGTTCTTTGTATTAAATTTCAATGCTCAGAACACAGTAAGTATTGAAAGACGTAGAGTTGCAGAATATATTTTTTAAGTTTGTTTTGGTTGGTGGCAAATGTTTTTGACCGATTCAAAAAAGTAGTGGATACTATTTATAAAATAAAATTTAATAAAGTAAAAAAAAAATAAAGGAATCAAGAAACGTGTTTTCGGCGTATTCTTTATACAGAAGTTATTCAAATAGTAATGTGGGTTTAATTACCTTTTACCTATTTTTACTCTGACACTAGGGTGTGTGGGCCCGTTAGACCTACTGCCCACACGATAAGAAGAAGAATACCTTTAAACAGATTCAGCTTGTTATAAAGCTGTCTTTTAGAAGTCATTTTTATATGGGCGGTTTCTTTTTCACAAATACACTGTTACCTTACATCAATGAATTTTTCAATAATTAGTTTAATTAGGCTTATTTTGAACTGGCACTTTTGAACGTCATCATAACAATTAAAATAACAGTGACTCTACTGTCCATTCGGAAGGATAGATTCTTAGGAGAAGAACGGACAAGAAACTCCATAGCTACTCTTTTCAAATCAATGTTTTACATGTGCTGTGGTACACAAAACTTTTGTTAATATATTTGAGGACTCACTAGTCCTAATAGACTGATTAATATTAACAACATAACATTATATGGATACTATCCGAAATAATATATTTGAATTTTTCTCGTCGGTTTCTTCAAGACTGTAACCTACACTGGACAGCAAATAAACCGAGCCACCCGCTACCTACGCACTCTAATTCGATTTTCTCAAAAACTAAAAAACCTACAATTATCAAAGTTGTACCTACAGAAAGTGCGTTTCATGGTGATTAAAATGAAAGGAAACTCATTGGGTTTAATCAATATTTCAGTGTTTATTAAGGATTTTACAAAGAAGAGTCGTTTTCCAGTCGTGACAATCGTTAGTAGGTAATGATAAAGTAAAAAAAAAAAAAAATTAAAGCCAAAAACCGTATTCCCTCCCTTTGCTCGGATAACTGCCAGCATCCTTGTATTCATCGACCTTACGAGCCTGACGATAAAATCTTGAGGAATTGTATTCCACTCCTCTTCTATTGCGATTCGCAGCTCTGGAAGCCTTGTTGGAGCAGGTACCCGGGCTCGAACCCTACGTTTCAGCTCATCCCATAAGTGTTCTATCGGATTCAAGTCCGGGCTTCGAGCTGGCCAGTCCATCGTACGAATGCTGACGTCGCGTAGATACTGGGTCACCACATGAGCAACATGAGGCCGTGCATTATCATGCATCAATTGCATATCCTGTCCGATATATCCTGCGTAAGGTACCACATGGTCTGCGAGGATTTCAGTAATGTAGCGATGAGAAGTCAGTCTACGTGTACGGCCCGTCGGTTCGATGAAAACTAACGCTGTATGTGCTGTTAACGAGATGTCGCCCCAGACCATTACAGATCCTCCTCCATAAGCAACAGTTTCCCCGATGCAACACTGAGAATAACGTTCTCCAGGGTAACGATATACTCTCTGACGTCGATCACTTCCATGTAGACTCACCCTGGACTCATCAGTGAAGAGTACATTACTCCACTGCTCTAATGTCCAATCCCTATGCTCTCGAGCAAATTCAAGTCGTGCTCGACGGTGTGCTACCGTTAATGCTGGGCCTGTTGCAGCTCTTTTTGGGGTCAGGTTCCGTTCAGCAAGTCTCCTTCTGACGGTATCTGAACTTATGACCACTTGGCGTTCGTTACGCAGACTTTGTTGGACTTGAACTGCGTTGAGGTGGCGATTTCGCAGAACAGTAAGGTGGATATAACGATCATCTGCTGCTGATGTAGCCCTAGGTCTGCCCGTACCTGGACGGCGATCGAATGCTCCAGTCTCTAGGTATCGTCTGTAAACTCGTTTAATTTTAAACTTAATCCTTATCACAGTAACACATATTATCGCTTGATCGCTTGAGAAACTTGAAAAGGTCGCGCGGCCGCCCGCGGCGCCGCGAGCTTTCCGACGACTCCCGCGATAATATGTGTTATAGTAATGAAGATAAAGTTTAAAATTATATGACACTGAAACTGCTCGCCGCTTCGCTGCCATCTCGGTGTGACTTGACCCTAAGAAATCAACAAACAAAAGTAACGTTATAAAATAACAACACATTCCCTGTTCAAGAATAGGTGATGTTTGATACAATAGTTGGTGCGTTGTAGCAAACATTGGCCAAACAATTATAATATCAGTTAATTGAATTATATTTACTAATAATTCTGTTTTTATTTTATGAAAAACACTTAATGATATAAACTTAGCGAAAAAAAGATATTCCTTCCAAAACCTTGGTATTACGGTGGTTATTCACACAGTTTTTGAACGCGCGTTCGAAAACTGTGTGATGTTGGCTATGATTGGACCATACTAATTTGAAATAGGACCACAAAATTATTCGTGGTCTTATTGTTCGGGCCGGTTTCGAAGCGCTTATCGGGAATCTAGTATCTACCTACCATTATTGATCGAAGTGTTAAGTTTAAAGCAGATATTGGCCTATATTTATCATTCCACATAAATTATTTCTATGAATTATAGTTTGAAACTAAACAATGAAATAAATTATATTTACTAACAAATAGTGTTCTTCGTTGACCGCCACTGTAACAATTTATTTATTTATTCACCCAATGTGATTGTAACACCGCATTTACACAATCGTGTTTGCTATTCGCCTCGTCATCCTTCGAACCATTCGTATACGAGTGTCGTCGCGAACTACTGTTCACACATTCGCAGGGTGAATCATTTTGACATTCGCACACGAACACGGAGGACGTGAAAATAATTGCGGCATGCGCGCTAAATCTTGAATGAATGAGTTTATTAATAATATTATAAATGCGAAAGTAAGTCTGTCTGTCTGTCGCGCTTTCACGCCAAAGCTACTGAACCGATTTAAATAAAATTTGGTACGCAGATAGTCTAGAGCCTGAGAAAGGACATAAGCATTTTTATCCCGGGAGTATGCTATCTAGGCACCACGCGGGCGAAGCCGCTGGCATAGGCTAGTTATTTATATATCCTGCATAGAAAAGTAAAAAAACTGGCCAAGTGCGAGTCGAACTCGCGTGTAAAGGGTTCCGAACGAAAATTATTTTTTAACATGTTATTTTAACACTATACATTTCTTATTGGTTTTACTGTAATCTATAAGTAAATATCTATTATTTCCATTTTTTTCAAAATTTTAGGAGATGTGTGGGGGTATGGTCTTTTTTCGTCTAATTTCTTGAATAACTTCAAAACCATTATTAACTTTAAAGTTATGAATAAAATATTATTAAAATCCTCACAGTAAGCCCTTTCATTTTGTACACATCCTGTTGGGTCGGGCGCTAGCTATCAACTGAATGCAGCTATCAACAGAACACGAACTTACTGTTTAACACATTCGGTGTTAACAGTAAGTTCGTGTTCGCCATTCGTGCCCTTTGATTCGCGTCCGAAAAACCGCTCCCAACGCGAACACGCGAATCGCGAGCGAACTGTTTACATAAATGCGTATTCGTTATTCGTCTCGCCATTCGCCTCGCGATTCGCACGAATGTTTAAATGCGGTATAATTTATTATGAATGAGCCCGACACATACTGTGTGCTTGTTAGTAGGAAGTTAAATAAAGTTTATGATGGAACCAACCAAACATGCGTTTATTTTTTCTCCCGATTCGTCTAGTTATATCTCAGTAGTAAGTAGCCACCTTAACTACGAAAACTACCTACCCTTATGGCTTTTATTTATGCGGAACATAGCTTTGTTTGACGGTGCTCCGATTCCGACGAATGCTCCATAATGGCCAGCGCACACTGAGAACGACAAAGCAAAGCATTTTATTTTTACCAAACTTAAATTCTTACGTATTTAGTAGTAACAAGAACAGACCCCAAAGTAAAGGGCATTTCCCTTCACAGCATTGAAAAGCGCGCAATGACGGGAGGTAAGTAACTGGCACGTTGCATTAGCCAACGCATGCCACGGTAAGCGCTGTAGTCCTCTAGCATACGGTAAAGGGGTGCACAACCCCCTTACTACTGCTATCGAAAACCTATTCAAACTTTTTTAATAAAAAAGAGTATCTTTCTCTCCCTTTGAAATGTTTGCCACTGGCAGGAAATAAAATTCACCACCGAAAACCAGAGATAGCTAAAACACCTGTGACATAATTATATTCGAAAATAAAAGCCGTCCGAAAAATCAAAACGACTGTCAGTTCGCGATCATCTGCGTTCTCGATAAAATTGTTAGTTGTTATTTCATGTTCTGTGTGTTTGTTCCCTATGTGAAGCATGTTGTGGCTGGCCAACCCCATCAGTATCAACAACTACTATGAGTTCAAGCAGTACGAGAGCATCCTGTTCGAGAAATAAATGGCAAAGCTTCCTTCATCCTCCTGTCCTCATCTCACCGCTAGGTAAGTAATCTTCATCTGGTGGCAGGCTGGTCTGTCCCGCAGCCGCAGAGCGCGTGTCAGGTAGAGGTTGATAGCTAACTGGTGGCAGGCAGGTCTGTCCCGCAGCCGCAGAGCGCGTGTTAGGTAGAGGTTGATAGATAGCTAACTGGTGGCAGGCTGGTCTGTCCCGCAGCCGCAGAGCGCGTGTCAGGTAGAGGTGGATAGCTAACTGGTGGCTGGTGGCAGGCTGGTCTGTCCCGCAGCCGCAGAGCGCGTGTCACGTAGAGGTTGATAGCTAACTGGTGGCAGGCTGGTCTGTCCCGCAGCCGCAGAGCGCGTGTCACGTAGAGGTTGATAGCTAACTGGTGGCAGGCTGGTCTGTCCCGCAGCCGCAGAGCGCGTGTCAGGTAGAGGTTGATAGCTAACTGGTGGCAGGCTGGTCTGTCCTGCAGCCGCAGAGCGCGTGTCACGTAGAGGTTGCTAACTGGTGGCAGGCTGGTCTGTCCCGCAGCCGCAGAGCGCGTGTCAGGTAGAGGTTGATAGCTAACTGGTGGCAGGCTGGTCTGTCCCGCAGCCGCAGAGCGCGTGAAAGGTAGAGGTGGATAGCTAACTGGTGGCAGGCTGGTCTATCCCGCAGCCGCAGAGCGCGTGTCAGGTAGAGGTTGATAGCTAACTGGTGGCAGGCTGGTCTGTCCTGCAGCCGCAGAGCGCGTGTCAGGTAGAGGTTGATAGCTAACTGGTGGCAGGCTGGTCTGTCCCTCAGCCGCAGAGCGCGTGTAAGGTAGAGGTTGATAGCTAACTGATGGCAGGCTGGTCTGTCCCGCAGCCGCAGAGCGCGTGTCTCGTAGAGGTTTTTTTTTTTTTTGATATGGCAGGAGGGGAAATCCTCATGGACGCCCCAACCGTCTTACGAATGACACGGTTGGGGCAGTGCCGGACTCTAACCGGCTAAAACCACATCCTGCCTTTCCAGGTATCCTTCTGACATAATCAGAGTCCTTTTTTTATGCAGTATGGGTGAGATACATCTGCAGGTGTTTTCATCCTACTCCAATCTTTATAACTATTTTCGCGACACCTATTGCAAACTCGATAAATATTGCCCAGTGTTTGTTATTGGAAATTATCTTTGCTAAGTTCTTAGTGACGACTTTACAGTCCAGCATGCTCTCAGCTTCAAATCTTTTAGGGCATAAGCTGGACATTCGGTCAGGATATGTTCGACTGTTTCGGGCGTCTCGGGTTGGCAGATGCACGATGGATTCTCTTTGCACCTGAGGCGATGCACGTAGTCACGTAGAGGTTAATAGCTAACTGGTGGCACTGGTCTGTCCCACAGCCGCAGAGTGTGTGTCAGGTAGAGGTTAATAGCTAACTAGTGGCACTGGTCTGTCCCGCAGCCGCAGAGTGTGTGTCAGGTAGAGGTTGATAGCTAACTGATGGCAGGCTGGTCTGTCCCGCAGCCGCAGAGCGCGTGTCACGTAGAGGTTGATAGCTAACTGGTGGCAGGCTGGTCTGTCCCGCAGCCGCAGAGTATGTGTCAGGTAGAGGTTAATAGCTAACTAGTGGCACTGGTCTGTCCCGCAGCCGCAGAGTGTGTGTCAGGTAGAGGTTGATAGCTAACTGGTGGCAGGCTGGTCTGTCCCGCAGCCGCAGAGCGCGTGTCACGTAGAGGTTGATAGCTAACTGGTGGCAGGCTAGTCTGTCCCGCAGCCGCAGAGCGCGTGTCACGTAGAGGTTGATAGCTAACTGGTGGCAGGCTGGTCTATCCCGCAGCCACAGAGCGTATGTCAGGTAGAGGTTGATAGCTAACTGGTGGCAGGCTGGTCTGTCCCGCAGCCGCAGAGCGCGTGTCAGGTAGAGGTTGATAATTAACTGGTGGCAGGCTGGTCTGTCCCGCAGCCGCAGAGCACGTGTCAGGTAGAGGTTGATAGGTAACTGGTGGCAGGCTGGTCTGTCCCGCAGTCGCAGAGCGCGTGTCAGGCAGAGGTTGATAGGTAACTGGTGACAGGCTGGTCTGTCCCGCAGCCGCAGAGCGCGTGTCAGGTAGAAGTGGATAGCTAACTGGTGGCAGGCTGGTCTGTCCCGCAACCGCAGAGCGCGTGTCAGGTAGTGGTTGATAGCTAACTGGTGGCAGGCTGATCTGTCCCACAGCCGCAGAGCGGGTGTCAGGTGGAGGTTAGTAGCTAACTGGTGGCAGGCTGGTCTGTCCCGCAGCCACAGAGCGCGTGTCAGGTAGAAGTTGATAGCTAACTGGTGGCAGACTGGTCTGTCCCGCAGCCGCAGAGCGCGTGTCATGTAGAGGTTGATAGCTAACTGGTGGCAGGCTGGTCTGTTCCGCACCCGCAGAGCGGGTGTCAGGTAGAGGTTGCATAGCTAACTGGTGGCAGGCTGGTCTGTCCCGCAGCCGCAGAGCGCATGTCACGTAGAGGTTGATAGCTAACTGGTGGCAGGCTGGTCTGTCCCGCAGCCGCAGAGCGCGTGTCAGGTAGAGGTTGATGGCTAACTGGTGGCAGGCTGCTCTGTCCCGCAGCCGCAGAGCGCGTGAAAGGTAGAGGTGGATAGCTAACTGGTGGCTGGTGGCAGGCTGGTCTGTCCCGCAGCTGCAGAGCGCGTGTCATGTAGAGGTTGATAGATAGCTAACTGGTGGCAGGCTGGTCTGTCCCGCAGCCGCAGAGCGCGTGTCAGGTAGAGGTTGATAGCTAACTGGTGGCAGGCTGGTCTGTCCCGCAGCCGCAGAGCGCGTGAAAGGTAGAGGTGGATAGCTAACTGGTGGCTGGTGGCAGGCTGGTCTGTCCCGCAGCCGCAGAGCGCATGTCAGGTAGAGGTTGATAGATAGCTAACTGGTGGCAGGCTGGTCTGTCCCGCAGCCGCAGAAAGCGTGTCAGGTAGAGGTTGATAGCTAACTGGTGGCAGGCTGGTCTGTCCCGCAGCCGCAGAGCGCGTGTCACGTAGAGGTTGATAGCTAACTGGTGGCAGGCTGGTCTGTCTCGCAGCCGCAGAGCGCGTGTCACGTAGAGGTTGATAGCTAACTGGTGGCAGGCTGGTCTGTCCCGCAGCTGCAGAGCGCGTGTCAGGTAGAGGTTGATAGCTAACTGGTGGCAGGCTGGTCTGTCCTGCAGCCGCAGAGCGCGTGTCACGTAGAGGTTGCTAACTGGTGGCAGGCTGGTCTGTCCCGCAGCTGCAGAGCGCGTGTCAGGTAGAGGTTGATAGCTAACGGTGGCAGGCTGGTCTGTCCCGCAGCCGCAGAGCGCGTGTCAGGTAGAGGTTGATAGCTAACTGGTGGCAGGCTGGTCTGTCCCGCAGCCGCAGAGCGCGTGAAAGGTACGAGGTGGGTAGCTAACTGGTGGCAGGCTGGTCTATCCCGCAGCCGCAGAGCGCGTGTCAGGTAGAGGTTGATAGCTAACTGGTGGCAGGCTGGTCTGTCCTGCAGCCGCAGAGCGCGTGTCAGGTAGAGGTTGATAGCTAACTGGTGGCAGGCTGGTCTGTCCTGCAGCCGCAGAGCGCGTGTCAGGTAGAGGTTGATAGCTAACTGGTGGCAGGCTGGTCTGTCCCGCAGCCGCAGAGCGCATGTCACGTAGAGGTTGATAGCTAACTGGTGGCAGGCTGGTCTGTCCCGCAGCCGCAGAGCGCGTGTCAGGTAGAGGTTGATGGCTAACTGGTGGCAGGCTGCTCTGTCCCGCAGCCGCAGAGCGCGTGAAAGGTAGAGGTCGATAGCTAACTGGTGGCTGGTGGCAGGCTGGTCTGTCCCGCAGCCGCAGAGCGCGTGTCAGGTAGAGGTTGATAGCTAACTGGTGGCAGGCTGGTCTGTCCCGCAGCCGCAGAGCGCGTGTAAGGTAGAGGTTGATAGCTAACTGATGGCAGGCTGGTCTGTCCCGCAGCCGCAGAGCGCGTGAAAGGTAGAGGTGGATAGCTAACTGGTGGCTGGTGGCAGGCTGGTCTGTCCCGCAGCCGCAGAGCGCGTGTCAGGTAGAGGTTGATAGATAGCTAACTGGTGGCAGGCTGGTCTGTCCCGCAGCCGCAGAAAGCGTGTCAGGTAGAGGTTGATAGCTAACTGGTGGCTGGCTGGTCTGTCCCGCAGCCGCAGAGCGCGTGTCACGTAGAGGTTGATAGCTAACTGGTGGCAGGCTGGTCTGTCCCGCAGCCGCAGAGCGCGTGAAAGGTACGAGGTGGATAGCTAACTGGTGGCAGGCTGGTCTATCCCGCAGCCGCAGAGCGCGTGTAAGGTAGAGGTTGATAGCTAACTGATGGCAGGCTGGTCTGTCCCGCAGCCGCAGAGCGCGTGAAAGGTAGAGGTGGATAGCTAACTGGTGGCTGGTGGCAGGCTGGTCTGTCCCGCAGCCGCAGAGCGCGTGAAAGGTACGAGGTGGATAGCTAACTGGTGGCAGGCTGGTCTATCCCGCAGCCGCAGAGCGCGTGTCAGGTAGAGGTTGATAGCTAACTGGTGGCAGGCTGGTCTGTCCTGCAGCCGCAGAGCGCGTGTCACGTAGAGGTTGCTAACTGGTGGCAGGCTGGTCTGTCCCGCAGCTGCAGAGCGCGTGTCAGGTAGAGGTTGATAGCTAACGGTGGCAGGCTGGTCTGTCCCGCAGCCGCAGAGCGCGTGTCAGGTAGAGGTTGATAGCTAACTGGTGGCAGGCTGGTCTGTCCCGCAGCTGCAGAGCGCGTGAAAGGTAGAGGTGGATAGCTAACTGGTGGCAGGCTGGTCTATCCCGCAGCCGCAGAGCGCGTGTCAGGTAGAGGTTGATAGCTAACTGGTGGCAGGCTGGTCTGTCCTGCAGCCGCAGAGCGCGTGTCAGGTAGAGGTTGATAGCTAACTGGTGGCAGGCTGGTCTGTCCCGCAGCCGCAGAGCGCGTGTCAGGTAGAGGTTGATAGCTAACTGGTGGCAAGCTGGTCTGTCCTGCAGCCGCAGAGCGCGTGTCACGTAGAGGTTGCTAACTGGTGGCAGGCTGGTCTGTCCCGCAGCTGCAGAGCGCGTGTCAGGTAGAGGTTGATAGCTAACGGTGGCAGGCTGGTCTGTCCCGCAGCCGCAGAGCGCGTGTCAGGTAGAGGTTGATAGCTAACTGGTGGCAGGCTGGTCTGTCCCGCAGCCGCAGAGCGCGTGTAAGGTAGAGGTTGATAGCTAACTGATGGCAGGCTGGTCTGCCCCGCAGCCGCAGAGCGCGTGTCTCGTAGAGGTTTTTTTTTTTTTTTTTTATATGGCAGGAGGGGAAATCCTCATGGACGCCCCAACCGTCTTACGAATGACACGGTTGGGGCAGTGCCGGACTCTTAAGGTGTGTCCAAACATTGAGCAGCAAGAGCGCGGCAGCAACACGCGGCATTTGTAGGACACATTTCTGCCGCGCTCTAGTTTGGACAAAGCCAACTAATGTTTGCGCGGCAGTACTGCGCGGCACAACCAAGATATGCCGCGCGCTTCAGTTGGCATCAGAACTAAAATGAAAGCGGTACTTTTTGAATATCATTGTTATGAGTATAGTAAGTAGGTCTAGATTTACAGCAATATTGGTATACATTATATTAATTATTAAAAGATTATAACTAACCCAATCCAGTTGTATTGCCTGTTTTTTCTCTATTCCTTTCTCGTCTATAGGAACTTAAAAGACTTTTCATTTTAGCCTTTAATTCCTTCTTGGGAAGATCAAAATTGTTGGCTATTTCATTCCACAAGTCTTCACGTTTATTTTTATTATGGTATTCCTTTTGTCGAGGATCCCATAACTCTTTAAAAGATCCATACATTTCAATTAAACGAATCGATGTTTCGTTGTCCATGTTTGTGCGCAGAAATACGTCCAAACACAATTACTGCCGAATGCTTACTAAGAATGTTCGCGCGCGGCAGGTAGCCAGAAGCGTTCGCGCGCGGCAGTCGTCTAATCACAGCGCGGCGGGCCGCGCGCGGCAGCCGCGCTCGATTGCCGCTCGATATTTGGACACACCTTAACCGGCTAAAACCACCTCCTGCCTTTCCAGGTATCCTTCTGACATAATCAGAGTCCTTTTTTTATGCAGTATGGGTGAGATACGTCTGCAGGTGTTTTCATCCTACTCCAATCTTTATAACTATTTTCGCGACACCTATTGCAAACTCGATAAATATTGCCCAGTGTTTGTTATTGGAAATTATCTTTGCTAAGTTCTTAGTGACGACTTTACAGTCCAGCATGCTCTCAGCTTCAAATCTTTTAGGGCATAAGCTGGACATTCGGTCAGGATATGTTCGACTGTTTCGGGCGTCTCGGGTTGGCAGATGCACGATGGATTCTCTTTGCACCTGAGGCGATGCACGTAGTCACGTAGAGGTTAATAGCTAACTGGTGGCACTGGTCTGTCCCACAGCCGCAGAGTGTGTGTCAGGTAGAGGTTAATAGCTAACTAGTGGCACTGGTCTGTCCCGCAGCCGCAGAGTGTGTGTCAGGTAGAGGTTGATAGCTAACTGATGGCAGGCTGGTCTGTCCCGTAGCCGCAGAGCGCGTGTCACGTAGAGGTTGATAGCTAACTGGTGGCAGGCTGGTCTGTCCCGCAGCCGCAGAGTGTGTGTCAGGTAGAGGTTAATAGCTAACTAGTGGCACTGGTCTGTCCCGCAGCCGCAGAGTGTGTGTCAGGTAGAGGTTGATAGCTAACTGGTGGCAGGCTGGTCTGTCCCGCAGCCGCAGAGCGCGTGTCACGTAGAGGTTGATAGCTAACTGGTGGCAGGCTGGTCTATCCCGCAGCCGCAGAGCGCGTGTCACGTAGAGGTTGATAGCTAACTGGTGGCAGGCTGGTCTGTCCCGCAGCCACAGAGCGTATGTCAGGTAGAGGTTGATAGCTAACTGGTGGCAGGCTGGTCTGTCCCGCAGCCGCAGAGCGCGTGTCAGGTAGAGGTTGATAATTAACTGGTGGCAGGCTGGTCTGTCCCGCAGCCGCAGAGCACGTGTCAGGTAGAGGTTGATAGGTAACTGGTGGCAGGCTGGTCTGTCCCGCAGTCGCAGAGCGCGTGTCAGGTAGAGGTTGATAGGTAACTGGTGGCAGGCTGGTCTGTCCCGCAGCCGCAGAGCGCGTGTCAGGTAGAAGTGGATAGCTAACTGGTGGCAGGCTGGTCTGTCCCGCAACCGCAGAGCGCGTGTCAGGTAGTGGTTGATAGCTAACTGGTGGCAGGCTGATCTGTCCCGCAGCCGCAGAGCGGGTGTCAGGTGGAGGTTAGTAGCTAACTGGTGGCAGGCTAGTCTGTCCCGCAGCCACAGAGCGCGTGTCAGGTAGAAGTTGATAGCTAACTGGTGGCAGACTGGTCTGTCCCGCAGCCGCAGAGCGCGTGTCATGTAGAGGTTGATAGCTAACTGGTGGCAGGCTGGTCTGTTCCGCACCCGCAGAGCGGGTGTCAGGTAGAGGTTGCATAGCTAACTGGTGGCAGGCTGGTCTGTCCCGCAGCCGCAGAGCGCATGTCACGTAGAGGTTGATGCTAACTGGTGGCAGGCTGGTCTGTCCCGCAGCCGCAGAGCGCGTGTCAGGTAGAGGTTGATGGCTAACTGGTGGCAGGCTGCTCTGTCCCGCAGCCGCAGAGCGCGTGTCACGTAGAGGTTGATAGCTAACTGGTGGCAGGCTGGTCTGTCCCGCAGCCGCAGAGCGTGTGTCAGGTAGAGGTTGATAGCTAGCTGGTGGCAGGCTGGTCTGTCCCGCAGCCGCAGAGCGCGTGTCAGGTAGAGGTGTCTTTTTTTTTTTTGGTATGGCAGGAGGGGAAATCCTCATGGACGCCCCAACCGCCTCACGATATGAGACGGTTGGGGCAGTGCCGGACTCTTACCGGCTAAAACCACCTCCTGCCACGCTTGTTCCCTGACCTCGTCAGAGACAGTGTCTGCGATTTTAGACTTGTGTCACTTCTGTTTTTAAAAATCTAAGTATGACTTCATCTAAGCTATATACAACTGTAACTACAACACAACAGACAAAAACAGTTTTCCTGTAGAACTACAAATACCACTTATGTAATACGTAAGAGCTAAGTTATAATTATTATTAGTTTTTTTTTTCTCTTATGATTTAGGTACTTATAATATATACTCACTATATAAATAAGTATCTTATTAATTATTCTTATTTCTATTGATTATTGCTATTCCTATTTTGACACAATATTCCAAAACTTCTCTTCTTTTTCGACTTCTCATTAAAATTGGTAAGCTTTCCACTGTCAGCTTCATATCCAGCTCTATCTCTGCCTCATATCGTGCTCTCGCTGTGATTGGGCACTCGAGTAGACAACCATGCATGCATGGACAACCGTTTCGTCAGTTCCGGGTTCACAGGCGCACGATGAATTCTCTTTACACTTAAAGCGATTCAGGTATGCAGAGAATCCACCGTGCCTCGTGAGGATCTGGGTTGACACTTGTGAGGTTAATTTTTCTTACTATACTGTACGCCCCGCCACTGCGTCAGGAAGGAACAGTTTTGTGCCGGAGGCTGTTGCCCCGGACTTATATCTCCCATTCCATTCGTCAAGCGTCCCCATGCGGTTTTGACGCTTGACGAATGAAATGGGGCACAGATCGTAATCCGGCCTCTTCTTTGACCCCAGGGCGGCCTCCTTGGCAAGTTGGTCGGCTCACTCGTTGCCCTCCAGTCCTGCGTGGGCTTTGATCCAGAACAAGGAGACACTCTTGTTCTGGAGCTTGCAGCGTCGGATGGTGTCTCTAGTTTCCACGGTTAGAGGATGGGGGCACTGACGTTTGTAACTGTCTGAAGGGCCGCCATAGTCGCTGAAAATGCCAAAAGTGCTTTCCTTGCGTTTGAGCGCCTCGCCAGCCGCTCTTTGCAGGGCCAATAGCTCAGCCTGATAGACAGTACATTAAGACGGCAAGGTAAGTTTGAGGGCCTTTGTTTCGGTGGCGCTGACTGCCGCTATTCCACAAGGATAGCACTGCTCCGACCTTGCCTTCAATCTTACTGCCGTCGTCAGGTAGAGGTTTATAGCTAACTGGTGGCAGGCTGGTCTGTCTTGCAGCCGCAGAGCGCGTGTCAGGTAGAGGTTGATAGCTAACTGGTGGCAGGCTGGTCTGTCCCGCAGCCGCAGAGCGCGTGTCACGTAGAGACTAGAGGTTGATAGCTAACTGGTGGCAGGCTGGTCTGTCCTGCAGCCAGCCGCAGAGCGCGTGTCACGTAGAGGTTGATAGCTAACTGGTGGCACTGGTCTGTCCCGCAGCCGCAGAGCGCGTGTCACGTAGAGGTTGATAGCTAACTGGTGGCACTGGTCTGTCCTGCAGCCGCAGAGCGCGTGTCACGTAGAGGTTGATAGCTAACTGGTAGCAAGCTTGTCTGTCCTGCAGCCGCAGAGCGCGTGTCACGTAGAGGTTGATAGCTAACTGGTGGCAGGCTACATGGTCTGTCTCGCAGCCGCAGAGCGCGTGTCACGTAGAGGTTGATAGCTAACTGGTGGCAGGCTGGTCTGTTCCAGACCCCGCCGGCTCTCATGTGGACGCCGCTGATGCCGCTGCTGGCGACGGCGGCGCTGGCGCTGGGATTGGCGCCGTGCGTGGTGCAGCGCGCTTGCCCCGCGCGCCGCCCGCGCCCCCCCTCCACCGTCTGCATGCACCGCATTCCCTCGGTCCGCACTGACCGCCTCGACAGCACGTCTACGTAAGTATCGACCAGCTCACCAGGACAGGTGCACACTCAAAAGTTCCCCGAAAACCTATGATCTCTTTTGCCCGGTATACCAAGTATCTACCAGATCAAAGACATTATACTCGTATTTATACTACCCAGTAGATAGGGCCTAGTGAACAAAATCGTAATTCAATAGTTATGTCCTAGTGATCATAAGTCGCTCAATCTGGTATGTCACCTCTGCATGTCAAGTCGTATTTATGACCGCTTTATCCACCAAAAAAAAAAACATTTTCTACGAAAAAAAAATTTCCAAGAAAATATGCCGAGGTGCGCAATATTCTATTGCAAATCTCGTTATGGTAAAAAAAAACTGGCCCTAACTTCGGTTTATTTTCGTAAATAATTTTAATATTTGCGCAGCAATTAATTAGAATTCAATATTATTTATAAATTGTTCTAGAATTTGTTTTTTTTTTATATACGCCCTCTATTGTTGAGTAGCTTAACCTTGTCTGGTAAGAAATAATGATGGTAATGTTGTTTATTGATTTTGTTATCGATGAAATTTAATGGAGTGAGTGAATAGTTGAACATAATAATACATATGTACACATTTAAATTAAAATACAGAATTTAATTTAAATGTCAATAAAGGAACAATGCCTATTCTTTCAAGTAGGTTTCTATTACTTTAGATTTCAGAATGTATATATAGGATAACACGAAATGTGGATACGGACCGTTTGTACCTACAGGCACACCTTAGAGAAGGAAACTGGCTTCCAGCCGCTTTGCATCAGTTGCACATCGAGGCAATTACTACATAAATAAAATATTCTTAAATTCGAATATTTTTAAGGCCTTATTATGCACTCGTTTGAGAGCCCTACCAACATACACTAATATTATTAACTCTTAGTGTTTGCCTGCACAACATTAGCAACGCTGATGATAATGGTGTTCGCTTTTACACTATGCAAACAAATTTGTACAAATTGAAGTTTCATTCAGTTCAATTCAACTCAACCCCAAATTCAACTTCAATTTGTTGCAAAGTTCAACCCCGGGGCAAATGTTCAGAACAAATCTAAAAGGCAAAAGTTCACAAAAGTTGATGGGGACGCAAGATGGGGCCTAATATTTTATTTTATATTAGTTACTCATGTCTTTTTTTTACTATAGATAGGCACGCGTTTGACCACTATCTCACCTGATGGTTAGCGATGATGTGGTCGAAGATGGAGCACGCTTGCCTAGAAATAACCAATGCACTCTTGACTTAAATACTCCCAGGTTGTAGCTATCAGGAAACAGACTCCGGCAGGGAATTCCACTCTTTAGCTGTACGCATTATGAATGTGTTACCAAAACGTTTTGTACGGCATCAAAACGTTTTGGTAACACATTCGTGTATCGCCGTTCGTCTTGTAGTCCGATGATGGAACGGGCTCAGCCGAATTATGCAATTCCGTCGCAAATTCCCCAAAATGGAACCGGTGGAAAACCGAAAGGCTAGCAACTCGTCGATGTTCAAGACTTAGGAGCTTCGTCGCGACGAGCCTCTCATTGCCGATGATCCTCTTGGCTCGTTTCTCAATTGACTCAAGGGCATCAAGTTTGTATCCGGCAGATACATCCAAAAGATGAGAGCAGTATTACATACACGATCGAACTTGCGCTTGATAGAGTTTGAGCAGCTGTTCCGGCGTGAAGTATCGTCTCACCTTTGCTAGAATCCCCAACTTCTTTGCAGCCACTTGAGCTTTTCCCTCTATGTAAGGGCCAAAATTGAGAGTAGATGTTAATGTAACCCCAAGAAGCTCAAGTTGGTCGGTTATCGGCACGGTTAAACCTCAGAAAGATAGAGCTGGGTGGAATTGGCTCCTTTTGGCGGAAAATAGACACGCTTGGGTCTTAGCAGCATTGAACTTGACCAGATTGGCATCGCCCCATTCAAAGACAGCCTGTAAGGACACGTTCAAGTGCTCAACTATTGCCTCCCGGAGGACCGGATCTGCGACCCACCAGCTCGTGCGTCGGACACGTATCTCACAGCAACAGTGCTGTCGTCTGCATACCCAAAGGTACCGGGTTTAAGCAGATCATTAATATGCAGCAAGAACAGTGTTGCCGAAAGCACCGGTCCCTGAGGAACCCCGGCATTAATATCCAGCAGTCCAGACAAGAAGACATCTATGACCACTCGGATAGACCGATCCCTCAGGAAATCTGCGATCCAATCACATAAACCGGCGGGCAGACCGAAGGAAGGAAGCTTACCAATAAGGCTATCGTGCCAGACCCTGTCGAAGGCCTTCGAGATGTCAAGGGAGACCGCTAGTGCCTCCCCGTGCTTCTCTATGGCTTCACTCCAGATGTGAATGGCATACGCTAGAAGATCCCCAGTTTACAGATTTCGGCGGAACCCGTATTCACGGTCACTAAGAATATCATTCGCTTCTAGGTACGCCAGGAGCTTATGATTCAGCTCGCGTTCCATAGTCTTACAGAGTATGGACGTTACCGAGATGGGTCTATAATTCGACGGATCAGCTCGACTACCCTTCTTGGGCACGGGCTGCACGTTAGCTTGCTTCCAAGCCTTCGGCACTTTTCCAGTCTCAAACGAAAGGCGTAATAGGCGTGTCAAGATCGGAGACAACCCAGACGCACAAATCTTCAAAATAATTGCCGGTACGCCGCGCTCGACGAAGCATCAGTGGAAGAAAAGCAAGTAGGCTGCCAAGGGTAACATGCGAAAAAAGATCGCATGCCATCCCAATCCGCTGACCTGTATCGCCATACCCACCGGGTGCCTCTTAAGCTAGGATCGGGCGGGGAGTAGACGGATACAGACTTCACCAGACAGTGGTCGGAACTCTCCAATGGTGAAGAAATCGACACCGAATAACGGTCTGGATCTGTTGTCAGCAAAAGGTCCAAGCAATTGGCAGTGTGCGAATCAACATCGGGCACCCTCGTTGCCCCCTGGAACAGCTGGGTAAGATTTAACGCAAGCGCTAGCTTTCGCGTCTCTCGTCCAGCATGATCTGTGCACTGGTATGGGAAGCGCCACTCCTGATGGTGGGCATTGAAGTCCCCCAGTAACACCAATTAGGCAGAAGGGAACCGCTGCTGAGCCGTATCCGCCGCCTCACTAAGGTGCTGTTTATGCCCAGTTGTCTCCAAATCACCGCTGTGCGAATGGTAGACGCAGGCGTAGACAATTTTGTCTAGGCCTGTGTCCACTATATAGCCCACAGCGTCGAGAACTTGGACTATTCAAGGTAACGGAGACGCCTATAGCAGATGTCGTCCCGGGCGTACATGCATACGCCCGCGTGTGGTTTGAAGTGGTGCTCCAGGGTAAACCCTGGGTAAGACAGGTATGACACGTCCAACGGACATCCGATCTGCGTCTCCGACAGGAACAAGAGCGCTGGTTTCTCGGTCTCAAGGTGGTGATGGACTGCAGCGAAATTTGAGTGCAGACCTCGTATGTTAGGGAGGTGCACTTTATGCGAAAGGGCGTGCTGCCGCTGTACAGCTTTTGTCTTTTTGTTCCTATTTATTTTTGAGTGAAGGAGGTTGAGGAGATGGAAGCGAATGAGGTTCCATGCTGCTAACCCCCGTGGGTTAGCAGCATGGAACCTCACCGCTCTGATAGGACGATATCATTAGGGGACTAATCTGGAGACTGCGGGGACGCACGAGTTCCCCCGGGAATATCCATCGGGCCCTCTCGTCTGGTCGCCAGCCGGCACGACCTCGTATGTTAGGGAGGTGCACTTTATGCGAAAGGGCGTGCTGCCGCTGTAGTTTTCTTTTTTTCCCTGTTCATAAAAAAGTGATTCGAGGTTGAGGAGATGGAAGTGAAATGAGGTTCCATGCTGCTAACCCTCAGGCACGCCCCGACAGGACGACATCTTTGGGGGATTAGTCTGGAGACTGCGGGGACGCCTGAGCCCCCCCGGAAATGACCATCGGGCTCTTTCATCTGGTCGCCAACCAGCACGATGGTGCATTCCGGGATTTTTCGTCAGTTGGCGGGGCAGCCTTTCATGTGTGGTACTGGCTACCTGCGGTCGGCCAGCAGTGCACCGTGCCTTGGATCCCGCTACCCTCCGTGACTAGTCTCCTAATACGCCCATGCCAGGGCAAGCCTGGTTGGTCTGCCTGCATTGGAACAACTATTTCGACCCAGCTCCTCTGAATTGGCTACACTGAGCATCCTACCGGAACGCAGCTAAGCCGCTTAGCGGTACGTCTTTGCCCAGTGGGTGGTCACAAGCCATCGGCCGAAGTCTACCACCAGTTAGTGTCACCTGATTAGCACCACCCGGGGTAAGTCGGCCCCCAAAATATAAAAATTGTCATTAATGTAAAAATTATTTGGTATCCATAACTTTCCAAACTGTCTGTCTCTCATTATATTAATACCAGCTTATTAATGTCCCGCTGAAGGGCAAAGGCAGAAAAGGCACGAACATTGATAACCACGTTATTTGCTGTTGTTGAGGCACTAACCTCTCACTCACTAACCTCAACATCGCCGCGCGCCATGGCGACAGCGGCAGTGAATGAGGGGCGCGGGGAAGCGAGGCGTCACACCTCGCCACGACAGTCAGCTGTTGCACGCCTCAAAGCACGGCTGCGCTCGCGCATATTAAATTAGTTTCTTGTTTATATGTTCGAAATACATATTTTATACAGTCCACTATCGCTTTTATTGTAATCTCCAAGAGCCATCGTCGCCATCAGCTGTCCTTGGACAACAAAGTATTGCGCAAAAATTTGTTTACCTACGGCGTCTGCTCTTAGTTTACTTTCACGGATCACTGGACTATACCTAATAAATCATATTAGTAATTGGCATACAAAAACAATTGTCTAAATAAATAATTTATAACGCACTTATAACAAAAAATGCATTTATGAAACCTGTTTACATTATTCGAAAATTAAAAATTACGCACCATACAATGTGACGTGCGATAAAAAAAGTACTCTCACCTAAGTACCTACTTTAGTAAGTACTACTACTGTAGGTACTTGCGTACCGTTCGTATCCGTTAAGTTTTTTTTATTTACAAAAAAATATACAAGGGTTTCCACCAAGGAGTTTCAGAAAACGAGAATAAGAAGAGTTCAAAAGCTAGGTGTAATAACGCAGTATACTTTTTTTTTTCTATAGATAGGCACGCGTCTGACCACTATCTCACCTGATGGTAAGTGATGATGTGGTCGAAGATGGAGCACGCTTGCCTAGAAATAACTTATTCACTCTTGACTTAAAGACTTCCAGGTTGGAGCTTCGTCGCGACAAGCCTCTCATTGCCGATGATCCTCTTGGCTCGTTTCTCAATTGACTCAAGGGCATCAAGCTGGTATCTGGCAGATCCATCCCAAAGATGAGAGCAGTACTCCATACACGATCGAACTTGCTCCTGTAGCATCATCAGAGCAGCAAAGTCTGATAAGATAAGATAAGATAGATAAAACATTTATTAGGAACACAAAAGCACATAACTCTAGAAAATACAAATAAATAAAATAAAAACTTAAAAAAAAAGAATTCGGCAGAATATGGCCTAAAAAACCTACCTACATAAAAAAAAAATTACATTGATACTCCAATGTGCGGTGTGTGTGTGTCTCTTAGCTGCACGCGCATCGCCCTTCGTCTTGTGGTCCGATGATGATGGAACGGGCTCGGCCGAATTAAAATATGCAATTTCGTCACACATTCCCCAAAATGGAACCGGTAGAAAACCGACAGGCTAGCAACTCGTCGATGTTCAAGACTTAGGAGCTTCGTCGCGACGAGCCTTTCATTGCTGATGATCCTCTTAGCTCGTTTCTCAAGGGCATCAAGCTGGTATCTGGCAGATCCATTCCAAAGATGAGAGCAGTATTCCATACACGATCGAACTTGCGCTTGATAGTTTGAGCAGCTATTCCGGTGTGAAGTACCGTCTCACCTTTGCTAGGATCCCCAACTTCTTTGCAGCCACTTGAGCTTTTGCCTCTATGAAAGGGCCAAAATTGAGAGTAGATGTTAATGTAACCCCAAGAAGCTCAAGTTAGTCGGTTATCAGCACGGTTGCACCTCGGAAAGATGGAGCTGGCTGGAATTGGCTCCTTTTAGCGGAAAATAGACACGCTTGGGTCTTAGCAGCATTGAACTTGACCAGATTGGCATCACCCCATTCAGAGACAGCCTGTAAGGATACATTCAAGCGCTCAACCATAGCCTCCCGGAGAGACCGGATCTGCGACCCACCAGCTCGTGCATCGGACACGTATCTCTCAGCAACAGTGCTGTCGTCTGCATACCCAAAGGTACCGGGTTTAAGCAGATTATTAATATGCAGCAAGAACAGTGTTGCCGAAAGCACCGACCCCTGAGGAACCCCGGCATTAATATCCAGCAGTCCAGACGAGCAGCCATCTATGACCACTCGGATAGACCGATCTCTCAGGAAATCAGCGATCCAATCACACACGCGATGGCATTGAGTCGAATAGGGAAATACTACTCTGTAATAAATTATTTTTCAGATCAATGTTCACAAAATTATAATTGGATTTCACCTTACAAACCGGCGGGCAGACCGAAGGAAGGAAGCTTACTAATAAGGCTATCGAGCCAGAGCCTGTCAAACGCCTTCGAGATGTCAAGGGAGACAGACCGCTAGTGCCTCCCCGTGCTTCTCTATGGCTTCACTCCAGATGTGAATGGCATACGCTAGAAAATCCCCAGTTAACCGATTTCGGCGGAACCCGTATTGTCGGTCACTAAGGATATCATTCGCTTCTAGGTACGCCAGGAGCTTATGATTCAGCACGCGTTCCATAGTCTTACAGAGTATGGACGTTACCGAGATGGGTCTATAATTCGACGGGTCAGCTCTCTTGGGCACGGGTTGCACGTTAGCTTGCTTCCAAGCCTTCGGCACTTTTCCAGTCTCAAACGAAAGGCGAAATAGACGTGTCAAGATCGGAGACAACTCAGGCGCACAAGTTTTCAGAACAATTGCCGGTATCCCGTCGGGGCCACTAGCCTTGTTCACGTCTAGGTTACGCAGTACTCTACGGACGTCCTTCTGATGAATGCGAATGTTCGACATGCTCGACTCGCATCCACCTAGAGAAGCAGGGGTTCTTGCGCCACCAGGATCCAGACGCGAAGATTCCGCAAACAACGAAGCAAACAAGGCGTCCCGTCGGGTCTCAGCAGTGGTGGTAGTGAGGGGCGGCAGAAGTTCGATTCGACCGACTTAGCCAGGGACCAAAAAGCCTTACTACCTGCTGGGTATGAAGCAAGTTTGTTCCCTATTCGGCTGATGTGGTCAAACCGAGCCCTTTGCAACACCTTCTTGCAGAACTTGGCAGTCCTGTTGAAGGCTCTCTTCTTCCGAGTCACGTCATTTGCTTTGCGCGTACGAGCGTCGACCCATGCCAGGTAAGCCGCGCGCTTAAGCGCATCAGCGCGATTGCACTCGGCACCAAACCATGGACGAGCTTCGCCAGACATTGTTATGTCAGAGAACGGAATGTAGTACTCCATTCCCTTTCGCAACACATCCGTCACAGCGTCCGCGCACGACGAAGCATCAGTCGAAGAAAAGCAAGTAGGCTGCCAAGGATAACATGCGAAGAAAGACCGCATGCCATCCCAATCTGCTGACCTGTACCGCCATACCCGCCGTGTGGCTCTTGGGCTAGGATCGGGCGGGGAGTAAACGAACACAGACTTCACCAGACAGTGGTCGGAACTACCCAGTGGTGAAGAAATCGAGACCGAATAGTGGTCTGGATCTGTTGTCAGCAAAAGGTCCAAGCAATTGGCAGTGTGCGAATCAACATCCGGCACCCTCGTTGCCCCCTGGACCAGCTGGGTAAGATTCAGCGCTAGGGCTAGCTTTCTCGTCTCTCGTCCAGCATGGTCTGTGCACTGGTATGAGAAGAGCCAATCCTGATGGTGGGCGTTGAAGTCCCCCAGTAACACCAATTGGGCAGAAGGGTATCGTTGCTGAGCCGCATCCGCCGCCTCACTTAGGTGCTGTGTGAGCCCAGATGTCTCCAAATCACCACTGTGCGAGCGGTAGTCACAAGCGTAGACAATTTTATCCAGGCCTGTGTCCACTAAAACCCACAGCGTTGAGAACCTGGAGTCCTCAAGATTACCGGAGACGCCGATAACAGATGTCGTCACGGGCGTACATACATACGCCCGCACGTGGTTTGAAATGGTGCTCCAGGGTAAACCCTGGGTAGGAAAGGTAAGCTACGTCTGACGGACAACTGATCTGCGTCTCGGACAGGAACAGGAGTGCTGGTTTCTCAGTCTCCAGGTGGTGATGGACTGCGGCGAGATTTGAGTGCAGACCTCGAATATTGCTGAGGTGCACTTTGTGGGGGAGGAAGTGCTGCCGCTGTACAGCTTTTCTTACTTTGTTCCTTTTCGTCATGTTATAGTGAAGGTTGTTGAGGAGAAGGAAGTGAAATGAGGTTCCATGCTGCTACCCACAGGCACGCTCTGGCAGGACGACATCATTGGGGGACTAAGTAGTCTGGAGACTGCGGGGACGCCCGAGCCCCCCCGGGAATGTCCATCGGGTCCTCCCCCGTCTGGTCGCCAGCCAGCACGATGGCGCACCCCGGGATTTTTCGACAGTTGGCGGGGCAGCCTTTCATGTGTGGCTAGCACACTACTTGGGCCCCCAACTACCTGCGGTCGGCCAGCGGCGCACCGTGCCTCGGATCCCGCTACCCTCCGCGACTAGTCTCCCGATACGCCCATGTCAACGCGAGCCTGGTCGGTCTGCCTGCATTGGAACAACTATTTCGACCCAACTCCTCTGAATTGGCTGCACTGGGCATCGTACCGGAACACGGCTAGGCCGCTTGGCGGTACGTCTTTGCCCAGTGGGTTGGTCACAAGCCTTCGGCCGAAGCCTACCACCAGTTAATGTCACCTGATTAGCACCACCCGGGGACCACGTGTAGGGTCTAGACCCGGTGGTCGGCAACCCGTCAACCCGTCGATATGGTAGCTACCTACGATAGGATTGTGTGCACGAGAAAAAGTTATTGTCACACATTTCGAGCTATTGAACTGCACGAGATTTTCTTTGCTCCAACTTACCACCCTGTCAATATCTCTCTGTAACCTGTCACAATCATCACCGTTTCTTACTGCAAGGGATAATTTGAGGTCGTCGGCTAACAACAAACAGTTAGAATCTCGGACTACTTCTTCTGGCAAGTCGTTTACCACAAGGAGGAACCCCAAAGGTCCAAGATTACTTCCCTGACTCACTCCTGATCTCGTGAAATATGGATCTTACACGTGTCCCGCATGTTCCACATATTGCCGCCTATCCCTCAAATAGCTGGCGAAAAACTGTAATGAATGTGGGGTGAAACCAAAACCAGCCAACTTCGTAAGCAACATGTCATTATCGACTAAGTCAAATGCTTTTCTGAAATCGAAGTAAGCAGCATCAGCTTGCCCCCCACTATCCACCGTTGGTATCAGATGACCCATGTGACAGAGAAGATTACTGGTGGTACTCCTTCCCGGTAGAAACCCATGCTGAGCGTCCGAAAGCTGAGCTCTCACCTGCAGATAAATGCTCTTGTGAATAGCAGTTTCCAGCACTTTTGCCGGCGTCGACAACACTGCAACTGGCTTAAACCCATCCACAGATTCTGCTGAACCGTTTCGGGACTGGAACAACACGAGTCACTTTCCACCTATCCGGGAACACGGCAGCTTGTAGACACTGGTTATAAATGTGAAGCAGTGGCTTCGCTAGCACTGACCGACAATCCTTAAATATATAAGGGGGAATGCCGTCAATCCTGCGAATCGCTTCAAATTCAAATTCAAAGCATTTTATTTCAAATAAACCATTCACAGGCACTTTTGAAACGTCAAGGTCGGTCAGCCAAAAACATGGAAGCTATTTGCACGTTCCAAAGCGTAGATCTCTATGGAGAAGAACGTGCAAGAAACTCCACGGACACTCTTTTAAATCATGTTCTGTTTTACAAAATTCCAAGTACATATACACTTGTTGCTTCTGCATGTGAGGACAATGCAAAGGAAAAAAAAGGGCTTATTATAAGAATTTTAAATATAAAGATTAAATTGAGCCAATGGCAGTTAAGACATGACCAGTCTCAACCGACGGCGCCTGTTCACGAACATGACGCGTGTATCGGCACCTTTCAGCTCAACCATTTCGAAGGGAACCGAATGATCAAACCCACGCGCCGCCATCAGCGAGACATTTGAGTGAGCATGACATGCTCTCAACCACCATGCTCGTTCATGTCCAACAAGTAAAACTATAACTACCTACTCACATAAAATGTAAATGGTTTCATGGTACTCACATTTACAAAATTTGAAAAATATGCTTCTACTTTACACAAAACTATGGTTGTCAATGACCAAATAATGAAAAATAAATTAAGACAACGATTAAGTTCTTACATCAAAAAGAATAAATAGGTAAGTAATTATAATAATAATATAATTTGTATGTATATAAGAATAAATAAACGAAATAATGTAAGAACCTCTAAAAAAAAAAAGCAAAGGAGCGAGCATCTCTTCCAAATATAAAAACCTAAAAAGTGGACCTAAGCAGCCGTGACTGTGGAGCAGGACCAGCATTCGGCTTCAGGTCTTGAAGCGCACGACACACGTCTACCAGCGTTAGTTGGTCCAAGTGTACTCGCGCCGCTCCACTTCCACTACCTGCTTTAGGTATAGCCGCGTCCACATCTAGCACCGGCGGTTCTGCCCTATAAACTGAGTAAAAATACTCCGCAAACTCTTGAACACACCGCTGACCAGACAATACCTCCCCATCTGTCAAAATCTCCTGCGGAGTCCTCCTATACCTCTTGGATTTGGCGTAATTCCAAAAGGATTTAGGGTCACTCAGCATTTGACTCTGAATACGGTCACGATATTGTTCATGTGCGACTCCAATCAACTTTTTAATGCGCTCCTACACATAGCAAACGCTTCGTAATCCCCATTCGACCTGCTTGCCTTGTATTGTTTATGCAGAAAAGGCTTAAATTTTATTTCGCGAATTATGTCACTAGTGTACCACTCAGGGTAAATGTACCTCGAGTTTACACTACTTCGCTTTTTTTTTCGGTACACAGTCATCTATAATAGAATTAATAATACTGTAAAAATAATCTAAACCTGCATCTAAGTTCAAGTTATACAAAGGAGTCCAATCAACGTTTGCAATTAAAGAATATAATTTATAAAAGTCAGCTTTGTTGAAGTTCCAACTTTTTTCGGGGGCTGAGCTCGCTGAGCAGTGTGCAGCCGGTCCCACCGAGCCGGGGAGCCGGCGCTGCCGCTGGCGCGTGCGAGTACTTACCGAGATCTCGAGCGGCGGGTGGTACGCATCCACCGGTACGAGCGGCGCCTCCGCCGCGCGCACGCTCACACGCCCTCCCTCCGCTAATGCACTCAACGCCAAATCCAAACAACGACCATTGCAATTTCCCACCGTGTTACTCTGAGTGAATTCACAAAAAGTTTGAAAGTATTCGTAATAATCACGTACTGCTGAAGAACACGAATACAAGTTAAAGTCCCCTATAACCACTATATTCTCGTGCTTACTACAATACTGTTCAATGATGCGAAATAATAACATGTACTCATTATCACTACTGTTTGGTGGAATGTAAACAACACACATAAAAAACATAAATCTTTTGCGTAGGTACACAGTAGCACAAACCAGTTCGAACACATGACTGTCAACGTTCACATCATCAGGCACCGAAACTCGCCGCAACTCAAAACGCGGTGTGGCCACGAGGCAGGCGCCCTCTTGTTTACGCCCGTCCGCTCGGTCGCCCCGTAGAATGGTGAACCCTGGTGGAATTATTTCTGCATCATGGACAGAGTCATTGCCGCCTGTTTCCGTCATAGCAAACAAGTCTGCACTTCCGACTGAAATATTTGTGTAACATTCCTCTAACTTAGTTCGCAGTCCTCGTACGTTTTGGTACAATATTTCTACCGAATTATGTAGGATTTCTGGGGTTGCTTGCTCTTCGAAACCACACCCATTCCGCAAATTCAATATTTATTGCCCAACTTTCAGGTTGACACAACTTCTCATATTTACTTTCCGGAACTCCTATAATAAACGATGCATAATCTCTTTCAGTCTTGTTTGATTTGCTCAACTTTAACGGGTACTTCTTCTGAATATATTTTTTGACATATTTTTCTAAACTTTCCACTGTCGTTTCCTTCTGCAAACGCCATACATGTAAATATTTTTTCCTTTCCGTTCCCTGTATATCAGAACTCGTGTTCCTGGTAACAGTAGTCCAATTTTCCTCTTTTTCAGGCTGTTCCTTTTCCACGTTGACCATATTCTTAGACTTATTATCGCTATTTATTACTTGCGTCTGTTCCTTGTTCAATAATTTTGTCGCCAACTTTGTGGCCACACACTCCTTCGCTGAATTATTGCCAACTACCTGCTTACTTTTGACAGCGTTAGCAAAAGATGATGCTCGGTCTCTAGCCCTTGTTCCGCCTGATTTGGCACCTGACTTTTCTTCTGACTAGCTTCTAGTTTCTCATTTTTTCCTATCAGAACTTTTATTCTTGCTTCTAGAATCTCAACTTTATTTGCCTTGAACTACCTTCAATATTTGCTTCAATAAAATTCTTTCAACTCAGTTTCTGTGTTAATAAATCTGTTTTGCAACAAAACATACTCATTTCGTTGCTGTTCCAGCTGCTTCTTTACTTCCGATCGAAATTCCCTTATTTCATCCAGAAGTTGAATCTCAGTATTCATTACGATTTCACCTGTATTTCGACGACTACCTCGGTCACTGGTGTTCACAAAGCTGCTCGGTGAAAAGTTCTTGCTGATGCTGGTAGCTCCTCGAACAGGCGTGTTGGTATTACCCCTTTTCGGCATTACGCATACACATTCCGGACAAATCCACTGATCCTTGTATTCTCGGGTAAAAGCTTCAACTTTTTCCTTTGTTAATGCCAGACACTAGAGATGAAATTCTTTCTTGTATCTTTCTTGTGAACACTCCATAAAAAGTGAATCCTCCAAAGCAGCATCACAGCCGCTACATTTCGTACCCATTTATAATAAAGGATAACAAAATAAAATATTTTTTGTAATTTAATGACGCTCAGGAGAATGATATGAATGATAGATGTTAATGTAACCCTAAGAAGCTCAAGTTGGTCGGTTATCGCCACGGTTAAACCTCGGAAAGATGGAGCTGGGTGAAATTGGCTCCTTTTGGCGGAAAATACACGCTTGGGTCTTAGCAGCATTGAACTTGACCAGATTGGCATCGCCCCATTCAGATACAGCCTGTAAGGACCCGTTCAAGCGCTCATCCATTGCCTCCCGGAGAGACCTGATCTGCGACCCACCAGCTCGTGCGTCAGACACGCATCTCTCAGCAACAGTGCTGTCGTCTGCATACCTAAAGCGTCTGCATACCTAAAGGTACCGGGTTTAAGCAGATCGTTAATATGCAGCAAGAACAGTGTTGCCGAAAGCACCGACCGATCGTTACAATAAAAACAGCCGATTAAACCACCAAAAATAACACTTTAATTTACAACAGTAATTACCACTTTAAACACACAATCGCACTACTGAATACTTCACTTAACTTAATTCGCAGTTGAAGATCGCTTCCGAGTTTTCGTTTGTATCGCCAATTCAATACTGACTCAGTCGCCGGATGTCCCGCCCTTTATATACCGGCGACAGTTAATTCTAGATCCTTCTAGTATGGAAACTTCTGGAAAGTTCGGGTACATACCGGTCCCTACTGACCAGGTGTCGAAACATCGAGAATTTTCTAGCATAGAAAATTCTAGAATCACCTTGACCTCAGTAATTCCGCTACTGGATACTAGATGGCGCCACATGTACGAAAATGACGTTATGTATCTAGCATTAATTCTGGCGCGTAACAATATTTTGATTTTGTGGATCGGTTGTTACGATAAATACCGGTTAGGTATAAACATGTTCACTTTTATTTTGCCATGTATTAAAAGTCACTATAACTCAACAATTTGTTTTGGTGTTTTATACATGCTTTCGTGCATTTTTTCTTTTTAATAGATAGCGCTATGACTAATCAGAATACATTAAGGAGGTTTCTTACTAAACTTAAAATTCCATATCTTTTGATTTTGTGGGTCAATTTTGATGAAATAAACGCTAAATGTTACTCTGGTTATCACTTAATATTTTTAAGTTCCTAGATTTAGAACCCAATCTGTGGTTTATGCGCGATGCTCCCTCAAACGCACAGACAAACAGAAAAAAAAATCAAAAATAGCATATTTATCTTTTTCCTAACTTTTCTATTTGTAATTTTTATGCAAACATATTCAATGTTGTACAGACACGGTTTGTCTACGATTTTATTATATGTATATAGATTATATTGTGACAGATTCGACCTTTTTTTAGAAGGCATTTTTAAATTATATTCATGAATTTTAATAGATTTCCTCTAACATAATGCATTATATTTTCAGAATACGTCCATCTAAAACCAAAACGAAGAAAAAGGGACTAGCTATATAAACCTGATTAAATTTCTTAGTCATATCGCTTCTTCCAAATCACGAAAAATAATCTCACTACAATGATTACTTATATTATCTTAACGCAAGCCTGTTCATCCTCTGAGGTAAGTGTCTCGACTTGATATTGTTAGACCAGTATATCAATACCTACGTAACGAACGATTGGCTCTGAATTCACCTTCCCTCAATTATACGCAAACCTTCTTCGTTTGTCGTTCTGTACCCAGAGGCGGATTACCCTTAAGGCAAAGTACCCAGGCACGTGCCTATGGGCGTCAGATTACAAAGGGGCGCATATGTTAACAAAGAAACTTCTATAAAAGTAAGAATGGTTAAGACAAAATCTAATCTGGATCCGAGGCGGGCTACTACAGGTTTTGAGCTCGCTTTGCCCGCCTTTGCATAAGGAATTTTCTAGGTTTTTGTAGCCGTTCCGAATAAGTCGACAAACTCAATCCTGTTTCCATGCGAATGTTCAAAAATCATGTGCGTGTGAACTGAGGGACCAAACTGAAATGAATTAGTAAAATAAAATTTTAATAACTACAGCCCTTGAAGTATGGTCCCTCAGTCCTCACTCACCATCAGCCAGATCTCGGAAACTATTTGAAATATTAAGGTATTGTGACTGCAGACATTTAGTAAAGAATTTGTAAAGATATTTACTGAATACTGAATAACAGAACACAAAGAATCAAAGTTAAAAAAGGATATATCTACTACACTACACTATGGTCCCTCAGTTCACACAATAAAGATAACTATTTTAGTAAATATTACCAAATCAGATAAATAAAATCTTTATTTTTATACATAAAGTTTTAGTAGGAGTCTTAAAACATTTTGTAAAAAGGAATGGAAATAAAATAACAACGCAATTTGAAGATAGCGATTATTAAAACTGGTCCCTCAATTCTCACCCCCACTCACATATGTTTATGTACTAGCTTTTAGTGAAAAGTTTCTACTAAATAATAGGTATTTCTGCATTTCTTAGCTCTTAGCTGAGATTATATTATTTTCTTAATCCGATGAAAATAGATGAGAGCAGTGTGACCACACACTGAAACAAAATGTAGACAGTACTCTTCTTCTTCTACCTGGCGTTAATCCCGGCTATTGCCAGGGTCCGCCTTCCTACTTAGCTTCCTCCACTTTGCCTGATCTTGGACATCCTTCTCAGTTAGGCCATTGGCTCTCATGTCGGACTTAACGACGTCCAACCAGCGCTTGCGAGGGCGACCACGGGACCTAGCCCCAAGAACAGCCATATTCATGCATCCCCGACCAACGTACTCCATAGGGCGGCGCATGATGTGGCCATACCATCGCAGACGACACTCTTGCAGTTTTTCCCCCACGTCACGGACACCAAGACTACCTCTGATGAAAGAGTTGCGTATGCGATCGGATCGCGTTACGCCACTCATCCACCTCAGCATCTTCATCTCCGTGACGCGAAGCTCCTGGGTGTGTCTGCTTAGTGCTGGCCAACATTCACCGCCGTACAGTAGGACAGGCCGTATGATGCATTTATATATCTGCCCCTTGAGCTTCGGAGGCATTTTGCGGTCGCATACAACGCCCGTTACCTCGCGCTACTTCGCCCAAGCCGCGCCTATACGTGCTTGGACATCGTCGTCCACGTTGCCAGACTCGTGCAGCACGGATCCAAGGTACCTGAACGTATCGGACCTTCTGATCAGGTCCGAACCTATTCGGATGAACCTATTTGAATCCGTGCCGCCACAGGACATATACTCAGTCTTCGCCACATTTAGTCTCAGACCACCGTTTTCAAGCGTGTCCTTCCAAATGTTGACTTTGCGCTCAAGATGGGCTTTGTTCTGATTAACGAGGGCGATGTCATCGGCATACATCATTAGCCATGGGGGCTTATCTTGGATGTTTGCCGTAACTACATCGAGCACTACGTTAAACAAGAACGGGCTAAGAGCCGAGCCTTGGTGAACGCCAACAGATATTGGGAAGCCATTCGATTCGCCAACAGCGGTCTGGACAGAGGACACGGAATCGCGGTACATGTCTCTGATAATGTCAATATAGGCCTCGGGAACGCCCCTGAAGCGCAGTGCCCACCAGATGGACTGCCGAGGTATACAGTCGAAGGCCTTCTGCAGGTCTAAAAAGGCCATATGCAAAGCTCTCCTTCTCTCTCTGTAAGCCTCAGCCAGATTCCGTAAGGCGAACACTGCGTCCATGGTGCTGTTACCCGCCCGGAAGCCATATTGACACTCAGAGACAGTACACTCGCTACGGAGCCGTGTGTCAATGATGCGCTCGAAGAGCTTCATGGTGTGGCACATGATCTTGATACCGCGGTAGCTACTACAATCCTGTACGCTACCTTTGCCTTTATAGTAGTACTATGTACTACTATATACTCCATTTAATATAGCTTTAGACGAAACGAAAACAAGGTGGTAGGTACGGTTAATTTAATGTTATATTTCATGGCGTATGTATATTTCATAAAAAAGTAGATTACAAAATTAACTAATAGTTTTGAAACATTTACAATCAAAGCAAAAGAAACGCTCCTTCATAAACAGTGGTATCGATAGATAAAGGAATTGGTTTTAATAATGTAAAGTACGGCTAGCGAGAAGCGATACCAAATGTAGGTAAACAAAAAACTTTTTGAAAGTTGGATTTATATAGTTTTTAAACAATATCCGGCAAATTGTAATAATACCAAAAAGGATAGTCTATTTTTATAAATTTTATCATAATTTGAATTATTGTATAATGTAGATTTAAATTAAATAACGCGAATAATAATAATTTTCAGAATCTGTGTATGGCAACACACTTGTTACAGTTACATAGGGATTTGAAACAAATCAGTCGAAATGTGAGTGTTAATACCTCTGCCTGCCCCTTAGGAAATACAAGCGTGATGATATGTTATGTTTATGGAAATAAGAATACAATTTTTTTTTAGGAAATTCTTGTTTATTTAGTCAGACGTCGTGAGATTCTTCTGAGTCTGTAGAGTCAGAATCAGAGTCTGTAACACTTAATAAAACTAAAAATTATCCGTCACGTCATCTACAATAAAATCAAGTTTAAAAAACTTCTCTTCTTCTTTTCGAACGTGCTCCACACATTTCTTCCACCGATCAGACGTGACTTTCGCCATACCCTCACCTAAGAGTGCCTTCACTTTTTCAAATTGAAACGTAGTATTGTTTCTTGCAACCGTGTCGCCTTGAGTGGTAAGGCGCGTTATCCATGACGACAACTGCATTCTCGCCTAATTTGGGCAATATCTTCTCAAACCAGCTTTTAAAATGTGCAGCATCCATTGATTCGTGATAGTCACCAGTGCCTTTAGATTCAAACATCCAGCTACCGTCTTCCACAAAACCATCCTCGTTTCCAATGTGGACTGCGATTAGTCGCCGGCCCTTTGAAGTGGGATTCTTCGCACCTGTACTCAGACCTTCTAAAAACGCTTGCCGTTTTGATTTTATTTCTGTGTCTACCCAAGTTTTATTAACAGTGTGACTTGAAAATAAAATACAGGATACAAAAAAACATAGGCAATATTACAAATAATAATCTTTCAGGCAGAAATACTTAGTTTTGATTATGCGCCGAAGGATTTCTCTGAAGATAGAAACTGTCTGCGCTCAAGTATACTAACGCAAAAAAAATAAATTACTGACCTGCGTTCACCCATGTTTCATCTATGTAAAAAAATACGCCGATTCTCCTCTCTATACTTCTTAATTTTATGAAAGTATTTTCGCCGCCACAATACGATATCGTCTCTATCAATCAGTGCATTATTTGCTTTTTTAATATTTTTTGGAAAGTAGTCCTTTTGAAATTTGGCAGAGTATCGTCTTCATTGATATCTGAAAGTACTTTTTTGACTGTAGTAAGTTCTCCTTTAATAAAAAAAGCATGTACTTTTTTGCGTATGGCTGATTTATTAAAATCATCAATTTTGTCACTAAACGTTGGTCTAGGTTTGGTGGTGAGCGCCCAAGTTGTTGGGCGCGGCTGGGGCGCTGTCAACGCTGCTTCCCAATCTGGGGGACCCGAGCACCGCCTGTAGGCGGTTGTACGTGGGGATCGTGCGATCAATGGCCTTGTATGGGGCCCCGATCTGGGCGGCTGACCTGACGGCCGGCACCATCACTGTTCATATTTATCATTAGGCCAAGTTTTTTTAATATATTTGTAGGTATTAATAATCATATTTTTTTCATTCACAGTAAAACAGTCACCTAAAATTAAAAATCAAATTAAAATGATATACCTACATACTTTATACACATGCATCTTTAATAAATTAAAAAACTTTTATTATTACAGTCGTTGTTTTATAACTTTAAGATAACTTTAAAGTACACTTCCAACCAAAACTACTAAACAATATTCTTATCTATCAGCTAAAACCCAAATATCAATGCAAACGGTAAAAGGTTTCCTATACACATACCTTCGGACGTTTCTTTTTTGGAGAAGTAAAATCTGTTGATTTATCTCTCGACGTACTTGGTTGTGGCTCCATCATTAACCACTCTTAATAAAAACAAACAATGATCAACAAAAAATAACTTAAACAAGAAATAATTAAATAAATAACAAAACTTTAACAAATAACTTGTATCACCACGAGCGCGTTCCGAAACAGAATGAATCTAAAATGGCCGCCCGAATGTTGGCGAACCCGTCTTGACGTTGTCATGTTTTTGCCGGGAGAACGAGACATTACGACAAAGGCACAAGATGGAAAGAGATAGATATTAGATTGTCAACGCCACAGTTGTTTTTTAGGTTAATGACGAACCTTTCGTATCGCTTCTCGTTGGCCGTACTTTAGTTTCAGTTATTTATGGTATTTAAATTATTATTTTTTTGCAACTCGTAAAAACAAATATAACTTAATTAATTAGCAAGCTGTTTCCGAACGCGAACATGAAGTAGGTAACATTAAATTAAACTACCCTCATGTTTAGGGTTCCCGGACGGTAAGCAACGGAACGCTATTACTAAATCTCATCTGTCCGTTCGTCTGACTATCAGCGGGCTGTATCACAGGAACCGTAATAGGCGGACCGTCAAAATTTCCATCGAATATGTACCTAATTCTATTGCCGCTGTAACAACAAATATTTTTTTATAAAAAATTAAAGTGGAGCCCCCATACAAGAAGCATATTGTTTTCGGTTAATGGTACGGAACCCTTCGTGTTCGAGTCAGACTCGCACTTTGCCGGTTTTTTTAATTAAAATCCCATAAAAAATACTCGATGTCTTAATTTTATATCCACAAAAAAAAAACATTTTAACACGGTTCTCTGTTTACATTGACTAGGTACAACATCGATTCTAGGGTAGAAGTATTAAAACTAGGTTCTTATCTAAGCTGAATGAAATACAAATATTATAATCTTATATATAAAATTTTCATGTCAGTGTTAGTTACCGTACTCCTTCGAAACGGCTTGACCGATTCTTATGAAATTTTGTGTGCATATCGGGTAGGTCTGAGAATCGGCTACTATCTATTTTTCATACCGCTTAGGTAGGGTAGGGTAGGGTAGGGTAGATAGGGTAGGTAGGGTAGGGTAGGGTAGCCAATTGACGGGAGTGAAGCCGCGCGGGTCAGCTAGTTATCCATAAAAAAGCCAGACTGTAAGGTGAACGATTTGTTAGCAAAGGAGTGTATAATATTTTTGAATCAAGAGCGCATTCTGAATTTAAATTTTGAATAGGTAGGTAAAATAAATATTTCGGTGCGAAATTATTGAGCCGAAATATTTTTAATATATTTTTTTACATTTTGGCGCGTATTTTTGTTGATTTTTTAGAATTAACCTTTCGTTTGGTCGGCGACGTAAGTACGCACATCACGTCACATGTTGAGACTTTTACACGTTAGGTAAAAACATTGGGTAGGCATTCAGAAACACGAAGATTACACCAATAAACCGATAATAATACAGTACAAATTATACCTTCCCGGAATCCTCATTAGTTTTCCTATCTACTAAAACCGGTACGTAATGAAATAAAACTGACCTGACTTTGCAGTGACGTGATATGTTTTCATTTTGACAATTTTCGTACACATAACCTTCACACTTTATCACAATACGTCGAATTCACAAATATATTCACCAAAACTACACTAGAATACGATGGCACATATGTTTACACATTCATTACATACTTTATATCACTACTAAACGCACTATTTGCATGACAACAACTTTTTCTGTCAACTGATAAAAAGTTTGTGACCGCAAGCGGCGATCTTTGCGTTTACGACTGGCGCGGACCGTACTTCGCAGACCGTACGTGCGGCCAACCGACATGATTTTGGCGCCAATTTTACGACTTTTTTCTCTTTGACACACAATTTTATTATGATGTCAATACGTGATGATATTAGTATCTATTACTATTATTATGTTCATAGGTAAATATGATCACTACTTATGTGTATTTCAAACTTTTTACGAGAATATTTATAAGAAAAACATGTCATAAACAACGGCCAGTATGGAAAATAAATGTTAAGTCTAAACTTTCGTTACTTTTTTCGCCTGTATAATCATTACTTTTTGAAAAACAATTACTCAATACGGAATCTACACTTATTTCTCAGTAATTCTATATAGATTTTTATAAGAAAACTTATTGTTTTCTGCCACTATTCATCGTTTATTTCTTCTCCGGTCACGCACAAATTTAGGTACACGGCAAATGTCAAGCGGTGGAATGTCAGATGAATTTATTTATTGTTTAGTTCGTTCAAAATAATGTTTCTGCTGTTGAAAAGTATTAAAATAGAGAGTGAATGAACCATTTCTTTCATATAAATGCAGAAAGTATTGCTACTTGCAACACAACCACAGATTTTTACCGACCAATCCTGACCAAGCCCTTATGTGTAACTGTCCGACTTAAGACATTTGGTGCACTTTTTTCTTATGTCGAACTGTGTAACTTAAGAAAATGGCGCATTTAAATCGATCAAAAAGGTAAAAATACAACTGGCTCAATACTTTTGGTACATCCATACAATTAAAAAAAAAAATAACAAAATGTTTGAAGGCAGCAAATTTGTGGATTAAATATTAATTAATATACCTAGTTTAGCTAGTTAGTTATAAATGTGGATAGATGGAGAGGGAGAGAGGAAGGCTAAAGAAATATGGATGGATTGTGTGAGGAGCGATATGAAAGAAAAGGGAGTTAGTGATAGAGTGACGACTGATAGAACAGAATGGAAGAATAAAACATGTTGCCCGACCCCAAATAACATGGGATAAGGGCAGGAAGATGATGGTACCTAGTTTAATAAATAATTTTTCCCTATTAATAATAACGAGAGATACAAAATGTAAGTACTACTAACTTAAGTTTAGCGAATTAACAACTAAATTATAACAATTTTTTTTTGTGCAGAACAGGTACATATCATTATGTATAGAGGTAAAGTTTGTGAGGTTGGTTAAAAATTATTTTACCAATAGAGAGCCAAGTTATTTGTGAGTGTCATCATAGGCTAGGTATCTATACATATTATACAGAGTTGATACGATAGAGGGGCATTAAATTACACTACGTATACTATACGTGTTTAGTATTAATTCGATACGAAGAAGTCGGTTAAAAAGCGCCAAAAATGAGAATATTTTTTCAAACAAACTAAATAGCTTACAAATCAGAATAAAACGCAACCACCTTTTGTAAACATAACGTAGATACCTAGGTAACACAGTGGCAACGTCGCAACGGAGCGCGGTGTGCGTTATCTCGTGTCGAGGCGGGGCCGGGGCGGTGTGGCGGCCGGCGACTTAGGCCTCCGCTCGTGCCGAAACCGTACTTTGGGAAAACTCCGAAATCTCGAGAAAAATATCAGCTGTTTCATACAAAATGCAATATTTAGCCAATGAAAATATATGAAACTGCTGATATATTTTTTTGAGATTTCAGAGTTTTCCCAAAGTAAGTTGCTTGTATTCATGTGTACTTTCGCTGCCTAAGAGGTTGCTGGTGTTTACAAATAACCCTGTATATTTGAACATATTCTACTAAGGTATTTCTTCAGTGCAACTTTGACAAAAAGTGTTTAAATACGTCCTGTCAATGAAACTTAATCAAAAGAGACAATGCGTTTTTGACCTTAAATATAAATTTTATTGAAATATTTGGCATAGGTATTTTAGAAGAGGCAATAAATATCGATGAAGCACTTGAATGGCACTGAAAAATGTTCTCTTCCTAATGTTGCTGTTGCCATAACAATAAAGAATAAATTACATGCAAGCATTTATTCCAGGCGGTCTTGGCCATTACCGATGTCACTGTCTTATGAATGAGCGTTTCTTTTGCTATGATGATCAACGTCTCATAATTATTGAAAGTACTGTACCAACAAACGTTCTTACATTCATTAAGCTACATCCAAAATTAAATAAAAGTATTTCAACAAGTGATCAGTTAATTTTGTAATCTGCTTTTTTTAATACTAGTTGACCCACGCAACATCGTCTGCGTCACAATTTCAATACTGTTCCGCTCCTATTGGTTTTAGCGTGATGATATATTACCTATAGCCTTTCTTGATAAATGGGCTATCTAACACTGAAAGAATTTTCCAAATCGGACCAGAAGTTCCTGAGATTAGCGCGTTCAAGTAAACAAACAAACTCTTCAGCTTTATATATTAGTATAGATACATTCGCCATGTAATATAACATTAAATTAGCCGTACCTACCACTTTGTTTTCGTTTCGTCTAAAGCTATAATTGAGTATACACAGCAGTACACAGTACTGTCTACATTTTGTTTCAGTGTGTGGTCACACTACTCTATTTTCATAGGATTAAGAAAATAATATAATGTTAGCTAAGAGCTAAGAAGTGGAGAATTTCAGATAACTATTATTTAGTAGGTAGAAACTTTTTACTAAAAGCTAGTACTTACACAAACATATGTCAGTAGGGGTGAGAATTGAGGGACCAGTTTTAATAATCGCTATCTTCAAATTGCGTTATTTTATTTCCATTCCTTTTTTACAAAATGTTTTAAGACTCTTACTAAAACTTTATGTATAAAAATAAACAACCGACTTCCAAAAACAAAACACTACAAGGTACAAAATAACTTCGGAAGAAAGAAAAGAACTTTAATTTCGGAAGTCGGTGTTTTTGGTTACTTTTCGTTTTTTTGACACCGAATTGCGTTAGAAAGTTAATGAAAAACATTGTACCTATGTGCCTGTAAAATTTGAGGGTTGCCCTCGATTTTCATGGGATCCCCCATCGTCAGATTCTGACTTGGTGACAATGGTAAAAAACATAAAAAAATATATACTAACAACCGAATTGAGAACCTCATTCGGTAATATTTACTAAAATAGTTATCTTTATGGTGTGAACTGAGGGACCGCAGTGTAGTCGATATATCTTTTTATTCTATCTTTGATTCTTTGTGATCGGTTATTCAGTAAATATCTTTACAAATCCTATACTGAATATCTGCAGTCACAATACCATAATATTTCAAATAGTTTCCGAGATCTGGCTGATGGTGTGTGAGGACTGAGGGTCCACACTTCAAGGGCTGTAGGTAGTTATTAAAATATTTTTTACTAATTCCCAGATTTGTTCTATAATTGTTTTAAGACTACTACTAAATCCTAAATTTTTATTTAGCAACATTTGTTTGGTCCCTCAGTTCACACGCACATCAAAAATATCCTAAGCAATAACTACAAAATCCGAAAAAAATCGCGAATCTCCACCTCCCCCACAGACAAATTCCCCGAGCGAAATTCTGGATCCACACCTGCTCGTGACCACCTTAGGGGCGTCAATGAGGTGCTTACCTTGGACGCTGGCAAAATTTATTCCGCACCTGTCTGTACCCCTATATTACTGAAAACCGTATCAAAATCCCTTGCGTGATTTAGAAGAGGTACCTAAGCGGAGAAACAAACGAAAGACTTTGTTATATACTTTTTAAATAAAGAGAAGATATTTAGGGGTCTCATGACGAATCAAGTCAAAGCTAGCTTCACAAAGAAAATAAAACATAGATGAGTCGGTAACTATCTCTTTCCATTGCTGTCCATTCTTTCGCCAAAATAATGTAATGTCTAGTTGTAATAACTCCCGAGAATGTCCCCAAGCAGTCAAAGGCCCAATAAAATTTCTATATGGATTTCGATACAACGAAACAGGTACCATAAAATGAAATCCCTTGAATGAATGGCCTTTCAGAGGGAGTTTCTTTCTTTTGAGTAGACAAGAACTACCCAAAACGACCTACGACTATGAACATCACGAAGCGAATGAGTACCTATCTCCCAGGTTTTCTCTGAAGCGAAGTAAATTTTCTCACAACATCCAGCGAATGTTTGTTCAACACTGAAGTAGTTTTTTTGTGTGTGAAGAGACAATGGCGTGGAATGTCTGGCGAGTGAGCGGCCGTGTTGTGAGACCACGTCGCTCACTGTTTACCAAACAAGCTGTCGTATTGCCTTCATATTTTCATAATCGTTGCGCCCCTACTGCGGTATCCGTCGCGGATTAATTTTGCAATCGCTACTTTTTCTTTTTCAGCTAAAACGAGATACTTATCCTAACAGAAGATCAGGATCGGCCATCAACTGAACCAAGGATACATAATACATATATTAATACCTATCCAAGCCAAAGCCTCGACAGAATAAGTACAGTTTCCTCGTTCGTTATTACCCGCCATAGGTTTCATCAAAAGTCAACCATTCATCAATTCTGATGTAGTTAACAACAGCTAGGTTACCCTTGTACCAACTGCTAGCGTGAAATTTATTAAATCAAATTGGAAAGCCCTATAAACTATTCAATATAATAAACTATTCATGGGAAACAAAAATGTAAGAAATATTTTTACCCTGTTTGCTAGCAAATTCATACTTCATTTTGTTTAATCCAATAATTCGCGTAGCCAATTACTTACATGACGACGTTCATGGGCTCGTTAAGGGAGGCACAGTTAAAGCAAACATCTCGTTGCTGTAACATGTTCTGCAACTAGTTTCTCATGGGGCAACAACCAATCGTAGTGATTAGGTATTTTTATACAACTCGATAAATCGACTGCCCCAGACTACTACAATGATCAACATCCCACTTCTGCGAACTCGAAAATTTCCTAAAAAGCCCTTTGCAAATAAAAATTCTCCCACAGCAGCAAGTAATCGGGTATCGCTACCGTCGTGCGTTCGTGGTAGCAGGCCGGCCCAATGCCGTGCGAAATAAAGAGAGAGGGGGAAAACGAAACACGCGCGTTCAGGTGGAAGCGTTGCTTTGGCTGCAACTTGTTCAGTTGCTGCTTCAAAATCAACTGCGTCTTCCGCAAGACCGTCACATGAGTTTCCAGCGCGCCCTGGCGCTGCTCGCGCTGGTCGCCGTCACCAACCAGGTAGGATCCGTTGTGCTGTGTTCTGTGTTCGTATACGGGAATTGCTTAGTGACTGTGAAATTTTCCAGTGTAGTGATTTTGGGTTTTTGCAAGCGAGAGACCGCAAGCTATTTTTGTAATTTCCTCCCGAATGAAAATTGTGTCAGATCATAGCCAATATCTTGGAGAAAACAAAATATCAGCTGACTCTAGAGTTTTGGAAAATACGTCAAAGTTGACGTATTCCCCAGTTTCTACCACTCAGTCAGCTGATATTTTGTTTTCTGCAAGATATTGGGTTAGCTACTTCACAAGTAAGATATTGGGTTAGCTACTTCACAAGCAAGATATTGGGTTAGCTAGGTCACACACACGAACGTCATTTTTTTTTTTCAGTCCTGGTTTGTCATAACTCATCATAAGCCAGTAAATCCGACTCCAGTCAGATAACAAAATGTCAGCCGGCTGTATCTCGGTGGGAAGGTCGTCAGCTAGCGCCCTGACCCTACACCACCTATCTATCACCTACTTAATTCACCAGCTGACGAGTTTTCCCTCGGCATCTTGGCCAGCTCATTCATGTTAGTTATACATACATGTTAGTATTATATTGATATCGTTTATTTTCATATCTGAATGACACTGAAAAGGAGCTTAGGTTATTGGCACGTTAACAATAATGCCTACTACCCTAAAAAATGAACTCGAGCCAAACCTGTCAACAGATTGCCACAGTAGGTAGTTTAGGTAGATAGAGTTACAGGATCATATTAACAGATCAGCTGACAATTTTTATCCGGGAGGAAATGACATGTCTAAAGTAATTAGACTTTATGCTTCATGCTCCGACTGAAAGATAAATTTTTCGAGCCTTTATTTATTATACTTCATGAAAAGCCCTTACAATTTATACATACCTATTTATATTTCTAAGTCCTTATTCTATAATAGAGAAGATAATGTAAAGTGAAAGTTACACACGTTGGATTTTTGAATTTTTTGCTCTCAGATCTTTCATTCTTCAAAGTTATGGAATTATAATATTGTTTATATTATAGAATAAGGTAGAGTTCTAGAATATTCTAAATGGCTGGTCTATCTAATAGAATATCTTGGAAAAAGCATTCGGAGTTTAGAGTTAATTCAATGTTATTGTTTCAGGCAACCACAGGATGCAAGAACTGCATAGTAAGTAGTTTCTCTCCTTCTAGTTAGAAACCGTCATCCAGCACCCAGACACCACGCTGGATGTGGTGTGTCCGCAGCGACGTCTGCCCAGGCGGGAACCTTAGGCAAATGCCATTTTGTATACCTATAGGTACTTTTTTTTTTATTAAGGATGGGAAATCATCAAATGACTCCTCCCGCTCTGGGATCGCCGCGGGCCGCGGTGACTGTTTCGAACAATTTAGGCAACCCTCAAGTGGCGGGCACCGTCTTTTATGCTCTTTTTGAGGCGCGCGTGGAACACAGCGCGCCGTAGAAATTATTTATTATATCCATGCCCGGGCCTGGTTCTTCTGATGGATGGCAAGCCACCCAATGCTCGGCATCCACAGGCCCGCGCCTGCGGTCTTCACTGGTGTCTGTTATGCGGACTGTGAACCTATTAAGCCATAGCCAGTTTGGCATTGGGGTTTGGTAGAGTTTGAAAGGTTGTAATATCTGTGCATGTGTATGAAGGTGCTCGGTAAGGAGGAGAAGGCGATGTTCCGGCTGCACTCGGGCGCGTGCCTGGCGGCGTCGCGCGCGGCCCCACGCGCCGTGGACGCGTTGTTGGCGGGCGAACTGCGCGACTCGCCCGCGCTGCGCCGTCACGTCTACTGCGTGCTGCTCAAGTGTAAGCTGGTCTCCAAGGACGGCAAGCTGCAGAAGGCGGCTGTGCTCGGCAAGATGGCCACCCGGCCTGACGCTAAAAACGCTACCAAGGTGACTGCTTTACTTTTTCTATTTCATAATTCAACTAACAGATACGATAAATATGACATTATGTATGTTAATTATTCCGGCCTCTACCGCTGAACGTATTTGGATGAAATTCTTGGACGAAATTATTGTCTTACATTATGAGTCATTATAGCCGACCTAACGTTACATTATAGTATGTTACGTTTGAGACTGGAAAAGTGCCGAAGGCTTGGAAGCAAGTTAACATGCAGCCCGTGCCCAAGAAGAGTGGGTAATCGAGCTGACCCGTCGAATTATAGACCCATCTCGGTAACGTCCATACTCTGTAAGACTATGGAACGCGTGCTGAATCATAAGCTCCTGGCGTACCTAGAAGCGAATGATATCCTTAGTGACCGACAATACGGGTTCCGCCGAAATCGGTCAACTGGGGATCTTCTAGCGTATGCCATTCACATCTGGAGTGAAGCCACAGATAAGCACAGGGAGGCATTAGCGGTGTCCCTTGACATCTCGAAGGCTTTTGGCAGGGTTTGGCACGATAGCGTTAATTTCCTCAGGGGTCGGTGATTTCGGCAACACTGTTCTTGCTGCATATTAATGATCTGCTTAAAGCCGGTATGCAGACGACTGCACTGCTGCTGAGAGATACGTGTCCGACACACGAGCTGGTGGGTCGCAGATCCCTTCTCTCCGGGAGGCTATGGTTGAGCGCTTGAACGCGTCCTTACAGGCTGACTCTGAATGAAGCGATGCCAATCTGGTCCAGTTCAATGCTGCTAAGATCCAAGGGTGTCTATTTTCCGCCAAAAGGACCCAATTCCACCCAGCTTCCATCTTTCCGAGGTGCAACCATGCCGATAACCGACCAACTTGAGCTTCTTGGGGGGTTACATCAACGTCCACCCTCAATTTTGGCCCTTTCATAGAGGCAAAAGCTCAAGCGGCTTAAAGTTAAGGATCCTAGCAAAAGTGAGACGGTACTTCACGCCGGAACAGCTACTCAAACAATCAAGCACAAGTTCGATCGTGTATGGAATACTGCTCTCATCTTTGGGATGGATCTGCCAGAGATCAGCTTGATGCACTTGAGTCAATTGAGAAACGAGCCTAGAGGATCATTTGCAATGAAAGGCTCGTCGCGACGAAGCACCAAATTCTTGAGCATCGACGACGAGTTGCTAGCCTGTCGGTTTTCTACCGGTTCCATTTTGGGGAATGTGCGACTGAATTGCATAATTTAATTCCGCCAACCCGTTCCATCATCGGACCACAAGACGAACGGGGATGCGCCACCGGTACATGGTGGATATCCCACCCACACGCACAAAACGTTTTGGGAACACATTCATAGTGCGTACAGCTAAGAAGTGGAATTCCCTGCCGGAGTCTGTGTTTCCTGATAGCTACAACCTGGGAGTATTTAAGTCAAGAGTGAATAGGTTACCTCTAGGCAAGCGTGCTTCATCTTTGACCATATCATCACTTACCATCAGGTGAGATAGTGGTCAAACGCGTGCCTATTAATGTTAAAAAAAAACATAAACCGAAAGTGATTCTATGTAACAAATTTTGATCAATAGTGTTTGGACTAACGAAAACTTAACAAAAGAGTTTCGAACTGACGTAGGTACCTTTACCTTGAACCTAAAGATCCAGAAGCCAGTCACCGTAGACAGATTAAACGCGTTAGTTCGCAGAAAATTGGATGGATCATCCTGATTTTTTGGGTGATCGTTAGGATAGATGCCAGTAGTGTTCTCCCAATTTTTCAACATCTTAGACCTGTGCTAACTGCGTGGTTTCGGTAATTTTCAAGCCCCGACCAAAAAAGAGGGCCCGCTATATGTGTCTGTCTATGGCACCGTAGCTCTTAAACGGGTGAACCGATTTGGATACGGTTTTTTTTTATTTGAAAGATGTTTTTCAGTGGTCGTTCTTAGACTAGGTTGAGCCGTTTGAACATCATCAGCTCTTTCCTAGTTGATAAAAGCATTTAACGAGCTATTACGGGTCTGATCGATGCGAAATTTGGTATTCTGTTACTTCAATGACTTTGCAAAAACATGTTTATTTGACCTGAGGTCTGCAGAATACCCAACTCCTCACCAAGTTGCAGCAGAGGTATCGTGTTTGAACTCACTGAAATGGTTTCAATGAACATATAATATTTAGACCTTTAGATCAGTACCCGTAACCTGATGCTGAAGCAAGTCCTGAAATCTGTAGGATTCCCAACTCCTCACTTACAGCAGACCTTAAGTTTTTGTATTAATTTAAATGGGCGCAATTAATACATTAGTGGATGTAGTGCCGTTTAGGTGATTGTAGGTCATATGTGAATGGATGGAGAGGGAGAGGAATACCAAAAAAAGATGGATGGTGCAAAATGAAATAAAAGGGAGTTTGTAATAGCGTGACGGTTGATAGGACAAAATGGAAGCAAAAGAACGTCTTGCGCGCCGACCCCAAGTAATATGGTATAATAAGGGCAAGAAGATGATGAGATCATAGGTTTTCTAATAGTACCTATTATGGTAAATTAAGTTTCAAAAGCATGAAATAAAAACTAAATTAAAAATTAAAAAAAACCCGCGAAAAATAAAAAAAACCGCTAATAATAAAGAGGTACTTAACAAAAAATTGCGGTCTCCTAAGGCGACGACGCTTGGCCCAAAGAATCGTACCTATATTAAAGTAAAAGGGTCAATACGGATTATTTTTTTCACTTTTTACAAGTTATTTTTGTGTCGGGGTTTTAATTTTTTCATTATTTTTTAAGACTTAATAATATTTTCTCAAAGCTGATGTGGGTATGCACCGAGATGTTGTCGCAGTGGACAAGGGTCTCACCCCGTTATCCATGGCTAAGGAGAACAGGCGCAAACCTGTGATACTTACCACAGATGACCGCAAGGAAGTATGGAAAGGCAAGGAGCTTCACGGGCGCGTCTATCGGGCTCTTTATGGGTCTGATGTAGATTTTTCAGCGTCCGTGGCCTGGTTACGATTCAGTGATCTCTTCGGGGAAACTGAAGGTTTTGTCTGTGCGATTACGGACGAAGTTATCTTGACGAATAACTACCGGAGGCATATTATGAAGGATGGGACGGTGGACGTGTGTCGGGCATGCCACCGTCCGGTTGAGTCCATCAGACATATTATCTCTGGTTGTTCTCGTCTGGCTAACGGCGAATACTTGCACAGGCACAACCTTGTAGCCAGGATTATCCATCAGCAACCTGCTCTGAAATACTCTCTTGTGGAGTCGGAGGTGCCATACTATAGGTATGCGCCCGACCCAGTTCACCCAATGGCAATATGATATTGTACCATTGTACTGGGATCGGTCCATCATCACTGACAGGACTATTGTTGCCAATAAGCCTGATATAGTGGTGGTGGACCGAATTGTGAAGCGTGCAATGATTGTAGACATAACCGTCCCGCATGACGAGAACCTCGTGAAAGCCGAGAAAGACAAGCAAACGAAGTATCTTGACTTGGCTCGCGAGGTTGTCGACATGTGGAAAGTGGACTCCGCAATTATTGTTCCGATAGTCGTGTCGGCCAATGGCTTAATAGCCACAGGCTCTCGTTGGGCAGCTGGATCAAGGGCTTGATTCAGAAAGCGGTACTTCTGGACACGGCTCGCATTGCCAGGAGGTTCCTTTCTCTGGAGCCCTGACCACCGGTAGCCGGTAGGTATTTTTAAATGTATATGTTATGTAGGTATATATAAAAAAAAAAAGTTTATTTTCAGGCGTCGAAGGCGCATAGCGTGTTAGTATTACCAAACAAACTTAAAAACTATGTTAGTAGTAACACAGATGCACACATGAGTACAAAAAAAGACAGCATCCACTAACATACAGGCAGATTCATCAAGTCCCATGTCTGACATGTAGCTTGATAAACCTATCCATTGTAGGCCCTTCTAACCTGTCAGAAAATACCTTCAGAATGCTATTGCATATATTAAATCAATATTATCAGATAGTAATTCAATAATGTCTGCTTCTCATAATGGATGTAGGAACGGGTCCCGCGGTACTAAGGACCTGCTCCTCATCGACATGGCCAGTAATAGCCAACAGGTTCGACGTTCTCGAAGAGATCTGTCGACATGCTAGATAGATTAAAGTAATGTAATTTTACAAAATTAAACAATCACGAGGGAAACAAATATGCTAAGATTTCTAAAAGTTGTTCTGTCTTCTGTGTAATGTAGAGTCTTTTAAATATTTACATAACATTTTATACCGTACACTATAGAAACTTAGTACCTTGTTGAGCCTGTTATATAGAAAACGATTAGCGAACGCGTGTCTAGTTTGAGATTTTATGCAAACCAAGTCCTTTCTCTTGTCAGAAGGTACAGGATCAAAAGGAAGCGCTAGGTGCTGGTGAAGTACTATGTTTAAAATAAATAATTGCCGTACTGTAAGCACCCTTACATTCTGCGTAAAGCTGGTGCGTAGGAAATCTAAAAGGGCGAAATGTAGCAACATTTGCTACATTTGTGCTCTTTGAGCACGCTCTAACGGAAGTAAATTTGTTTTTGCCTCACCACCCCAACAAGTTATGCAATATGTAAGAATGGATTGACACAAGGCTAAATAGACCTCTTTAATTATTTTAAAGTCAGCTATGTCCCGTAAATTCTTAAAACTTAATATATTAATTTGCGCACTCTCGTACACAGTAAATCGATATGTTTACGGAAACTTAGATTTGAGTCAATGGTGACAACTAGATATTTTAAATGTTCAGCTATAGATAAAGTGGGGCAAGAACATGCAGTGTCAGGATATGCGCAACAATTATGTTTAGATTAGTAAGCGGTATGTTAGTATTTCTCATTGTAAATATAACGCAATTGGTTTTATCTGTATTCAAGTCAGGAGATTATTACGGAGCCAATTACACACAATGTTAAAACCATCTGGGCGTATTCATAGACCTCAACTCTTGATTTAGCTGAAAATAATAGAGCGGTGTCATCCGCATAAGATATTGTAACACCATTTTGGAGTGAGAGGCTCCATAGCTCATTAATATAGATTAAAAATAAAGTAGGGTCCAAAATGCTACCTTGTGGTGTACCAAAACAACTATTTTAAAGTTCAAAGGTTGTATACTGACCAATCTTAACACACTGATGACGTTCGCTGAAATATTCAGAAAATAGCAGAAGTTGTTCTCTAATCCCAAGTGCTTCAAGCTTGTGCAAAAGTAAAGTACAAGAAATTGTGTCGAAAGCCTTGGCAAGGTCTAGGAAGATCCCAATAGGGAAGATGCAGATTTTATGTTTATCAATATTTTGTGAAAAAAAAAGCATAAGAGAAGGGCCAGTGCAACGTTTTTATTCCAGTTATTATTCATTTTTAACAACAATTACAAATTTAAAGTAACGTGAAACGGAACGTGTTTACACCAATCAGCGTCTAGTGACGTCACTCGTGTTAGTTTATAGTCCAAGATCCCAGGGTTCCCAGACGTTACTTATTTCGCAGTATCAAAATATTTGAATTGAGTAGTGACCAGTGTTATTTCAACGTACCTACACGCATAATAAGAATCTGCTAGCTCCGTCCAATGGGCAACTTTTTTTTTACTGATTTTTAGTTTTGCAGTTTTCTTTTTATACTTAGTAAATAAACTATATCCAAAAGATACTTGTGAATAGGATCTCAATTCTCAGTGAAGATAGCGATCAGATCTTACACTATTACAATGAATAATTAGTCTTTAAATTTTTACTAAATTACTAATTATTATATTGTCTTTTGTAAAAATCGTGAAAATTATATAGTCGTTTTATAGCTAGCATCTGATGATGATACAAACTGGCGGTCGCGTCAACTATAAACTAGCAGGTAAGCGAATGTTCAAAGTACCTACATACTAACACTAGGTATTCTATTCCACACATTTTGTTACTGAGAAAATAAGTAAGTTCTGGAAGCATTATCTTGCTCTATGACTTTGAATTATGACAGTTCTTGACCAGTGACAGACATAAGTGACATCATCGTCCATTTTGGCGCGAAAATTTAAACACGTCTATTTAAAAAGCAATTTTAGCAATAAATTAAAGCGTTTTCATTTTTTATTTATGTGGCGGTCTATTCTAGGTGGAGTTTTTTTTTTTAATGAAAGCAAAAATAGAAATATCGGATGTTCCCTATTGTGTGCATAACGTTGTCTAGTTTGGTAGTAACATAGTCAATTCGTAGACTGCTTAGCTCGTTGATCTTTTGGCCTTAAAACCAAATTGATTGTCTGATAATGGTCTGTTATCTTCTAGATATTTTCTCAATCTATTTTTATATTTTTTTTTCTAAAATTTTTGAGGCCTGTTAACACTGAAATGAGTCTGTAGTTGTTCCACGTAGTTTTTGTCTCCAGATTTGAATACAGGTGTAACCACAGCCTTTTTAAACAAATGTTGGGAATATTCCTTTAGATATATTTTTCTTTTTTTTAAGGATGGGAAATCATAAAATGACTCCTCCCGCTCTGGGTAAAGCAAGAGGGAGTGTCAGACTCTTACTGACTAAAACCCATCCGTGTTCCTCCTGGTGCCCTTTGTGTTCCAAGGCTACGGCACCCCTTTCGAACAGATTTCGCAGCCCCAGCAGGCATTCCTTTATATATAAGTATTGTTGAAAAATGTGGGTTAGAGGCGCAAGTAGGTATTTAAATAGTTTAAGAATATTATTAGGTATGTCATCCCACCCAGTAGCACAAACATCCTTTAACCCGTTTATAATTCTGACTACTTCATTAACGTCGGTTTCTAATACATCAAAAGAATTTAGTGTAGAGGATTTAGTGTACTTTTGTTGGGAAATAATTCTTGGAATTGAAATTTTATAGATTGTTGTATGACTTAAACAATCAGCGAAGACCACATGTGGTTCATGGGGCTGTGAACCGTTTAATATTATGATCCTATTATGATTCTAAGTGGCCTTTTTAGACCCGCTGGTATCCTACGTCAGTTCGAAACTCACTGACACAAACACTGTGAAAGCTAGCTTAAATGTTATCCCAGGCTTTAGAGAGCTGCGCAGAGCAGACCGGGGACACGCCTGAGGACCTGGCGTGGAACCTGTTCCGCTGCGGCTACGACAAGAAGGCGCTTCTCTTCAATTACATGCCCACCAACACCAGCGACTCGGAAAACAACTCCTGAAAGTTCTGCGAGCACTCCACAGATGGCTCTGTTCTATATTCTACTCTTTAGTTCTATGTTTTGCTCAGAGACGACGCTGTACCATTAGTTTTTCAATGTCCCTAAATTATTCTTGTACCATGAAACTAGGTTTATAATAATCTCGTTATTTCCTTTTGTAACCTTTCACATGTAATATATATTTACTAACCAATGCTTGGTTTTATTTGAAAACTAAATCAACCCTTTTGATATGGCCGTGACTACCACGGGACAACCGACTCCAATCGCTTCCATATTTGGTAAATAATTAGTACGCGATTAACAAAAAAATTGATACCTTCGTAGTTTTCGAGAACACCTACTTTGAAGGTGGTCCCGCGGTAGTCATACTGTTTTCAACGATACCATCAGGAGCGTTAGAAAAGTAGTTAGGTACTCTAGCTGGAAAGTAGTTCCTAGTGTTATATGAGTGGTACGTGTAATCGTAATCTGCTGTAAATGTGGGCCACATAAAACAATTTATGCCTGTTGTCGTTTTGGTAAAAAAACGGAAAAACCGGATGTGCGTGTGAACTGAAGACCAAACTGAAATGTTGCTAAATAAAAATTGTAGAATGTAGTAGTAGTCTTAAAACAATTTTGTGGGAATTTGTACAAAAATATAATTTAATAACTACAGCTCTTAAGTGTGGTTCTCAGTCCTCGCACACCATCCGCCAGATATGTATATCAGAACGTTCGGCCAGTCGAGATAGCGAGCTGGCTGCTACTCCAGTTTTTAGTGACGATTATGTGACGCATAAAGATGCCAGCCAAAGAATTTGTGACAGAACAGTTCGAAAGTTAGAAGCATTTATTAAAATTTATGGCCGAACGACCTGATGTCAGAACTTTCGGCCAACCTGAATCTCTATAACTGAGGACCTTAGAGAAACTGTTACTGAATAAAGATTTAGTGACGATTTGGTGACAAACAACCAATGTTTTACTTTTAGTCGTAATGCCACCGGTTAAAAGTAAAATTAATGTTGGTTCCTGGAACATCAGGACGTTCGGCCAACGTAATCTCCATAACTGAGAACCTGAGAGAAACCGTTAATGAAGAAAGATTTAGTGACGAGACTAAAACTAATTTGTATTTTTTTGTTTTTGTGACGGCCCCTTTAAATAGTAAAATGAAAATTTAACATATAACCTCAAAATATTGGGATTATCGATTCCTCCACAAGGAAGAAGCCCAGAGAAACCGTTAATGAATAAAGTTTTAGTGACGACACTGAAACGAACTTTTATTGTTTTTTTTTTTTTGACGGCCCCTTTAAATAATAAAATAACATATAACCTCAAAACATTGGGATTATCGATTCCTCCACAACGAAGAACCCTAGAAGACTCGTAAAACCCCTGATGTGTTAGTTATAGGTTATGTATGTATATAGGTTTTCAGTGCAATGGTGTCAGTATTTTTGTTGATTCAAGATTAATCTATAAAAATGCACTATGGCGGATGGCGACAGAAATAGGGTGACAATGTATTCCAACGAAACAAGTATTTTAACATATGTAGAAAATGACAGCAATGACTAAAATAATTTAAGTACTTAATCTAGTAGAAACTCATGACAAGAGACTGATTTGTATATAGGTAAGTACTTACATACTATTGTTAAGTTTTATACCTACAGTTGAAAGTTACAGTTTAAAGGGATGATAGTACCTACCTACTTGTTAATATGACCAATTTTAAACTACTACCTTACATATTATAAGTCAATTTAACTTTTAGGCAGTGTTTGATGATAAGAATCAAGCGCTTTTAAAGTGTTAAAAAAATATTCTCTGATTAATTTTTTTTAAATATTTTTCAGCGCTATTTAAAAAGTTAATGGTTATGCAAAAATGTGATATGTACATTTAAATTTATTTTTATAGCGTCTCTGGGTTTTCCTCTCGTGCTAGTCAAATGTGATTTCTTATCAATTTCTACTATAGTACCAAGGGATCTCTGCACCCGCGTGGAATGCGTTCCTTCTCCCGCAACTTCCTCGCGGTGCCTTGCTGTCTCTCGCTCGCCAGTCATGTCACTGGTGTGACGTCATTGAGGTCAGGTGCAGAGATCCTTTGGTACTCCAATAAAACCAGACAGGACTAACGGAAATGGATTGCTTAAGTTCTGGCTGACTTTACTAGAAAGAAAGCCGTAATGTTGTCGACTAGTACTTTTAAGAGTTCATTTGGTGTAGTTATTGTATAATCTTACTGTGATTTATTAATGGAACTGTTATTTAATTGTAAAATGTGTAATCTAGTTTATTAAACTAATAATAGTGTTGTCGGGCCACAACCGAAAGAAATCCGATTTGACAAGTTTTAAGTCAATTACCTAGCAATAAACACAAGAAGCTGTCAAATTGATCTATCTTCTTTCGAGGTAAACCAGTTTAACTGTAATTCTAAAAAGTACAAATTATTATGTACCTAACTACCTACCATTTTTTTTTGATGATTGATTACAAATATAGCATTATTTTATTTGTTTACCTATTTAAGTTTATATATTTGATTTAAGTATTCTTGTACTTAGTCGAATTTCCCAATCTCCAATGTCAGTCACCTTTCCACTTTCGTTTGCTTTTAGCCAAAATAGGCATGACTAATTATATAACAAAAACTTTACAAGTGGACACTGTTATGCAAGCATCAGCTCAAAATTGCTTGTACCTATATAATTTAATATTACGACGTGTTTTGCTTCATTGTTAAGGTAATTAAGTACTCGATAAATACTTGTTTCGTTGGAATACATGGTCAACCTATTTCAGTCGCCATCTGCCATACTGCATTTTTATAGATTATTTTTGAATTAATAAAAATACTGACACCATTGCACTGAAAACCTAAAACACATCAGGGGTTTTACTAGTCTTCTGCGTCGTGGAGGAATCGATAATCCCAATGTTTTGAGGTTATATGTTAAATTTCCATTTTACTATTTAAAGGGGCCGTCACAAAAAAAAAAAATAAAAAACAATAAAAGTTCGTTTCAGTGTCGTCACTAAAATCTTTATTCATTAACGGTTTCTCTGGGCTCCTTCCTTGTGGAGGAATCGATAATCCCAATATTTTGAGGTTATATTAGGTCTTTACCTATGAAATTGCCGTTCTGCAGTACTGGCCATTTCAAATCAAAATAATTTTTGCTTGGCTAAGAATTCTAATTTTAAATTAATTTTATTTTAAAAACATGCTTTTTTTTCCAAAAGTAGTCATTTGTTTATTGATTTGTGTTACATTTTCATCGCATTTCAATCTTTTTCGTCATCATGGATACGTTAAAAATTCGAGTAATTATGGAATATGAATACCGTCGTGGCAGCAACGCGGCACAAGCGGCACGCAACATCAACGTTTACGGAGCTAACACTACAAACCAACGCACCACCTGTTATTGGTTTGCTCGCTTCCGTTCTGGAAATTTCGACCTGAAAAATGAACCTCGCGGTCGTCCGAAGACTTTGGTCGACAATGACGAATTAAAGGCGATTGTGGAAGCTGATGATACACAATCTAAGACGTGCCTTGCACTGCTCAACAGACGCACAAATGAAGGAATTTTGAACCGCATTGTTACCTGCGATGAAAAATGGATTGTTTGATAACCGCAAGCGCTCAGCAAGTTGGTTGGATCCTGGTTCAGCACCTAAACAATGCCCTAAACGAAAACTTACCCCTAGAAAAGTGATGGTCACTGTTTGGTGGTCTAGCGCCGCGCCGGTGTGATTCATCACAGCTTCTTACCAAACGGGGTGAGCATTACTGCAGATGTGTACTGTGAAGAATTGAACACAATGATGGAGAAGCTGGCACATCTCCAACCAGCATCATCTCCAATCGCTCGTTTCCGCTGCTCCTGAACGACAACGCGCGACCTCATACTGCACAGCAGACGGTCTCCAAGTTGCAAGAACTGGGGTTGGAAGCTCTCCGTCATCCGCCCTACTCACCAGACCTTGCGCCTACAGACTACTACTTTTTCCAGAATTTGGATAACTTCTTGGCGGGAAAAAAATTCAATACCCGAGAGGCAGTACAAAATGTCTTTGAAGAATTTGTTGCCTCCCGTTCAGCTGATTTCTTTAAGAAGGGCATCAATAAACTGCCACTGCGTTGGCAAAGATGCATTGATTGCATGATTACTTCGACTAATACAAATAAAAAATACATGAAAAAAATTCGTTTAAATTTTTTCATACAAAACGGCAATTTCATAGGTAAAGATCTATTATGTTAAATTTTCATTTTACTATTTAAAGGGGCCGTCACAAAAAAATAAAACAATAAAAGTTCGTTTCAGTGTCGTCACTAAATCTTTATTCATTAACGGTTTCTCTGGGCTTCTTCGTTGTGGAGGAATCGGTTATCCCAATATTTTGAGGTTATATGTTAATTTTTCATTTTACTATTTAAAGGGGCCGTCACAAAAAATAATAAAACAATAAAAATGCGCTTCAGTCTCGTCACTAAATCTTTATTCATTAACGGTTTCTCTCAGGTTCTCAGTTATGGAGATTACGTTGGCCGAACGTCCTGATGTTCCAGGAACCAACATTAATTTTACTTTTAACCGGTGGCATTACGAGTAAAAGTAAAGCATTGGTTGTTTGTCACCAAATCGTCACTAAATCTTTATTCAGTAACAGTTTCTCTAAGGTCCTCAGTTATGGAGATTCAGGTTGGTTGAACGTTCTGATATTAGGTCGTTCGGCCATAAATAAATGCTTCTAACTTTCGAACTGTTCTGTCACAAATTCTTTGGCTGGCATCTTTATGCGTCACATAATCGTCACTAAAAACTGGAGTAGCAGCCAGCTCCCTATCTCGACTGGCCGAACGTTCTGATATACATCGCCAGATCTCGGAAACTATTTGAAATATTAAAGTAGGTATTGTGACTGCATTCATTTAGTAAAGAATTTGTAAAGATATTTACTGAATAACAGACCACAAAGAATCAAAGATAAAAAAGATATATCGACTACACTGTGGTCCCTCACTCCACACAATAAAGATAACTATTTTAGTAAATATTACCGAATCAAATAAATAAAATCTTTCTTTTTATACATATATAAAGTTTTAGTAAGAGTCTTGGAACATTTTGTAAAAAGAAATGGAAATAAAAATATCAACGCAATTTGAAGATAGCGATTATTAAAACTGGACCCTCTGAGGGAATTGAGTCAATTCTCACCCCTACTGACATATGTTTATGTACTAGCTGCTAGACGAGAGGAATATCAGACAGTCTAGTGTACTTAACTTATAGTAAAAAGTTTGTACTAAATAATAGGTATCTAAAATTCTGCATTTCTTTGCTCTTAGCTGAGATTGCTAGAAGAAATGCAGAATTTTAGATACCTATTATTTAGTACAAACTTTTTACTAAAAGTTTAGAGGAATATCAGACAGTCTAGTGTAGACTGTCTGGTATTCCTCTCGTCTAGCAGCTAGTACATAAACATATGTCAGTAGGGGTGAGAATTGAGGGACCTGAGGTGCGATTGTGTAAGGCAATCGTATTCATTTGATATTTCAAAACGTACGGTATAATCTGTCAAACGGCTAATTCTAATTGTGTACGGAGTTCATTTATCGATAACGATTGGGTCGTTAATTTTAAACGATGAGTGAATGATGTACAAGTTTTTGACACATAATTCGAATTGCGTATGTTTTTTGAGCTCATTGCTAATGTCAAATGATTGCGGTGACTTGTGACTCATGACAATCGTGAATTATAGTGCTCGTAATTAATTGTTTTATTATTTTCTTTGAAAGAAAAGGGTAAGTAATCGAAACTATCGAAAGAAAAAGGTTGGTGGGTTGGTTGGAAGTGAGTCCAACCAAACGTCGTAGTGAATAATAATAATAATATATATATATGTATAGGTAGTGTTTAGTGTTTAGTGTTAAATAGAAATAAAATAAAGTGAGTCACAAGAGTTCTTTTTCAGCACAATTTATTGTTAATCCGCGTGATTTTTTAGAATAAAATGGCGCACGCCTACATGATGGGCATGATCGAACGGGAGCGTCACATGAGATGCTCGTAGATGAGGAGGCAAGAGCTGCGGAGATCATCTATGCCCTGGGACATGCCGGATGGCGAGTTCATCAAGAATATTTCAGAAATAATCATTCTGTCGAGCTACATGAACTTAGAGGGCTATATTGATGATTAAAATGGTTATAATTATTTAGATAAATACGCGTTACGGTCGCGGATCGTATTTGGTCCACATACAGCTTCACACTGACCGGAAAATTGCAAAAAACATAAAAATATTTGAATTTCGCGGGCTACCCTGGAGCATCCACCTTAACTCTTCTGGGAAAGATATATTAGGTATACGGCAAAGTTTACTTACTTTTATTATGCTTTAACACAACTTTTAAAAAACAGAGTATGGTATTCTGTGTTACTAGTATATTTTCTACGAACAACAACATCACAGACTACAAAGATGACAGATTTAATGTCAATCTTCGTCTAGTCACTTGTTTTCTTGACAGGCACAGAATATAAAACGCTTGTAATTATAGCCCACTAACGCCACATAGTGTCGAGTAGCAGAAAACTTATGGCGCCACCTGGGGCCGAATAGCCGAAGCTCTCTTTCATTCTTTCCTTTGCGTTTGGTTACTTGAGTTGCAACATTTGCGTAGACAAATTTTCCATTATAATTCAATGTTTATAACAACCAAAGAGTTATTTTTAAGATATAATAACAAAAAATAGCGGCTTTTTTTAATGTTAAATATTAAAATAATCCTAAAAAAATAAAGATTTTCTGAATATTTTGCATAATTAAACGCAATCTTATGATACGTTTGTATACGATCCAATACGATCGTTCACTCATTGGATGGACAGTTTTACACAATTCGAATTTTTTATTTACGATTGATGACTATCGTATTCATTATTCATCATGAACTAAAGTTAGACAATCGCACCTCAGTTTTAATAATCGCTATCTTCAAATTGCGTTGATATTTTATTTCCATTTCTTTTTTAAAAAATGTTCCAAGACTCTCACTAAAACTTTATACATGTCTAAAAAGAAAGATTTTATTTATCTGATTTGGTAATATTTACTAAAATAGTTATCTTTATTGTGTGGACTGAGGGACCATAGTGTAGTCGATATATCTTTTTTATCTTTGATTCTTTGTGGTCTGTTATTCAGTAAAATTATCTTTACAAATTCTTTACTACATGTCTGCAGTCACAACACCTTAATATTTCAAATAGTTTCCGAGATCTGGCGGATGGTGTGTGACGACTGAGGGATCACACTGTAGTTATTAATTATTATTTTTTTACAAATTCAGATTTGTTCTACAATTGTTTTAAGACTACTACTAAATTCTACAATTTTTATTTTGCAATATTTCAGTTTGGTCCCTCAGTTCACACGCACATGACCTATTGGGATGAATAGGAATTTTTACCAAGAACAAGCTAACGTGTATCAAAGAAAGTAGATCTATTTTTTGCTAACATGCCAAATCAAAGACGAAATAAAATTTAATACAATCAATATAACAATAGGATTTCTCATTACGGCTGGTATCCGTATGCGTATGGAATATTGATTAGTATTTTTGCTCAAAATGTAAAAAAAATGCCGTAATTGGTCGGTCTTCACCGACATTAAAATATTTAAACTAATTTTGTTCTTTTTTTTATAAAAATTAAAAGCAACTAAAACCTTTTTTTTTAAAAGCTTTTATTTAAATGCTCTTAAAAGAAGTAAATAAAATTTTCTTTTAAAATTTACTCAACTCATTATACGCAATTTATATGATCATACAAGCTTGTCGCGAGGTTTGCGTAAGAACCTATAAGTACCTATTTAATTAATCGCGACAAGCTTTTATCATCATCATCTGCCTAGCCTTTTCCCAACTACATTGGGGTCGGCTTCCAGTCAAACCGGATTCAGCTGAATACCAGTGTTTTACGTGGAGCGGCTGCCTACCAGCACCTCCACAACCCATTAACTGGGCAACACGGTACATCTTGGCAAGACTGGAGTCAGATTTACTGGCTTCTAACAATCTATAACGACTGGCAAAGATCTACAAATGACAGCCGGGACCAACGGCTTAACGAGCTTTCCGAGGCACGGAGGAACCTCGTTATGTTAAGACAGTCACCCATCCACAGGCCAACCTTGGCAAGCGTTGCTTAACCTTCAAGATCGACCCGTGCGGCTGTTATTATTTAGCCACGAGCTCCTCGCGCGACAAGCTTTTATGATCACACAAATTGTGTATAATGAGTTGATAGTTCAAATTTTAAAGAAAATTTTCTTTTTTTCTTTTTAGAAAAAGGTTTTTTTTGCTTTTAATTTATGTTTTACTTTTTAGTTATAGCTGGCTAGGTTTCTGAGTCTGTTCTATTTCGCCATCTTCGATGTTCCACCTTATTCGATTTAGAATGACTGTACATTATTTTTCGAGTTACTCTCAACAAGCCCTTTCATTTGATACCCATATTTTAGAAGTGCATAAAAAATAACTATTCCTCCATCTTGGACGATCCGCCATATTGGATTAAGAATGACGCCACACAGCTTATCGTGTATTGTCACCCAAACGTGTTTACAAAATTTCAGCACAATCGTTTGAAGATGTTTGTTTCAAAATTGAGTAGCAAGATTCCACTCGAGCAAACATACATACATTGCAAGTAAAATAAAAGCTTTTAAAAAAATAATAATGAAAGCGAGCTGTGTAAAAACACCACGAGAAAACAAAAAAAAAAAAAAAAACTTTAAAAGTAAATATTGCCAACATAGTTTGGTGTTAAGGTAGGTATCATAAAAGTACCTACACCAATAAGAAATCGTTTACGATAGAAACGTTAACAACACTTTTAAAAATACCGATAGATAAAATTTGACGTGAACAGTCGAAAAAATCTATCTATTTTTATAAGGAAAAAGTGTTGCTTTCTACTGGCAACCCTGATAACTATGACTGCCATTTTTACCATAGATTTAGAAAACCTAGATAGCTTCTATTAAGATGAATATAGTAGCCTACCTTGTACTCAACATTTTTAATGGAAACATTTCATGTGACAAAAAGAGATACCAATAGCAATCCCGACCGTCTTGAAATGCCGCACGCCACCAGCCGAGAATCGCCATTCTGTTTGTTAACCAGCTGGTTAAAACATTAGTCTACCAATTTTATCAAAAATACTGTCAAATTATGAAAAATATTGTGGTTTGAGTGCGGTTTTCGTTTTGCTATGAACAATGGCATGTACTGTGCCCGGTTGCTCTAATAGAAATGGTGTTTTGAAAGAAAATATTGCAAAAGTATGTTTTCACCGGTAAGTAAATCTAATCATAACTTATTGTTAAAACACATTTTGAGCAGAAAAGTCAACAGAATCAGATCTCCATTATATGAACATAAAGACACAACTGCTTCTACATTATTGTCAGTTTCCAAAAATAAAAACAAAGAAATATTGAACCGTTTTGACATATCATGTACTTCATAAGGATGTGGCTTCTTAGATGTTTTATCGATAGAGTAAAAGTATAATCACTTACATATTCTAGTTCGTTTATAATACGTACAATGAAATAAAAACAATGTGTGGTCAGATTTTGGAAAATCAATCTGAATTTTTCGTACTGATTGCGCCATGCTGAACTTAGTAATTGGACTGAGCTTTGGTCTCAGTGATAAAAGATTACAGAATATTATAGCATGCCAAAAGAAGGAATTAACGAAAAATCCTACTTTTCCCAAATCAATATTGCATTATATTTGTCAATGACCTTTTACTTAAGTACTACTATTATTATTTATTACTACTAAATTACTATAATGATGCATTCTCTGTTATTTTTACAGGTTTCTTGCAGATAATGAGTTTAAAAGTAAATGGATAAAAATTTGAGAAAAGACGATAATTGGAGGCCTACACAGTAAACAAGGATATTTTCTGAACACTTTGAAGAATCTTGCTTTCGTGAAGAATGTGAACGTAGAGTATAACATTCGCACGCAGTGCCAATACAATTTCCAAAACAGCCAGCATCCTGCCAACCAGTAAGTATAATAACCAAAAAAATCAATCAATCACACTTCTTTTTTTTTCGATTATGATGTTTTATAAATAGTAGTGGTAAAGGATACTTTTATCTTTTTATGTTAAGGTGAATGCTCCAGGGTAGCCCGCGAAATTCAAATATTTTTATGTTTTTTGCAATTTGCCGGTCAGTGTGAAGCTGTATGTGGACCAAATGCGATCTGCGACCGTAACGCGTATTTATCTAAAGAATTATAACCATTTTAATCATCAATATAGCCCTCTAAGTTCATGTAGTTCGAAAGAATGAATATTTCAGAAATAATCATTCTTTCGAACTACTAATTATACTTATAATTCTTATTAATAATAATTCTTTAGATAAATACGCGTTACGGTCGCGGATCGCATTTGGTCCACATACAGCTTCACACTGACCGGCAAATTGCAAAAAACATGAAAATATTTGAATTTCGCGGGCTACCCTGGAGCATCCACCAGGAAATGCTAAAATTGTATAGGATCTTCATAAACCAACCCACATGCATTTTGCTTTATTTCATAAATTACCGTTAAAGAGGAAGCTTATAAATAGAGATAAGCCGTTTCGCAGATCATTGTCAAAGAGTTTGCTCGAAACCTACAAAAAAAGCGATAAGAGAGGACCCTGTCCCACACCTAGGTCTCATCGAGAATCATCTCGATATGATGAGGTTGACGGATGACCTCTTGGTTCAATATAGTGCGCTGTTTGCAAAGTGAAAAACTTTATTATTTGTCAAAAGTAAAATTCATTTACGCCCTAAGAACTGTTTTATGGCAAATCATAGTCAAACTCAATTACGAGCGTATGTGTGTGTATTTGTATTGTTTAATATAACTGTAATCTTGTGTTTTATACTATCTAATCTGATTAAATACTAATTCTATAATACTTTGTGTCTTTACTACGACTAAGTCCGCCATACATTTGTATACGAACCCCACATTACGACCGGCCTTTTAAAAAGGCAAGGTAAAATGCAAAGAGTATGAACAATCGAACAATCACATATTCGGAAATCCAAATCACGTCTTTCATTTCGCATGAGGTCTGTTGATTGTTCATACTCTGCCTTGCTGAATTCACTTACGCAACGAGGATTCTTTAAAAAATATATATATTATTTTAAACACTAAACAATGTCAGATTCTGTAAAACTTACGAGTTGCACTGATTATTAGAAACTGGCTGCCCCGGTAGTCCCTGCCGCGTGGTCCCTAGAGAGCATACTCCTGGGATAAAAAGGAGCCTATGTCCTTTCTCATGCTACCTGTCAGACTATCTGTGTACCAAATTTCATTTAAATCGGTTCAGTAGCTTCAGCGTGAAAGAGACAGATGACAGAGTGACAGACAGATAGTTACTTGCGCATTTATAATATTAGTAAGAAAGTAAGGATAAGGACTAGCTTTTACCCGCGACTTCGTACGCGTTTTTTACCATTACCGTAGGAATTTTGGGAAATCCTGAAATAGAACTCCTCTGCATTCCCCAAGGAACCTATATGCCAAAGGAGAATGACCAAATTGGACCAAAAATTGGTAAAAAAAGTCAAAGTCTGCCCCCAGATTTGCCACATAGCTCATTTGAAAGAAGAGTTCAAATGCAACATTTTATTCTATGGAACCGAAAAAATCTGTCCCACAGAAACATAAATATAACCTAAAATGTGATTTTATGAAAAAGTTGCATATTTTACTTCTTTACACAGGTAGGTGACCTTTTCTTATCGCAGATAATGAGCTTACACGCGAGTTTGCTTTCTTTGAACATTGTTCAATAGTAGTGTGAGCGAGAAGGCGATAGAGCTACGTTCTCGCTCACACATGTATGCGCTTTGCATTGCAACTGTGCAGTCCTTCTGTAACTCTCTTCGCTTATAGTTGTGTACTGTGCGAATATTTTCTGTGGATATCCTGTGATTACGTGTTTGACCCTTGCATTACGTTACCTGGACCTGATTTTAAGCCCTGTGATTTGGATACAGTTTTAAAGATGTTTCGTGCATCTGCTGGACAAGTGTGTCTAGTGTGTGGTAGATCAGTGCGGTCGATCAGAAGAAGAACACTAACTACGCAGCTTTTTGAAGAATATCCAATCGCTGCAAATAATATAACTGAACGAGTTCTTCCTTATCATGTGAGTACTTACATAAATGATTGCAATAATGACTTATTTAACCATGTAACAATGCATAGAGTGCATATCACGAATATATAATGCAAGAGTTTGAAGTGTTCGGTGCCCGACTAATATGTGGTAAATGTATAATAGAATGTTGAATGTCTTGTTCGTCAACTACTGCTCCACGTTGATCACCAGCATGCGGTACCACAGCTAGATCTGGTTGTACCTCGGCTTGATCTGGTTCTATCACAGGTTGATCTGCTGGCTGCTCAGAAGCGCGTACTGGTGGTTCTTGTTCTCGTTCACTGGACGTACGACGTCTTGGTGGGTACGCCTCGCGTCGCCAGCAACGCTGACAGATAAACTCGGCGTTGTTAAATTGTATCTGAAAGAAATAGTTTCAGATACAATTACACATCACAAATACACATCTTTTTAACAAATGTTATTCAGTACATGAATATACCAATGAATGAATAGCGCCGCTACTGAAGTCCCTTTGACGCGGCGCTAGTGTCTATGTCATTACATTACATTGCATAAAAAAATGTAGTTCCATTTCCGCGGGCTTTCATTCGTGATATGCACTCTATGCATTGTTACATGGTTAAATAAGTCATTATTGCAATCATTTATGTAAGTACTCACATGATAAGGAAGAACTCGTTCAGTTATATTATTTGCAGCGATTGGATATTCTTCAAAAAGCTGCGTAGTTAGTGTTCTTCTTCTGATCGACCGCACTGATCTACCACACACTAGACACACTTGTCCAGCAGATGCACGAAACATCTTTAAAACTGTATCCAAATCACAGGGCTTAAAATCAGGTCCAGGTAACGTAATGCAAGGGTCAAACACGTAATCACAGGATATCCACAGAAAATATTCGCACAGTACACAACTATAAGCGAAGAGAGTTACAGAAGGACTGCACAGTTGCAATGCAAAGCGCATACATGTGTGAGCGAGAACGTAGCTCTATCGCCTTCTCGCTCACACTACTATTGAACAATGTTCAAAGAAAGCAAACTCGCGTGTAAGCTCATTATCTGCGATAAGAAAAGGTCACCTACCTGTGTAAAGAAGTAAAATATGCAACTTTTTCATAAAATCACATTTTAGGTTATATTTATGTTTCTGTGGGACAGATTTTTTCGGTTCCATAGAATAAAATGTTGCATTTGAACTCTTCTTTCAAATGAGCTATGTGGCAAATCTGGGGGCAGCAATTTTTTTTTTGGTCCAGTGCCCATACTAATTTGGTCATTCACCTTTTAGCTTTCTACGACCAGTAGTTTCGGGTGTGCGTTGTCTGTCAGTCACTCAGTAACGGATAAATTTTATATATTAGAATGGCTCACAAATATCGTGACTTTCTATTGATAAAAGAATTTCAGAATCAAAATCGGTCCAGTAGATCCAAAGGTTACCCCCTACAACCTCACTAACATTACCTCTTTTTAATATTGATATAGATATTGTTTCGTTTATTCATTTTCTTTACTTATTAGTACATTTTCCGTACCATAAACCTTAGTTTTCATTATTTGTTGTTAGAGCGGCAATAGATATACGCAATCTGTGAAAATTTCAACTGTCTTACTATAACGGTTCTTGAGATACAACCCGCTAACAGACAGACGGACGGACGGACGGACGGACAGCGGAGGCTTAGTAATAGGGTTCCGTTGGATACCCTTTGGGTACGGAACCCTAAAAATAGTAGCCCACCGGTATCGGGAACAGGGACCAAGCTACGCTTGGCAGTTAGGGCTCCAGAGAGAGGAACGCGTTTATAAAGAAATAATAACTACAATATTTAGTTAATAACACAAACACGAGAGATTCTGTCGATATTTTCGATAATCGACAGAAAATACACATCACTGTGCATTGATATATCAATAAGTAGAATTGTATAGTCAAACTGGCGACATTCTATAATTTTCGACGCACTATGGACACTATGCTTTTCTCTTTCAGGCACATGACACTTTGCTTTTGAGAAAAGGAGACGCAACGTGCTCGCAAGTTTTGGTTCAATACAGTCTATCTAGGGATTCTATATCTATGAGTACGTATGTTACGTTAAGCAACCGTTTGAAATAACCCGCCCTTAGTTTTGTAAGTAATTCGTAAAAACCTATAAAACAACCTTTCATCATGGAACTTATTCACTTGCGAAGAAGAAAGCAGTTGCTCTTATTATTTTGAAAGGCGCTAAGTGTTACCTAACAAAATCGATTGACTGGAAAAAATGTAGAAATTCCCGGTTCTCAGATTTTTTCCTTTGTAAATACACAATTACCTAGCTGCATGCCAAATTTCAACTTTCTAGGACATCTGTGAGTGGGTTAGGTTTTTGATCTACATGTCAGTGAGTCAGTCAGTCATAAAAATGACGGTTTTTAAACGTTAAGAGCGCGGCGGATGACGCTCGAAACTACAAGTTCAAACGCGCACAAAATTTGTTTGCGGCATAATGCCATCTCACTTTGACCTAAGATAAGCGAGGGACGGACGCGGTGCGCAGCCGTGTGTGTGTGTGAGTGGATAGATAGCTATTGCTCTATACATACTTGTCATTTATTCATAACGACGCGAGTCGAACTGTGGAAGTCATTTAATTTTATTAGTAAAATTAGGCACCTACCCATGTTCATTATTTGCTTTATTTTTGTCGGCTACTTTAGGGAATCCTTAGTGAATATACAGACTAGTAATGCGTTTTTTGGAAATTTCTTCACCGTGCCGATATCTCAACCCGCCCGGCCCGGCTCGGCCGCACGTCGCGTACATAGGTACGTGACATGCGGCCCCTAAATATAATTAATTGGTATCTTCTAATTCCCATCGTCTTCATTTAGCCTGATTATGTTTACATAATTATATATGTTATAATTATATAGAAAAAGTGTTACCTATGCAAAGTGTTATTTGTAGGTAAAAGAAAAATATTCCAAATGGTAATTTATATTTACGCAATGTCTGTAAATCGTTCTGATGAACAAAAGAAAGAATAATAAAAAACAAGGATTTTTAATAAACATAACAATTATTACCATTTATGTTCATGCTTCATGGATATTAATAAATCTATTAATCTATTTATCTTTAAAAAATACACAAAGTTGATACGACAGGGGGGCTTTCCTTTAAACTGCCTATACTAGGTATCATTTTCAAGCTCTGTACCAAAAATCAATTAAATAGGAGCAGTACTTTAGTCGCAAATGATTTTAAGTTTTTGCACCCTTTGAACACGATGTTTCTTTCCTAACAGCTGATTATATCGAAGCATAAGTCATACACCTGACAACGATAAATCTACGATGCGTTGTTGCCACTCTGACGCATGTCACAAGTACAACAAAATATTTCACTAAAAAGTTGGCAATGCAAACAAGGAAGCAATAAATACACACACTTGCACTTTCACTACGAGAGTGACAAACATAGCAAAACATTCTGCGTGTAAAAGAAACAAAAATAGGTCAGTTTGTTGCATCCTAGTTTTTTGCGATCGGAAAATGGGGCCTCTAAAAATCTTGTTTTTTCAGTGCGCCGACGCTGTCCTTTCGGAACGTACATATTGTCGAATTCGCGCGCTGACAATTGTGATTTTGTTTCGTTATTGTGATAGGACACTAAATAAGTTTAAGACAGTACGAGTATTTTTTTTATTGTGACAGGACACGTACCCGTAGCACGTAGCTGCTCCTCGTAAAATACTGGTATTCAGCTAAACCTGACTGGAAACTGACCCCAATATATTTGGGAAAAGGCCAGGCAGATGATTGTGACAGGACACGTAACTTGGGAATATCATTATTTTGTATTAGTGTTTTTTTTTTGTGATTGACTGTTTTTTATGGGTGGTAGGACACGTTATTAAACTTTGCTTCTGTGTGTGTAATTAAAGTGTTCAACAATGCCTCGTGTAACTTACACGGCGTCAGAATACACTGACATGATTTTAATTTACGGTGAATGCCGTGGAAACGCAGCTTTAGCTCTGTGAACGTACAAAGGTATGATGACAGCCGCAATCGCCCACAAAACTGCTTAGCAACGGACAGTGATTTAATTAGAAAAATAAATAACAATATTCTCCGTCAGTATAATTTGTGCATTAATGTGAATGGAGGACACATCGAGAATTTAAAAATGTAGTGTGTTTGTTTTTGTGCGCGTACTTCAAAACCTTACCAAACATAAAAGCCAGCGCGAGCGGAGGCCTAAGTCGCCGGCCGCCCCACCGCCCCTACTTACCCCTCAGAACTTTTATATATTTGAAATGTGAATGACGTTCAAAAGTGCCGTTTAATGGCCTAATTGGAATAAACGTTTTGACTTTGACTTGACTTTGACTTTGCCCCGGCCGCCGGTGCCACTATGTTACCTAGGTATCTACGGTCAGTCTAATTTATTTACAAAGGGTGGTTGCGTTTTATTCTGATTTGGAAGCTATTTAGTTTGACAAAAATATTTTCTCATATTTGGCGCTTTTTATTTTTGTACCGTATCGAATTAATACTAAACACGTATAGTTTACGTAGTGTAATTTAATGCCCCTCTGTCATATTAATTCTGTATGAATAGCAACGTGATAGTCGTTTAGGCCGTGGACACGAACTCAGCGGTGCGGTGGCGGTGGCGTCGGCGGCGCGGCCAACGGCGCGTTCAAATGCATAGATTTATATAGATCTGTTCACGAAGGCAGCGGTGCGGGAGCGGCGCGCACCAATTGAGCGGTGCCCGCGCGTCTTCAGTGACGTAGTCATAGATAGGAAACATCTCATATCACAACACACTGGCTTCGTAAACGGGTTTGGGTTACCACTGCCGCCGCGCCGCTCGAGCTCGTGTCCGCGGCCTCAGAGTGACCATAATCGACTGAACGAGTAAAAAAATAATACAATATGGTAATCAAAGTAAACAGTGTCAAAGATCCACGCTAAATGGGCTGGTATATGTGAAGATGATGTATATTAGGGCCCTCGCCCACGGGCGACTTTTTGTAGCGATGCAGTCGCGATGCTCTCGCGGGTAGCATCGATACAGACGCGAAGCAGTCGCTAGCTGTGTGCCCGCGCCCACGGGACCAGATTCAGTCGCGATGCAAACGCCATTGGGTCGCGATGCAAACGCGATTCGGTCGCGATGCACACGCGATTCGGTCGCGATGCAGTTACGATACAAAAATACCTTGGATCAGTACAGTTGCAAGATGGACTCCGTTGAGGCAACATTAGTCACGTTTTCTTTGGTGCTGCTTTTACGTAAGCAGCCGAAGCGTAGGCAACGGAAGCAGCGTCAATATTGGATGCATCCATTTAATACCCATGCGTCCGACGCGGTCGCGCGTTTGTATCAATACAATCGCGATGCAGTAGCGCAACGCGGTCGCGCGTTTGTATCGATACAATTAGAAGAAGAAGCCGGAAGAAGAAGCTGCGCGGTATGAGTTGTACCGCGAGGCGAAGAAGGCTCTGTGGTTGGCCATCGGCGAGTCGAAGACTCGATTCAGGGAAGAGATGTTGGCCACGCTAGACAGAGATCCGTGGGGGCGCCCTTATCGTGCGGTCCGAGGAAAACTTCGTGCCTGGGCGCCCCCACTCACTGAGAGCCTAGAGCCTCAGCTACTAGTGGTAGTGAGAAGAGTGTATACCACCGCCGATGGCTCTGCCCACAGCCGCTGAGTCAGAGGATGAGGAGGTCCCTGAGGTGACACAACCAGAGATGAGGACGGCCGTGATGCGACTCCGGGCTAAAACCGTTGCCCCGGGGCCCGATGGAGTTCCCGGCCTCGCTCTGAAGGAGCTAGAGCCCCAGCTGAGAGGACTCTACACAGCTTGCCTTGAGCAGGGCCGCTTCCCCGCTCAGTGGAAGACAGGTCGTCTGGTCCTGCTGAAGAAGGCGGGGCGCCCAGCAGACTCGCCGTCCGCATACCGGCCCATAGTTCTGTTAGACGAGGTGGGTAAGCTTTTTGAACGGATACTTGCTGCCCGCCTGGTCAGTCACTTGTACAGAGAGGGGCCGGATCTAGACGGCAGTCAGTTCGGTTTTCGGCACGGGCGCTCCACTATCGACGCCATAATGCGCGTGAAAGTCCTGGCGGAGGAAGCGGTAACCCGGGGCGGGGTAATGCTGGCGGTGTCACTGGACATCTCCAACGCATTTAACACCCTGCCCTGGAGCTGTATTCGGGAGGCACTGAAGTACCACAGAGTGCCCCGTTACCTCCGCCGCATAATTGGGGCTTATTTGACGGATAGGTGTGTCACCTACAGGGGACGTGACGGTGAGGGCCGTCGCGATATGTCGTGCGGTGTTCCACAGGGTTCGGTCTTGGGCCCACCCCTGTGGAACATCGGTTACGACTGGGTGCTGAGGGGCGAGCTCCAACCGGGAGTAGATCTGACGTGTTATGCGGACGACACGCTGGTCACGGCCCGGGGGAGCTCGTACAGGGAGGCAGCGTTGCTTGTGACGGCTGCGGTCTCACAAGTGGTGAGTGGCATACGGCGCCTGGGTCTAGAGGTAGCCTTGCAGAAGTCGGAGGCCATGGTCTTTCACGGCCCCCGACGGGCGCCGCCACCACGGTCGCACATCGTGGTCGGGGGAGTCGAAATTGCTGTCGAGTCTACCATGAAGTACCTAGGATTGGTGCTCGACAGCCAGTGGAACTTTGGCCCCCACTTTCGGCGGCTGACGCCCAGATTAATGGGTACCGCAGGCGCGCTCGCAACGCTGCTTCCCAATCTGGGGGGCCCGAGCACCGCCTGTAGGCGCTTATACCTAGGGATCGTGCGATCCATGGCCCTTTATGGGGCCCCGGTGTGGGCTTCTGACCTGACGGCCGGCAGCATCGCGATACTGCGAAGACCGCAGAGGGCGATGGCCGTCAGGGCTATCAGGGGGTATCGCACGATCTCCTACGAAGCGGGTTGTGCACTGGCCGGATCACCGCCCTGGGACTTAGAGGCGAGGGTTCTCGCCTCTCTTTACCGGTGGCGCGAGGAGGTGCGGACGCGGGTTGGTGAACCGATGCAGCGCGAGATCGAGTTGCGTCGGTCACAACTCCGCGAGGCCATGGTGAGGGAATGGCGGGAAAGGCTTTCGCGACCTACCGCCGGCCTCGCCACTATCGAGGCCATCCGGCCAGTGCTCGACGAATGGCTCGGGAGGAAGCACGGCTCCCTGTCGTTTCGGGCGACGCAGGTGCTCTCGGGGCATGGCTGCTTCGGGAAGTACCTGTGTCGCATAAAAAGGGAGCCGGACGCTCGGTGCCATCACTGCACCGACTGTCGGGAGGACACGGCGCAGCACACACTGGCAGAGTGTGCCGCATGGGAGGAGCAGCGCCGTGCCCTCGTATCCGAAGTGGGACCCGACCTGTCGCTGCCGGCCGTCGCTCGTTCGATGGTCGGGAGCGCCGAGTCATGGAATGGGATGGCGAGGGAGGCCGTGGCCACTCTCCCGTGCCGCAGTAGGCGAACCGGGCGTCGGCGGAGGGCGGACAACGCCCTCTTCCAGCCCCCGTAGAAAGGTCCGGAGGGACGGTGGACTCGGGGTCGTCCGCCGCCCCCAATCCAGCAGGACCCGAGACGGTGGCGCGTATTGTTCCAGACGCGCCCCCACTGGACGTTGCGGGGGGACCTTGCTCCTCCCGCGGGCCTGAGGTGGCCTGCATACGCGGGCAATAGCCGGGGATTATGGAAGGCGTACTAGCTCTCACAATCCTCGGTCAAGTGTGAGATGGAACACCGGGGTGGTTTTTAGTCAGTAAGAGTCTGACAGACCCCTTCGCCCGCCCCAGGCGAGGGACATCCATGAGGATTTTCCACCCCGGCAACAAAAAAAAAAAAAAAAAAAAAAGGGTACTCGGTCTAGGGCGTCGCCGCATAACGACGCGCAGGCACATCGCCCTAAACCTGCGATAAGTGGGCTAGGGCTACCGTGTCAAGTACGGGCACGGCTAAAGAGGATAGTACCCAAGAAGAAGTTCCGCTTTGCCACCTGGAACATTGGCTCCCTAACCGGACGTTGCCAAGAACTCGCAGACGTACTTGCGAAGCGTCGGGTCCAGTGCGCCTTCCTTCAGGAGACGCGCTGGAAGGGAAATAAGTCACGTGACATCGAGCACGTACCGGGGGGTAGGGTAGGTAGGGGTACCGGCTAGTGTACACCAGATCACCAACGGGTAGGAGCGGAGTGGCCGTGGTGCTGTCTAAGGACCTTCAGGATGGACTCCTTGAAGTAGACCGATGCAGCGACCGGTTGATGCGAGTTAGGGTGTTGTTCGAAGGGTCGGTAACGAACCTAATCAGCGCCTATGCTCCTCAGACTGGTTGCTGTGAGTCTGAAAAGGAGGCCTTCTGGGATGAGTTCGAGGACGTATTACGCGCTATCCCGAATTCCGAAGGTGTTTTGGTTGAGGGGGATCTCAACGGTCACGTAGGTCAGTTTGCTGGAGAGTATGGACGTGTTCACGGTGGTTTTGGTTATGGCCAGCTAAACGCAGAGGGAGTCAATATACTTAGCACCTGCGCTGTGTCTGACCTAGCCATCGCGAACACATTCTTTCAGAAGAAGCCCCAGCATCTTATTACGTACCGTAGTAGTGCCTACTCAACCCAAATAGATTACCTGCTGGTGCGACGGTGCCACATTGGCAAGGTTACCAACTACAAAGTCATCCCAGGCGAAAGCCTAACGGTTCAACACCGCCTCCTTGTCCTGGACTTTGCGGTTGTACCGAAGAAGAGAGTGACCGAGAAACGCAAACCCCGCACTAAGTGGTGGTTGCTTGATGGTCCTAGGCAGTCGGACTTCATCGCGGAGGTCGAGCATCTCAAGATCAGTGCTCCGCATGAGTCCGCTCAAGAGATCTGGAGTAGGATCCATTCATCAATCACCGATGCGGGTAAGCGCGTCCTTGGCACTTCTCGTGGTGGCCGCACCATAGGAAAGGAGACGTGGTGGTGGGATGACGGGGTGCAGGAGGCGACTCGGAAGAAGAAGGTTTTATTTAAACAGTGGCAAGGGTCCAACTCTCCGGATGACAGGGAGGCATATGGAGCGGCTAAGCGCGCTTGCAAAAAAGCTGTAGCCAGAGCCCGCAGCAAAAGTCTGGCGCCCTTATACGACAAGCTGGAAACTGCGGAGGGGCAAAAGCTTATTTTTAAGCTGGCGCGTGGCCGGGAGAAAGCTACACGGGACATTAGCAAATGTCTTTGTGTAAGGGACGCCCAGGGTAAGCTGCTCTACGATGCCCCCTCTGTTAAGGAGAGATGGTGTACATACTTCGCGGAGCTGTCTAACAAACAGCATCCCCATAACCTTCCTCCGGAACCGCCTCCTAACCTTGGGCTTATTTCCCCTATTTCCCCCGACGAAACCTGCATTGCTCTTCGCCACATGAAGAACCGGAAAGCGGTCGGGCCTGACAATGTGCCAATTGAAGTGTGGAAGGCGATGGGCCCACATGGTGTGGACCTTCTGACGGATCTTTTTAACCGCATCCTGATCACCAAGGAAATGCCGAACCAGTGGCGATTTAGCCTGATTATCCCTGTATACAAAGGCAAAGGTAGCGTACAGGACCTACCGCGGTATCAAGATCATGTGCCACACCATGAAGCTCTTTGAGCGCATCATTGACACATGGCTCCGTAGCGAGTGTACTGTCTCTGAGTGTCAATATGGCTTCCGGGCGGGTAACAGCACCATGGACGCAGTGTTCGCCTTACGGAATCTGGCTGAGGCTTACAGAGAGAGAAGGAGAGCTTTGCACATGGCCTTTTTAGACCTGCAGAAGGCCTTCGACTGTATACCTCGGCAGTCCATCTGGTGGGCACTGCGCTTCAAGGGCGTTCCCGAGGCCTATATTGACATTATTCAGAGACATGTACCGCGATTCCGTTTCCTCTGTCCAGACCGCTGTTGGCGAATCGAATGGCTTCCCAATATCTGTTGGCGTTCACCAAGGCTCGGCTCTTAGCCCGTTCTTGTTTAACGTAGTGCTCGATGTAGTTACGGCAAACATCCAAGATCAGCCTCCATGGCTAATGATGTATGCCGATGACATCACCCTCGTTAATCAGAACAAAGCCCATCTTGAGCGCAAAGTCAACATTTGGAAGGACACGCTTGAAAACGGTGGTCTGAGACTAAATGTGGCGAAGACTGAGTACATGTCCTGTGGCAGCACGGATACAAACACCATCCGAATAGGTTCGGACCTGATCAGAAAGTCCGATACGTTCAGGTACCTTGGATCCGTGCTGCACGAGTCTGGCATCGTGGACGACGATGTCCAAGCACGTATTGGCGCGGCTTGGGCGAAGTGGCGCGAGGTAACGGGCGTTGTATGCGACCGCAAAATGCCTCCGAAGCTCAAGGGGCAGATATATAAATGCATCATTCGGCCTGTGCTACTGCACGGGGGCGAGTGTTGGCCAGCACTATGCAGACACACCCAGGAGCTTCGCGGCACGGAGATGAAGATGCTGAGGTGGATGAGTGGCGTAACGCGATCCGATCGCATACGCAACTCTTACATCCGAGGTAGTCTTGGTGTCCGTGACGTGGGGGACAAACTGCAAGAGTGTCGTCTGCGATGGTATGGCCACATCATGCGCCGCCCTATGGAGTACGTTGGTCGGAGATGCATGAATATGGCTGTTCTTGGGGCTAGGCCCCGTGGTCGCCCTCGCAAGCGCTGGCTGGACGTCGTCAAGTCCGACATGAGAGCCAATGGCCTGACTGAGAAGGATGTTCAAGATCGGGCAAAGTGGAGGAAGCTAAGTAGGAAGGCGGACCTTGGCAACAGCCGGGATTAACGCCAGGTGGAAGAAGAGACCACATTATCCGCCCCGGGTGTCACCCATGCTAGCTACGCCACTGATTGGGTTGTACTTTCTGTGAGACACATCCCAAGCCCAACTCAATCTCGGCGTCCATGTTGGCTCGGCAAAGCAACCAAAACTAACAAAGGTCGTAAAAATTTACGTAACTCGATACAAAATCAAAACGCAAATATCTAAATCCAAGTTCATAGCTTAGGTCAAGTGTCAGATATATTACAATACTAGTTAACAAAAAATAATAATAACGCACGCTCAGCACAGTAAAGTACCTAATCGTCTTACACAGGCAATGACAAAAAAACATTCCACCCAGCGCCGCGTTCCCGCTTTGCGCTAGTGTGAGTGCCTGTCGGAGTGATACACACAGCAGCTACCTGCCGTGAGCAGTGCGATACGCACTTTTTTGACATTTACTTGCCGAGACAGAACTACTAACGATTGGAAATTTGTGATAAATTTGGACGTGTTCTGTAATACAAAAAATTATGAATGAAAACTTAATATTTTTCGTCGTTTTTTTTTTTCATAATTTGCAATTTGATTATATAACCTACGTTTCTGCGGAAACAATATTAAAAAAAAAAACAACAATATTAAAAAAAATATTGTTGTTTAAAATTCACTCTTCTACCCGTTGTTCTGACAGTTAGACCATGTTGAAAGTGCTCCCGTAAATAGTAACTTTTTGATGTAAATACTCGTTAAAATTTCGTTACTTTGTGTGAGTGGACTAATTAAGTGGCTGGCGAACTGTGTAAATATTGGTTACAACTTTTGTACAGTGATTGTGGAATAAATCGTTCAAAGTGAATGACTCAATTAATAGAATTTTCCTAAAATTGATCGATTACCCTCAACCATCCGAACCTTAACCAACAAAGCCTGTATCAGTAGTGTGGGCAAACTGCGGTTGCCTGCATTGTTTTTTATTTCTATCAGGCGTTATAGAAACTCATCGCTGCTACTCATTGCCATAATTGTTCTGGAAGGAATCCTAGCATCACAATCAGCTGCCTAATACAAGCAATAATACAGTGGTACTTACAATGGAGCATAAATCTTTATCAGAAACAAACATCTCCGATTGTATGGATACGCAACGTACTCCACCCAACTTTGTCTTCCAACGGTCTAAGCGGGCGCGAGAGTCTGACTACGACGTAGATCTCCGCAACTTCAAAGAAGAAGTCAAAAGTCTTATTTCATCGTTGTTTACTACCCAGAACGAAGAAATAAAAAGAATGTCTTCCACATTGATGGAGATTAGGGATACAAACATTATTATTGAAAGCGCCGTAGCCTTTCTCTCCGCCCAAAACGAAGAACTGAGAACGAAAATTGAAATTCTAAAAATTAAGATTAAGAAAGACGAGGATTATCTGGTCTTACTAGAAGACAAAATTTAATATTTGCAACGGGGATGCCGAAAATCAAATTTAGAGATAGTAAAAATGCCAAAAACAAATAAAGAAACTAAGGATGACTTGATAACAATGGTAAAGCACCTGTCCGAAGAGCTTAATTGTCCTATCCAACAAAACGACATAAAGGACATTTTCCCGATTCCAAACAAGCGAAGCGGCGTAACAACTGGGCCAATCATCATCGAACTAGCATCAACTATCTTAAAGACTTTTTTAAAGCGGCTCGAAGCTTCAATATAACAAAGAAGGATAAAATGCGTGCAAAGCATTTAGGATATAAGACTAGTGAAGACACTCCCATCTATATATTGGAGCAACTGACCACTAAGGGGGCACGCTTGCATTTTCTCGCCCGAGATCTGGCGAAATCGAAAGGTTATAAATACTGTTGGACAGCTTTCGGCCAGGTATGCATAAAGAAAGATGACCACTCGCCTAAAATAATAATAAAAAAACGAAATGCAAGTTAATAAGCTTATGCAACAAATATGACTAGCTCTTATTATTCATTGTTCTACAGGCTTATCGTACATCTATAATCGTGCCTACAGATTAAATTCAAATAGTATAGGGTTTTTAATTAGTAAGTTTAAAGTAATTAGTTTAATAAGTATAAAGTATGTAATTATAACGCGCACTCACACACTAAAAACACACACAAATAAACCTTTCTTACAAGTCACATCTTTTCACAAAAACGACAGACACACAAACACTCACACATACATCTAAATTCCTTAAACACTATGTATTTTCATATCTACGTACCCAACATATAATTATGGATAGCACCTTAGAAACCATAAATGAAATCAACAACACTGCATTAGCACAAATATCAAACTTCTCACTACGCAATTTTAACAGAGAAATGGAGATTAAAAACACTGACTTTACAATAATCTCACAAAACATCAGAAGTATCTATTCTAATTTTGACGACCTAAACCTAGCTAATCTAAATTTCACGGCAGACCTTATTGTGCTAAGTGAATGTAGACTGGACCCTAATAAAAATATTCTTCAATTAATGAATTACACGGCAGACCACACTACTAAACATCTTAATAAAGCTGATGGTGTCATCATCTTCGTTAGTAACAAACACAAGCATCAAATGAAAGAAATTGAATTGACTCATGCTTCTTGCTTGCAAGTAAACATTAAACCTGATCTCATAGTTTTGGGTAAATATCGTTCACCGTCTAAAAGAAATGCAGATGACTTCATAAATTCATTATCTTTACATTTAGCAACAGTCACCTCAAATAAAAATGTCATAATTACTGGTGACATCAATATAAAAATTCATAGGCATGAAGAACAATCATACGAACGCTCAAATAGACTCAATTATTTAAATATGTGGCAATGCACGGCCTACTACCTGGAAACTCTCTTCCAACTAGAGGTAAAAGTTGTTTGGATCATTTTATTTTAAAGCTTAGACCAAGCAAAATATCTGTATTTATTGGAATTATAGACACCACTATTACCGACCACTTCATGATTTTTCTAAAGCTTTGACTGAATTTGACAAAAAAATACCAAATAAGTAAGACTAAATCAATAATAGACGTAGACAAAGCAGTGGGACTCTTAAAATCTAGTAATATTCAAGACTTTTTAAACCTAACCAACCCCAATATTTTAACAGATAACCTAATAAGTTTGTTAAGTTAAGTTAAGAAGAATCCCCCTAAAAAATAGACTGATTAAACCTTGGATGACAGTAGGCTTATCGCTGCATACATAACCGCAACAATATGCAAAGAAAACTAAAACTAGACCCATGCAATGAAATACTGAAAATTAAAAATTGAAATTGAAAATTGTTGGAATCAGCCGTTACCCCTTTTTTTTTTTTTTTTTAAGGATGGGAAATCATCAAATGACTCCTTCCGCTCTGGGCGAGGCGGAAGGGAGTGTCAGACTCTTACTGACTAAAACCCATCCGTGCTCCTCCCAATGCCCTTTGCGTTCCAGGGCTGCGGCGTCTCTTTCGAACGGATTCCGCACCCCGGCAGGCACTGGCCCTAGCGGGCCCCGTCTCCCATGCTGACATCTCCTTGAGGCGCGCGTGGAACACAGCGCGCCGCCGACCCGGGCCTGGTTCTAATCGGACGGCGAGCCACCCAATGCTCGCCGTCCGCAGGCCCGCGCCTACGGTGGCCGGAAATCGCCTTGCGACTCCCGACGCCTGGGGCGTCTTCTTCTGTTGCGGCGGCTGGGTCGTGAGGTTTCCCTCTCTCTCACACGTTCGGCATCCTCCTTCGCTAGCATTACTGTTTCGCAGAAGGAGGTGACCGCTTCCCATGGCTCTTCGCTCTGGACCATAGATTGTACTAGGGCCGGTCGCGAGAGGTCGCCGCCGCCGATCGCCTCAACAAGGACCCGGCGATTCTCCGCCCAAGCAGGGCAGACCTCCACCGTATGCTCCACCGTGTCCTCCGGGCGATCCTCGCAGTGTTGACACCCGGGCGTATCCTCCCGCCGAATCCGAAACAGGTATCTCCCGAAACAACCGTGTCCGGTGAGTATCTGCGTCAGGCGGAAAGTGAGGACGCCGTGGCGTCGCTCCAGCCACTCCTCAAAGAGGGGACTAATTGCCTGGATTGTGGCATGCCCAGCGCTGGGTTGCGACAGTCGCTGTCTCCATACCGCCATGAGATCCTGCCGGAGCTCCGTCCGCCTTGCTGCAATTTGCCGCGGCAGAGGAGTCTCGCCTTGGCGTTGCGCCTCCACGCGCCATTCGTAAATGAGCGCGAGGGCTCTCGCCTCCAGATCCCATGGTGGCAGTCCAGCAAGAAGGCTCGCCGCCTCGCCAGAGACCGTGCGGTATCCCCGGGCCAGCCGGATGGCCATGACCCTCTGGGACGCGTTGAGGTAACGGGCAGGTCGCTTCCTCAAAGTAGGCGCCCAAACAGGCGCCCCATAAAAGGCCATGGACCGCACAACCCCCGCGTAAAGCCTCCGGCAGGAGCCGTTTGGTCCCCCTAGATTGGGCAGAAGCCGCTTGAAGGCAGCTCCGACCCGCCCCAGTCTGGGAGCCAAACGTCGGAAATGCTCGACGAAGTTCCACCGGCTATCGAGGACGAGACCCAGGTATGTCATCGTCGACCCGACCTCGATGTGAACTCCTCCTACCATTATTTGGGATCCCGATGGTGACCTGTTCCGAGGACCATGGAAGCACATAGCTTCGGACTTGTGTAAGGCCACCTCGAGACCCAACTGCTGGATTCGCTCAATTATTGTCGCAACCCCGCGTGTCATAGCGTCGGCCGCCGCCTGGTGCGATCGCCCGTGCGCCAGGACCAGCGTGTCGTCAGCGTAACAAACCACACTGACGCCACTAGGGAGGACGGCTCGCAGCACCCAGTCATAGCCGATGTCCCACAGGAGCGGCCCCAGAACCGAACCCTGTGGAACACCGCACGACATCTCTCGCCGGTTCCACTCTCCCAGGTGACTGGGGTAGATGACGGCTCTGTCCGTCAAGTAAGCCTCGACTACGCGACGGAGGTAGGTCGGCACCCGGTGATACCGAAGTGCCTCTCTGATGCAACTCCAGGGCAGGGTGTTGAAGGCATTAGCGATGTCTAGAGACACCGCCAAGACGACCCCACCCCGGGAAACCGCGTCCCCCGTCGAGAGGGCTCTCACGCGCATGATGGCATCCACCGTCGAGCGGCCCGTGCGGAAACCGAACTGGTTTTCTGCCAGATCCGGCCCCACCCGCACTAGGTGCTCGACGAGGCGGTTTGCAATTACTCTTTCAAAGAGCTTGCCCACCTCATCGAGCAACACGATGGGCCGGTATGCGGACGGAGAGTCCGCAGGGCGCCCCGGCTTTTTGATGAGGACCAGTTTCCCCGTCTTCCAACGAAGTGGGAACTGGCCCCTCTCCAAGCATACACTTAGGAACCCTCTTAGTCGAGGCCCAAGAGCCTCCAAGGCCAGGACCCAGGCTTTCCCAGGTAAGCCGTCGGGTCCTGGGGCGGTATTTTTGGTCTTCAGCCTATTAACCGCCACTCTCAGGTCTACCTCAGTCACCTCAGGAGCATCGTCATCGTCGTCAGCGGTGTAGTCCGCATCAGGCACCGCAGGTGGCGGAGCCATAGACGGGGGAGTATGCTCCCCACGCGAGGGGAACAGAGCGCTCACCACGTCCTCCACCAGCTGGGGCCGAAGACTCTGCGTCAACGGGGGGGCCCAGGTGCGGAGCTTATTCCGCACCATTTTGTAGGGTCTTCCCCAAGGGTCCCCGTTCAGAGACTCCAGCAACTCCTTGCGAGCCAGATCCTTGGCTTGCAGGATCCCCGCTCGGAGGGCGGCCTTCGCCACTTTGTACTCCTCGTACAGCTCCGCCTCTCTGACCTGCGAATCCGGAGGGCGGATGCGGAGCCTGCGGTGCCTGGTATACCGGCGCCGTGCAGCAACGCATGCCTGACGCAGCGTCGCCAGCTCTTGCGACCACCAGTACACCTGACGGCGGGCACGTCCTGGCTTAACCCGGGGCATTGCCACGTCACAAATATCGGACATGGCCTCCCGGAACCACTCCGCTTCGTCATTGATGTCAGCAAGCCTGTCCGGAGGTGACACCCAGGCCTGCACGATCGAAGCTTCCAGGAGGAGCTCCCGGTCAAGCTGTTTCAGTGCCCACCGCGGACCACTCGGGGCCTGCCGGACTGGCGCGGTTGAGGTCTGGGTGGAGACGTCAAACCGGATATACCGGTGATCAGAATAGGTCTCCACCTCCTCTAATACGCGCCAGTCAATTACACGCGGTGACAGAGCAGGGCTGGCGAATGAGATGTCCACCACAGATTCCCCCTGCATCCGCACACACGTTGGGACAGAACCCATGTTTAAGATGACCAGGCCTGTCTCCAGAGCCCAATCCTCCACCATCCTGCCCCGCGTGTCCGTGTAACGGGAACCCCAAGCCAAGTGCTTGGCATTGAAGTCCCCGAGAACGAGCACGGGGAGGGAACGATACCCGGCGACGACGACGCCCAACTCCGTGAGGGAGTTTTGGAACTCGGCGAGAGTTCGGTTCGGGGAGAAGTACACTCCTACCACGACAATCTCCCCGAACCGTGCTGCTACGCACCCCTGTCCTCTCCGGACGCTTTCGAGAGACGGGGTACCGGCAGCGGCCGACGAAATTAGGGCCACCGAGCCGTTCAGGTCCTTTACCCAGTCATCCCTGGGCGGAACAAAGTACGGCTCAGCGACCACGGCGATGTTAATCAACCTCTGCGCCATGCTCTGGACCAAAAGGTCCTGAGCGGCAGCGCAGTGGTTGATATTCGCCTGGAGGAAGCGTAATGGAGCCGTTATTGACACTCCATTTCAGCCTCCTCCTGAATCCCCTGTGAGGGCTCTCTCGCAGCAACCGAAGCGGCGGCGGCGGCAGTGACGGCGGTGGTGGAGGGCTCCTTTTTGCCCCTGGTTTTGGTGGGTGGAGCGCAGGCTTTACCCCCAGCCCAGTGATCGGCCGGCTTGCCAGCTGCCGCACATACAAAGCAGTGCGGCGTGGCGTTACACGAGCCGGCCCTGTGACCGGGCTGACCACAGCGGAAACAAAGACCGCTGCGATCCACCTCCGAAGTGCACTGAACTGCCCACTTGGCAGCGGAAGCACCTCAGAGGTCTGGGTTCCAGCAGTTTGACCTGCGCAGAAACCCAGCCCACCAGGAGTCTTCGGCCCTCCGATATTTCTTTGGCCGCCGTCACTGGGCAGCTCACCACGACGGTTCGCATGCCCGTGTTGTCAGGACGTATGGTGCCTGCCTTCACCTGCTCGGCAGAGCACCCCCCAGTCCTGACAACGGCGGCCACCACCTCCTCCTCCGTGACGGAGTCGTCCAGGCCCAGGATGCGCATGTCGACGCACTTGGTGGGCCTGGACACTCGGACCTCGTCCGCATTTAAGGACGCTCTGAGCTTTTTGGCCAGAGCGTCAGCGGTCGGGCCACTGGCTGCACCGGAGATCTCCAGCATCCGGGCTCCAGTAATGGTCAACCTGTGCCGGAGGCCCCCCGTGATACCGAGCTCCTGGAGGTTCACCGCCTCTTTTGCCTTATTGATCACGTCGCGGTAAGTCACGCCCCTCTTCTCCGCGTCCGGCTGTAGTGTCATCACTACAGCTGCGGTTTTCGGGGCGCGGAGCCTAGCCGCGACGCGTTCCACTTTGCGCTGCCGCTTCCTTCGTCGTTTCTTGGCCGCCCTGGCTGCCTTGCCCGCCTTCTTCTTATCCCCGACCACTTGCCATCCGGTTTCAGCCGCAGGAGAGTTTGAAGGCGGGGGCGGCTTTTGCACCGCTGGCGCTAGCGCTGGAGCCTTCCCCGCTTGAGCAGCCACTCCACCTTTTTTACGTTTGGCCAAAGCTGGGTTTCTCGGTGCTTGCTTCGCGGGTGTTGACCCGGCCCCTCGTTTGGTCTGGCTGGATGGCCCCGGTTTGGCAGCCGCGGCGGTTGCGTACGCCTTCGGGTGACCCGTTACCTTTTGGCTCGCCGCTAGCGGGGGACGCAAGACGATGCCCTCCAACACCGAGAATCGTGCCGCAAAATTGGCCATCTCCTGTCGCACCAGGTTCAGGACCTGCTCCTCCACAGGCGCGGCCTGGCTTTGCCCGTGCTTCCGTCCCGCTTGAGGTACCTCTTTTGGGCCGGCTCCTCGGAGCCCGACCAGATCTGCTCGGAGCTTCTGGTTCTCCTTCTGGAGAAGCTCCGTGGCGGCCGCCAGGCGGGCGACCTCCGCCCGCAGCCTAGACACTTCGTCCGACGGAGGCCCGCAACAGTTGTTCTCCGCTGCCGCCAAAATGGAAGCCGCCGCCGCGCTTATGGCCTTGTTTTTAGAGGCTTGTGACCTCTTTAAAGCTACATCGCGGACCGCAGCCTCCACGACTTTCACAAATCTGGCCTTGCGCTCCTGTTCGGAGCCGCCAGCGACGTCTGGCTCACTGCCGGAAGACAACGAGAGAGGCACCTCCTCGGCAAGCTTCACGGCTCGCTGCGCAGCCTCTTGGGAGGCGAGCCCTCTTCCTTTGCCTCCTTCTCGTCCTTTACCCCGCCTGCTGGTGGAGATTTTTCGGGCTGAGGCCTTCTCTCCATCGGAAGACGACCCCTCGTCATCCGCCGGTCTGGGCCGCTTGCGGTAGAACTCGGAGTTCCTCACAGCAGCTCCCGCTTCCTCGTGTTCAGAGCCCGCTGAGCCGCCGCCAGAAGCAGAGTCAGAGCCTGACCCCGCATCTCCTCGACGCATGAGCGAGCTTTTCCTCCAATATTTGGAGGGAGCATCTGCACCATCGCGCTCGCCCGACACCTTGTCAGGCGTGTTAAAATTAGAACCGATCATGTCCATAAGGGACTCTACGGATCGGGAGCCTCCTCGGCCCTTGTTGCCACTGGCAAGTGGAAGACATCCGTTGCCCCCCCCAGAATACGAGGGGCATGACGCCTCCAATGGAGACGTGGCGGATTCTCCAGCTGCTGAGCAGCTGGTACCGCCCTGGGGTAGTTTTTTCGCGTCTGTCTTTTTCATTTTTCTTTTCCTTTTAAAGGGTGTGGTCCCATCCTCCTCCAACCTCTCTCCCTCTCTCTCTGCTTGCTCACTGCCCTCCTAGTCACGTCTGATAATCAGACGCGTACCAGAGAACAGTGAGCAAGATTCCTACTAATGAAACGCACACCGTTCGAAGACTTGACCACTGCTCAAGTCTCCGAACGCTGTGCCCCTCGCGTGTCCCTCTTTGTCTGGTCTCTCACTTGAACCTTTCCGGCATGAGTAACTCTACCGGCAGAGCTTCAAGATCATTGAGACACGCAAGCCCCACCACGACGGCAACGTGGGGACACCCTCGGTGGGGCAGCCGTTACCCCTAGTGAAGCAGTAAACAACGTCAACAAATACTTTTCTACTATAGGCAAGCATCTGGATAACGACTTATTAAAAAACCCGGAGATGTCAGCTGTCAGAAACCGTAGTGTACCTTTAAGAGATCTAAGTCCACCTGTCTCGTCCTTTGTATTTTTCAACTCGGACCCTGATGAGGTTGCTACCGATTATCACATAGATTAGAAAGCTAATTAGAAGCCTAGCCTCCGATAGTGCTACTGGCTGGGCCAAAATTCCTGTAATTTTTTTAAGGCTGCACAGCTAATTATTTTGCCTATTATTTCTCACCTTATTTTCCTATGTTTCGACCAAGGAACTTTTCCCACTGCCCTGAAACAAGCTGTAATAACACCTGTGTACAAGAGTGGGGACAGAACGGATCCGTCCAATTACAGACCAATATCTATCCTCCCATCCTTGTCTAAAATAGTCGAAAGAGATAAACTATCGCTTGTTAAGATATTTATCGAAAAACAAAATAATCTCTCCCTCTCAGTTTGGCTTTAGACAAGGCAAGTCTACAGTAGACGCTGTCATGGTGCTTGCCTCTATTGTTACTGAAAAATTAGACCGTGGAAGTAAGTGTTTGGCAGTCTTTCTAGATCTCAAAAAAGCCTTCGACACAGTCTCTGTTCCCACATTTTTACACAGGTTAGAAGACATAGGCGTGAGAGGCGTACCACTTAAGAGCGCTTGTAGACGTCCGTTTTTTTCACCGGATAACGGACCGTGTTTTTTATCCATTGAAGCGGATATAGCATCTAAGAAATATCTTAGATGCTATATCCGCTTCAATGGATAAAAAACACGGTCCGTTATCCGGTGAAAAAAACGGACGTCTAAAAAGAAATATCTTAGATGCTATATCCGCTTCAATGGATAAAAAACACGGTCCGTTATCCGGTGAAAAAAACGGACGTCTACAAGCGCTCTAAAGCTGTTTCAGGAATACCTTAGCGAGCGCAGATATGTGGTATAAATAGGAGTAGCTACCAGTTCTGAAGAAATTGTCACTTACTGAGTAGAACAAGGTAGTGTGCTCGGGCCAACACTGTTCCTTATTTACATAAACAATTTATGCAATATGTCTTTAGAAGATGCTCACATATTCTCCTACGCTGACGATACAGCAATTGTTTTTTCGGGAGAATCATGGGACAGCGTTGGCCGTACTGCTGAACGTGGTTTGTCTACGATAGCTTCCTGGCTCGATACCAACCTTTTAACTTTAAATATCTCAAAGACTAATTACATCTGTTTCTCCATATACAATTGTTCCCAGCCATCACAAGACTTTCATATTAAAATTCATTCATGCTCTAACACCTCCAACAACATCAAGTCAGTAATATTAAATACCTACCTTGGTGTTATGCTCGACCTAAGACTATCTTGGCACTTGCATTTAGAATTAATAATGAGTAGAGTTAGGAAACTTATATGGACCTTCAAGACGCTTCGTCATGTGACTATGAAAGATCTTATCAGGCAAGTTTATATTTCCTTGGGTCAGTCTATCATAATGTACTGTTTACCAATCTGGGGCGGAGCGACAAAAACAAAATTTTTAGAACTGGAAAGAGCGCAGAGAGCACTACTGAAGGTCATGTTCTTCAAACCATTGAGATTCCCTACTGAAAGCCTATACTTAACCGCTAACCTTTTATCGGTTAGGAAGCATACATCCTTCAGATCGTTTTAAAAAACACAAATCCCTTTCCTTCATCCCTTCTAGGACACAAACTAGGAGGAAGGAATGAATAATGTTGCTCCAGAAATTCCAGTCAAAACTACATTTGCTACGAGACAATTTACAAAACAATCGTCACACATATACAATATTGTTAATAAAGAAAATAACATTTTCCATGACATACCATGACTGCAAAAAACACTCACTCAATGGCTGACAAACAAGAGTTACGACAAAATCGAGTCGATTCTATATGCGTTCAAATAATTAGAAACATACATAGACCCACTCCCACTCACCCACACACCATCACACACACATACACAGTGCGCGAACTGAGCTTAACTTTGTTTATTTTAAATATTTTTACTGAAGTTTTGTTTATTTTAAATAGTTTGTTTTTATTTTATTTTTTATTACCTACTTAGTTTAAAATTGTCACTAGTTTAAAATTTATGTACCACTACTGTAAACTAGAGGAGCGGAATTTCCTACTACAAGCATTTTTTTTTTTGCTTAAAAGGTAGTTCCTAATTTTGTGATGTTACTTACATAAGTTGATGAAATAAACATTTGTTTTTTTTTTATAATACACAAAAAACTAAATGAAAGGATCTTCATGAAATTTAGCATAGATAGTCTGGAATAACACATAGACTATATATATATATACAGAGTTGATATGACAGACAGGGCATTAATTTACACAACGTATACTATACGTGTTAAGTATTAATTCGATACGGTATAAATATAAAAAGAGCCAAAAATGAGAAAATATTTTTCTCAAACAAACTAAATAGCTTACAAATCAGAATAAAACGCAACCACCCTTTGTAAATAAATTAGACTGACCGTTGATGCCCGTTACCTCAACGCGTCCCAGAGGGTCATGGCCATCCGGCTGGCCCGGGGATACCGCACGGTCTCTGGCGAGGCGGCGAGCCTTCTTGCTGGACTGCCACCATGGGATCTGGAGGCGAGAGCCCTCGCGCTCATTTACGAGTGGCGCGTGGAGGCGCAACGCCAAGGCGAGACTCCTCTGCCGCGGCAAATTGCAGCAAGGCGGACGGAGCTCCGGCAGGATCTCATGGCGGTATGGAGACAGCGACTGTCGCAACCCAGCGCTGGGCATGCCACAATCCAGGCAATTAGTCCCCTCTTTGAGGAGTGGCTGGAGCGGCGCCACGGCGTCCTCACTTTCCGCCTGACGCAGATACTCACCGGACACGGTTGTTTCGGGAGATACCTGTTTCGGATTCGGCGGGAGGATACGCCCGGGTGTCATCACTGTGAGGATCGCCCGGAGGACACGGTGGAGCATACGGTGGAGGTCTGCCCTGCTTGGGCGGAGAACCGCCGGGTCCTTGTTGAGGCGATCGGCGGCAGCGACCTCTCGCGACCGGCCCTAGTACAATCTATGGTCCAGAGCGAAGAGGCATGGGAAGCGGTCACCTCCTTCTGCGAAACAGTAATGCTAGCGAAGGAGGATGCTGAACGTGTGAGAGAGAGGGAAACCTCACGACCCAGCCGCCGCAACAGAAGAAGACGCCCCAGGCGTCGGGAGTCGCAAGGCGATTTCCGGCCACCGTAGGCGCGGGCCTACTGACGGCGAGCATTGGGTGGCTCGCCGTCCGATCATAACCAGGCCCGGGTCGGCGGCGCGCTGTGTTCCACGCGCGCCTCAAGGAGATGTCAGCATGGGAGACGGGGCCCGCTAGGGCCAGTGCCTGCCGGGGTGCGGAATCCCTTCGAAAGAGACGCCGCAGCCCTGGAACGCAAAGGGCTTTGGGAGGAGCACGGATGGGTTTTAGTCAGTAAGAGTCGGACACTCCCTTCCGCCTCGCCCAGAGCGGAAGGAGTCATTTGATGATTTCCCATCCTTAAAAAAAAAAAAAAAAAAGACTGACCGTTGATATTTAGGTATCACAGTGGCAACGTCGCGCGCGCCGGAGCGCGGTGTGTGTTATCTCGTGTCGAAGCGGGCGGCCGGGGCAGGGGGGCGGCCGGCGACTTAGGTCTCCGCTCGCGCTAGCTTTTATGTTAAGTAAGGTTTTGAAGTACGCGCACAAAAACAAACACACTACACTTTTAAATTCTCGATTTGTCCTCCATTCACATTCATGCACAAATTATACTGACGGAGAATATTGTTATTTATTTTTCTAATTAAATCACTGTCGCCAAGCACTGGGCAATTGCGGCTGTCACCATACCTTTCTCTGCACGTTCGCAGAGCTAAAGCTGCGTTTCCACGGCATACTGACGTCGTGTAAGTTACACGAGGCACTGTTTAACATTTTAATATCACACACACACACAACCTACTTACGTGTCCTACCACCATAAAAAACAGTCAATCACAAAAAAAAAACATAAGTACTAAATAATAAAAGTCCCAAATTACGTGTCTTGTCACAATAAAAATAAGAAATACTGTCTTAAACTTACTTAATGTCCTATCACAATAACAAAACTAAATCACAATTGTCAGCGCGCGAATTCGACATATAGTACGTTCCGAATGGACAGCGTCGGCGCACTGAAATAACAAGATTTTTAGAGGCCCCACTTACCGATCGCAAAAAACTAGGATGTAACAAACTGACCTGTTTTTGTTTCTTTTACGCGCGGAATGTCTTGTTAAGTTTGTCATTCTCGTAGTGAAAGTGCAAGTGTGTGTGTGTATTTATTGCTTCCTTGGTTGCATTGCCAACTTTTCAGTGTAATATTTTGTTGTACTTGCGACATGCGTCAGAGCGGTAACAATGCATCGTAGATTATCGTTGTAAGGTGCATGACCTATGCTTAGACAATCAGCTGTTAGGAAAGATACTTCGTGTTCAAACGGTGCAACAACTTAAAAAATTATTTGCGACTAACCTATCCTGTTTATCCTGACGTCAGAATCAACCTGCCATTCTGACGTCAGGATATAACATTTAAGATGTTTTTGAATAGTGTCCTCTATGTACAATTGACGTGTATTTGATTCTTATGTTCTATTCTATTCTATTTTTATATATGGCAAGCAAAGCCGATGTCGACTATTCTGCCAATGTCCAAAGTGAGTTGGAGAGCAAGTGTGCATTATATTATTGACTATGTAGGAGAAAACGATTCCTGTAGAGACAAATTGGATTCTTCAATCAATACAGTTGATTACTTGTTGGGTTAGTACGGGACTGAAACAAACAAAGAATAAAATACTTAAATATTATTATAATTGTTAAAACATTAAATATATAACATGCCACTTCCTTAAAGACAATGATTTGAAGTTATGTTCGACTCATAGTTTTATGTTATTGTGACGGATGAAAGCCATCAGCGCCACAAGTAGGTCTGGAGAGGAAAATGTTAAAAGAGAAGGGAAATTAATTGGGAGAGGGACCTTAAATTTAGGGAGACGACTATTTAAATCAAGGGGGGGGACGTTATTTGAGCATTCAAAAAAAATATGATCTAAAGTACCTTCTTCCAGTCCACACTCACAGAGGGAGGAGTCGCGTATGCGAATTTTTTGAAGAAAAACAGGGGTGCAGCAAAAACCTAAACGGATTCTGCAGAGAGTAGATACAACGGTTTTGGAGACCTTCCTGAAACCAAAGAACCAGGGTTTCGGATTTATAGTAGGTTGGACAGCATAGAAAAACCTGCCTTTTTTCTTGCTAGACTCGTTCCATTGCTCCTGCCAGGAACATCGGAGATTCAGTTTTGGGAGGGACAGCAGGTCATAACATTGATGTGTATTATGTGACAGGTCAGCCGTAGCAGATGTGCACGCATCTTTAGCCAGGGCATCTACACATTCGTTACCCTTAATACCACAATGGCTAGGTATCCAAACTAACTGAACATCCTTTCGACAGTTAGCACAGGACAACAAGGATTTTTTAATTTTTAAAATAAGAGGAGAGTGTAACTTGCTTTTAAAGGGATTTTGAGCTAAGGCCTGCAAACAACTAAGAGAATCTGTGAAAATAACAGCCTTCTCAATGTTAGAGTGCGACTCTATAAAACGACAAGCTTCTAGTATAGCCACACACTCACCAGTAAATACGGAAGACTCTTTAGGGCATTTAAACTGTAAAATTATTCTAGAGCTTTTATAATAAACCGCAGCTCCAGTGTTAGTAGCATCATTAAATTTTGAAGCATCTGTGAAAAATAGTTGGTAACCATTCCATCGCTCGCCCACCACCGCATTGAAGGCCGAATTCGCTGCTGAGGATTTTTTGGAGATGCCAATATCATAAACGATTTTTGGTGTGAAGCAGATAACTTCGTAAGTAAAGTTATAAAGAGGAAGTTTAGGACACTGAGAAATCGGACACTCTAGATTTTGGATTTGTCGAAACGATTTTAAAATTATTGGAATTTCTTTATTCCTCCAATAGATTGAGCTACTGCATAAACTATCTAGCTCACGTAATCTTGGTATGAGGGGATGGGATGTTCTGGAAATAAGTCTAGACAAAAAACGGGAGGCCAGATATTGCCGCCTTAGGGCCAGGGGAGGTTCAGCGCACTCAACCTGCAATGCGTTAATGGGAGAGGACTTCATACATCCAGAGATAATCCGAAGACACTTGGACTGAACCCTATCCAGTCCCGCCAAAGCACCTTTATGACATGGAATCAGGTGGTATGTTCCATAATCCAAAACGCTACGGACTAAAGCATTGTACACTAATTTCATGGTGTAGGGGTGAGCTCCCCACCAAACACCCGCAAGAGCTTTTAAAATTGAAATGACTCTTTCAGATTTTTGGACTAAGAAATTTATGTGTGGTTTACCTGATAATTTTGAGTCTAAAAAAACGCCTAAAAATTTTACTTTATTAACTATAGGAATGTTATGGTCTAAAATGCTCACTGAAATCTGGGGGATCTGTCTTTTCCGAGAGAAAACTACTGCCGAACTTTTGGGAGCGGAAAGGGACAGGCCATGGCTTAAAAGCCACTGGTTCAAAGAGTCCAAGGAGAGGCATAGAGAATCGGCGGCGTTAACGATAGAGGAATCTGTCACATACAAAACTATGTCATCGGCGTATTGCAAGATCTGACAATTATTATTAAGGCAGGACCCAATATCGGCCGTATACAGATTATATAATAACGGACTGAGCACAGAGCCCTGAGGGAGGCCCTTCCACGTCTGCCGCTCGTCAAATTCCTCTCCCTGAACTCTCAGAACCAACGACCGGGACACAAGGAGACCACATATACATTGTATCATCTTGGCCGGAAGACTCAGCTGTTGCAATTTCTGCCTGAGAAGGGGAAGAAGTACGTTGTCATATGCAGAGGAAATGTCGAGGAAAGAGGCGACTACGGATTGGTTTTTTGAAAAGGCCAGACGAATATCCGTAATCAGGACACCGACACTGTCCATTGTGCTAAGTCCTTTCCTAAAACCAAATTGGAAATTCGGCAGTAAGTTTTTTGATTCTACCATCCACTCCAGACGATTTTTAATAAGGTGTTCCATTAGTTTGGCTAGGACTGAAGATAAGGCAATTGGCCTAAGGCCATTCGGATCATCCGGGTGTTTGCCAGGTTTCACTAATGGAATAATAATTTGTAACTTCCACTGGTCCGGAACCCAACCATGACTATAACAAAAATTTATTATTTCCAGAAAGTAAAGTTTAGCCTTTTCACCTGCATGACGAATGAAAGAATATGGCACACCGTCAATACCAGGGGCTGAATCCCGGACATGACTGAGAACCACATTTAGTTCACGCAAGGTGAATGGGGCATCAAGAGGATCGTTTGTAACATTAGGAAGGGGAGCATTTTCACATTCAGATGGGAGTGGGACATATGGTGGTGCAATTTTGTCGAAAAAACGTTCAGCAGTTTCCCTAGCTATGGGTGAAGAGATTGAAGGGGAACACCCTCGCCTAAATCTGTTGATACTTTTCCAGACTGCTGAGATTGGAGTTGAGGGGGATAAGGCGGTGCAGTATTTTACCCAACCAGCACGTTTCTTCTTGCGAAGAAGACGTTTGGCTCTGGCATTACTCTGTAGGAATGTCAAGAGATTTTCGGTATTCATAGCCGCATTGTAACATAACTCGGCCTCATTCCTTGCTCTCACAACAGAAGTGCATTCTGGGTCCCACCAGGGAGGTGAAGGGATTTTATTACGTGCACTGTTTTTTAAAGGAAAGCAAGAATCCGCACTGGAGGTAACAGCTGAAACAAAGCTCTCATAGCAGCTCTTGGCATGGCAGTGACCAGTAGTATCTGGTAAAAATGAATTTAAATTTGGAAGATTGTCAATTTTGTCCTCCAATAGTGAAACAAATTTTGTCCAATCTGGTTTGGACAGGTTATATTTCAAAAGTGGAGGAGAAGTTTTTTCTAAATAAGTCTTGTTGGCTAAAGATATAACAATAGGGTAATGGTCGCTACCATGCGACAAGGATGTACATTCCCAGTGAGCTGATGTTGCCAGATCAACCGAACAGAATGTGAGGTCGACACAACTCTTCTGCTGCCCTGGAGGGGTCCTACGAGTTGGACAACCATTGTTCAAAACGCATAGGTCTAGGTCATCTAAAATCTCCACCAGAGCCACGCCGAAGGCATCACAGCGTTCCGATCCCCATCTGTAGTGATGACAGTTAAAATCACCCATGACGAGTAACGGACCATGGACATTAGAAAAAATGTTTTTTAAAATAACTAAAAAATCAGGGTGAGGGTGGGCAATATAAATTGAAAGCACGGTGATGCCCTCTACCTTTCCTGCTGTAATGCTCAAATTATCCTGGAGTGAGGGCAATGAAATGGGGGAAAATGGAACATGATTATTAATGAATAGAGCCGACCCTCCGTACCCATCGGGTCTATCACATCTAAGGATGTTGTAATGTGGCATGCGGAAGCTGAGATTTGGGGTGAGCCAAGTCTCAGCAATGGAACAAACCAATGGCTTGTACTTGTTGAAAAGGAATATGAGGTCGTGCTTTTTATGCCACACGCTCCTCACATTCCACTGAAGGAATACTTGGCGAGACGCCATTTTTAAAATGTAAGAGAAGGGAAATAAGTTGATCGGCAACGTTGGACGGTGATCTTGAATTACTGGAAGATGAAGAGATAATAACTGGTATAAGTTTTATTAAAATATCAATAACAGATTCAGTATTACTGGGGGGGACATGGTTATTATTTAGCGCACAGCCATTAGGCTGTGAAGGTTGGGGAACACTAACTATATGTTGATGGGCAGCTTTGTCGTAGGATTGGGAAAGTGGGGCATGGGTCTTGGGCATTAGAGTTACAGTTTTTCTGTGAGAGACAGGGGTTCTAGTGATGTTAGCATAGTTGCTTGATGTCAACGGAACTACTTTGCTAGCATCAGCATACGAAATGCATTTTTCTGCCATAACGGTTTTGATGGCCTTCTGCCTACCATGCTCGGGGCATGACTTGCTATTAGCAAAGTGATTCCCCGAACAGAGAACACAAAATGCCTCGCTCTCAGAGATGTTGCAACCATCACCGGGGTGATCGTGGCCACATCTACTGCAGCGTGGTTTTGACCTGCATAAATTTGCGATATGTCCGAATCTGCAACATTTACGGCACTGGACAGTTGGATATATATATTGCTCTACAGGAAGAGATGTGTAGCAACAGAAAATCCTCTTTGGTAAAACTTGACCGTCGAATGTAATAACGCATGTTTCAGTTGGTTTCCATTCCGTTATACCTTCTCTCTGCACTTTCCTATTTATGCGACGCACTTTTAAAATTTTTCCACATCCTGAAGGTACAGATAGATACGTTATGGCCTCCTCTTCAGTAATATCACAGGGAACACCGGTGACAACACCCATCCTTGTGATATTGTAAGTAGGAATTGATGCAGTGTAACTGTGTTTTGTCAGCAGACTGTTAACTAGGAAAGAGTTAGCATCCTGAGGGGATGTGAACTCTACAGAAACGCGATTCCTACCTACTCTATTTACTCCACCACGGACTACATTTGCTATGTTGTTTATAATTAAAAATTTGCCAAAATTTACGGGGTGGAGTGTGGTGCCTGAATTTAAATTTGTTTCAATGCGAGAAACGTGGACTATGTAAGGGGCTTTATCCATAACCGAATACTTTAAACGGCCTATTTGGCTTTTTTGCTGTTTGCTTGGAGGTGATGGGGTAAGAGACTCTTCGTGGACGGGGCGTTTGCGTGAATTTTGTTGGGATTGTGACACATCCATCTCAGAGACACTACAAACAACATCAGCAAATTGCGATAATGGGTTCGGGGTCGGAGGAAAAGGGGTTAGGGAAGCTGGGATGTCGGGAGGGTCAGGATCGGGTTTATTCCTATCCATTTTGGACGGAACAAATATAAAATTCGACAAACACTATACACACCTGTTTACGAACACAAGAACAACACAACTAAACTATAACAAGATCCAAAAGTAACCACAATCACACGGAAAGCTAAAAAAAAACTCTAGACACACGTGCTACCAAAACACCCGTGGCGAGAATCCGATTCTTATGTTCTATTTGAAAAAAGTTAATTGAATTAAAATCCACCCGCCAACCCGACGTCAGGATGGCGGTTCACTTTAAAATTATTTTTCTTACGCATACAGACACGTACATTAAAACATATGTTAGTACAAAAACGTAATTTTACGTACTTTTACTGAAATAAATGATAGCTTAAAAGCACCGATTTCACGTCCCGGCACCGCACAGTCCCCGCATGCTTCCACACGCATAATTCGAAATATCGAACCTAGCGCCACAACATCAAATTAATTCAAACCGCCAACTGATTTAGTATTGCCAGTATGCAAACTTCATAAACTCCTTCTGTCAAAATATTAACATAAATAAGCACTCTTATAAACAGTGATTTTAGACGTAGATAGAATACAATAAAATAAAATATTGAGCAACGAAAATTAATTATTTATTTTGGTACTCATTTTTTACAGTCGTGGGTAAATTATATTATAATTTGTATGGCCCAAAATCATTTTAAAAACTACCAATTCAGTTGACTATTAAAGATCATGGCCATAATTGTGCGATAAAGATAGCACTAGAGACTTTTAAGCATGCGGAAGGTAGTAGACGTATAAAAATCATATTCTAATCTATAATGTGGAAAATGTTGTTGGTTTTGCATTTGTTTCACTTCTACGTTTTTAAATAACGGTTACAATGTATAACCGTTTATTTTCTCAAATAAGTAAAAATAAAATAAAATAATTGGATTAGTAGTTGAATAAAAATCATGTTTTAATCATAATTGGAATATGTACACAAGTTATGAAAACGAATGAAAAGATAAGTAGTCAATTTGTTTTTTTTTTCGCGTGGCTTTACGCACGTAGCCTTTTCCACAGAAACCGTGCATTTTCCGGAGATTGTTTTATAACAGTGAAAAATAAATCGAACGTCCTATAAACATATAGTTTTAACTCTTTATCATATTAGTTTAGTTCAATACCTAGTTATATTAGAACCTAAATGTGATGCAATGACCCTTTCAGTAAAGTTTCATCGGATGTAGATATACATGAGCGCCCATTCCAAATCCGGGGCTGTAGGATAACCCCGGATCAGGCCCATATTGCTAGCTAATAGTTTTATCCTGGTTGTGGTTTGATCCACGAAAAATCTTTAAAACTTATATCAAATCATGGAAAAATACTTAGAATTTATAAAATATTTGTATTCGGCTTCATAAACTATACCTTCCAAAACTTTTGACAGGTTGGAAAGGGGGAGAAATGTTAACCTTAATCAGAATAAGGTTGTAATATTTATAGTCGTAAAAGTTTAGAGTTTTAAACAAAATTGGACAGTAAAATTTAACAAAAAATGTTTATTTTTCTCGCCGGCGGCGTTATGAAAAGTCTATCAACACTTGATTTACCTACATGAGTACTGTAGAACATCTTCCTTAGAATGTGCAACCTCATCAATGATATTCCTTAGAAGCTTTTAGAAGATTTAGATTAGGTTTGAATTCAGATAATGACATAAGAATGTGTTCTCTTTTTTCTCATTTAGAGACGCCCAATAAATTTGTTGGTTTTTACTGGTAAAATGTAAAAAGCTTGTAAAATGTAACGACTGTACTTTTCCCATTCACTTTTTTTAGGACGATTTGCGAACTGAGGGTCTTGCACAGAAGGACTAAAAGGGCCACTTTAGCAGAATCAGAAAGCACATCCCGCTACCCGTCACTGTCAAATTTTCCCAATCAACCTTGAACCGTTAGCGATTAAGATGATTAACCTATTGTTGTGTGGTTAATATTATGGTTCTATTATGATTCTCATGGAGTGGCTGTTTTAGAGCCGCAGGTCCAGCTCGAATATTCAGACGTGTAGTAACGTTAACGTAAGTGAATTTTGATTGTGAAAAACTACAACCCCATAGTATTTTGGTACAAACACAATTTATGTCATTAAAAAATATGAACATATCTAATTCAACTAAATATTACTTATTTGCAAAACGAGTATTGTAGCTATGGTAATATGTTACGTTACGTTACTATATGTCTAAAATATTCGTGCTAGGCACGTGCTAGGCCCTCAGGACGATTTGCTAATAGGGCGAGTTGCTACTGAGGCCCAAAATAAACTCAGATGCAATGACGATGCCCACTTGCTTCAAAATACAGGTACTATACCTAGGTACTTACCTACTATTTTGACAAAAGTATGATTCATTAATAGCAAGTCCCATCGCAAGGACCTGTTTCATTCGCCTTCAACCAAACAATGCGGAAACTCTTCACATTCCTGATTGATCCATTCTAGATACCTCGTTGTGACTCCACAGACCTCGAATTATTGAAACCTTCTCGGAAGGTCAACAGGATCTCGCCCATCACACCGTATCACTACTTAATAACGACAAAAATCTTATTTGCTGTACAGTTGTCTTTATTCTCACACTGCATTAAGAGTGAAAATGTCTTGTGTGATTTGGGGAAATGAATTCTTGATAAGTAGGTTAGTTAACTACATAATTATGTATTTTGGTATAACTTTATTCATGGTAAGAAGGCTATTTTACTTCAGGCCATACTGTGTTGATGTTCATTGGAATGCCCTGTCGGAGACTGTTGGAGTTCGAGTTCCTGATGATACAATCTGGAGTGAAGCGCGCTTCATCGTCGAGCATACAATCGCTTTCAGTCGGGGAGATTGTGGTCAAACGCGAGCCTATAATTATTTTTTTGGGTTTTTCCTTTTACTAAGCATCCGCTGTCCGTCTGTCTGTAAGCGGGCTGTATCTCAAGAACCGTGATGGGTAGGTACCTACCAAAACAGTTATTCACAGAGTGTGTAGGTATTTCTATAACCGCTATAAGAACTCATTTAAAAAAGATTATCTATATTGAAATTAAAGGGCTCCCATACAAGAAACGTGTTTTTTTTTCGCTTTGTGGTTCAGCAGTGTGATTGTGTAAACATGTCGAAGTGAACGCCAAGTGTCAAACCATACAGACAAGATGGAATGACAGCTCACTTGTCGTTCACTCCACCGAAGTGTACACGGTGACTATGCCGACAGAATAGACCGGCAGAACCTTGAGACTGAGAGTCTGACCCGCATTTAGCCGGCTGTTTTTAATTGACGATTATCGCAACAAAGTATGGCCGGTTATTGAGTTGTCGAGAATGATTTCCAATGATTCCAACCATAAGTCAATTGAACTAAATCGGTTGGATATAATCCACCATTGGTACTTTTTGAAGCTTTTGTATCAACGTGTTATGGAGGAGGCAATAAAGGTTCGCGCATTGATCGGTGGGTGATGGTCATTGCGCACGCGCATGGCGCAGGTGAAGTCATCGATGCGATAATACATATTGTAGTTACAACAACGTAAGGACTCAACACGGCCCATAAACTCGTGAGGCATATCACTTATTTTATTTTACGTACAGTTTGTGTTTTCCCACTCCTGTTCACGGTCGCTTGTCTCTCAATTTCCCGTGGCCTTTTATGGAAATATTGATCTCGATGGCAATACACACGGTTGCCTTTTCTTCTTATGTTTTGTTGGGTTGATCTTACTACGTAACGTACCTTACAACACCATTACCACTTACTAAATGAATGTCGGTCGTATGAGTTGGTCTATTGTTTATCCTGCTTTCGTAAATTTTGGACATGACCAGTTGACCACAAGGTCAAAGTATTTATTAGTGTGTTTTTGGTGATACAAAAGGTCTTATAATTAGGATGTGGTAACTCAAAAATCCACCACCAAATTGAACATCCAGCTTTGCCCTTTTGAGACATCCTAATCCCAATTCCAGAGGATATTCTCTGCACTTAGGATGTGCCAAATATCATCAATCTCATCAAATTTGGCACAGAAGTAGATTATAGTCTGGAATATAACAAAGGATACTTTTATCCCGGGAGTATATTCCCTTCGGATAATTTTCGACATTCACGCGGGCGGAGCCGCGGGCGGCAGCCAGCTAGTGAATTAATTATAAAAAAAAGCCGGCCAGGTGCGAGTCTGACTCGCCCATCGAGGGTTCCGTACAAAGTAGCTGCATACATATTACTTTAATTACAAATGTATAGTTTTCAGATTTTTTCCTATACCTACTTGTAGTATAAGACGGTTCCTTGCCAAATTGCATAGAAATATACGTTTTTGCGGCATAAACGGCCGTATCTTTTTTTACGTTAACTTAGAAGGTTTGTTTTTTCACAGCTTCAAGGCAAGGGACTAGACTTGAGTATATGGTTTTAATTTCAACTCGATACCTCCACGCGTTCCCGAGATATAGGGTCTTGAACTCTTAACAGACAGCCGTCTGTCCGTTGCGGACAACAAAGTGATCCTATAAGATAGGGTTCTGTTTTGTCCTTTTGAGGCACGGAACCTTAAAAAGGGTCAACATATCATTACGCCTGCATTACCCGATGGGTAATGCTTTTCATGGCATAATAAATTGTACGTAGCGTGTGGTTTGTCTAAGGTGTTTCTGCATAGCTGTCTAACAAGCCTTATTTTTAAGAATATTAAGTACTCGAATATCTGTCACGGCTGATGTAAACTACTCGTATGTACCAAAACCCCTATGAAATACCTTGTTCTTTCGTCTGCTATCGTCTCGCCACAGTTGTGTGGAGTTGTGCGCACAGCGCATATACTAATGAGCGCGCGTCATTATCCAAGTTGATGCGAATGACAACAGTAGGTAATGACAGCATCCAAGGCAAGTCTTACATAATTCCGTGCATCTCAGTATTTAATGTATGTACCTACTTGATTATTGAATGTTCTAGACGGTCGCTCGTTGTGCTAGGTCCGGATTCAGGTTTAGATTATAATCGTTGCATGCTTGGTTGGCTTTAAAATCAACTTGGCACATACCTACTCATCGCATGCTAGCATTGCTTGCTACGTTAATAAATATGTGTTGTTAATATATTACTAGGTAGGTATCTGATAAGTGAAGTCGTTAAATAACGTTTGCTCATTTTTCGATTCTGATAATGGCAGCATAATGGACGGCGCCAAGGCCAGTGCTTGCCAGGGTTGCGGAATTGTTCGGGAAAGCTACCGCGGCTCTGGAACGCTAAGGGAATTTGGAGGTACAAGGGTGGGTTTTAGTCAGTAAGTGTCTGACACTCCTTTCCGCTCTGCCCAGAGGGAGAGGAGTAATATACTGATTATTAAGCATCCAAAAAGAAGGATGATATTAAGCTACAGTTCTATGTAAGTAATTCAAGGTTTGCAGATAAAAAAAAATATTTCGCTAACTTTATTACTTGATCCGTTCATCAAGTTTTCTGAAATCCCCGTAGGCAGAGCTACAGCCGCAACAAGTCTTATAAGTTTATTCTCTATCTGTCGAAATATCTTACCAATTAGGAAACTACACGAGTTTACCACCTACCTCGAGATCAACTCTCACGGGTAAACCTACCAGCTTTACCTACCTACTTAGCAAAAAGTACCTAGGTATCGGCATAATTATGTAAATACACCGCGAGGGAGTCAATACGTGTTAGTTGCACCGAGCTAAGTGTAAATGATATTCGAAACAGCTTTATGATCTCATTGCGAGCGGTGGGCGGTGACCCACAAGCGACACAGCCTCACTGGCAGTATGAGTGCGTGCCTTTGCCTGCCCTGTGCTTTCCGCGTTGTCTCTGATGCGCGGGTAAATTTCGCGCGCTTAATTTGAATATCGAGGAATTCGAAATAACTTTTTTCGCAAAACTATCTAGTTGGCCGTTATTTTTTTTATGTGTTGTGTGTTGTGAATACTATAGTTAATACTACTGTAATAAGTGGTTCGGTGTTTGTGTGAATATTACCTATTCTCATGGGAATTGCGTGGTGTGTTGGATTCTAATGTGCGGACTGCGGAGTGCTGAAGGAAGCTTTTTCAAACGTAAGTTTTACTGTTATTTCAGCCAGACATAGACTGTAGGCTGTAGGGTAGCCAGCCTATTATAGAGCGACTCCTTTTCTGAAAAACCCGATGGTTAACCTGCATGGACAAAATCTTACATAGCAGCTGCGTTTACGGTCCTACGAAGTACAAGATTACCGTATCTTGAGAAGAAAGAGTAGATAACATTACAAATTGAAACGCTCAAAACTTATTAGATAAGTACTTACATACTTAGTTCCGTTCCTTTGTGCGTATAGCTCAGGAGTGAAGCTCCCTGTCCCTGCCGGAGTCGGTTTCCTCATATCTACAACTTAGGGGTCTTTAAAACAAAAGTACCTAAATAGGTTACTTCCAGGCAACATCGTCGACCACATCATCACTTTCTATCTGGTGAGATTTTGCTCAAACGCGATACTGGCTTATAAAAAATTTCTAGTTTAAGTTATTAAACCTAATGCAGTGAAAAAGACAGCAAAGCAAGATGTTCAGAACATTACTTTACGTTTGTCTCTATAACTAACTACATTTTAATGAAGTACTGTAACAGTTGACAGGGCGTGTATCCTCGTTAACTTGTTCTTTCTATCTCTAATTAAAGTATATCCGTGCAAACTTGATAATTATTATTAATTATAAGATTATCCTTTTGAATTATTTTACTATTCCTGTATTCATTACTAGTTGACCCACGCAACTTCGTCTGCTCCGCTCCTATTCGTTTTAGCGTGATGATATAATATAGCCTCGATAAAGGGGCTATCTAACACTGCAAGTCTATAGGCTATATATCATCACGCTAAAACCAATAGGAGCGGAACAGACGAAGTTGAGCGGGTCAACTACTTCGGTGTAATAAAATACTAAGTGCTTCATTTTGAGAAAGGCCTTCTGTGTTGGTGTCAGCTTTCAGTCTAAAGTATTTGTCATGGAGCCACTACCATCTAACCTGAACAACCAGTTACTGGGTGATACTGACAGGATACCACTTGGTGAACAATCTAACAAACTGTAAGATTTTTTGGGCTTCTGTCTACACGGCGTGATCAGGATGCACCTATTTGTAACGCTGCCAGCACCTTGAGCTGTTTCTAGGGGTTGCTGTCATTCAGAGGAGTTATCGCGTCGCAGTACTCATGTACAGATGTATTCACATGTACAGTATCCCTGCAATCTTAGAAAGCAGTTCCTAGCCCCGCCCTACTTAAGGTAGACGCAGCTATCAACGACCCATCGGAAATCTGTAGTTATTACCGACCTGTAAAAGTAATTCGAAATCTTTACGTTTCCAGAACTATTCTAGCTATAGGTAGGCAAAGTTACACACGCGTTTATTCCTTGAGCATCGTATACTTTTACGTTAGTGTGAGTAGCTGTGCAAAAAAGAGATAAAATACGTAAGTTACTGCGGGGCAGCGTGGACGCAGGACGTTTCGTACAGTTCCCTTGTTCCTTCAAGTAAGTACGTGACTTTTCTATCTAAGACATTTATACAAACAAATGACGTCTATACTTTATCTTATATTACTAAATGTATTCATTTAAGTGTCAACTCTTGCTTTATTACGACATTTTATTAATAAAAAGTAATTTGAAACGATAAAACTTTAAATTAAAATGGGACGGTGTTAGCTTCATCAGTTTTAGTCGTGGCAGCTATCAACGACCCATAAGTCGGTAATGGCAGCAACGTCACTTTTCGTTTTATATTTTTTTTATGTTATTATATCACACTCAAACAAGAATTTTTATGGATCAGTTTAAATCTAAGCTATCAGTCTTTATAAAAATCTATTAGCGACTAAACTTTTTTGTTTAGTTTTTACCTTTTAGCGTTGTCAATTTAACCAAAGTTATGATATTTTTCGAGGATCGATATTGAATAGTTACAGTAATAAATCATTGTTTTGTGTTTAAAACAGTGTGCATTTGTTCATATTTTTTGTGACATTAATGAATTATAATCTATTTTATAGTACGAAGGTCAATTGAATTAAAATAACCATTTTTTTATAAGTCGGTAATACAATTTATGTTTATACTTACATACTTTATTACCGACCCATGAGGGTCGGCAATAGCAACTATAAGAAGCTATTACCGATCGTATATAGATTATTTAGTTTTTCACCTACTTTTATGACATAATACTTAGGTACCTATTAATAAATGCTACTTCTTGGTTAAAACAACATAAAACATTTTTTTCCAGAAGTATGGAGCCACAAAAGCGGCGAAAAGTATACAGTGAAACACAACTCGCCGAAGCAATCAAAGCAATTAATGACGGCACAAGTGTATATGAGGCATCAAAAAGGTTTAATATTCCCAAAACTACATTACGAGACAAACGAGACGGGAAATATAAGAATGAAATTTGTGGAGTTCAGCCGGCGGAACTATGCGACGGAATATAGGAATTATGCGACACCTTTCAAAAATGCTCTTTACTTTCCGAAGAATAATATCGATAACAATAAAAAGAAGACATTAAATAAAAAACTCACGCCGACAGTAGCCATATCTGATGAGTTTATGGAATATCAAAGGAGAATTATAAAAGAAAAAGAAGACAAAGAAAATAATAAAAAAAAAGAAAACAAGAAATCTTGGAAAAAGGGAACAAATAGAATTATTGAAGAAAACAAAGACCTTAAAGAAGAAAAAACCAATTAAAAAAGTGAATGCGGTGAACAAAGAAGATTCTCCTGTAGCAGGACCAAGTCATCAGATATCAGATCAATCAGATAGCGAATTCGATTTTAATTTACTTCCAAAGGAAGCAGCAAAGCGTCGCGTGCTTTGTAACAGTGAGTTAGAAAATGAATCTAAAAAAGGACATGAACATTCTAATAGTACTTTAATTAATGATAGAGATTCTTTTGAAACAGAAACTACCCTACGTCTATTAGAGTCAGACTCTGCAAGAGAGACAGTTAAACGTCGAGTCTTATATAGCAGTGAGTCTGATGATGAAAGTATTTTTAAGTGACTTTAATGTTTCGTTTGTAAGCACCAGTTGTACCAAATCATGTATGTAATTAGTTGCAATTTATTTCTAAAAAAAGGTGAACCAATGACTGTGATGATTAATATTATAATTTTTAAAAAATGATTATGATCTCAATAGCATAAGGAAATATCCTAGAGTTTGAAATCTTTAAATTAAAATATATATGTGTACCTATTAACAGTATTATGTTGATTAATTTAAAAGTGTATAATTATTTAGTTCATAGGTATTACTAAGAAGTACAAATTTGTTTTATTAAAAATAACGATAATAAAAAATACGAATAAGTATTTGCATTTTTATTTTATTTTATTAAGATCGGTAATCATCATCATTACTAGCTTAAATACATTCCATTGCTGGAAAAAGGCCTCCTCTCATACACGATCGTGAATAGCTGCATAAAAATCGTTAATAGCTTCACAGCCGTTTTTATGGGTCGGTAATTGCAACAATCGACTAAGTCACATTGTAAATTATTTTTTACAAGATAATCCTTTATTTAAATGTATTTGATTCAATAAATACATTTTTTATAGATAACATTAGCATATAAAATTAAACTATTAATCTTGAGAGGAACCAGTATACTAAAAAAAATTGGTTGATTTTAAAATTGCCTTAAGGGGGTCGTTAATACCTGCGTTTACCTTATTACCTAATCACCAAAAACATTAACTCGTAAATATGAGTGTTTCTCTCACAATCCTGCATATTATCTCGTCCCACTCTCCGGCTAGCGCTTGTTCACGTAGGTATCTAGGTACGTAGTCGTACAATTACACTGAACAAGGCAATATCGCAGTCCTTGAGTGCAATAATCGTAGAGGCTCGAAGGAATTGCACTCAATTTGCATAACTTGACGATGTACCTAAGTTCGAAATGGTCGGATATCTACTAGTGTTAAGTAGTGCGACAGCCTGGGAGAACTTATAGCGAGCCTGTAGGCATTCTCGGTTTTATATCTAGATGATTGACTGACAGTGAATTAAAGCTATAGAGGAAACTACGATTGAATTATTCTATTAGGTACCCTAACTTAACTTTATCTATGACTAGAATATTACGGCAGTCCAATTGTTGTGGATCACTGAAATATTATATCTATAGGTATTGTGGATTATTAATAGAATGCCTAAATAATGTTCCCATACTGCCCTCCCGAACCTAAAGTTCACTAACAGTAAAACAACTAGCTATTACTGCACTTTAGGCTCGGGATGGCGGTGCACGTTACTTAATGCATTGTTGCCTACATACTTATAAGTATCTCACACTCGTTAAAGTTGCTCAGTCTGCAGGAACAATGGCATTTTTCGTTCAAAGTAATATGATCCGCAAAATGAAGCCACAATATTGTAATTGCCATCTATTTGAGTAGCAAGTAGCAACACGAGTGGAGAATCACAAAACACCGTCCAAAGCCGTGTTGAGCGAAGCTTTGTTCCAAACTCGTAGTAGTATGTAAATATTGACAGGTTGTTACGCTTCTAAGGAAGAAACGTGATCAAAATATGCCTTTTATCGAGTTTTGCACGCGGCTCCGCCTGCGTGGGAGACTGTGCTAACTTTAGCAAATTGGACTAACAACATCATCGGTATTCTTTTGATTGATAGGCGCGAAACTTGCGAAAGTGAAAGAGAGGATTTATTGGTCTATTAAAAAAAAACACGCGTGAAATCCCTAAAAGGTTCGGCAGAGCTATAACTTCCTCTAGTGCACCCAATCGTCAGTAATATTTTAGTCCTGTAACATATAGGGGGCTAGCCAGTTGTCATCAACCAGGCACAAATACACTTTAGGCTATTTAATACTGAGATTTGCCAAATGGAAAACCCAACCACACTTCGCTCGACCCGGGAATCGAACTTTATCGAACAGTCTTACTAAACTAAAAGCACTTGCAACCGCTAGACTATTGAGGGAACTGGCCCATCAAATAAATTTGATTTGAAAAGTCTGTAATGGCATGCAATGCAATTTAATACCTAGAGCATATTTTTTGTTTCTTCCTAAAAAAGGAATAGCGATGAAGCGAACGTTATCTACGACTCGGATGTAGGAGTCAACCAGTGAGCCAGGGAACAAGCATATCTTGTGCAATAGGTGGTAGTAATTCGGTGGGCAATATAACTTGCAGCTCCGACAACTTCGTTAGCTTTGCTTAAAATATTCATTGGAAAACATGTATAGGAACGAACCTGTTACACTGTTACTTACAGCGTCTCTGAAGTAAGCAATAAAATATGTATCAATTTAAAATAGTCCACGCAGTTTCTCGTTCTTATTGCCTCGATGGAGTCAATTCTCCGCCTAGAAATGTGTCTGGAGTATAGCGAGCAACTCTCCGCCAAAAGACGATGATTAGAGATTTAGTGCGAAATTCGGTCCAGTCCACGATACACCCAATGCTCTCCTCCAGTACCGGAACTCCAGAGCACCAACTTACTTCTTCTCAACTTACTGCATAGTTCAGTACAAGCCTCCGAAGCGCATAAATGTGTTCGAACGGACCAGATTTTCCTGGCTTTAATTATATTAACCTTCGTTTTACACATTTCTTCAGCTTGTTCACTGCAGTCGTCTTTACAGAGAGTTATGGTTTTTTTTTAAGGATGGGAAATCATCAAATGACTCCTGCTTTGGGTGAAGCAGAAGGGAGTGTCAGACTCTTACTGACTAAAACCCATCCATGTTCCACCTAGTGCCCTTTGTGTTCCAGGGTACGGTGCCTCTATCGAACGAAGTCCGCAACCCCAGCAGGCACTGGCTCTAGCGGGCCTCGTCTTTTGTGCTGACAGCTCTTTGAGGCGCGCGTGAAACACAGCGCGCCGTCGACCCGGGCCTGGTTCTGATCAGACGGCAAGCGACCCAAAGCTCGCCGTCCGCAGGCCCGTGCCTACGGTGGCCGAGAATCGCCCTGCGACTCGCGACGCCCTGGGCGTCTTCTTCTGTTGCGGCGGCTGGGGCGTGAGGTTTCCCTCTCTCTCACACGTTCGGCTTCCTCCTTTGCTAGCATTACTGCTTCGCAGAAGGAAGTGACCGCTTCCCATGTCTCCTCGCTCCAGACCAGGGCCGGTTGTGAGAGATCGCCGCCGCCGATCGCCTCGACGAGGACAAGGCGGTGCCCCGCCCAAGCAGGGCAGACCTCCACCATATGCTCTACCGTGTCCTCTGGGCGATCCTCGCAGTAGTTGTAGGTTCCTAGTAGACACGACACACTGAGGGCGGCAGTCACAGTGCAGGCCCATGCACGGTAGCAGTTGAAGGTACCTAGTAGACACGACACACTGAGGGCAGCAGTCACAGTGCAGGCCCATGCACGGTAGCAGTTGTAGGTACCTAGTAGACACGACACACTGAGGGCGGCAGTCGCAGTGCAGGCCCATGCACGGTAGTAATTGTAGGCACCTATTAGACACGACACACTGAGGGCGGCAGTCGCAGTGCAGGCCCATGCACGGTAGCAGTTGTAGGTACCTAGTAGACACGACACACTGAGGCCGGCAGTCGCAGTGCACGCCCATGCACGGTAGCAGTTGTAGGTACCTAGTAGACACGACACACTGAGACCGGCAGTCGCAGTACAGGCCCGTGCACGGTAGCAGTTGTAGGTACTTAGTAGACACGACACACTGAGGCCGGCAGTCGCAGTGCACGCCCATGCACGATAGCAGTTGTTGGTACCTAGTTGACACGACACACTGAGGCCGGCAGTCGCAGTGCAGGCCCATGCACGGTAGCAGTTGTAGGTACCTAGTAGACACGACACACTGAGGGTGGCAGTCGCAGTGCACGCCCATGCACGGTAGCAGTTGTAGGGACCTAGTAGACACGACACACTGAGGGCGGCAGTCGCAGTGCACGCCCATACACGGTAGCAGTTGTAGGTACCTAGTAGACACGACACACTGAGGGCGGCAGTCGCAGTGCACGCCCATGCACGGTAGCAGTTGTAGGGACCTAGTAGACACGACACACTGAGGGCGGCAGTCGCAGTGCAGGCCCATGCACGGTGGCAGTTGTAGGTACCTAGTGGACACGACACACTGAGGGTGGCAGTCGCAGTGCACGCCCATACACGGTAGCAGTTGTAGGGACCTAGTGACACAACACACTGAGGGTGGCAGTCGCAGTGCACGCCCATGCACGGTAGCAGTTGTAGGTACCTAGTAGACACGACACACTGAGGGCGGCAGTCGCAGTTCACGCCCATGCACGGTAGCAGTTGTAGGGACCTAGTAGACACGACACACTGAGGGTGGCAGTCGCACTGCAGGTCCATGCACGGTAACAGTTGTAGGTACCTAGTAGACACGACACACTGAGGGCGGCAGTCACAGTGCACGCCCATGCACGGTAGCAGTTGTAGGTACCTAGTAGACACGACACACTGAGGGCGGCAGTCGTAGTGCACGCCCATGCACGGTAGCAGTTGTAGGGACCTAGTAGACACGACACACTGAGGCCGGCAGTCGCAGTGCACGCCCATGCACGGTAGCAGTTGTAGGGACCTAGTAGACACGACACATTGAGGCCGGCAGTCGCAGTGCAGGCCCATGAACGGTAGCAGTTGTAGGTACTTAGTAGACACGACACACTGAGGGCGGCAGTCGCAGTGCACGCCCATGCACGGTAGCAGTTGTAGGGACCTAGTAGACACGACACACTGAGGCCGGCAGTCGCAGTGCACGACCATGCACGGTAGCAGTTGTAGGGACCTAGTAGACACGACACACTGAGGCCGGCAGTCGTAGTGCACGCCCATGCACGGTAGCAGTTGTAGGGACCTAGTAGACACGACACATTGAGGCCGGCAGTCGCAGTGCAGGCCCATGAACGGTAGCAGTTGTAGGTACCTAGTAGACACGACACACTGAGGCCGGCAGTCGCAGTGCAGACCCATGAACGGTAGCAGTTGTAGGTACCTAGCACAGAACAGATAAGTAAGTAGAGTTAGTACCTGCTGAATAATGCATCTACTGAAATGTATAAGCTTATTAGGTGTGTTACTTATATTTCTGTTCTAGTAGATATCTATTATTTTAAGTAACCTATGGTAATGATATTTACACTCTTGTGTTATCTTGTGCATAAATGGATAGTTAGGAAAATCCCTCTAACAATTAGTTGTAAGTGGTAGGCGTGGGTGGGTGAAGCTGCGCAAGCGACGCGCGGCGGTCGCCATGACACTGCGACAAGAACGTAATTGTGCAGATAGGTACAAACAATAACAGTACTGGTAGATAATTAGGTACATAGACATACATTAGGTAAGTTATAAATGTATATTAAACGTTAACGCAAATACGGAACAGTTTCGAAGGAATTTTAGTTATTTTAATTAAATTTATTAGGTATATTTCAGTTTCTGCTTCGTTGAAAAAGAAAGTGTTCATAATGTTTATTGTAGGTACTATACAATGATAATGATTACAGAGGTAGCCACAACACAGATTTAGGTGTTAGATGCGTCATGGAGAGTGTGGCCGGCTCAGCGAAATAAAACAATCTTGACATTTCACATAGACCTAAGTAAAAGTGAATGCGAAATGTGCCTGCGCATGACTTCATTACCCAACAATGCTCACATTATTATGTAGGCAGGTAGGTAAGCACTTACATATCCGCGAAATATTAGCATAGATCTTGAGATGACAGGTACAAGAGTCTCGAGACCGTAACGGACAAGACATTAACCCGTCGCCTACTCACGTTAATGAATTACCTATCGATGTCACGCTGTGACAAGTAATATAGTGCAGACACAAGCTCATTACAGAACATTAACACATTTTACTGCTCACATTATCAACCAATCAATCCGACGTTGTTTTTGCTCAATATTATTTATACGCCGCCATATCTGTGTACAATGTGATTCATATCGCCGTGGGTGCTTCCCACGTGCGCTCAGCATAATTATTACAATAAACACAATAAAAACACGCGATTTGGTCCGTAATGTTGGCAACACATCGCATTATGCCTCAATATAGCGCGTTATTTGAAGCACGCCTCTCACTGACAAATTGATTTTTTTTAGTTGGTAATCTTGTAAATTATAAGGTTGGATTGTTTTAGAGTTGGTGATGGATTATCTATTGTGACTATAAAATATGATGTTTCTGTAAGTTGTACCTATCTAAGTACCTAGGTACTGAGTATTTTATTCCATGTTATTTTGTTTCAAATCTCAAGAGGTTTTTGTTGTGTTTTTCAGGTTCCTTACCACAAAAGGAAAAACGGAACCCTTTTAAGATCACTTTGTTGTCCGTCCGTCTGTCTCTCAAGACCCTTTATCTCGGGAACGCGTAGAGGTATCGAGTTGAAATTATTAACTCAGGTCTACCGACCCTTGAAGCTGTGAAAAAAATCAAACCTCTAGATAGGGTATTTCCCGTTGGCCTACAACTATGAAATTTGGCAATTAATACTGGTTTATACAACTATGAAATTTGGCAATTAATACTGGTTTATACAACAAGTATAGGAAAAAGTCTGAAAACTATACATTTATAATTAAATCAAATCATAAAAAAATGTGGTCTTTATTATTTAAAGTAATATATATGTACCTACAAATTTGTACGGAACCCTCGGTGGGCTAGTCCGACTCGCACTTGGCTGGTTTTTTTTTTAGTTTAAATCGTTCCTGATGACTAATTTCACGGCAGGTCAGTATATCTACCTAGACAAACAGTCTCCATGATCTCCGTCAAATGTGTGCGGTTTTATATAGTTCCAAGAGGTGTGGCGGGTTTCCGCAAAGAAGTAGGTTGATGACGTCCCACCCGATAACAGCTCAACTAGGCAGGAATTTAATTGGGAAACCGATGTAAAATACACCGCTTACGTACGCACTTAGCTGGTAGGCAGGTGCGGCGGCACTCAACATGGGTTTATCTGTAGCCCTCGACATTACCATGGAAATGATTTCCTTCACTGAGCAGCAGCAGCTGAGCGCATAATTGGAGGCATAACGTTATGCGCTTGAGGCTGCCCACGCGCAGCTCTACTGGGCCATTAGACTACAAGTACATAGATATGACATCTATATTAAGAAGGGATATGGCTCTCACCATTTATATTTTCAAACTAATCAACGGTAAAATAAAAAATCAGGGGGTTTTAAAGGAGGTGAATTTATGCGTGCCCGATAACTACGTGCTGAGGCGGAGACGGCCCCAGCTGCTGGCGGTGCCGCGCGGCAGGACTAACTTGCTTCAAAAAGCGCCAGTTACTCGCGCCTTACGTATACTCAATGCAGTCGCCGAAAGGATTGACATTTTTTACTGTTCATTGAATGAATTCGCAAGAATGACTGCATACCATTTATGTTACAATTTGTAAAGTAGTTAAAGACCACCCTATCGCTTTGGGATATCCTGTAATAGTAGAAGTGTTGTGATAAATAAATAAATAAATATTGCAGGCTTATCTATTATATTCTTTTAATAGTCACAATATGCTTAAAGTAATTAGACTTGAAGTGACAGGAATGCATCGATACAAATAACAGTTATTTGTCCTAGACACTAGGCCCGCTTGCAAAACCCATACGTAGTTCTCTTTCTTCTTCTTTGAAGAATCTTTGAACTCCGAGTTAGTTGCTACCCCGGCTACCCCGGCTACCCCGGCAACCCCGGCTACCCCGGCTACCCCGGGCTAGCAACTAACTCTGAGTGAAAAATAACTCTGGTTTCCGCAATTTCCGCATGAGGGCCAAAGGCGATCTAATTCATTACTCGTCACTCGCTCTTGTTCTTAAGCCGCGTTCCTACCTGCCAGCATGCAAGTTTCATTACATTGCGGGGTATAACGTGATCAATCGCTCGATCATTCCCCGCGATGTAATTCAACTGGCATGCGAGTTGCTTGCAAAATGCGAGAGCGGTCTTCATCGCTAACTCTTTTGAAAAAGAGGTCGTGATTGTTGTGATGTGATCCATTTATATTGCCTCATTAGATTCAATAGCTTCTCTTGTGCACGTGTGCGTGTTGGTATAACATGGTTACTTGCGGCTTCGATTTTGATCAATCCATCTCATTGAAGATCTGGCGCGATCCCACTATTTACTACATTCCACAAAGTCGGTAGATACTGTGAAGGGGATGAAATTGCACCCTGAAATTACTCAAATGTACGTCCTTGTAAAACATAGGTTTCAACGTTTATGTCCGTTCAAAACATTGATAACCTAAAATCAACCTCTGTCAACAGTTTTACATTACGCACTTGAACATGAACTGAAAAGTCTACAACACAGAATCTCCATTTGGTAAAGTCTAGATAGAGGCGCATCCGCATCTAAACTGCCATCGCAGTGCATAACAATGTTAATGCAAGTAATTCATTAAATCCATTTGAATCCGCCATAAGAGTACATCTCAGATAATACAATTAGAGATACGTTTAGCGTCGGATCGCCGTTTTCAGATAATAATAGAATCTGAATTGAGTCACTGCTGTTATAATGTGAGAGCCATGTTGAGGTGCTCGCTTGTTTAGAAACGAGGCGCGAAGAGATTTAATGAAAGTAGACAATACTGAATAAATGGATGGTTAATAAATAACTGATTTCCAAAATGGATTTTGTCAAAATAATGATTTAGACGATTGTACTTAATGCAGTAAACACAATCAAAATTTTGCTGTTGTCTTTCCACTGTTGTCTAGGTACATCTACTTTATTATTATAAAGAGAAAAGATTTGTATGTTTGTAACGAATAAACTCATAAACTTCTGGGCCAATTTAAATATATTTTTTACCAATTTAGAGTTAAAATATCAGGAAGTAACATAGTCTGAATAAATAAATTAAATTTATATTATTTTTTTTCGTTAATTATCCCTACGAAAATTGCAATAATTAACCCGCGCAAACGAAGTCGCGGGCGAACTGGAACGAGTTACTTATTATTATAAATTATATGAAAATTGAAAACAATCATAATATAACGACGGGTTAGGCAAAAAGTGTTCAGTCGCATTTCACCATATATGTTTAAGTTTTCTGGGCGCGCTATTCCATCAACCGGGCTCAAACCCAGACTCCGAAAGTCCGGACAGAAAAAATCCAGGTTTATAAACCCAATAACACTTGTACCGATCCGGGAATCAAAACCAGAACCTTCTTATTATGCTCATACTTGCACCTACACGAGTACGGGGCAATAAAATCAGAAATACAATCTTCTTTAACTTTTTGAAGTAATTAAACCGCCTTCAAATTATTTTCCGCTATCGTCAATAGATGTACCAATTAGATTTAGTATTTTACAGATAAGGTCTAAACTTGAACTCCAAATACTTACCTTTAACTTTTAGAAGAAACTAAACCGCCTTCAAATTATCTATTTTCCGCTATCGCCAATAGATACACCAATTAGTTTTAGTCCTTTTACAGTCCAAATACCTACATCCGTATCAAAACCGTAGCCTCCTCAGCAGTCAATACTGTCGCGAGCAGGTCACCGCGCGGGTGTCGGCTAATGAGGGCCGAACATGGAGTGTCAATGTTACCCTTACCTGGTCTCACAATGATATCACTTGCCGTCACACCGCTGTATGTTACGCTGTGTGTGTGGTTTTGTGAGTTACCTTGTTATTAAGTTTCCGTCTGTCCTTCAAATGTGTCTTTTGGTTCGATTTCGACGGAAAGCATACTTTGTAAAGTAATTTCCAGTTTGGCTAGGACATTGCGGGCTTGGATCACAAGATTGTCTGATAAAAAGATGATTCCGTGCTTCGGAAGGCACGTAGAAGCCGTTGGTCCCGGCCGCCAAATGGCGGTCGTCAAAAAAACCATGTCAGAGGCCCTTGAGGCGGTTTAGAAACTCTGACACTAGGGTGTGTGGAGTCGTCAAACCTTACTGCCCATACGAAAAGTAGAAGATAGTCGGTTTCCAACGAGTTGTGAGACTGAGGAGTTCAATTTGATGCGGTTAGTGATTAGTCAAATTCAGATGCATAACTACATTGAGACTTCGATTTTGACTGATAATTAACCAAATCAGATACATCTGGAAGTAGGGTAGAATATAGACAGACGGATGACGGCCAAAATGTAATGTAAATCTCAAAATAGCAAGTGCGAGAGGTCAATGTAAATGACTCAGTAATGAGATGACCTGCCCGGAGGCAGTGTCGATGACGATGATGTCTGTAAGTCCATAACCGAAACTAGATTATCAGAAGCACAGCCAGTTTATAGGGTTGCTTTGGACTGACGCGGCTGAAAGAAAAATATTTTGGGCAGTTGGACTTATTTTAGCACAAAACCTAGATAGTCGTGATACCAAACTAGTAGTAGGAGTCCTGAGAAGTGACGTCATAAGGGTAAAAGAAAAAAGCAAACTGGATAAAGCTATATATTATTCTTTACTGGAACTGGTTCCCAATATCAATATAGTACGAGTAGATGCCGACCCAGATCAGTAGTCTGTCTTTAATAAACCACACCAACGTCATCGAAAACACCATAAAACCAGTAATTGAGTCCGAAGCGAAATTGTTTCATAAATATCCCATACTGGTGCACAATCGCGCCGCTTATTCGAACAACGAAAGCGTCAGATACGATATTAAGAAAATAACACAGCCCTATTGTGAGAGGTTTAAGTGGTAAAAGGAAATAACGACGAGGCCGCTGGGCCTTTTGGGGAAACAACTAAAATGTATTTATATTTATTGGTTCCTGGTTTTGGCCGGAGCTGCGTACGCGCAGCCGGAGCGCGCCGATATGGCGTTTCGTCGATCTCTGGTGGCGATGGCGAGTTATTTAAATAAATTATAGCGTATTAAGACAGAGTCAGAATGTCTTTATGAAATCGCTGGAAAATTGTTCAAGTTTTTGTCGGTGCATTTTGACATGTAAAGTTATTATTGATATTTTTATTCCATTCCATATTTGTGAATGTTTTTGTTTTGCGTGCATGTATTGAGATTGTATCTGATTGTAGACATACTCGTAGGTACGTAGAGCTTTACCAAATTCACCGGGTATTCATTACAGGATTTTTTTTAATGGAAAAAGTTCATGACGTAGTTGGCTTACAAAAGAAGAAGTCGGTTAACAAGAAAATAAAACAAATGTTAGGTACCATCTCACAATTAATAATTTAATTACTCTGATATTAAAACTTCAGGTTAAAAAACCTGAAGTTTCTATTGCGGTACGGGCAAATGGATAGAGCGCTAGCGCTCGGACTCAATTCTTATAAAATCACAAGAAAAGAAAATGTTTTCCTCATATTAAAATGATTCCCGAAATGACGTAATCATTGCAAGCATTCGTTGACTTCATGAAATATAAAATGTAGTTTTGTTCGTTGGTGGAATGCCAATTTGACGCGACTTTGCGACAGCCCTTGAGAGTTGAGGAAACTGTGTAAGAAAACAAACATTAATTATTGAAAAGGCCAATGATTTCTTTTTTGCGATTTTGTGTAACACAAGATTCCGCTCAGCATAATGTTTACGCAGTGAGTGCTAGTAATCTGTTGTTACTAGAGATATTACCCAAATATTTCAGTCTGGTTTACATTCCAACTACCTAGATAAGATATTTACTATTTCCTAGAAATTTCAGCATTTTTCTTGAGTTGGCCTAATTCACCAATAGTCTAATATTCTACGAACATAACATCAATTATTATTATTTCATGAAGGGTTGAGCAGCAGAAGTGCACGAAGACTTTTTACTAAGACTCCTGCTAGGTATTATGGCCTATTAGGAGCACCCAGTGCCATCAACCGGGTTAAAGGCCAGACCCGGGCTGGCACATAAACTCCTGATGGAAAACCCAAAAACATTTGGCCCGGAAGTTGAACACAAGACCTCAACAATACCTAGCGCATGCCAGCACTGCGCATTGGCTGAACGACGTAGTCATATCATTAACAATCATGACATTTTCTCAACAAATTCTTTTGACAGGCAACAAGCTTTGCCCCTCCCACAATAAAACAATATCTTGCGACCTATAACAGCCGCGCAGAGCCCACATTAGCCGCGAATCGTTATTATAACCACTAATATGGCGTACGTTTCGGCGGTAGTGCGGCGTGGGCCACGGTTTTGGCCATCGCGTGCCAGCTAATGATGGACTCTGGCCCGCGATGGCCCAGCACGTAGGAAGCCATAAACTATAACGCTCTATGATCGTCAGTAATCTGATAGGAACCTCTTTTGGATAAATATAGAGCTGCTAAAGCAATTTTTTGGATATTTTACCTTGTCCTGTCAGTTTGTTGACGTTTTGATGAACGAGGGCCACCCACGGAGCCCTAATCCCTATAACAAATGCCTGCCCACGTCAAACACCGTCTTTGTTAAAAGTGGCATAGTTAAAATGAATTTATGTTCAACTAAACGAGTTACTACAGAGCTAATTAAGTACTGGTCTGAGACATGGTTAGGTCATCGTTGGCTAAAACTGACGTTTTAGTCTAAGCCTCTAAAATCAAAATGAACATCAAAGTAATTTATTAAAATTAGGCTGAAAATCAGCAATTCTCGAATGATAAAGTTTACATAAAAACAGTTCAAAACTCTTGCTCGTTATCACTTCCTACTGTGGCAACTGTGAAGAAGTGGAGCAACACATACTCTCCAGCTGAAACTCTCTCTCACTTAGCACTACCGTATATGGACATCCACAATATACATCTGCATCAATGATTCGTTGTCTACTAAGCTTAATTACGGAAACGTCTAAATAGCTTCTTTACTGCATCTCACTATAAAATTGTTCTCTAATTTAAAAAGCAACTTTTTCCCCATCGATCTGTCGTCAGTCGTCACCTAATCATTGAACTCGCAATGCTCCATGTTCGACGTACCTACCCACTAGATTGGAACACTTCTCCGGACGATGCCAGTGGGCGGACAGGCAGGCGGCTGAGCTCGGAAACAATACTGCACTCAAGTTTTCCCGTGTGGGTTGTCCGCTATTTTTATTGCTAAGATTCTCTGAATTCAAACGAATACTGAGAAACTTCATAATGACCCGCGTCCTAATTGTGTATGTGTTTCAGCACAGGCATTGCAATCCCTTTGCCTACGATTCGAAGGTGTAAAAAATATACGAATGTGATTTGACGCATTAAGCCGCTGTGTTAATATTTAACTTATCTACCTAATACCATCAGTTGGGGACTTGAGTATTGTAATTTGATCTATAATAGAAAATTTCAAGGTTTTGTAGTATGTTAGTCATTGGCTGGTAAAGGGAAAAAGCAATGTCACAATAAGTAGATTTTGGTATAACCCAAGCGAAGTGTTGATTAATTTATAGGAAACAAACTAAAATGTAGCGAACAATGAAGGTTAGCTAATTTAGTGCTTTTATTACTTAAAAGTATTAATGATACTTGTTGCGTTGAGCTATACGGAATACGGAGCTCTGGAGTGGGCGAAAAATGCGCATGTCATGTGTGCTTCAACTTATGTATTTATTATCTCGTAAGTTCCGCGCCAGTGGAGGCACCAAGGCAGCACACCCGATAGGTTACACTCGTCCTTTATGTGATGTTCACATTTGCATCGCAGTCGCAATCAATCTAAAACACCTCTCATTCGAACCCCATTACTTTGTCAAGTTATTCAAGATATCGATGATATTGTGACTTTAATTTGAATCTGTTTACAAGAGAATTAGTCTTCACTTCAGTAACATTTATACCTATGTCAGCTTTTCATCACGTTGCGAACGTTTTCAATGCGCTTCAGCCGGTCGGTCTTGTAAACATGTCGAAGCGAAGGCTTGAGTAAAGTGATCTCGAAGTGCGCTGTCATTCCATCTTGATTACTTGCATTGACAGCTTACTTCACTCAAGCATTCACATGTTTACAGGATCGCACTGCTATTTAAATAGCTCTCAACGTGTGAGCTTCATCATCATCATCATCATAACAGCCGAAATACGTCCACTGCTGGACATAGGCCTCCCCCAAAAAGGGGGGTTTTGCCATAATCACCACCCTTGGCAGGCGGGTTGGCGATCGCAGTGTATGGCGTCCGTTGAGTTTTACCGAGAACGCTGCTGCCCATTCTATGGTGAGTCCCTTAGTCGCCTCTTACGACACCTACGGACTTCTTTTACGGCACCATACGGCACCGGCCGACACCATACGCAAAGCGTAGTGCTACGGTGTAAACTTAGGTGAAGTCAGCTGTCAATCCATACGAATAAGTTGGAAAGACAGTTCACTTCACGCTCACCCCAGCTAAGTGTACAAGGTGTCATGTTGACACAATAGACTGTCATCTGATCTCGTTTTCTTTTCTATTATTTCAGTGGATATTTTAGATCATGTTAAAATATACACTGAAGTGAGCAACCTTGTTTTTCATAAGCCCAAGAATAGAGAAGTTTTTCATTTCACTACCGTTACCGGTAGTTCACCTATCGTCTTAGAAAAGAAAAACAGCTCTTTATCTACTACTGATTTATTTTTATTCTCAGGCGCTTAAGGGCTTGGGAAAAAGTCCAATGAGATTTCACAATTATTAGGTCTCACCTATTCAATGAATAATTAGTACCTAGTTATTTTTTTGCCTCTGTTGTTTGTCTGTCAGCGAGAATTGATATTTTCACCTATTTCTATTAACACTATAACAATAAATGTTTGACAAAAGAGCCTTAAAATAGATCCTTCAAGATAGGATAATGTTCGTTCAAAGCCGGAGCCTGTAATAAAACACATTGACTTCATATGACGAAACATCTCACAGAAGCAATACATCATAATAAAAGACAATAGACCCGAACCGGTCTCAATAATATCAATTAATATAATCGCCGATCATCATCTGTCAGCTCGCGTTACCTACATCGAATCTATGTACAGTCAACGAAAGTTATAGTTAAGTTAGATTGAAATACTCCTTCATTCGTCCGCATTACAGTCACTGCCCACGACTGGTGAAGAATAACCGTGATAACGGTGATAGAGTCTGTCAAGCGAGTAGTGTCCTATGACAAAAGGCAACAAATTTAAAAATCTCACAGGTGTCAACACTGACAAAGTACGCTATTAACTTATTTGATAAGTACTTAAATTATTTTTGTAGATTAAATATTTATTTCGGGTAAATTAAAAAAGAGCATTTCAGTGTAGGTTTTTATTAGTCACAATCAGAACTAAAACAAAATCTATTATACTGGTTTTCTAGCAGCGATTTTCGTCAGATAGGTACTCTGATTCAGATTTTATTTTTTACTGTCTTCGACGGCCATGACTTGCTTAACTAAATTTTCAATTTTGCTTATTTTTTTACTACATCATCCAAAGCGGCTGACAAAAGTTGTAAGTTATTAAAAATACAGAAAAACAGTTAGTTTTAGTTCAAACAGCAATCTCTTAATGTGGCAAAATTATGTGCCCCAGTAAGATTCAACGTCATGACTAAGAGACGGCTGAATCTAAATCCGAAATCGTGATCATATCACAGTAAAATAAATAAAAAATTATATTGTTGAGCTAAAAGTATCAAAATGTTGTAGCCAACCTACCTATCTGATGTTGAAACGAACTTGTGACAATCCGTTTGACAGATAAAAGTATTGGCATAAATAAGAAATCAGCTAAATAGACGGGACACGACTCGATTGACAGACTTTAACTTGAGTTAGGTTTTTTTTTTTAGGATGGGAAATCATCAAATGACTCCTCCCGCTCTGGGTAAAGCAGGAGGGAGTGTCAGACTTTTACTGACTAAAACCCATCCGTGTTCCTCCTAGTGCCCTTTGCGTTCCAGGGTACGGTGCCTCTTTCGAACGAAGTACGCACCCCAGCAGCCACTGGCCCTAGCAGGCCCCGTCTTTAATGCTGACAGCTCTTTGAGGCGCGCGTGGAACACAGCGCGCCGTCGACCCGGGCCTGGTTCTGATCAGACGGCGAGCCACCCAATACTCGCCGTCCGCAGACCCGCGCCTACGGTGGCCGAGAGTAGTTATAATCCCTAGCATCTATATAGGTGCTCACTTCATATTCATTTCATATAAGTTGTGTTCATTTTACATTGCTTGTCAATTCTTAACAGATAATTTCGCCGTCTGTACATTACAATAATTGTGAAGGGAGTGGGTTCGTGGACCGATGGGCTAACCCGGCTAACGTACCGGCGTGGGCGTAGGTGACACGCCGATCAATAACTCGCTCGCTATAATTGGTAGCACTCGATGAAGTATTGTTGAGTCGTCATGACAGACCTCATGTGGGACGGGATTGTTTAATGGAGTAAAAAATTGAATAATTTCCAGTGGCGGTCGTTGGGGTAGCGACCTCTCTTAGATACTGAATGCAATAAGTATTCGATCAATCGGCCTAGCCTAGCCAACTAGGTACTGGAAAGTGTCTAATTGGATCATGGAAATGGGATTGAAGTCCATCCTCAGACTTGCACTCGTAAATGTGCATTTTGATTATTATTTTACAGGTATTGTATTCTATCTTTTTTTTTCGGGGAGATATCCTTTTGGAAGTCCTCCGCCCGCCCCTGGGCTTGTCAAACTCTTACTGACTTAAACCACCCCGGTGTTCCATCTTCCACCTACGCCAGGGATCGTGGGAACGTACGTGACTTCCGTAATCCCCGGCTAGTGCCGGCGATTTGAGTCCCTCTAGGAATACCACGCGTCGCCACTTCGGGTCCGGATGAATGGGAGGTGACGGACATCCCCAAGTCCGCCGCCCCTGGACCCAGAGCCGGCCAGACCCGGGGGCCACTGAAGCGCGATCATGATCAACATGATACGACAGCAGCGGCAGATTTGAGATGCTGCAAGCGTTCGCCTCTCGATCTTTAGCCATACTTTTTGTTTTTTAATTATTGTTCTTTTTGTTTTTTCAAGTAGAAAATTCAAAAACACTGAATACTTTTCGATTCTTACAGTGACATGGCACCGCGGAAACTAAAATAGAAATAGAATAAGAGAAAATAGTTTCGGACATGAGTTACGCACAACTCACAAGTACGCGAGATGCCAAAATAACTGCCTTGTGACTAAATATATTACGGCGTTATAACAGTACTTTACGAAGTGATTTTTCGCTAAATATCATTTATTAGATATTGTCGAGAAATTAACACGAATGCAAATGTTCGTGGTATCAAATGATCTGGCGGCGATTACATCTCACCGGCTGTCTGTTTGATTAGACATTATGATATTACAAAAGCTATTTGTGCAGCGAAGTGGGCTCACAGTGAAATCATACGGGGGTGTGGGCTGGCTGAGCCGCGCCCGCGCCCGCGAGCTGCGCGCGCGCAGTGAAAGGCCTACACTTGCTTATTACGTATCTATTTACAATGTTTATAGCGCAATAACGATGTAAAGAGATTTATCTCAAAGATAATATTTTCACAAGGAATACGATTTGTTTTCATCCAGAGTACGTTTTATAGTTTTTTTATGGTTTTCAGCAAGTCTGTAATGATTACGAGTGTAATCAAAATGTTTGTAATATAATGAATTTATTCGTGAGCCGCTCAACGGCTCAATATTACAGTAAGTACTTTACACGACTCATTGCAAACATTGCAGATTAATTGTCAGTTTAGTAACAACTCAATTCCCAGAAGAGCCGCGAGAGACATTAAACTGTCAGCTTCGAGAGATCCTATGATGTGCGACGACGATTAGTTTCCTCATAAAAGGCTGCAATTATTTATTATTCATGACATCTCATTAATATGTATGTGTCTAATTAAAATAATTGACACCTAAATGCGTGTAACTCCTACTGGTGGAATTGGGTCAGCTTGTGAGCAGCCGAGCAGTTGGCGGCGACCGGCTGCGACCACCGCCGACCAGAACCAGCAGCATTCATTTAAATATACCTACTATTACTAGTGCATTATTATTGACCCAAGCTTTATTCGAAACACCTCTTCTTTCCTCCTCTGCCTGCAACTCGCGATTGAACCCTTACTATTAAATAATAAATAAACAACTACTCTGGTTGCCTCGTTCTTCGTTCACCGACACCTCTTTTTTTGTGGATGGGAAATCATCAAATGTCTTTTCCTCTGGGCGGAGCAGATGGGAGTGGCAGACTCTTACTGACTAAAAGCCACTCATGCTCGTTCCAGTGCCTCTGTAACTCTTTCGAACAAATTCCGCAAACCATGGGATGGAAAGTCATCAAGTGACTCCTCCCGCTCTGGGCGGAGCCCCGTTCCGTGTTTCTCCTAATACCCTTTGCGTTCCAGAGCCGCGGTCACTCTTTCGAACAAATTCCTCAATCCTGGCAGCTCTGCAGCGATTCTGGAAAAAAAACTCGCGGTGATAAGTTGGGTGTAGTGCTAGGCTGCCACTGCAAAGATGGACAGCTCACTTCAAACTTGCTTCACTGGCTATGGCGGTGAGATTGTTACAAAATAGCAGAACACGAGCTTCGAGACCTGGCTTGAGATCTTCACTAGCTCTTTTATTTATTCTTATTATTATGAACTTAATTATTTATTATTATTTATTTATTTAATCATTAAATTACTATAACACCTTTACAGATAGATCCAATTAAAAAATTAAATTCAAACATTTGAATTCAGACCAAGGGTTGGGATGGGGGATTATGTTTTGTACCCTTAGTATTGACTGGATGTCTTAAAATAATGGCCTACCACCACAGACCCAGCTGGCTAGTTACTTACAAGTTTCTCGTAACTTGAGCTTACGAATTCTGTCAGGAATTTTACCAGCGATAGGTATAGGTACCTAGTACCTACAATGATGCATTCAATGCCCAAATTAAATACTTCCGCAAAACTCGTCAGCAATCAACAATCGTATCGATTTACTTATTATGGCATTTCAGAGGAAGATGTCTCTCTGAGCTGAAGTAATGGTGATGATGGAGGCTCAAAATTTCTATTAGAGAACCAAAACGGACTGTTTAATGTGATATTTCACTACTTTTTCAACAACACGAGCAAGTGATGACAGCATTCGCCACTCAAAATTAGATTATTTTTCATTATTTATGGAACATTATTTTTTGGATCGCAGTCAAAATAAAGTTCGTAAAGTCGAAATCTGTCCATTAATCATAAAACACACTGGGAACGTGTAAATGAGCAAAACCTCGGATTAGATTTTTCTCACGATAAAAAAAATATTTACGTTGAATTTCGCCGGAATCTGCGAATTGAACAACGAATAGCGAAGCACTTGAAATGGTGCCAATCACCGCATTCACACTTCACACCACTTTCATAGATCTTGTCTTTAAATTAAAAGAATTATGTTATACCTTAATATATTTGATTTTGTAAAAATACAAGCAAACCAAAAAAATTAGAAAAAAATCTTAAGGTACATAATATGTTCATTCCTTGACTGTACATGGGTAGACAATTTATGGTTAAAGCAATACTAGACGGCGCGCGCGCTGTCTGCAATTAAGTAAATAATTTAAATTGAATTAAACTCTTAATTTATATCGCTTCACGATTTATGATCCTGAATGTAAAACTAGACAGTCGTGTTAATATTGAACGCTAGCTAAAAGTGACAACGACAAATACTTTGCACGCCAAATATATTTCTGTTAAAAATTGTTCAGCTGACGCACTTCACACGTAATCATGAAAAAAAAACTGAAATATACTGACTTGTTTTTGTGTAGAGTCGCCTAATTAACAATAGTTTTTGTAATTGTTTCCTTATTCGCGATTTCTTAAAACAGTAACTTTGTAACCTCGTGGTATTTTGGTTGATAATTAAATGCGTTCCACAAACATTGCTCATTACGCAAAAACATCATGTCTCTCTCTCTGACTCCATAGATTGAAGCGAGATGGAGAGAACTAGATATATAACGATTTAGAACAGTATATATCATTGTGCCAGAGAGCGAATAGTTTCATTATTCAGTAGTAAAATGATAATTCGGTTGTATTGATAAACAAAACACATCACTCTCACACTCGGATTGCGAAAAAAGTGAGTAATGTGTGCATCGCGTGAGTTAGATCACACACATGTCACAGATTTATTGGAAACGAGGCTGAGCAGCAGAAAATAACAGACTTGTGCTAATTACCCCATTTTGTATTTAAATTCGGTCCTTACTAGAGTAACGACGGCCGTAAGCTCTAGAATCCAGAATATCTGAATGGATCGTATGCCTATGGCTGTCTGGAGCGAGTTGAGTCATATTAGTGAATGTGGTCGGTCTGGTCTGGCGTGACATTCCTGTAAGAGAATACCATATATGGCAGGCTAGTCGCCAGCAGGTAATGCATCCCCGATCAGTGAGCGATTATAACGCAACGGAAGCGGCTGAAATTAGCAGCGCGCGCGCATCGGGCGGACGGGGCCGCTGGCAGCCGGGCCGCGCCGAAACTAAATACCCAAAAGCGTTAGTGATCGCGAGCGGCTGCCAAATATGGCACGAATCTCGGGTTTCGCGAGGCGCGCGCGCCGCGTCGCTGGCACACCACCAGCCACTGCAAAAACGCTCTCTGTTCCCGTCTAAAAACACGTAAAAAACGTTTTTATTTCTGTAGCGAGCGGCCTCTAAATTTAGGCCGTATGGAAACCGAAAGTAATACGAGCGATTTTGGTTGGGGCCGTGTTGTCTGTATTTAGATTAGAGCGGCGGCGGCGCGGGCGCAGCGCGACTCGCGCCTCGGGAGTAGCGGCGCGCGACTCGCGACCTCCGCGCACGCGCGGCTGCATTGTGTCGTGTGCTGTGTGCTGTGTGGGCCACTGTGATACTCGTACAATATGCGCGCGCGTTAACAGTTCATCAATGAAAAGTTTCGTGTTAATAGTGCATCATTAAAAGGATTTGGATGTCACAAATGTTGCCCGAGGGCGGAGGTAAATACATTATTAATTTTACAATAAGTTTTCATTTAGTGTTTGTATTCATAGTTTTTTTTATAATTGACCTATTATTTAAATATTCTCCTTATTTATTATGCATGCTAATTGGTGACACCACTACGCGAAAACCAGCCAGAATTCAGCGTATAAATCTTCACTTAATTATTTTATCATTTTAAATGACCAAACACTGCTAAATTTGAGCAGTTAGCTAATAAAAATACAAAATTAAACAAACAATGTTTGATAACGCGCACAAACGTTTGTTATCTAACGAAGCTGGGTGCTCAGTTAAAGTAACCCGGAGCCACTATCTAAGTAGGTGGCGCAACTAGTTGCGTGAGCTATCAGCCGGCGGTATCACTGCGATACCCTGGCTCTGTTAATTCGTTACAACGAGCCTTATCTCCCTCTACAGCCGTCTGCCGGTAAATACTCTGTTTGTTAAACTTTTACTAACTCTAAATTATTCCATTGCTGAATGAATCATTTTAACTTGAATGTAATTATCATTTTTAAACGCTAATGAGTATTGGTCAGTGCTCAGAGGTCGCGCTGCTTAATCACCATGTTTTCCTGAAAAAGCAAACCGTAGTTCAAAGGTTATCTTCGGAATAAAAAGGCATTGTTGAGTGCTTCAGAACCTTTACCGTCGCTATATTGATTCATTGTAGCTACTAAGAACTTACACAACAGTTAGAAATATGACTAAGATCTCTATGAAGAAATGTCAGAGTGTCAAGTCAGTTGTACAGTCAAGGAAAGTTAAACTTAACCAATATTTATTACCAACTCGAATGTCCATTTATTAAAATCACACTCGGAAAACTAATAGGTAGGTACTCATATCTGCTTAACGATGCATTTCCCTGACTGATTGTAGTCAATGCGTTTTCGTCACTGCACTAGAGGGATAAGAGAGAGACAGCTAGAAATGTAACATGATTGACTGCTCTGATTTTATTTTAATTAGGAATTACGTACCTACGAAGGCTATTTACATATATAATTAGATAAAGAGATAGAGGATTATAAGATACATAGGTACATCAATTAACAAAGTCCTTCCTGATAACAGACACGAGAGAGTGAAGTGTCAATTTTATCACTTATGTCACCCAGTTCCACAGAATGTCCCTTCTCGTTCGCCGACATCCGTTTTGGCTGCTTCATTATTTTATCTGTGTCATGTGTGCGGATCCAATCACGCTGTGTGCGCTAGCGCTTACCGCAGAAAGCGCCGGTGTGCGCTAGGCCTTATACGGAGAGTGTCAAATGGTCTCGGCGTCAACCTGCGATTGTGAACCGTTGTGTAAACAATGACATCGAGGTGGCTTCTGTTATCACTTGCTGCTTTCGGAGATGCCGAGGTGATCGGTGAATGGTGTCATTATTTGTATAGTTGCGACTTGCTAGAGTTGTCAGGGTGGTTTCAGGGTTTTTGCTCTGACTACTGTAAGGTGGTGAAATCTTTAGAGACTGAAACATTTCAGAAGTTTTTTCGCGTCTACTGTCTAGTTGACATATTATACCTAGTACTTACTCATACTCAATACTTTATTGCATTCCACAATGTACATGCTTAGGTGGTAGGTTTAAATTTAATGAGACACAATTGTGGACCCTGTTGGGCACAGCAAAAGACAATAATATAAAAGATTAAGGACTTATAGACTAATTTATTCTAAATACAATTTAATTAAACATACACAATACAAACAATTTAATTACACTTATTCTTTAGGTCTAATGTTAAATTAATTAATTAAATTCTTTATTATTATTTTTATTAATGTTATTATTCCAGCTGTATACATTTATCATTAAGATATTCGTTTATGCTGTAATAGCTTTTACTTAATAATAGTTTTTTTTTATTTGTTCGTAAAAACAGTCATCTTTTTTTCATTTCTTAACAGCTCGGGTAATTTATTAAAAAAAATTATCGACATTACTAGAGGCCCAGATCAATGCATTTTTAAACAAGAAGTTGGTAGGTTTACACGTGTTTTATGTTGGAGTGTGAATCTTGTTTGAATGTCTTCTCGTTTAGTGTAGAAGTCCTGGTTAGTGTGCGCAAATTTAAAGATTTCCAATATGTAAATAGAAGGTAAAGTAAGAATATTTAATTTTTTGAAATAAGGTTTGCAGCTATCGGTTTGTTCAATATTAACCAAAATACGAATTAACTTTTTTTGAAATGTAAACAGCGGTGGTGCGTCTGTGCTATTACCCCACATTATAACACCGTAGCTGAGCCATGCATGATCATAGGCGTAGTACGTAACTAGAGCAGTCTGTAAGTTAGTGGTCTTTTTTATTTGGCGAAAAGCGTACAAAAATGTTGAAAGTTTTGTTTTTATTTTCTGAATGTGTAATTACCAGTCTATGTTCGTATCTATGGTTAAGCCTAATAATGAAAACTCGTCTACGAGTTCCAATTTGTGGTTGTTAAAAGAGAAATTTACATCTAGACTAGTCTACTTAGACAATTTGGTTCCTCGGGTAGGCGTTAACAATACTGTAAGGAGTCAAGGAAAAGTGTTTCCTGACAGAGTACCTACCTATTGATCGCAGAATAAATAACTTTGTGTTATTTAACAACAAAAAAAAAACAAAATTATTACACCCATCAGAGCCAGCCGGCACCTCAAACAAGTAGGCCTAATCTCACACCAATCGACTAGAAGCTTAATCTGCTGAGATAACCAAAATGGAACTGTCCATAAACTGACGGATATCGGACAGTCAATAATGTTATGTAAAACAATAAGACCATAGCCGAATGTTTTGCTCCTCCGTTCGTAATTCGTGACCAAATCGGTCATAAATAAGCTCTCGTCTCCTACGCTCGTCGATATGATGGTATGATTCATGCCTACGGACACAGCGGACTATACCGTACATGGTTGCTATTAGCATTCCCTTTATGCCGATCTCAAATTAATAGTTGTTAACCTGCGGCTCGGCTCAGCTTTTTGGAAAGTTAAAATAATAAAAATCTCCACATTTGTTGTTATTTATGTTTGTCGTTTAAATCGGACTGCATTCTTGTAATGATGATGTAAGTGGCTCTTCTAAGTAACAACTGTCCTGTTTGTTGATGATCACTTTGTTTTCAGTTTTTTAGAATTTCATGATTCAAGTTTGAATACCAATGAACCCAGACCCGTCAAGTCATCGAACCAGAGTTCATACACGTTCCGCTCCGTGTATTTCGTTCAGGAAGTTTTATACCAGTAAGTTACCTATTTCTGTGTCCTTGGCTTTACAAACACGTGTAAAGCCAAGTAAATAGTTTCCTCTTATAACAGGATGTTTAGTTCCAGCAGTAATATTATTTTACGACTACATATTTTGTCACCACTTTGAATGAAAACAACAACTCGAAAAGGTGACAGCGTCAATGTAACTAAAGAATGTGTGTGAAAATTGCTTAACATATTCATTCTTTGACTGTCCCTACATAAGCTCAGTTAGACAGTAAAATAATATTGTTATCTTGTTAGAAAAATGCAAAAACTCAAGGAGGAAAAACCAAGTCAAATACCACATCATTATGGTGTTTTACCTCTAAAATTGATGGCAATGTTAAGAATCCAAACATTATAATTAACTCTTGGCACTCCCCGACTATGTTGGCGCCGCTGGTTCACTCCGAGCCGGCAGGTGGCGCCTGTCACCACACTCTCTACCATAAACTTTCTCGAAACCTGCCGGAAAAAGCACGATATTTTTACCAAAATAAAAAAAGATTTGTAGGTTGGAAAAACAATGCCAAGAACCTGTAATCACGTAATTATGGATACTGAACTGTTAACATAGTTGTGTCAAACCGTCGTATGCTCAGGCCACATGGCTGGTGCAGAGTACGGACTACGTCGCGTGACGTATCCCTGGCGGTGTGCCAGCGAGTGGCAGTGAGTCTGTGCGACGTAACGCGAGTAAACACTTGACCGAATGTAGGAGATGATGAGTCAAGAGTTCAACACAGGGAAGCGAGATACGGTTTACATTGTGGACGGGAATCTATAATCTGAACTAAAATCGAAAAATTGCCTATAGGAACTTTACTTAAAAATTCTCTTCTCTTCTGTACCTAATTGTTTGCTACTATTGAATATACATTCAGTCAAAAAAGTATCGGGAATGGATGATTTGTTTATGGTTCCAAATTCAAATTTTTGTTTTTTTGTAGTTGTTAGATTGGCACAACTGTTTTCCATTTTGGCGCGGAGTTTGAGTTGCATCTGTTATTTATATTAAATACAGTGCTGGTTTTAGTAATATCATATATAGTGTGTATTGCGAATTTCATAATGGACAAAAATATCGAACAAAGAGTTTGTCTTAAATTTTGCATCGCCAATGGAATTTCGTGTTCGGAGTCACTGAAAATGTTACAGAAGGCTTACGGTGAATCGACTTTATCAAAAACTCGTGCTTATGAGTGGTTCAAAGCGTTCAAAAGCGGTCGAGATGTGATGGAAGATTTGCCTCGCTCTGGTAGGCCGTCAACGTCTGCAACTGAAGTTAACATCGCAAAAGTGAAGGAAATAGTGACTGAAAATACCCATTTAGGTCTAACGGTAAATAAAGAATATTATTTGAGCGTTATGCGGCGTTTAAGAGAGCAAATTCGACGAAAATGGCCAGATTTGTGGAAAGAAAATTCTTGGATTTTGCACCACGACAATGCGCCTTCGCACAAGGCTATCATTGTGAACGAATTTTTAACCAAACACTCAACAAATACCATCCAGCAACCACCATATTCACCAGATATGGCTCCTGCTGACTTTTTTCTTTTTCCTAAACTCAAATTACCACTTCGTTGCACCCGTTTTCAATCGATAGAAGACATAAAGGTAGGGTTACCATATCTCAGGATTTGTCCTGAGATTTCAGGATTTTTGGACTCTTCTCAGGATTGCGGCTGGATTTTGCAAATCTCATGAAATCTCAGGATTTTTTTATTTTTCCATAAAATACAGCTTACATTTTAAAGATCTCTTTAATAAAAAGTTAAACAAAATAAAAATAATGTTCCTTTGGTAATAATTGCACAATTCAAATCAGTACTTATTTATCCAAGTACTTAGGTACCGTCAGTTTCAGTTTTATCAGTTTTATATGATACATTTTTAAGTAAGGTTTTTTCCTTAATTATGGATTTATGAAAAATTCTCAAACTGTAAAAAATCTCAGGATTTTTCAATGGAAATCAGGCTTTTTCTCCGGACTTTTGATTTTTTTATCTGGTAACCCTACATAAAGGAGAATTCGCGGCGAGAACTGAACTCAATTCCGGAAGCAGCGTTTAAAAAATGTTTTGATGAATGGATTATTCGTTGGCGCAAGTGTATCGTTTCTAAAGGAGCATAGTTTGAAGGTGATAAAATAAATTTGGATGAATAACAGACATTTTGTGTATTATTGATCTTTTCCCGGTACTTTCTTGACAGAGTAGTATTGTTCAGAATTGCTCAGTTTTTCCTGAAAATCTGAGAAACGAATTACTTAGGTACCTATGTATTTTTGAGATATTTAGTTGAACTGTCAACATTTAACTACGACAGTCCTAGTAGTTGTGGGAGTAGGACAGAATAGCATTGCTTTTAATTGTTAAAATTGTTATCGATTGACATGAAAACCTGTAACAGTTACAGATAGCTTTTACAAAGTTGGTGAATATGTTTCCTATTGTCCTACTATTTCCCTTAAATAGCGATCTTTAAGCGGATTTTTTTGTATTTTTTCACATTCATACATGAGAGCTTCTGCAATGAATAGGTACAAATAATACAAATAGTTAGTGGCATCAGATCAAGGATTGAACTGCATCAGACTGCTTGAAAAGCGACTTGTTTCGAACTTTTTAGTTGTTTTTAGCGGTCAGGTTTGTTGACAAAGTCAATTTTTTTTTCCTACATTTTACTGAGTTGCATTTTCGGATTCGTCTCCTCAAGTCCTTTAACTTGTTACCCCACTCGATAGGTTTTAAAATTAAAAATTTCTTGAAGGCGTAATATGTCACTCTCACAATCAAGACGAATCTAACGACACCTCTCAAGCTAAAATCCATCGAGCCGTTCAGGCCGCAGAGCGTGCCAAACAATCTTACATAAGTACATACCTACTCTCGAAAAACATAACCCTCCTTCTGGCGCAGTCGGGTAAAAAAGTGTTGGGTAGTGGTGTCTACTATTTCCTTAACCGTATCTGAACATGTTTGCTATAATTGATGACCATTCTTTTTATATTCATTATAGGTATTTCAGTGCATTAAGCTAAGTACTAATACTTAGCTTAATGCACTGAAGTATCTAGGGAGTATTTATTTTATTTCTTATCCTTCTAAAAAGTTAAACCACAGTGTATGTACCTATTCTATTACACCCAGTATCTAAATAGGTAAAGTCACATCGTATAAGGCAAACCACGTGGAAAGTATTATTTCCCTCAGAAGGGGCTCAAATGTACAAACAAACTTGTGACCAGGTTGCGGTTAAACTCAAAACCGCGAGTTCGGCACTCGTGCGCATTTACCTAAATACCTAATACTGATGTTTTTGTGCCAACTTACGCGAGGACTGCAAAATCCGTTAGCACTAGTAGGTACCTATTGTTACCGCCTTAAAAGATTACTTACTTCAATTGCGTATAAAGTTAATTAATCCTTTTCTAAAATAAAAGTTGCCTAAGTTACTCCATGTAGTATCTCTCTCTCGCTATCTCAGTCCCGTAGCCAGTGAAAGTTCCTTCAAAATCGGTTCAACCGTTTCGGAGATTAGCCGGTAGAAACAGACTGACGGATAGACAGAGTTTAATTATTTTTTTATTACATGTATTTTTTGTAGGTATATTATACTTTCACACGCATTTCTTTCGAAACTAGCTTCTGCCAGCGGCTTCGCCCGCGTGATACGTGGGGAACATGACATAGGTACTCCCGGGATAAAAAGTGGCCTATGTGTTATTCCAGACTATATCTAATCTACCTCTCTACCAAATTGCTGACGTGAAAGAGTAACAAACATCCATCCTACTTTGCCATTTATCTGTCTATACTTACTAATAATATAAAGCTGAAGAGTTTGTTTGTTTGCTTGAACGCGCTAATCTCAGGAACTACTGGTCCAATTTGAAAAAATCATTCAGTGTTAGATAGCCCATTTATCGAGGAAGGCTATAAGGCGTATATCATAACGCTAAAACCAATATGAGTGGAGCAGACGAAGTTGCGCGGGTCAACTAGTGAGATTATATAGTAGGAAGTAAGATTACAAACAGACACTTCTATTTTATTTGTTTGTATGTACCTACTATTTGTATGTATAAATGTTAAGTACCTACGCCTAAAGTGCGAACTTTTAAGTCAACAGGGCTATATTTACCTATATAACGATCCGCTGCCCCACTTCATGTAATGGACACAATACCTACTAAGTTTATTCTAATAATTTAAAACATACCTAGTCGCTACAAGTGTGGGAATTCTCGTGAACTAAACATTTTTAATGTGGTGGTGACTGATTTGGAAGTGATGATAAAAGATTTTTCCTCCTTCCTCTAAGCTGCCTGCTGGTTTTTTTTATATGAAACTATTAATTGTTACCTAGGTACCTAACTAGAATTTCTAACTTGTCAGAATTAATAACAATAGGTACCTAATTTCGTTGAATTAAACCAACTGAGTACCTGTAGTGTGAAAGTAATTAATTAGAAATGGGTTTTAGGGATGGTGATGTAGGGACCTGATTGATATGATACTCTAGGTACGTCTGGTTATGATATGATACTCTACGTTAACCTCAAAGTTAGCCACTTTAATATTAGTTACATGACATAACGTCACACCCGCCTTTCCCCCGAGGGAGCACAGGTGCACCTATATACCTGCCTATCTACAATCATTTGGCAGGTCAGCAGACCTATTAATTATAGGGCGAGCCTATTGCTATTAATGGGGCACAGTACATGTGTAATAGTTCGCCCGACCTGGGGATCGAACCCGGGATTTCTTTCTTCTTTCTTTAATTCTTTATTGTACACCAAAACAGCTTATTCAAAATACAGTAATGAAAGTTCATGTACAAAGGCGAGCTTAACTCAGAAATGAGTTTCATTTTGAACCTGACAAAAGAGACAACTAGAAATTGTCTCTAAGGCCGCGTGTCGACGTGCAAGCAACTCGCATGCAAGTTTAATATACTGCGTACCTACGTTAGTCTTTATCACGATGATCACATTATATCGCGGCAGCTCGCAATGAAATGCAATGGTTGCAGTGGAAATGAGGCCTTAGTAAGGGGCGGCGCCTCGAGGTGTACCTATTCGAATTCATATGAATATAACAAATAAATATGAATAACTATTATACTATAGATATATTGTACCTACCTATCTTAAAAAGTGTGCGAAGCGTTGCTCCTCGGAGTCGCGCAGTCGGTGAATCGATGCTAATTTTTGAGGGCGTCTCTTGATACTCAAAAAAGTATCAGCCGCGCAAAAACAAATCAGTTTTACTTCCCAAATGCCTGCTGAAAAGGCCACACAATAATAATATAAATTATGATAATGTTAATAATCCTAAATGTAGCTCCGATCATTGCCTTAAAAGTGAAGGGTTCTGTATTAGCACATTTTATGGCAGTCGCGCTGTTTTGTTTGCTCTGACTCATTTCATATTGTTGTGATTGAGTAGATAAATCTCGCTCGGATCTGTCGGATTCGGTATCGTATCGGAACGCTTGGTATTTATAGCAGTGTTGTGTTAAACGCGCGCCAATTTTTATGTTTAGGATTCCTTCCTTATGGTTGGTGGCGGGTGCCACTGCCAGGCGGGAGGAGCGTGATTCAGTGTGGTGCAGTCGTGGGGAGATAAGGAACAGTTGTCTCGATTTGTTCTGTATTAGTGTATTTATAGTGTGGGTACAGAAGTTTGGCACTATTTCCATTTTCCGGACTTTGTCCGCCATTCATCTGTTGTGGATGAATGGATCAGAGAGTAAGACGTGTAACGATGATGAACTGTACTGCTACCTATTCTATATAATAATCTCACCCATTATTGACTCTCACACTTCACCCGTGGAAGCCCAGGTGAATTGAGCTGTCAATCTATTAAATTGAGGTGGATTGACTTCACTTAAGCTCACACTACTAGGTAGGTAGGTACTTTAAAATTATTTTGGATAAAAAAATCAATTTTGATTGGGTAGGTAGGTACTTTCACAGAAAACTGACTGATGTACCTATTAGTTAGGTACTTAATGTCTATGTAATGAATGGCGTATAACCGGTACAATACATAACACCTGTCCCGATGAGCATGTCTGCTCTGCCAGCGAGTAGCGAAAGTGTAGAGTAAACAAGCCGCGCGTCAGCAGTCACGGAGCTTGAGTTATTGTGAGACGCGGCGCGGGCGCCCACGCAACGCAATCACAGCAGTCTTCAGTAGCAGACTCAATCGGAACATAGGTGGGAAGTTCAGAAGGTCCAGTCTGATCGAATCCTGGATATCATTGGACAGTGCACGCATCTCCAACGTTCTTAAATCCATACGGCCCTGTAAGAGACATGAATTGACGTTGACGTCAAGTAACTTACCACCTGACTAACCTGACTAACCAAAAACCAAATCAAGTTAAAATCCACAAGAACATTAACAATTCAGAGGTAGCAATGACCTCATTGCTACCTCTGAATTGTTAATGTTCTTGTGGATTTTACATAGGTGCTATTGCTTCACCTGTCTACTGACTGAAGCACTTTCAAACACGAATTCTTTCTTGCATAATATACTTTCTCTAAAATTTCACTGAAACATTGGTTAAATACTTAGGTATCGTTTAACTAGACAACGCATTAACTAGCGAACTTTCTACTTACTTATATTTTTTTCATAAATTGATAGCGTTTGACCACCATGTGGTAAAGACTCTTGACGTAAAGAATCTCTGATTGTAGCACAGTCTCCCATTTTTTTCAGAACGCCTCAGAAGGGTAATGTTTTTCCCAAGTACCTAATACTTAAACCCTCTACCGATGTAGTTACTTACGCGTAGCCTTACTTAAACGTAAACTCATAAGTAATAAAACAATCCTAAGTGTATCGACACTGAGTTTCCTTCACCTCACTGCTTGGTATTCCTGTCATGCTACCGAACATGCTCATTAATTGGCGGTTCTCAGCCGATTCTGAGAATGTTAATTATTTCACTAATTCTCTCCCACACACGCGCTGGGTGGCATCGACGACAAATATATGCTTCCTAATAAATATACTGCTTGAATTAGGTACTAACAATGCCTTTATTTTTTTATGAATGGCTCATACTTACGCAGTTAAAGATCTTGTGATGTAAATGGGTGTGAATCAGTTGAGTTGCGGGAGTTGTGCTCCTGGATTATGTCATGATGGTGAGTGTCATCATGCATCGATTAGGCACTCCGCGTGAATCACGGCGGCCGTAGAAACTTTGTTTCGGATGTTCACTGAACATTGTTTTTAAGTACCTAGGCATATTACTCGTATCGTAACTACTGTATTCAGAATCTTGGTTAGCTTTGAAAATAACCCAAGATCATTTTTCTCGATCTAGAAATCGAACCCAGATCTCACGATCAGCAGTAGCGTTTGCGTCACCTAGACATAATAGTCGTAGGGTGGTTTAGGATTAAAGTACGTAAAATATTCTAAAAAGCTTGAAAGCTCTGAGTGTTTATGTAGAACCCCTCGTAAAACGAGTCCTTCGAACGTCATTGTGATTGGTTATAATAAGATGGCAGTAAGATGTGATTTGTACGTTTTAACTTCCTTGTTTTCGTATAGTTAATGTATAGAATTTGGTTTTACCAGATATGCGCGCGAATAATCTGCACAGTAATTTATAGAAAGTGTTTATTTGAATGAACTTTGATAGCTAGCTTAAAGTAAATATAATAAGGACGTACCTAAACGTTAGGAGGTACTCGTACCCTCTGACTATAGTAGTTATTAGTGTGATATTCTTTCCTTGTTTAGGTTCAGTCGGTTCAAATTGTTTGAACTGGTGAGTAGTGACTGTAGTCGGTAGTAAGCCAAATAAAATTAAGAGCTTATGTTTACAACAACAATACGTGCTGTACTTTTATATAATAAATAACCATAAATATGTGAGTACCTACTACTAAGCATTCTGTTCCTATTCTTTATTTATTTAATATTAATTAATTTATTACGCTTGGGGGAGGCCTATGTCCAGCAGTGGACGTCTTTCGGCTGATATGATGATGATGCATAGGTTAGTGTTGTTGATTCAGTTTTATTTCTGCAGTCTTAACACCTAGATAATGACTTAGGGTCCTAAAGGGGGGATCCCTACAAGTTGATCAAGATCTCCAAAACCCACTCTCAAAAGAATAGAAAACCAGCACCTTCATACCCAGACCCTTCGCTAAAACCATTACACAATGATGGCATCAACTGAAAGCTCGTTGCGAAACCTGCGCCCGCGTTGTTTCAGTCGCAACAGCGCGCGCGCCCATTCGCGGCGCGAGTATTTCTGTCGGGCGCACTCGAAGCGCCTCGGGTTTCACGCCATCCCTGCCGACGCCGTACCGACCACTACCCACTGACACACAGACACGCTGTATTTTCGGCCATGAGGGTATGATAAGCGCGGTTAGAACTGTTTAGATGCCCTCATTTCGATCGACTAATGGGATATACTCATTTCTGGCGATTGCCGCGATATCTCTTGTTGGTTTTCGCAGCACTGCATGTTGCGATGAAATCATTTCGTTATGTAGGTACGTAACCATCAAATTCCATGAATTCGTAAACGTTTTCTTTGCCTACTACTACATATTATATAGATACTATTACATATTTATTAGGAGATTTTCCTTCACATTTATGTACCTTCAGTGAAATTATCCCAATAGCAAATTCAAGCTTTTCCGTGGCCTTGCAGTAATAAGCATTCGTGGAAAAGGGAAAACCTTGTGTGAATTTCACGTTGTATAGGAATTTATGTAGATGAATCGTTATTTACGTTAGCGTTTCGTATATGGGTTCAATAAACGATTTATTAGCTGTGTGCTATTCGATGATGACGATCTCATGCGCATGCGTGGTAACGACGAATGATTTACGATTTCATTAGATACACTTGTTACGTTTTACCTGACATCGTAGGAGCGCCTTGCAATCAAAACATGTGTAACGTTTGTTTATTTTAACTGTAGTTAAATATTGACTCATTCTGATACTCTCGTACTTGGAGCATGCTAGCTTTAGAACTCGGCTGCGCCCGTATTGGTACAGATTATCTGCAAAACTTTTAACCGACTTACTTAGATTCCTAAGTATCTCTTACGAAAATTCATCAAAATCGGTTAAAACCGAATAAAAAAAAATAGCTTTTGTAACAGAGATATGTTGAGAAAATATTGTGTAGGGCAATAGGGCGACAACTATATATATATATATAGTTGTCGCGGATGGAATTCGAACCCAAGACGACTCATTACCCACTCTTCTATTGCAGTGCTACAAGTTGGAGCTGTTACTTCTGAAAAGATCTTTCTATTATTCTTAGCTATAGGATAAGCACTGGCTTCATCAAATAATGTATTTAATATAGTGCATTATTATTATTCCAGTGCAACAATAAAACTGTGTGTCGTACTCACGCGGCCGCTGTCGGTCGATGTGGGCAGTAGCATTCAGACAGCCATGTTTGTACAACGATCTGTTACAGCTCATACATCATTTTGCAATAAAATCTATTGCAAATGATTCAATATTGAAACTGCCAAATCTAACAAATTGTTTTCCATTTGTCATTGCTTTGTGTCACAACAAGTACGGTTCTGCGGTTTTGATTATGTATGAGTGTTGTCCATCAGCATCACCTGACTAATATTTAGCAATACAGGGTGTAGGTTTACTAAAACTTCTGCCTACCCCGTCATTGAACATTGGTATTTTGGCATGAACCAATCATGCCATGTGTCTCACTAGTGCTTATGGCCTTGTTGAGGTTCGAAGCCGATACCGGCACGAAAAACGATGTCGGCAGACGACTCACTAACATAGATGCACTTGTATTTGTCTAGCAGGTTATTAAAGCTTGTTGTGTGTTGTTTCAGAAGTGATGCGGCGCGTGGCGTGCGGCGACGTGTGTCCTACGCCGCCGCCCGCGCCCTCTGCGCAGCTCCGGTAAGCACCACCGTCCTCCTATCTACCTACTCAGTCTCGTGCCTACTGATACAAGACCAACCGCATGAATGAGGATGACTAATGAGAGCCTGACCAACAATCAATAGCGCACTTTTGAATTTTCCGCGTTCGGTACAGTACCAAGTGCCTAGAGTTGAAAATGCATTTGTGCAAAAATATTTAGTCGTTCATTTAGGTGTTGAGTGAAAACAGAGGTACCTGCCTACGTGGGTTGTGTTTATATCAAGCACTTCATTATTATACACCACATTGCTAAGGGCACATAAGTGATAGGATGCCCACGGAATGTTTTGCTAGGATCCCCCACGTAATCTGTTGTTTAGCTAGTTTGTATTTACAGAGTAATATCTCATGTTGATGTAGATATATTGTAAAGAAAATAATGTAGACAGGGTGTCAGATCATTCCTTAAACAAGGATAAATCTGTAACCGTTTTAGTGGCCAATAATAAGTCCACAGTGAGTCATATTATAATTCGAGCCTTCTCAATGACTGTCGTAAACTTGCACAACTGCGGTGTATTCGTGCACACGCTGCCAACTGCCAACTCCAGACGAGATTGTGTTGTTCCACTCCAGTCGTGAGTGTAAATACGGAATGCTGTAACGCACATGCTCCAAATAGATTCACGATCTATCATATAACTCATGCACCATCTTCAGAGGATTGATCGAGGATTTCTCTATTTCCAGGACATCGGAGAACAAGGAGTTGCTGCGTCAACAGCTCCTGTCAGCCAGCAAGGAGCGGCTTGAGAAACAAGAGTCCCCCAAGCCAAAGCATGCGCGCAACCGACAGAAGAACCGATGGAAGCTGAAGTTCCACCACCAAGCGCTGCCCCAGGAGTACCTCGACCATTACGAGCAGAGCCTGCAGAAGGCTAACGCAGCTAAGCAAGCGCAACAGAAACAGAAACCAGCTGAGAAACCCAAAGCAGAACCAACCTTTGATATCAATAACTTCACCAACGAAACGTTCAAGATCTGGGCGCAGCGACTAGCGGGCATACAGAATGAGACCGGCACCCTGACCGTGCCGCAAGTGTCCTCCATGCTCAACATGGCAGCTAAGCCACCCAGCAAAGACGAGAAGAAGAAGAAGAACCCCGCCATCGCTCCCAGCAAGATAGTGACGTACGATGACCTACCGTACATGGGAGAGATGACGCTGAACAACTCCAAGCCGCGGAGAGGTCGCAAGCCGAAGAAGGCGGACATCTGTCACCTCATATACGAGAACTACGGCACTGTGGTGCCCGGCCAGCCCTCGCAGGAGCGGCTCAACCAGCTCAACATGTGTCCGCCCTTCAGGGACCATCCGCCCATGAGCAGCCCCAAAACTGACTTACAGAACAAAATCATCTCGAGTTTGTTAGAAAGGAAGTTGTCTCAAGAAAACAAGAAGCGACTAGAATCTATGACGCCGCCGAAGTTCACGAGCCCGGACGAGCCGATGCCGGAGGCGCCGGTGACGATCGCGGGCCCGCTGCACAGCGACGACGAGCCGCTCAACCTGTGCATCCGAGACCTGCACGACCTCAAGATACAGATACAGAAGAAGTTCGGCAACATTTATTCGTCGCTACCTGAAGTTAAGACTGAAGTGGAGGCTGAGAGCCCGGAGCAGGACGGCGCGAAGACTGAGCAGCCTCCCAACGCGATCTCAGTGATCCAGAGGAACACGAACCTGTCGCCGACGGCCAGCAGCTCGCCGGACCTGTCGCGGCCGCGCAACCTGTCGCCCGCGCTGTCCGAGCCGGCGCACTCCACGTGCAGTCCGGACAGCGACGGCAAGTTCCCCGGATACGTGTACTGGCCCAACGCGGGCATCTACATGCACCCTCTGGCTCTCCAAACGCAACTCCTGTACTACCAGAGGCTAGCGGCCGCCGGACAACTGCCCTTCTCCGCTGAAGGAGACAACCGGGCGCCGACGTCGACGCCCAGCAGTGTCAGTGAAGTGTCAGAGAATTCATCGATAGACGATAACAAAAACAAACTAGTGCTCAAACAAATATCGGAACTGTTAGACCCTAAAGTGATTAAGCAGGTGGAGGAGGCGAAACGGAGTCCTGATCAGACGAAAATGAAGAGGGTGTCCCCCAATCCCGTGCAGGGCCCTGTCAAGAGGAAACGCTCGGCGATATTCATCCCGCCGATGCCCACCAAGACCAACTCCACCACACCTACTACTGAAGTCAGCATCTGTAAGTTCAAGTTCACGGGGGGCTCCAAACCCTCGCTACAAGAGAAGAAGATGCTCTCCGTCGATTCTGGAGGCAACTTCAGGTATTACAGCGGGACTGGGAACAAGGGCAACAAAGGCTACGAGTATCTGCAGAGGGACTCTAATCAGGGCAAAAACGCTAACACCGCAGCAGAAACGTCAACATCGCAGCCAAAGTTAGAAGAGCCAAGTCCTGCTCTAAGTAAAGAAGACCTCAGTAAAAAGAAGAGGAAATCTAGGAAGAGTCTGCAGCGAGAGAAACTGGAACAGACCTTCAAAGAGAAGGGCTTTCTGATTCAGACGCAGCAGCTGCAGTCGGCGGAGGGGGCGACGTACTGCAAGTTCAGGCAGCTGAGGAAGTTCACCAGGTACCTGTTCAGGAGCTGGAAGGACTACCTCCCGGGGGAGCTGGAACACACGCAGAGCGCGGAGGCCGCCGCGCCGTCCGCGGGCACCGCGGGCGAGTGGGGCTGACCGGACACAACTAGCGCTCAGAACTGACTGCGGTGCCTTTCGTCAGGCCAAGAGGTACACGGACGTACGGAGTTCATATTGAAATCAGGCTGTTGTACTTAAAGTAGGTCATAGTGACCAAGGAAACCTAAGATTGTATATAATGTGAAGTAATTCGGATTTGGAAAGCTGGAGAATTAACCTGGCCGCTCAGCGGTACAATAATGCATTTAATAATCGTGTTTAGTGAGATTTTAAAACTATTAATTTGTGTTGTTTTGTTCTTGATCGTCACTCCGTCCATATTGAGTGGTTATTATTAATTAACTGTCGAATCTTCGCTTCGGTATAATTTATATTGAGATGTATAATTGTATATTGTTGCAGAATATGAATGTGCACGACTTTATGCGTTGTGAACAGACTTTTAATGGCGTGCACATTGAGTTGTTGAAAAAAGTACTGAAAATGTAAAATTTAATATATTCATACCGTTATTAACTGTACTCTGTATAAAAAAAATATTTATTTAATGTCGGTCATTTTGTGAAGACTAAATAAACTAGATACTCGGGCGCTAATGTTGTTAAACCATAGTTAAATATACGATATGTACTAACAAAACTAGTCACGAGACACCTCTAACTTAGCTCTACGTTAGTTGTAAGGCAATTGGCAACTTGTACATACATATTGCGAACCAGAGGCACTCTAGTCATTACTGATAAGTTTATACATCGTTGTTATTAACTGCTGCTGTATATTTATAATATAATTTTATTTAAAATGTTTTCGTAATTTTATATAAAATGTAAAAAACACAAAATTGTATACAATAAACTTTATTGCAAATAAAAAAAAAACATTTGATTCCGTGATTAAAAATATAAAGTGAAATCATGAAAACAGGAATGTAATATACCAATTAAAAACATTTAACCGAAACAATATTTTGTATGATTTTAACAACCCTTACATTAGGTTGCACGACAGCTTGTATATTTGTCACAAATATACAAGAGTCATGCAACTACGTTAGTATAAACATTTTAGTAAAGAAATGCACTTTATTTAGCCTTTGTTGCCGAAAGTGGAACGTACAGTACCCGCCGATAAATATTGCACATCGACTTTTGGAAAGAGACAATCGGCTTATTTCGGCTCCGTAGAGAGTTGTCTCTGTCGCACGAAATACAAACAGTCAGGTATCTATTAGGAGCTGTTCAAACAATTATGATTTGCTTCTTTTGATAAATCTTTTTATTCTTTGTATAAAATACACCAATTTTTCTATAATTCATGGCATTAGGTTGGAGTAAAATAAAATAAAAAAGCATGTTCACATTATGTTTACGTATTTAATTATTTTGGAAAATTACAGCTGATTAAAGATTTAATGAAAGGAAGCTTTAATGATTTTATTGTTGGCAGTTCATTAAATCGTAAGTGAAAATCATACACCATTCTTCGAACAACATCATAATCAAAATCGTCCATTTCCAAACGAAATTGCTTTTTTGGTCTCCCTTTTTTTGGAGTGCTGAACTTAATTTCAGTAGAATGTGTTTTAGTACTGACTTCGTTTAATATATTGTTCAAAGTTCTTCTCGAAATTCCAGTGGCATTTGCAACTCGCTCTTGAACCTTCTTAAAATAACAACTTACATTTTCATCTTCATTTTTTTTCATCTGTCAGCTTCGGTTACAAAATATTTATAAACATTGTAGATAATTTCGCGTGACTAACCTCGTAAAGGTTTCCCTCTTTTTCCTAAAGATGCCATAGTACAACTTTAAATTATTTAAATTTGGGGGTGTTAACAACTCTAAATATATATTTTGAACAACGACTGACAAAACGTCACATAGGTAGTGTGCGACAGAGATAACGCTCTACGAAGCCGAAATTAGCAGATTGTCTCTTTCCAAAGGTCGATGTGCAATATTTATCGCCGGGTATTGTAACTCCGTTAAAACAGAAACAAAAAGAGTTTCACGTAAAATATATAAACTACAAACAGTACACTTAAAAAGGCAACAAAGTATCACCACATACCAATTAACAATAGTTCGACAAAGCGATTTTTTTACATGTTGATACAAAAATAACTATAAAATATACTCTTACACGCTAAAACTTCAAAAATCCTTCTAAAACAGTTCATCTGCCTTGCACTTGTGCGAAAGATCACAATCAACAAAGGCACAGATATATAATTCAATATTTCATATAAAGTATACAAAAAAGATCTTCATCATACCGTTACTTATCCTTAGAAACTACATAATTTTCTCAAGCAGTTTTGCTCAAAATATTGGATCATTTAAAACCATAGACTTCGGCCGGAATGTCTGCCTGCAGGAATGTTAATTTAGATAATTTTTAGGCTGAATGTCTATGATATCTGTTACTTCACTGTTGAACTTTGTGCGCAAACGATCAGTAGATAGCAAGTACTCATTCACGAATCGTAACAATGGTAGTATCAAATCGATATAAAGATGAACAGTGCGGCGAACGGATAATCGATAATTCAGTTGGAATCGAGCTGCTTATATAAATTTATCACAATACAAAACGCCTATAATATAAGAGTCTAAAAATCTGGCTATGAATTAGTGCGATTATAAGAACGCATTGAATTAATAAAAAGTAAGTGTGATACTAGACGAAAGATCAGAAAGTTAACATGTTTATAAATGTACTGTAGTATATCGGGGAGTTAACTCGCTGATATTTCGTCGCAAATGTTTGTGTTGCTAGACTAGGGAAAGACTCATAGATTTAACTTTGACAATGGTAAATTCATTTGACGTATTAGTTAAAATATTCGCGGTACTTGTGCAATACAAAATTAACTCAGGAAATCATAAGGTATATTTTTTATTGCACAGTAGACTTACGCTGATATTTTCGACACATACGCTAAATGAAGTGCCATTTTATAAAACGCTACATAGGAACACGAACATCATGAGAATGCGTGAAGCGCTACCATAAAACCAAAGTTGGTCCTGTGAACGTCGGGCTAAGAGCTTACTCCAGGATGTCCGCTCGGCCGCAGGAGTGCAGGCTTCCTACGCCTTCAGCAGCGCGAGCGCGGCGGCGCGCACGTGCGGCGCGGAGATGCCGTACTTGTCCAGCAGCGCCTGCGGGGGGCCCGAGCGCGGCACCTCGCGCACGCACACGTGTGACGTCACCACGTCGCGCTGCAGCGCCAGCGCCGACAGCACCGCTTCGCCCACTCCGCCTACAATGTTGCACGAACCGTTACTTCTACTGACAATTATTGGCTGACTCTGACAGAAGGACAGAGTCCATACCGGCCGAGTTTTGATTGAATTATTTGAATAGCCAGTTTCCAATCAAATTTGCTATACATACTTCTGTGTTACGTAATAAACAAATTTAGAGTTAGGGGATCACTTCTGGGGGTCAATAGCAACCGTTTCAAGAAAGACAGTGTTATTGGATTTTTCATCAAAGATTTGTCAGTAACAGCCCAGAATTCAAATGCAAGTCCGGTTGTTCGCTCTCTTAAGTGTTGGATGACGGATACCGACCGGCCTGGTAGTGGTCCTCCACGACGACCACGCGGCCGCCCACCGCCCGCGCGTGCGCCTGCACGGCCGCCTCGTCCAACGGCTTGATGGTGAACGGGTCCAGAACGCGCGCCTCGATACCTGCCACACGGGATACTTAGCGAGCGGGAACTATACACAACGATCATAATAATCTTATTAAAAAAAAAAAAAAAAAATGGAAAATAAAATGAAAAAATGTTTATTAGTTTTAACAAGTTTTCTTTCTAGGTAGTGATTGGAGCCTCCTTTTAAGCTAATAAAGCCTGTATTGGGAGACTCCGCTCTTCCATACATAGTTGGTATTAACTATAAACTCGTTTATTTAAAACAATAATAAAAAAAAATATATAATAAAGGAATCTAATCTACGAAAACTATGGATAATTTATAACTTAGGCTATTAAGTGCTTTCAGAATTAAAATTTGAATAGTGTCATTGTGTGTAATTGTGATTGGGTTGTTGTATTCAGTGTTGTGTTTGAATGTGTGGTGTGTGTGTGTGTGTTATCATTATGTGTGCGGGTGGGAGTACCTATATCATGAGCGAATGAGATTGAGCCTTAGGATACTGTTAGCATATTGTATTTATAACAATAATGCCTCTGTTTCCTCATAATTAAGCGGTTTTATCCATTGAGCTAAAAAATTTTTACATTCATTTAGTTTTAAATGTCAAAACAACTTTTGAACACTAATTAATTTACAAATACTTAACTAACATGCACTAATTAACACGAAATTATGTACAAACGCGTATAAAAACAAAATTAATCATTGGGCATCAAAAAAATAATCCACATCGCTCTCAATGTTTTAAATTGTATACGTAGTTTCCCTATTACATTTGTTATAAAGCTTTGTTTTGAAAATTTAGTTTTGGTTTGGGGAACATCTGCTACCAAGTCTTTTCTTCTTTTTAAATTTAAGTTAGGGTCATAAGGAAGGGATTTGTGTTTTTTAATTATAGTTCTAATAATGTATAGTTTTCTCACCGATAATAAGTTGCTAATTTGGTAGAGGTGTTGGGTAGAAAATCTCATGTTTTTTAAAATACATCATCTTAATTAGAGCACGTTTATCAATGAATTTAGTTTTTGCTGCACCACCCCAAATGGGGATGCAGTACGTCAAAACAGATTGCACCAAAGCTATGTAGATTTCATTAAGGAGGTGTCTCGGGTTGTTCGTATTAGTAGGTACAACTTTTGGAAAAATATGCCTTAGGGTCTTAAAAATCCAGCTTAATTTTCTTATCCTGTTATTGACCTGTTCAAGGTGAGGATACCAGGATAGGTTTTGGTCGACCACAACACCTAGATATTTTGTTTGTGTTACCTTGTCTAATGTTGGGCAAGAACAATTACTTGAGTCATCACAGGTGTGTACTCTCAAATTAAGTTCTGTGCCAGGGAACGATTGGATATACTAAAGCAGATGTAATTGGTTTTAGCTGTGTTAAAAGTCAGTAAGTTATCTTTGAGCCATCTAGCTACTTGGGTCATTCCAGCCTCAGCACTCAAAGCAACATCATGCCAGGTCTTCCCAGTGAAAACGACAGCGGTGTCATCAGCATAGGAAAATACTGTAGAATTGTTGATCCTGAGGTTGCAGAGGTCATTAATATACAGGAGAAACAATGTACGACCCAACACGTTTCCCTGGGGGACACCAAACGTAATATTAGCATCGCGACTAACGAATGTTCCTACCTTGACTCGTTGCTTTCGGTTCGACAGGTAGTCTTTTGCGAATTTAAGCGGTGTTCCTCTTATTCCCGCTGCTTCCAATTTGTTTATCAGGATGGGAATAGAGACGGTGTCAAAAGCCTTTTTTAAGTCCAGAAATACAGTCAGACACTTGGTACCATTATCCAGATTATCAGCTATTAGAGTGCTAAGAGCAGTAACTGCATCCTCTGTTGAAATTCCCTGCCTAAACCCAAATTGTGAGCTGTTTAGAATATTAAATTGTTTAAAGTATCTAATAAGTCTGTCATTAAATATTTTTTCTATTATGTATCTTGGAAATAGCTGGTAAAATGGATATAGGCCTGTAATTATTGACATCGTCTCTATACCCGCCTTTGTGAACTGGAATGATGATAGACTGTTTGAGCGGCGTAGGAAAGACTTCCTTCGCAAAACAAAGATTGATCAAATGAGTTAAAATAGGAACAATTTCCCGGCCTACGTGTTTTAAAAATCTGGTGGACACCTTATCCCATCCTGGCGCGCTGTCAGATTTAAGATTTATCAGAATCTTACCCACTTCGTGGGCATCCGTATCCAAAAGAACAAATGAGTTTGCTTGAGACGGCGGCGGTGGTTTGTCTGCTTTAAGAGTGCTAGGTTTATGTATTGAGGGTAGAATATTTTGGGCCAAATCTTTGCCAATGTTAGCAAAATAATCATTGATATAATTCACCGACTCAGTTGGACTCGATTTAAGGGACAGTAGTTCTGTATCCTGACTTTTATTATTATTGGTGACAGTCACAGTTTTAATATTTTTCCATAACAACTTATTGTTTGAGACTGATTTAGCAAGTAGCTCCCTTTCAAATTTTCTTTTTAATGTTTTAATTAACGTTACGGTTAATTAAAACATTCGGTTGCGGTATCGTCGGTAAGTTATTTTAAGAACATCATTAAAAGGATCACTACGGGTTTATATTTTGCAATTTGTTGCGATTTTTAATGCATCTCAATATGCCAGCGGTTATCCACGGTTTAATGGTACGCTTGCTATTAGGGATTATTTTGATAACCGTATTATTATTTAAAGACTCGGTAAGTTTATGTATTAACAAATCAGCTAATTGGTCTGGGTCATCACAGAACAGCAGCTCTGCTAATTTATTTTCTTTAAGGTGGATGCTCCAGGGTAGCCCGCGAAATTCAAATATTTTTATGTTTTTTGCAATTTGCCGGTCAGTGTGAAGCTGTATGTGGACCAAATGCGATCCGCGACCGTAACGCGTATTTATCTAAAGAATTATAACCATTTTAATCGTCTATATTGCCCTCTTTGTTCATGTAGTTCGAAAGAATGATTATTTCTGAAATATTCATTCTTTCGAACTACATGAACTTAGAGGGCTATATTGATGATTAAAATGGTTATAATTCTTTAGATAAATACGCGTTACGGTCGCGGATCGCATTTGGTCCACATACAGCTTCACACTGACCGGCAAATTGCAAAAAACATAAAAATATTTGAATTTCGCGGGCTACCCTGGAGCATCCACCTTAAGGTTTTCTAGGGCCTGTTCAAAATCAACTGTGGAGGTAGTTTTGTTAGCAATTTTTTTAGATTTTAATTTCGATAATGACATAAACGTAGTGAAGTGGTCGGTTATAGTTGTATGGAGGATGGCAATAAATGCTGAAACTTTTTTTTTATTAATTTTTTATCATAAAGTGGTCTAAACAGCTCAATTCTCGAGTTGGCAGAGAATGACCAGAAAGTATGCCGTTAAGTGATAACATATTCGGATAATTTACTCTGTTTTTATATTCGTGAATCGGTTCATTGTCTTTACATTTGAGGTTAATGTTAATGTCCCCCGTTATAACAATGTTTTATTGAGAGCATTTTAAAGTATTGAGATGTGTACTAAGAGAGTTCAAAAAACAGTCTGTGTTTGTGTTGGATCGGGAGCGGTAAATACCAAGAATAATGTTATTGTAAATGTCCAACTGTAGGCAGGATGCTTGAGCCAGGCTTATTTCTATTACTTTAGGTTTAGTGTTTTTTTTACATAAACAACCACTCCGTCATTATGATTTAGCTGGCGTGTTGTTTGAAATGACAAGTAGTTGCTGATTTGGGGAATAGGTTTATGGGATTGTAACCTGCACTCAGTTAGAATAATTATGTCCGTTTCAAATTTGAGAGTTGACGTTCAAAGTCACTAAAATTGCAGTATATGCTTCGTATATTTTGCGAAATAATGGTCAAATCATTTTTTGTCACATTTATATGATTATGTAGCTCATCGCAAATACATTGGTATGAACGCGCAACTTCAATATTATCTATCTCAGTGAGAGTTTGTAGGGTGTTATCCTTTAGATCCATTTAAATATTGAATAGTAGTCTCTGCAGAATACGTGATTAATAAGTTACTTATGAGTTAGTTGATACCAATGCAATACACTGTAGGGTGATTGTCAAGCGGTGAAAAATATTGTATTATTCTTATTTCTGTAGAACGTGCGGTTCAATTAATTAGATGAATAGGTATGGCTGGTATCTTTTCTTGTATGAGAGAACCTAGAACACCTGTGTTGAGAACAGGACAAAATAAAGAATAAGGTAAATAGTAGTAAATTAATATGTAGTTTGTATAGAATGTGCAATAAATTAGGTGATTAGTTATACTTGTTACATTTGATTCTATGAGACAAACGCTAGGGATTCTGTTAGATTTAGGACCTGCTAAAGAGTTACCGTTAAAGTAATTTTGTATTATTTTCTTAGGGGGCGTGCAAAAATTAAGAACTGTAGCTATTGACAGTATGTTGATGTGTTTGTCAAAGTGATAAGTGTTCATGTTATTATTACAAAATAAAAAGATTGGTAACAAGTAGGAGATTATTATGATTATTTTTCCGACCCAAATATCGGCCAATAGAATTGCACCATTCGACGTCACGAGGTACAACCTACATGGTATTATACTGATAATTTTTTGATTATTTTCTCTGGTAGTTTTATTCATTATGAAATTCTTATTTGTTGACTGTTCATTTCATCTCATGGTGCAATTCTATTGGCCGACATTTGGGACGGAAAAATAATCCCCCGAATACCACACGAGCTTCAAAATTATCGGGTATTTCCCGATAGGTTCGTTGCAAACAAATGAAGGAGTCAAGTTTTTCAGGTTAAAAAACACGAGCGCGAAGCGCGAGTGATTTTTCCTGAAAAACTTGACGACTTATTATAAGTGATAATTGTAGACGGCGTGCGGCTAATTATGTGTTTAGGTTTAAGACGTAAGTTAGTATGAGTGTGTGAATAGTGTGTGACTGAATGAAAATGAACATATGATAGAATGTTTGATAACAGAAGGCAAATTCTGAAATTATCCACATATTTGAATACATTTATCGAAAAACATTGAATACAGTAAAAAGTGGGCAAAGTTGTTGTGATGAAAAAATTAATATAAAAGAGTGACGCATCACGAAGAATAAAAACTCAGCCGGCCAGCAAGCCGAAACTGCGGTGGCGGGCGTTATGACACCTGCTCCTCAGCTCGCGGGCCGCCTCGCCCCTCCGCGCCTACGTGGGCTTAAATTACACTCTAGGGGTAGGGCAGACAAGACTACGTGGGGTCGGTTTTACAGCGATTCATTACTGTCAAAAATTTTTTTAGCACACGTGTTCATTATTTAAGATAGTATTTTATTTTGGTTAAATGCTATTTTATAAAAAATGGCAGTATGTGTAGTTAAATTATTCCGAATAAAACTCTGCTATCTTTTTAAAAGTATGCCATGGGCATATTATAAAACAATAATATTTAATAATAATTACATTTCACTGAAGTATAAAATACTGTGGAAAAAACACCGGGCAAACAATATTCGTTAAAACATAATTCTACTGTTTCATAAGTTTGTTAAATAAAAAAAATGTGATCATGAAATTCATTGAATTGTGTTTCTGTGAAATAGGTTTCATTCAAGTAAATAGTCTTTGAAATAATAACATTTGACATAAAATTACAACAACCAAATATTATGTGAAACATTTTCTGCAAAACGATATTCTATGAAAGTTTCTGTCTGCGAAACAAGGGTACACCATAAAACTAAATAATGTTGATTACTACACACCATTAGTCAATCGCTCTGGATAAGCTTATGAACCTGCTCTTCATTTCTAATAAGAATAGTAGGTGAGAGTTCATCCTTTTTCACATAGACTTTCCCATATGCAGTCCAGCAGAACTTGTATGCTCCTGTTTTAATCAAGTCCCGGGCCAGAAAATGAAGGCGAGAGACCCTTTGGCAGTTAGATGCTCGGATAAAAATATGGGAGTGTCTTCTTGTGTTTGAAATCCTAACAGTTTACAGCTCAATCTAGACTTGTGTTTTAAGTAGTAAGCTCAGCCCATTTTCAATAAATCTGACTTTAGAATGGTTAAACCAGTTTCCACAATTATTGGCTGATTGAGATTATCACTATTTTTCCCACGAAGTCTGTAGATGTCTTTGATGTCAGATTTGGTGATGGTACAGTCAACATTGCGTGAAAGTCGGATCACCATATCAATGAGGTCATCCTTGGATTCAGCGTGACTTTTAGGTACATTCTCGATAACGAAGTTGGTTTTCCTACTTCCGATCTGAACTTCTTCCAGTTTGCTTTCCAATAATGTTATATATTTTTTATCTTCTTTATTCTGATTTTCCAACTGAGCAATTTTTTTGTTAAGCTGTTCGTTTTGGGAGGTACGAGTAAGGTAAGTGATCGAGCTTCCAATTTTGATGTTGGTTTGCTGAATTTCTGTTAAAGAGGAGGACATTTGTTGTAACTCGTTACTTTGTTTATTCAGAAAAAGTGACATCATTTCTTTGATTTCTTTTTTAAATTCTTCCAATTGCTCACATATCCTCACGCCTTCTTTTATTACGTTGGAAAACATAGGAGGCGTCTTCTGCATCAAATTAATCTCGGTCTCTGACCTCTCCAACGGCGAGCCCATTGCTACTAGGATAACAGACTCGATAAAGATAAACAATGTAGCGTCTATCATGGTTGCTTATACGCAATCTGATATCTGTCTTCGTCACCAATCAGCACGGATCTAATGAGGGGGCGGAGTAAGCAAAGGATCGCCAATTGTTTGTCCTTGGGGCGTAGCCTTGTCGCACGCGCCGATTTTATCAACTAATAAAATTCTTACTTGTCTTTGCGGGTGGAGCTTTTGCAGTGAAGCCAGTCCTCGCACTAGGCGCTCAGTATTTAGCAGATTCAGTGTCAGTTCACGTTTTATAAGATACTTCTTCTGATTTTATTTTAGATGAATTAAAATTTTATGAAATGATTTAAAGTTATTTAAAACAAGCAAATACAGAGCAGTGGACACGTTAGCACCTTACATCGGTCCGGGGGAAGAGGGGATTTTGCTAATAGGTATCATTAATATTCTGGACGTCTGGGGAGCTAAAAATTTCACTTTAGGAGAATCATATTAGAATCAAAATATTAATCACATAACAATTTGTCAAATTTAATAGGGTATTTTACTAAAAAAATGTAATTAGTCCGTCTGATAGAATTCCAAAAAATATTGGACACGTATTTTTTCTTTTTTCATTTAAACAAAAAATGAAGATGATACAGCGAGTTTAAGACACGCGTGACGTCATCTGGCTTGGTAAATTTGGTACATTTTTACCAAATCTATCAGACGGAGTAATTATTTTTTTTAGTAAAATACCCCATTTTCACCTTTATCGCTAACGCATTAAGTTCCAAGGTTGATTGGGAAAATTTGACTGTGACGGGTAGCGTGATGTGCTTTCTGATTCTGCTAAAGTAGCCTTTTTAGCACCCCTGGTAATCAATTACACTTCAGCGATTGAACGCCTAATACGACATAGGATATTTCAGGCGAGCGAAGTCTGTGCAGCTGTCAGCAGAACAAGTTTTTAATGAAATAAAAATCTTAAAATGACAGACAACACCCTCCCTAAAGCGTCTAGACTGATAGAAGATTGAAATGTTGCGCAAGAGTTCTTTTGAACATTTCGCATCGTGCAAGTTTGTCTCTCTAAAACCGTATTTCGTTTAGCCATATTGCACAAAAAAACTCACAGAAAACCAATCAACAAACAAATTCCAGCCCCTTCAGCTTGGTTTTGGCTCTAGAGGGGGCTGTGCCTCTAAATTATTATATAAAGAAAACCTTTTGGAATCTGCAGTTGGATGTCAACAAGGTAACCCTTTCAGGCCAGTCATTTTCAGTTTGGCTATTCATCCAATCATTCAACAACTAAATTCAAAATTCAACGTCTGGTACTTAGATGACGGGACACTAAGTGGTGACATAGACACTGTTTTAAAAGTTTTCATTTTTCTGAAAAGACAGTTTCTATCTATTGGCCTTGACCTCAACCATTCCAGATGAGAATTTTTTCTTAATGAAAATACCGACAGACAAACGACTCTACAAAAATTAAACGCAATAGCCCCAGACATCAACATTTTAGACAAGAGTTCACTTCACTTCTAAGGTTCACCAATATTTGAAGAGAGTGTTTCTTCATTAATTGACGACACAATTAAACGTTTTAATGATATTTCGGAAAGACTTAGCAAAATTAAAAGGTATTGGTGTCAAACAACGCAAGTATGGGTCGTTATTAACACTACCCTCACTTTTGTAAAGTTCACCATTGTTTTGGTAACCTAACAATTAATATTATTTCGAGTTATTCAACATTTGACTACAATAAACAAAATTTCTTACATTATTTGAAGCATTCCATGAATGCCACTTAATTTTACATACCACTGCTCAGGAAGCAGGAATCAATAATAATATTTAGCTTGAGGTACCTATTTCATTATAATAACTTTTCTTTTAAATCTTGAATAAATCTTAGGCGCGTTAAAATTGAGATGAGAAACATGGTATACATTGACCGTGTCATTTTTCACTTCACATACTTAAATAACATAATATTCCATAATATTATTCTGCTGTGTTGAATAAAGGATGACATAACACTTCCATTACGAACAGATTTAATTTTAGTAAGGTTACAGGCTTTTTCATCTTGACGTGCGCTTTTTACCACCTGTAGTGCTCACTAACGCGGTAATACCTGTTAAAGTAGTAGCTAACGCTTTTTTTTTTTTTTATGATGGGAAATCATCAAATGACTCCTCCCGCTCTGGGTACAGCAGGAGGGAGTGTCAGACTCTTACTGACTAAAACCCATCCGCGTTTCTCCTAGTGCCCTTTACGTTCCAGGGTACGGTGCCTCTTTCGAACGAAGTCCGCAGCCCCAGCAGGCACTGGCCCTAGTGGGCCCCGTCTTCCATGCTGACATGTCCTTGAGGCGCGTTGGGATCGCAGCGCGCCGCCGACCCGGGCCTGGTTCTGATCAGACGGCGAGCCACCCAATGCTCACCGTCATCTTTTTGACACCTAACTGTAGGATTTATACAACCTGTAGCGTTTACCAACTCTATTTTACAACGGTATTACAGATTAAAGTAGTAGCTGACGATGAATAAGCGCTCTTGTGCAGCTTTAATATCTTTGTGACACCGTACTATAGGCTTTCTATAACTTTTACCTCTAAAACTGTGGGCCTCTTTCGTGGTTATAAGTGAGTTAGAGCATGCTGTATCTCAGTTGCACAGGTATGCGTTAACACTTTTATACTCAAATGGAACTGATATACGAGTCTTATATAGGTTTTATTAACGCTTTAGTATTAGTTGGGCTCCCGTTGGCTGTGGGTGAATGGGCGTCGGGTCTTTGGCTACAGGTACTAACGTCACCAACATAGGTAACAGGGTGAGTGACAATACTTTCCGCATCGCTACGTGTCTGCGTCTGGGTGCTCCAAGCGAAACTCCACATCGGTGTCAATGCGGTGAAGCAGTCGACCGCCTCGACCACCACGGCCTGTCCTGCAGTAGGAGCGCTGCACGCCAGCACTCAGTCGACCGCCTCGACCACCACGGCCTGTCCTGCAGTAGGAGCGCTGCACGCCAGCACTCAGTCGACCGCCTCGACCACCACGGCCTGTCCTGCAGTAGGAGCGCTGCACGCCAGCACTCAGTCGACCGCCTCGACCACCACGGCCTGTCCTGCAGTAGGAGCGCTGCACGCCAGCACTCAGTCGACCGCCTCGACCACCACGGCCTGTCCTGCAGTAGGAGCGCTGCACGCCAGCACTCAGTCGACCGCCTCGACCACCACGGCCTGTCCTGCAGTAGGAGCGCTGCACGCCAGCACTCAGTCGACCACCTCGACCACCACGGCCTGTCCTGCAGTAGGAGCGCTGCACGCCAGCACTCAGTCGACCACCTCGACCACCACGGCCTGTCCTGCAGTAGGAGCGCTGCACGCCGGCACTCAGTCGACCACCTCGACCACCACGGCCTGTCCTGCAGTAGGAGCGCTGCACGCCGGCACTCAGTCGACCACCTCGACCACCACGGCCTGTCCTGCAGTAGGAGCGCTGCACGCCGGCAATCAGTCGACCACCTCGACCACCACGGCCTGTCCTGCAGTAGGAGCGCTGCACGCCGGCAATCAGTCGACCACCTCGACCACCACGGCCTGTCCTGCAGTAGGAGCGCTGCACGCCGGCACTCAGTCGACCACCTCGACCACCACGGCCTGTCCTGCAGTAGGAGCGCTGCACGCCAGCACTCAGTCGACCACCTCGACCACCACGGCCTGTCCTGCAGTAGGAGCGCTGCACGCCAGCACTCAGTCGACCACCTCGACCACCACGGCCTGTCCTGCAGTAGGAGCGCTGCACGCCAGCACTCAGTCGACCGCCTCGACCACCACGGCCTGTCCTGCAGTAGGAGCGCTGCACGCCAGCACTCAGTCGACCGCCTCGACCACCACGGCCTGTCCTGCAGTAGGAGCGCTGCACGCCAGCACTCAGTCGACCGCCTCGACCACCACGGCCTGTCCTGCAGTAGGAGCGCTGCACGCCAGCACTCAGTCGACCGCCTCGACCACCACGGCCTGTCCTGCAGTAGGAGCGCTGCACGCCAGCACTCAGTCGACCGCCTCGACCACCACGGCCTGTCCTGCAGTAGGAGCGCTGCACGCCAGCACTCAGTCGACCGCCTCGACCACCACGGCCTGTCCTGCAGTAGGAGCGCTGCACGCCGGCACTCAGTCGACCACCTCGACCACCACGGCCTGTCCTGCAGTAGGAGCGCTGCACGCCGGCACTCAGTCGACCACCTCGACCACCACGGCCTGTCCTGCAGTAGGAGCGCTGCACGCCGGCAATCAGTCGACCACCTCGACCACCACGGCCTGTCCTGCAGTAGGAGCGCTGCACGCCGGCACTCAGTCGACCACCTCGACCACCACGGCCTGTCCTGCAGTAGGAGCGCTGCACGCCAGCACTCAGTCGACCACCTCGACCACCACGGCCTGTCCTGCAGTAGGAGCGCTGCACGCCAGCACTCAGTCGACCACCTCGACCACCACGGCCTGTCCTGCAGTAGGAGCGCTGCACGCCAGCACTCAGTCGACCACCTCGACCACCACGGCCTGTCCTGCAGTAGGAGCGCTGCACGCCAGCACTCAGTCGACCACCTCGACCACCACGGCCTGTCCTGCAGTAGGAGCGCTGCACGCCAGCACTCAGTCGACCACCTCGACCACCACGGCCTGTCCTGCAGTAGGAGCGCTGCACGCCAGCACTCAGTCGACCACCTCGACCACCACGGCCTGTCCTGCAGTAGGAGCGCTGCACGCCAGCACTCAGTCGACCACCTCGACCACCACGGCCTGTCCTGCAGTAGGAGCGCTGCACGCCAGCACTCAGTCGACCACCTCGACCACCACGGCCTGTCCTGCAGTAGGAGCGCTGCACGCCAGCACTCAGTCGACCACCTCGACCACCACGGCCTGTCCTGCAGTAGGAGCGCTGCACGCCAGCACTCAGTCGACCACCTCGACCACCACGGCCTGTCCTGCAGTAGGAGCGCTGCACGCCAGCACTCAGTCGACCACCTCGACCACCACGGCCTGTCCTGCAGTAGGAGCGCTGCACGCCAGCACTCAGTCGACCACCTCGACCACCACGGCCTGTCCTGCAGTAGGAGCGCTGCACGCCAGCACTCAGTCGACCACCTCGACCACCACGGCCTGTCCTGCAGTAGGAGCGCTGCACGCCAGCACTCAGTCGACCACCTCGACCACCACGGCCTGTCCTGCAGTAGGAGCGCTGCACGCCAGCACTCAGTCGACCACCTCGACCACCACGGCCTGTCCTGCAGTAGGAGCGCTGCACGCCAGCACTCAGTCGACCACCTCGACCACCACGGCCTGTCCTGCAGTAGGAGCGCTGCACGCCAGCACTCAGTCGACCACCTCGACCACCACGGCCTGTCCTGCAGTAGGAGCGCTGCACGCCAGCACTCAGTCGACCACCTCGACCACCACGGCCTGTCCTGCAGTAGGCGCCGCTGGGTCAGAACACTACGGTTGGCACGCGGCGGTGGGGAGAGCCCAGGTGGGATGACCATAATACCGAGGAAGGTGGGCCTTTGATGTGGGATGCAACATGTGTCGACACCCTTGCGCGATCCCATCTTTTTAGCACGGCGGGCTGCGCTGGGGCAGAAAGCCACAAACGGCGCAAATATAACAACATAATTGGGAGTTACATATTTGAGCCGTTTGGGGTTGAAACATTAGGGGTCCAAGTGCGCATCGCGTCCTTCGGGATACCAGTAAAAAACTTGTCGACTGTTCACGTCACTAGAGGGCTGGACTTTTCTTCGGCCAAAGAATCAGCATTGCGATTCAACGCGGCAATGCTGCCAGTGTTCTGGGCACTTTTACCATTGTCAGCGATGTGAATTATTGTTTTGATGCCCAATGTTTTTTTTTTGTACATAATTTCTTGAAATTGGTGTTTTTTTAAGTCTGCATGTATATATTATCTAAAAATAAACAAATAAAGCAAAATACCAAATCAACAAACACAACCAGTAACACTAACAAGATAACAATACAATAAGAACAAATACAAGATCATTCAAAATAGTAACAAGGTGTAACATTTTTTTGGTATCAACAGTCTTATTGCATTGAGCAAGCGGGACACAACACAACGTATACGAGCGACTGAGACGCCATAAACACGCGCCATCTTGCGCAAGACCGCACAAGCGAGCTTTGCCCGCGCATTCGCTGTCCTATATTTTTGGCCAAATTGACATCCTGCGCAGTCAATTGCGACGTACTTCAGAGAGGCAAACTTGCACGACGAGAACTGTACAAAGAATGAATTTGCACTAAGGGACAATTGAAAAGTCAACCCTTAAAGGGGATAAAAGTGTGAATGAAAGTTGGTCAAATTCACGTATGGGGACCTATCGTGCACACGTCTTGTAACATAATAGTATAGTAGATTACCTTCAGCCTTGAGCTTGTCGGCGGCCAGCAGACACTCGTGCAGCGTGACGCCGGCGCCGATCAGCAGCACGCGGTCCTTGGCCGACTGGCGCACGATCTTAGCCTGCCCCACCTGCGAATCGTCTTAGCACTTGTTACACTATTTCAATGCCTCCGTGGTCCGTGATTCCCACGGGAAGCATACTTTTTGAAGTTCCAGTTGGGTTAGGATATTGCAGGCTTCGATCACCTGATTGTCTGATAACAAGATGATTCTGTTCTTAGGAAGGCACGTATAAGCCAGTAGCCCCGGCCGCCAAATGGCGGTCGTCAAATTAACCTTGTCAGAGGCCCTTGAGGCGGTTTAGAAACACTGACATCAGGGTGTGTGGGGTCGTTAGACCTTACTGCCCACACGATAAGTAGTAGGTAAGGACAAGTACTCTAGTTTATCCCTATTTCTTTTGGTATCTGGTAAAAATTATCGAGCTGTCACAAATTATTCGCAAGTCAAGTGATGATGTGATTTGTTGAATGAGTTTTCCACTGCCGATCGCATCACCATCAAACCCACGTTTCTGTAAGCATCAAATCGTAAAAAAAAAACTGCAGTCCCATACTCTTTTCGCGAAAAGCTGTATAACAATAACCCGGTATGTGATTCGGGCTGGTGATCGCAACTCCACGTACAAGCGCGTATTTTGCGTATGAGTGAGACAAGCGGGTCATTCAATCCACCCCAGCTCTTCAAAGAAGGCCACTAATACCCCAGAGTTACTGATTATTTCACGGAGGGTACCTGGATTCCGAAGTACTCTGTATCCAGCGACCATTGCCCAGTGGTCCGGAAAGAAAAGGGGGGAAAGGTGTTTGCCAGAATAATTGCGCATAAAATTCAAAGTCACAAAGAATAAGGTTCCAAAGGAACTGTACTACTTAGTAATTCTTTATCTGCTATGTATGAAGGGTGTCTGTCAATAAGGGTCAGTTTACCTTGAAGACCTCGTCGTTGGCGTAGAGGATGGCGGTGTTGGGCCTGGACGTGCGGATGTAGCAGATGCCCTTCGTGTTGGCGGCCAGCTCCACCGCGCGCTCCGCCGACACGGCGTCACTGCGGACGACTCGTCAGCTCAGTAAGGGATTCATTACTAGATTAATGTCCGTTTGGTTCATTTTACTACCAATTATTACGTTTGCAATGGAATTAGGACTTTGGTTTTTCAGACTTTCTTTTGTAAAAACTAAGCTACAAGGATAATACAGTGCTTGAATGACATTGCTAAGAGAGGTGGCAAATCTTTGAAATTATCAGCGGATTTCTTTCGAAGATCTAAGCTGGTAATTTAACATAAATTTTAATAAAGACCACACGCGCCTTCCAGCCAGCGACGTCTGACAAGCTGACTTCCATCCGAGGAGTATTCACGAAGGATACCGCAGCTTCGGCTGCCTCAGCAACGGGCGTTAAAACCACCTGTTCATTAGTTCGCAGGCCTCCTCGCCTCTCCGCGCCTACGCGGTCTTAAATTACACTCTAGGGGTAACACAGAGTACTCACGAGGGGTAGAAGACTGTGGCAGTGGGCACAGCTCTGAACAGCGCGATGTCTTCGAGCCCCATCTGCGAGGGGCCGTCCTCCCCGATGTGACGCTGATGATCTATAGCACAGAGTACTCACGAGGGGTAGAAGACTGTGGCAGTGGGCACAGCTCTGAACAGCGCGATATCTTCGAGCCCCATCTGCGAGGGGCCGTCCTCCCCGATGTGACGCTGATGATCTATAGCACAGAGTACTCACGAGGGGTAGAAGACTGTGGCAGTGGGCACAGCTCTGAACAGCGCGATATCTTCGAGCCCTATCTGCGAGGGGCCGTCCTCCCCGATGTGACGCTGATGATCTATAGCACAGAGTACTCACGAGGGGTAGAAGACTGTGGCAGTGGGCACAGCTCTGAACAGCGCGATATCTTCGAGCCCCATCTGCGAGGGGCCGTCCTCCCCGATGTGACGCTGATGATCTATAGCACAGAGTACTCACGAGGGGTAGAAGACTGTGGCAGTGGGCACAGCTCTGAACAGCGCGATATCTTCGAGCCCCATCTGCGAGGGGCCGTCCTCCCCGATGTGACGCTGATGATCTATAGCACAGAGTACTCACGAGGGGTAGAAGACTGTGGCAGTGGGCACAGCTCTGAACAGCGCGATATCTTCGAGCCCCATCTGCGAGGGGCCGTCCTCCCCGATGTGACGCTGATGATCTATAGCACAGAGTACTCACGAGGGGTAGAAGACTGTGGCAGTGGGCACAGCTCTGAACAGCGCGATATCTTCGAGCCCCATCTGCGAGGGGCCGTCCTCCCCGATGCTGACACCGCAGTGAGAGCCCGCCAGGTTTATGTTCGACTGGCTGATGGCGCCCATGCGGATCTGCATCAAATAACAATAATGCTCTTAATACGTAGTTAAATAAGTCGAGTCTGATGCGCCACAGTCGTCAGGTGACATCTTCATTTATTATTTACAACAGTCACGCAAACTATGCAAGCCCTACAAACGTTTTTTCAAAACCGGAGACAACTCAGGCGCACAAAGTCTTTAGTACGATTGCCGGAACCCCGTCGGGGCCACTAGCGTTGTTCACGTCTAGGTTACGCAGTACCCTAAGAACATCCTTCTGATGAATGCTTATCTTCAACATACTCGACTCGCATCCAATAGGAGAAGCAGTGGGCGTCGCGTCACCAGGATCCAGACGCGACGATTGCTCATCAATAGAGGCGAACAAGTTCGCTTTCTCCTCAGCGGAGTGGGCCAGCGACACATCAGATCTCAGCAGTGGTGGTAGTGAGGGGCGGCAGAAGTTCGATTCGACCGACTTAGCCAGGACAAAGCTATACTACAAGAAGAAACAGACACCGAGTAGCGGTCTGGATCTGTTGTCAGCAGAAGGGCTAAGCATATTGGTTGTGTGCGCATCAACATCCGGCACCCCTGGACCAGCTGGGTAAGATTTAACGCTAACGCTAGCTTAAGCGCTCCCGCATGGTCTGTGTGCTGGTATGGGAAAAGCCACTCCTGATGGTGGGCCTTGTAGTCCCCCAGTAACACCTATTGGGCAGAAGGGTATCGCTGCTGAGCCGCATCCGCCGCCTCACTGAGGTGTTGTCTGAGCCCAGTTGTCTCCGAATCACTGCTGTGCAAACGGTAGACAGACGTAAATAATTTTATACAGTCTGGTGTCCACTAAAACCCAAAGCGTTGAGAACCTGGAGTTTTCATGATTGTGGAGACGCCGATAGCAGATGTCGTCCCGGATGTACATGCATACGCCCGCGCGTGGTCTGAAGTAGTGCTCCAGAGTAAACCCTGGGTACGTAAGGTACGACACGTCTGACAGATCTGCGTCTCCGACAGGAACAAGAGCGCTGGTTTTTCAGTCTAGGTGGTGATGGACTGCGGCGAGATTTAAGTGCAGACCTCGTATATTACAGAGGTGCACTTTGTGTGAGAGGGAGTGCTGCCGCTGTACAGCTTTTCTCATTTTCTTCCTTTTGGTCATGTATTTGAGTAAAGGATGTAGACTACTCTACCTCCTTCACTCAAACGGAAGGAAGTGAAATGAGTTTCCATGCTGCTAACCCTCCGGCATGCTAAGACAGAACGACATTGGGGGACTAATCTGGAGACTGGGACCCCCCCCCCCCCCCGGTAATGTCCTCTCGTCTTCGACAGTTGGCGGACAGCCTTTCATGGCTAGCACACTACGGGGGCCCCCAATACCTGCGGTCGGCCAGCGGCGCACCGAGCCTCGGATTTCGCTACCTCTGCTCGCGTTGATCTTATCAACGCGAGCCTGGTCGGTCTGCCTTCATTGGAACAGCTTCTTTGAATTGGACTGGACTACAACTTTGGCCAAAAACGTTAACCAATAGGGGTACAGTTAACAGTTTGCTGTGTTCCTATTGGTTAACGAGTTAATGCCAGAGTAGCTCGACTCAACCCGGTAGTTTAGTTTTGTTTTAGTTATCTTTTGTAATCGTTTGTTTGAATGAGTTATTTTAAAAACTTAACTACTAACCCATTAGTAGTTAAGTGATAATAGTTAATTTTTTTTTTTGCGTTAGTAGTTAGGTTTTTTTTGGGTTGAAAAGTTTTTTAAGGTTAACAATTTTCTTTAAATAATCATTTGTCTGAATGCTACTGCCCACATCGTCCGACAGCGGCCGCGTGAGTACGACACACAGTTGCTGTAGCACCGGCCACAGATAATGTACTTACTAGAGAGAGTACATTATTATATTATGTAGCGAGTACTTGATAATACATGTGTTAGTTTTTGGTTAGTTACAAATATTTTAGTATTTATGGTTAATGATTGATTATATGTATAGATTTAAATAACCCTTTCCCTGGCGTAGTTGAGTGAAAATAGGTATTAGTTTTTTTTTGTCCTATAACGTGTGATATGTTACGAGTTGGACTAGGTTTTGCATACTCTTGTACGTGGGGATCGTGCGATCGATGACTCTGTATGGGGCCCCGATCTGGGCGGCTGACCTGACGGCCAGCACCATTACTGTTCTGCGGAAGCCACAGAGTGTGATGGCCGTCAGAGTCATCAGGGGTTATCGCACGATCTCTTACGAGGCGGCTTGCGTACTGGCCGGATCTCCGCCCTGGGACCTGGAGGCAAAAGTGCTCGCGTCACTGCACCGGGGGCGTGAGGACGCGCGGGCGCGCGGCGAGCGACTGATGCAGGCACGTTGAGCTGCGGCAGTCGCAGCTGCGCGAGGTCCTGGTGGCGGAATGGCGGGGCAGGCTCTTCCGCCGGCCTCGGTACTATTGAGGCCATCCGGCCAGTGCGAGCACCTGTGGTGAGGGAGAAGGCACGGCTCCTTGTCGTTTCGGGTGACGCAGGTCCTCTCGGGGCATGGCTGCTTCGGGAAGTTCCTGTGTCACATAGGCAGGGAACCGGACGCTCAGTGTCACCACTGCGGCGACTGTCGGGAGGACACGGCGCGGCACACGCTGGCAGAGTGTGCCGCGCGGGAGGAGCCGCGCCGTGCCCTCATATTTGTGGTAGGCAGTGATCTCTCGCTGCCGACCGTAGTACGTGCTATGGTCGACAGCGAGGAGTCCTGGGACGCGGTGGTTTCCTTTTGCGAAATAGTCATCGCGTAGAAGGAAGCTGCGGAAAGGGAGAGAGAGATTTCGACCTCTCTCCCGGCCCGCAGCGGGCGCACCGGGCGTCGGAGACTATACGCTGCCCTCTTCCGGCCCCCTTAACTGGGTCCAGGGGCGGCGGTCCTGGGGATGGCCGTCGCCCCCCATTCATACGGACCCGAGGTGGCAGCGCGTAGTATTCCCGTGCGCCCCTCTGTGACGTCGCAGGGGGAGTCAAACCCCTTCCTCCCCCCGCTGCCCCGAGGGGCGGCACCAGTCGGGGATCGCGGAAAGCCAATTAAGTTCTCGCGATCTCCGGTTGGTGAGAGATGGACCCCCCGCGGTGGTTTTAGTCAGTAAGTCTGACAGACCCCTCCGCCCGCCCCTGGGTGGAGGACATCCATGAGGATTTCCACCCGTTAAAAAAAAAAAAAAAGGTTTTGCATAATCAACTGTTTTCTTGAATTTTAATTTATTTGTATGCAATTCTATTTTTCATTGCATTGTTTTAAAATTTATTTTTTATGTACTTAAATTTTATTTGTCAAGAGCTGTCGTCGCGAGAGTACGACACGAGTGGCGTGCGGTGGGAGACGAGCGCCGCGAGCACCTGACACCTGACACTCACAGACTTCGCACTGTTCCTGTAATCTGTAGGTGAATAACTAATTGTAGGTTCACATTTTCGGAAATAAGGGGCGACATAGTCTTTTTTCATCTAATTTTTTGAGTAAATTCAAAACTATTTATTTTAAAATTATGAAAAAAACAATTAAAATCCTCACAATACGTCCTATCATTTGATATTTTACACGACAGTTTGAAAAACTTTTTTTTAAATTTTGTAGTTCAACCCCCAAAAGTGTGAACACAACAACCGTCTGCTCGGAGGATCCTCCTGTTAAGTGAGGTGTGCGGGGCGTTACTCTCTGTGCCGCATTCTTCCAAAAGTGACCCCCATACTCAAAATGTATTTGTTAGCGTGTTCTTGTTTGGGTCACAGAAGTCCATGTCTCCAGGAGCCTGCCTCACCTGGTCGAAGGTCCTGGTGAAGAAGGCGGCGAAGGTGGACACGAAGACCACGGCGCGGTCCCGGCACGCGGCCCCGGTGGCCACGCCCACCAGGTTCTGCTCCGCGATGAAGCACTCGATGTATCTGTTCATATGACGGTTACTGTTAGCGACGATCACACGACCACACCAGCTAAATCCTAATATATAAATCTCTTCCGTTACCGACTGATTGAGTGACTGACAGACAACGCACAGCCGAAACCTTGGGGTGTGTAGGGGAGCACTAAGAAGAATTCCCAAAATTCCCACGGGAACGGGCAAAAGCGACATATGCGCGTACAAAGTCGCAGGCAAAAGTTAGTAGTCTCAATAAACATTTAGGTGATATAAGTGCTTCCAATCCATAGCTTTAGGTGTAATGTCAGTTCGCTTCGCACTAACTAACGTGATCATGAACCAGCGCAGCGTAATTCTCCACAACGTAGATGTAAGCCTCGGGCGTCGACCTATCTGGCTATCGATCGTACGAATTGTATTGTACTTCTTAACACTACAATGAACACATTCATTATAACTGTACATGGTATTAAAATCCATTTAATTTGTACTATGTTACTTATTAGACATCTTATACCTCTCAATTATCGTAGATATACTCGTACAGGGCGTGCTAGCAAGATTCCTTCCCAGCACGACCACGCTAAAATTCCAGCTGGCATAAAAGTTGATGAAACGGGAGAGTGCCTACAATTTTGCACTCATTATGTACTCTTAGTTTATTTCTGATTATCCTGTCTTCGTCTTTCGAGATTTAAATGTTCACCTGTAGTAGCCCCGCTACACTTCGACTAACTCGCACATAGTTTTGCGCCATAGGAAAGAAAGAGACAGCACTATCTCCATAGGCGCCCGAATACCCTACTACAACATTCCTCATTCGTTTCCGTGCGCGCGAGGCTACCGCACATAGTGAAAGAAGTTTTTTCGTTTTTCGGATTTTATTGGTGTTAAACAGTTCTAGAAACTTAAGAAATGCCAAAGAGGAGGCATGAAGAAACTAACGAAGATAAATGGCGAAGGAAATTGAAGAAATATGAACAAAAATTTACCAAGAAAAGACAACGTCATAGAAGTGTGTCAATTGAAGGTTTGTACCTACTACCTACGTAATTTTAGTTTTCATTGTTATTGTGCAAAACAATATTGTGATCTATGGTGTAAAATACAAGGCCTTTTATAATTATTTGTAATAATACCTTAGATCTAACACGAGATGTTAGACGGTACATTAAACTTTCAAGTCAATACGAGATATTGACCTATTCTTTTATTTTTTTTAAGAGTCAATACGAGATATTGACCTACTGTATTTTATTAGAGTTAATACGAGATATTAACCAAAAATATCGTTCCATAATTTCTGGAATCGGACAGTGGTGCGTCTAGGCCTTCGTCTCCTGACCGCTCGCCTACGCCGACGGCGACGGCTGCTGTGGCAGATGATATACCCGCTGACTCAGCAAGGCCATTGGAAGAGCCAGGCATTCCTGCGTGCTTTGCCTCACCGTGCCAACCGACTTTTTCTACAACGGGGGGAAATGCATCACAGCCAGCTGACTTCCAGGGTGTGACAGCCCCGGCCGATGACGCTAATACAAAATGACGATAGTGTTCCTCCTATCGCAGATCCTGAGCTCTTAAGGGCTCTAGGGGATTTCGAACCTGAAATCGCCGATTGGGGTCCAGATATTGTAGCTAATTTATTGAAGCGATGGGATCCTATCCTTAAGGATGGCCTTAAAAAGGAAACACGAGAGGAACTAATAAAAAAAATACCTACTTCCAAAAAACTGTCCCTTAATTAAAGCTCCAGTTCTTAATCCTGAAATAACGGCTATGCTAAATGAGTCTGCAAAAAATCGTGACTTCGTAAGGATTTAGAAGAAGCAATCGCAAATGGGATGCATCTTGACTATCTTAGGAAGGACAATGTCAGGTATATTGACCAAATCCAGTGAAACTACCGACATCCTTCGTCTTCTTACAGACGCGACAAGGCTGTTGTCCGATTCTCATTATTTAGAGACTGAGACTAGAAGATCTCTTGTCACTCCAATGGTCGACAAGACGTTTTTAGAGCCTTTTAAGGATAGAAAAAGAGACAATCATCTTTTTGGTGAGAAATTAGGAGAATTTATTGAATCTTCGCGTGGAATACAGAAGACAGGCAAGCTTATTCAATCCGCAGCTCAAACGAGCACTTTAAACTACAAAGGCCCACCGTCACGCCAATCTTATCACCGCAACGTTCGTGGGCAGCCGAGACGCGGCGGCGGGGCCAAGCCAGGATCGAACTACCGCCGCCGCGAGCAGTGCAGGGATGACCCGTGCTCCACGAGGGTCGTCCCCTCACAAGCACTCTGCATCACGCCACAAGCCAGGATCGAACTACCGCCGCCGCGAGCAGTGCAGGGATGACCCGTGCTCCACGAGGGTCGTCCCCTCACAAGCACTCTGCATCACGCCACAAGCCAGGATCGAACTACCGCCGCCGCGAGCAGTGCAGGGATGACCCGTGCTCCACGAGGGTCGTCCCCTCACAAGCACTCTGCATCACGCCACAAGCCAGGATCGAACTACCGCCGCCGCGAGCAGTGCAGGGATGACCCGTGCTCCACGAGGGTCGTCCCCTCACAAGCACTCTGCATCACGCCACAAGCCAGGATCGAACTACCGCCGCCGCGAGCAGTGCAGGGATGACCCGTGCTCCACGAGGGTCGTCCCCTCACAAGCACTCTGCATCACGCCACAAGCCAGGATCGAACTACCGCCGCCGCGAGCAGTGCAGGGATGACCCGTGCTCCACGAGGGTCGTCCCCTCACAAGCACTCTGCATCACGCCACAAGCCAGGATCGAACTACCGCCGCCGCGAGCAGTGCAGGGATGACCCGTGCTCCACGAGGGTCGTCCCCTCACAAGCACTCTGCATCACGCCACAAGCCAGGATCGAACTACCGCCGCCGCGAGCAGTGCAGGGATGACCCGTGCTCCACGAGGGTCGTCCCCTCACAAGCACTCTGCATCACGCCACAAGCCAGGATCGAACTACCGCCGCCGCGAGCAGTGCAGGGATGACCCGTGCTCCACGAGGGTCGTCCCCTCACAAGCACTCTGCATCACGCCACAAGCCAGGATCGAACTACCGCCGCCGCGAGCAGTGCAGGGATGACCCGTGCTCCACGAGGGTCGTCCCCTCACAAGCACTCTGCATCACGCCACAAGCCAGGATCGAACTACCGCCGCCGCGAGCAGTGCAGGGATGACCCGTGCTCCACGAGGGTCGTCCCCTCACAAGCACTCTGCATCACGCCACAAGCCAGGATCGAACTACCGCCGCCGCGAGCAGTGCAGGGATGACCCGTGCTCCACGAGGGTCGTCCCCTCACAAGCACTCTGCATCACGCCACAAGCCAGGATCGAACTACCGCCGCCGCGAGCAGTGCAGGGATGACCCGTGCTCCACGAGGGTCGTCCCCTCACAAGCACTCTGCATCACGCCACAAGCCAGGATCGAACTACCGCCGCCGCGAGCAGTGCAGGGATGACCCGTGCTCCACGAGGGTCGTCCCCTCACAAGCACTCTGCATCACGCCACAAGCCAGGATCGAACTACCGCCGCCGCGAGCAGTGCAGGGATGACCCGTGCTCCACGAGGGTCGTCCCCTCACAAGCACTCTGCATCACGCCACAAGCCAGGATCGAACTACCGCCGCCGCGAGCAGTGCAGGGATGACCCGTGCTCCACGAGGGTCGTCCCCTCACAAGCACTCTGCATCACGCCACAAGCCAGGATCGAACTACCGCCGCCGCGAGCAGTGCAGGGATGACCCGTGCTCCACGAGGGTCGTCCCCTCACAAGCACTCTGCATCACGCCACAAGCCAGGATCGAACTACCGCCGCCGCGAGCAGTGCAGGGATGACCCGTGCTCCACGAGGGTCGTCCCCTCACAAGCACTCTGCATCACGCCACAAGCCAGGATCGAACTACCGCCGCCGCGAGCAGTGCAGGGATGACCCGTGCTCCACGAGGGTCGTCCCCTCACAAGCACTCTGCATCACGCCACAAGCCAGGATCGAACTACCGCCGCCGCGAGCAGTGCAGGGATGACCCGTGCTCCACGAGGGTCGTCCCCTCACAAGCACTCTGCATCACGCCACAAGCCAGGATCGAACTACCGCCGCCGCGAGCAGTGCAGGGGTGACCCGTGCTCCACGAGGGTCGTCCCCTCACAAGCACTCTGCATCACGCCACAAGCCAGGATCGAACTACCGCCGCCGCGAGCAGTGCAGGGATGACCCGTGCTCCACGAGGGTCGTCCCCTCACAAGCACTCTGCATCACGCCACAAGCCAGGATCGAACTACCGCCGCCGCGAGCAGTGCAGGGATGACCCGTGCTCCACGAGGGTCGTCCCCTCACAAGCACTCTGCATCACGCCACAAGCCAGGATCGAACTACCGCCGCCGCGAGCAGTGCAGGGATGACCCGTGCTCCACGAGGGTCGTCCCCTCACAAGCACTCTGCATCACGCCACAAGCCAGGATCGAACTACCGCCGCCGCGAGCAGTGCAGGGATGACCCGTGCTCCACGAGGGTCGTCCCCTCACAAGCACTCTGCATCACGCCACAAGCCAGGATCGAACTACCGCCGCCGCGAGCAGTGCAGGGATGACCCGTGCTCCACGAGGGTCGTCCCCTCACAAGCACTCTGCATCACGCCACAAGCCAGGATCGAACTACCGCCGCCGCGAGCAGTGCAGGGATGACCCGTGCTCCACGAGGGTCGTCCCCTCACAAGCACTCTGCATCACGCCACAAGCCAGGATCGAACTACCGCCGCCGCGAGCAGTGCAGGGATGACCCGTGCTCCACGAGGGTCGTCCCCTCACAAGCACTCTGCATCACGCCACAAGCCAGGATCGAACTACCGCCGCCGCGAGCAGTGCAGGGATGACCCGTGCTCCACGAGGGTCGTCCCCTCACAAGCACTCTGCATCACGCCACAAGCCAGGATCGAACTACCGCCGCCGCGAGCAGTGCAGGGATGACCCGTGCTCCACGAGGGTCGTCCCCTCACAAGCACTCTGCATCACGCCACAAGCCAGGATCGAACTACCGCCGCCGCGAGCAGTGCAGGGATGACCCGTGCTCCACGAGGGTCGTCCCCTCACAAGCACTCTGCATCACGCCACAAGCCAGGATCGAACTACCGCCGCCGCGAGCAGTGCAGGGATGACCCGTGCTCCACGAGGGTCGTCCCCTCACAAGCACTCTGCATCACGCCACAAGCCAGGATCGAACTACCGCCGCCGCGAGCAGTGCAGGGATGACCCGTGCTCCACGAGGGTCGTCCCCTCACAAGCACTCTGCATCACGCCACAAGCCAGGATCGAACTACCGCCGCCGCGAGCAGTGCAGGGATGACCCGTGCTCCACGAGGGTCGTCCCCTCACAAGCACTCTGCATCACGCCACAAGCCAGGATCGAACTACCGCCGCCGCGAGCAGTGCAGGGATGACCCGTGCTCCACGAGGGTCGTCCCCTCACAAGCACTCTGCATCACGCCACAAGCCAGGATCGAACTACCGCCGCCGCGAGCAGTGCAGGGATGACCCGTGCTCCACGAGGGTCGTCCCCTCACAAGCACTCTGCATCACGCCACAAGCCAGGATCGAACTACCGCCGCCGCGAGCAGTGCAGGGATGACCCGTGCTCCACGAGGGTCGTCCCCTCACAAGCACTCTGCATCACGCCACAAGCCAGGATCGAACTACCGCCGCCGCGAGCAGTGCAGGGATGACCCGTGCTCCACGAGGGTCGTCCCCTCACAAGCACTCTGCATCACGCCACAAGCCAGGATCGAACTACCGCCGCCGCGAGCAGTGCAGGGATGACCCGTGCTCCACGAGGGTCGTCCCCTCACAAGCACTCTGCATCACGCCACAAGCCAGGATCGAACTACCGCCGCCGCGAGCAGTGCAGGGATGACCCGTGCTCCACGAGGGTCGTCCCCTCACAAGCACTCTGCATCACGCCACAAGCCAGGATCGAACTACCGCCGCCGCGAGCAGTGCAGGGATGACCCGTGCTCCACGAGGGTCGTCCCCTCACAAGCACTCTGCATCACGCCACAAGCCAGGATCGAACTACCGCCGCCGCGAGCAGTGCAGGGATGACCCGTGCTCCACGAGGGTCGTCCCCTCACAAGCACTCTGCATCACGCCACAAGCCAGGATCGAACTACCGCCGCCGCGAGCAGTGCAGGGATGACCCGTGCTCCACGAGGGTCGTCCCCTCACAAGCACTCTGCATCACGCCACAAGCCAGGATCGAACTACCGCCGCCGCGAGCAGTGCAGGGATGACCCGTGCTCCACGAGGGTCGTCCCCTCACAAGCACTCTGCATCACGCCACAAGCCAGGATCGAACTACCGCCGCCGCGAGCAGTGCAGGGATGACCCGTGCTCCACGAGGGTCGTCCCCTCACAAGCACTCTGCATCACGCCACAAGCCAGGATCGAACTACCGCCGCCGCGAGCAGTGCAGGGATGACCCGTGCTCCACGAGGGTCGTCCCCTCACAAGCACTCTGCATCACGCCACAAGCCAGGATCGAACTACCGCCGCCGCGAGCAGTGCAGGGATGACCCGTGCTCCACGAGGGTCGTCCCCTCACAAGCACTCTGCATCACGCCACAAGCCAGGATCGAACTACCGCCGCCGCGAGCAGTGCAGGGATGACCCGTGCTCCACGAGGGTCGTCCCCTCACAAGCACTCTGCATCACGCCACAAGCCAGGATCGAACTACCGCCGCCGCGAGCAGTGCAGGGATGACCCGTGCTCCACGAGGGTCGTCCCCTCACAAGCACTCTGCATCACGCCACAAGCCAGGATCGAACTACCGCCGCCGCGAGCAGTGCAGGGATGACCCGTGCTCCACGAGGGTCGTCCCCTCACAAGCACTCTGCATCACGCCACAAGCCAGGATCGAACTACCGCCGCCGCGAGCAGTGCAGGGATGACCCGTGCTCCACGAGGGTCGTCCCCTCACAAGCACTCTGCATCACGCCACAAGCCAGGATCGAACTACCGCCGCCGCGAGCAGTGCAGGGATGACCCGTGCTCCACGAGGGTCGTCCCCTCACAAGCACTCTGCATCACGCCACAAGCCAGGATCGAACTACCGCCGCCGCGAGCAGTGCAGGGATGACCCGTGCTCCACGAGGGTCGTCCCCTCACAAGCACTCTGCATCACGCCACAAGCCAGGATCGAACTACCGCCGCCGCGAGCAGTGCAGGGATGACCCGTGCTCCACGAGGGTCGTCCCCTCACAAGCACTCTGCATCACGCCACAAGCCAGGATCGAACTACCGCCGCCGCGAGCAGTGCAGGGATGACCCGTGCTCCACGAGGGTCGTCCCCTCACAAGCACTCTGCATCACGCCACAAGCCAGGATCGAACTACCGCCGCCGCGAGCAGTGCAGGGATGACCCGTGCTCCACGAGGGTCGTCCCCTCACAAGCACTCTGCATCACGCCACAAGCCAGGATCGAACTACCGCCGCCGCGAGCAGTGCAGGGATGACCCGTGCTCCACGAGGGTCGTCCCCTCACAAGCACTCTGCATCACGCCACAAGCCAGGATCGAACTACCGCCGCCGCGAGCAGTGCAGGGATGACCCGTGCTCCACGAGGGTCGTCCCCTCACAAGCACTCTGCATCACGCCACAAGCCAGGATCGAACTACCGCCGCCGCGAGCAGTGCAGGGATGACCCGTGCTCCACGAGGGTCGTCCCCTCACAAGCACTCTGCATCACGCCACAAGCCAGGATCGAACTACCGCCGCCGCGAGCAGTGCAGGGATGACCCGTGCTCCACGAGGGTCGTCCCCTCACAAGCACTCTGCATCACGCCACAAGCCAGGATCGAACTACCGCCGCCGCGAGCAGTGCAGGGATGACCCGTGCTCCACGAGGGTCGTCCCCTCACAAGCACTCTGCATCACGCCACAAGCCAGGATCGAACTACCGCCGCCGCGAGCAGTGCAGGGATGACCCGTGCTCCACGAGGGTCGTCCCCTCACAAGCACTCTGCATCACGCCACAAGCCAGGATCGAACTACCGCCGCCGCGAGCAGTGCAGGGATGACCCGTGCTCCACGAGGGTCGTCCCCTCACAAGCACTCTGCATCACGCCACAAGCCAGGATCGAACTACCGCCGCCGCGAGCAGTGCAGGGATGACCCGTGCTCCACGAGGGTCGTCCCCTCACAAGCACTCTGCATCACGCCACAAGCCAGGATCGAACTACCGCCGCCGCGAGCAGTGCAGGGATGACCCGTGCTCCACGAGGGTCGTCCCCTCACAAGCACTCTGCATCACGCCACAAGCCAGGATCGAACTACCGCCGCCGCGAGCAGTGCAGGGATGACCCGTGCTCCACGAGGGTCGTCCCCTCACAAGCACTCTGCATCACGCCACAAGCCAGGATCGAACTACCGCCGCCGCGAGCAGTGCAGGGATGACCCGTGCTCCACGAGGGTCGTCCCCTCACAAGCACTCTGCATCACGCCACAAGCCAGGATCGAACTACCGCCGCCGCGAGCAGTGCAGGGATGACCCGTGCTCCACGAGGGTCGTCCCCTCACAAGCACTCTGCATCACGCCACAAGCCAGGATCGAACTACCGCCGCCGCGAGCAGTGCAGGGATGACCCGTGCTCCACGAGGGTCGTCCCCTCACAAGCACTCTGCATCACGCCACAAGCCAGGATCGAACTACCGCCGCCGCGAGCAGTGCAGGGATGACCCGTGCTCCACGAGGGTCGTCCCCTCACAAGCACTCTGCATCACGCCACAAGCCAGGATCGAACTACCGCCGCCGCGAGCAGTGCAGGGATGACCCGTGCTCCACGAGGGTCGTCCCCTCACAAGCACTCTGCATCACGCCACAAGCCAGGATCGAACTACCGCCGCCGCGAGCAGTGCAGGGATGACCCGTGCTCCACGAGGGTCGTCCCCTCACAAGCACTCTGCATCACGCCACAAGCCAGGATCGAACTACCGCCGCCGCGAGCAGTGCAGGGATGACCCGTGCTCCACGAGGGTCGTCCCCTCACAAGCACTCTGCATCACGCCACAAGCCAGGATCGAACTACCGCCGCCGCGAGCAGTGCAGGGATGACCCGTGCTCCACGAGGGTCGTCCCCTCACAAGCACTCTGCATCACGCCACAAGCCAGGATCGAACTACCGCCGCCGCGAGCAGTGCAGGGATGACCCGTGCTCCACGAGGGTCGTCCCCTCACAAGCACTCTGCATCACGCCACAAGCCAGGATCGAACTACCGCCGCCGCGAGCAGTGCAGGGATGACCCGTGCTCCACGAGGGTCGTCCCCTCACAAGCACTCTGCATCACGCCACAAGCCAGGATCGAACTACCGCCGCCGCGAGCAGTGCAGGGATGACCCGTGCTCCACGAGGGTCGTCCCCTCACAAGCACTCTGCATCACGCCACAAGCCAGGATCGAACTACCGCCGCCGCGAGCAGTGCAGGGATGACCCGTGCTCCACGAGGGTCGTCCCCTCACAAGCACTCTGCATCACGCCACAAGCCAGGATCGAACTACCGCCGCCGCGAGCAGTGCAGGGATGACCCGTGCTCCACGAGGGTCGTCCCCTCACAAGCACTCTGCATCACGCCACAAGCCAGGATCGAACTACCGCCGCCGCGAGCAGTGCAGGGATGACCCGTGCTCCACGAGGGTCGTCCCCTCACAAGCACTCTGCATCACGCCACAAGCTGCCAGCGGGAGCGGACCCCACTACGAACGCGAAGCAGCAACTTCTCAGGTATACTGTCATGCTGGTCGCTTAAAGTATTATATTGAAGCTTGGCAAAGGTTACTAATGACAAAACGATCCTTGAGACCATTTCTGGTTATAGAATTCCTTTTCTTAAGCATCCTGTACAGCATCCGGGTATGATTCCAAAATCTTCTTTCTCGAAAGACGACAGGTTTTACATTAAACAAGAATTGAATCGTTTGTTGCAAGCAAAGTCATACGCAAATGTAATCCTACCCGCGATCATTTTGTATCTACTATTTTTATTATTCCTAAAAGTAAAGGCGAAAAACGTTTAATTCTACATTAAAAAAAAAAAAAAAATAAGTTTGTCGATGTTAGCCATTCTAAGATGGAAGATGTTAGGACAGCTGTCAAATTAATGAGAACTGACTGCTATATGGTTAACTTGGACTTGAAAGAAGTATACTTTTTGATACCTATTCACAATGGTCATGTAAAGTTTTAGAGATTTTATTTTGAACATATTTTGTACGAATTTTTGGTTATACCTTTTGGATTGAGCTCAGCTCCATATGCTTTTACAAAACTTATGATACCAGTTTCTACTTTTTTGCGATCTCGAGGTTTTAAATCTGTATTCTACTTAGATGACAGTTGTTACTTTGAAGATAGTTATGAAGAGTGCTTAAATAACATTAATTAAAGTATTAAGTGCCTAATGAACTTAGGATTTGTTATAAACCAGAAGAAGAAGAGAACAGAAGAACCAGAAGAGTTCACTGGTACCAAGCCAATGTTGTCAGTTTTTAGGTTTTAATTTAAACTCTAAAAACATGACCCTAGAGCTCCCTTTAAAGAAAACACATGACATCTTGTCACGTACCGAAAATATGCTAGTTACGACGAGAATCACTATTCGTGCTTTCACTCGCTACTTAGGTACCCTAACAGCTGCTTGCCCGGCTGTTGCGTATGGGTGGTTGTATACAAAATCTTTAGAGCCGACCAAATATCTAGCCATATTGGATAATGACGATTATGGCAAGATGATGACTGTTCCAAATAGTTTACGAGTTGATTTGACTTGGTGGAAGTCTTCAATTTAAACACGAATAACCCCATCAGACCAGTGCCGTTTGCATTAGAGATCTTTAGTGATGCATCTAGTATCGGCTGGGGTGATGCATCTAGTATCGGCTGGGGTGCAGCCTCTGGGGGACAAAGTATAGGCGGTTCGTGGACGGAAGAGGAGCTTTCTTGTCATATTAACTATTTGGAGCTCTTTGCAGCCTATTTTGGACTTAAATTCTTTCACGAACAAGGTCTCTAATTGTCACATTCTCCTACGTATTGACAATACTACGGCGATCGCTTACATAACTAGAATGGGTGGAGTGCAATACGCACATCTCAATGAAATTGCCCGTAGAATATGGACGTGGTGTGAAGAACGTCTGATATTCCTTTTTGCTTCTTACATAGCGTCATCCCAGAATATTGAAGCAGACACAAAGTCAAGAAATATTGATTGGGAATTGCACTCTACAGCATTTGAAGCTATTGTTTCAAAATTTGGTAAACCTGAGATCGACATTTTTGCATCGAGAACGAATGCTAAATGTAAAAAATATATATCATGGAAGCGCGATCCCTATGCATACAACGTGGACGCTTTTACTATTACATGGAATATGTTCTTTTATGCATTTACACCATTTTCACTCATTTTAAAGGTTCTTCAAAAGATTGTTAGGTACTGATGAGGCAACCGGTATAATTGTAGTGCCTCATTGGCCATCTCAAGCATGGTTCCCAGTATTTAAATCGCTTGCTGGAAGTGAAATATTGATATTTCCTCCGGATAAATTTTTATTATCATCTAATTTCAGGGAAACTCATCCTCTGCATCGCCACCTTTCCCTGGTGGCGACTATATTATCCGGGAAGCCTTCGCGCGATTGCAGATCCCTCAATCAGCACTGACTGTAATGACGTCGTCTATTTCTGGGAGCACTAAAACGCAATATACTTCTAGCTTTAAACAGTGGTGGTTATACTGTCACGATAAGGGATTAGATCCGTCCCAGATCGGAGTACATGATTTGTTATACTTTTTGTCTCAATGTTTCACAAATGGTTCCACAATTGGAACATTGAACAATCACCGTTCGACTTTATCACTTATTTCCGGAAATAATGTGGAACAAGACGAACTTGTCAAAAGATTCTTTAGTGGAGTATTTAAGTTGAAGCCTTCCTTCCCTAAGTATAATTGTACATGGAACCCCAATATCGTGCTTAATTATTTTGGTGATTTATACCCCAGCGATAATTTAAGTTTGGAGCAGTTGAGCAAGAAATTGGTTGTATTATGTGCATTGTCAACAGGCCAAAGAAGTCAGACGCTCTCATTGATTAGGTTGTCCAATATTATGATTAATCAAGACAAGGTTTTAATCACTATTACTGATTTGATTAAGACTTCTGGTATAGGTAAATCCCAACAAATTCTTGACCTTCCCTTTTTCCGACAGCGACCTGCAATCTGCCCTGCAGAGACTTTAATAGCTTACATGAATGTTACAGCCACCAAAAGAAGTACTGTAAATAATAAATTGATTGTAACTTTTAGAAAACCTCATTATGCAGCATCTTCGCAAACTATGGCGATGGATAAAACAGGGTTTAGCTGCTAGTGGCATCCACACTGAAATATTCAGTGCTCATAGCACTCGTCATGCATCGTCCTCTGCTGCACATCAAGCAGGAATCAGTGTTGATGTCGTTAGGAGAAACGCTGGGTGGTCAGATCAATCTGCCACCTTTGCTAATTTTTGTAATCGGTCAATCGCTCAAAAAAATTGTGAATTTGCAAACGCTGTTCTCAGTACTCAGTAAGCAAGTTCTGTTTATTTCTTTGGTTATAATCCTTTAAGTTATCTTTTTTTGTGTTTGTTAATTAAAATAAGAATACATGTATTATTCAAGGAATTTATTTTTCAGTGTCGTCCTACCTATAACATTGCAAATGTCTATCTCTAAACATCTACAGGTGAACATTTAAATCTCGAAAGACGAAGACAGGATAATTTAATAATCAAACGAACTTACCTGAAGTGAAGTTCGATTTTAATTATCCTGTCTTCGTCGAAGAGATTTAAGGTCCCTCCCGACCCTGACATTCAAGTGGACCTTTCTTTTCCCAAACAATGTTATAGTTCTTCTAGTAGACCGGTACTCTGAACCGAATGAGGAATGTTGTAGTAGGGTATTCGGGCGCCTATGGAGATAGTGCTGTCTCTTTCTTTCCTATGGCGCTAAACTATGTGCGAGTTAGTCGAAGTGTAGCGGGGCTACTACAGGTGAACATTTAAATCTCGAAAGACGAAGACAGGATAATTAAAATCGAACTTCACTTCAGGTAAGTTCGTTTGATTATTAAGTAAACTGTCGTAAATTGTTAGAAAAGCAAAGAAAAAAAAAATCTGTCTATAAGCATAACACACATATTTTTAGTGTCCAATTGAAACACAGAAGAGAGAAAATTCATCGCACGAGCTCAAGAATAGATTTCATCGCGCGACAAATAGCATCGTTACCTCGTAGAATAGTTAGCCAAATATGACGACGCCAAAACCTCACGACAAGTTTTACTCTGACTGCCCTGGGATCGTCTTGAGAGTTCGTCTTGTATCTAACAATCATGTATTCGAACTGGTAGTCAATAAATCCTATCGAGGTAGTTAAGATGATGATCGTATTTCCAGTTATTTATTTTTAAATTTCGCAGCCTATGCTGAGATATGGACCTTTGGCCTCGCACAGACTAAAATGTTTATAGACTTAGTAATACTGTTAGTTTTAATTAAATTTAAATCTGTCTGTTTTGTGCGAGTCCCAAATAAACATTTTTCTTTTTTCTTTCTTACATACCTGTCGGGATAGGCGTTGCGAAGCTTGTCACTGAACGTGGAGTTCTTGGTGTCGCCATCCAACGCGATCACTCTGGGGACCAAAGAAAACGGGATTTTAAAACAAAATTAAATAAAACAATAATTCCGAAATTATAACATGTTTAGGCCCACACTAGGAATTTCTCCTGTTTCGTGGGTGCGTTCACAAACATTATAAACTCCCATACACAAACAGCCAGACTCGGAACAACTATCTGTAGGCCATACAAATATTTGTTCACTATGGGAATCGAACCCGCGACACGCAGCGCAGCAGCCAATCGCTCAACCACTGCGCCAATGGTGCCGTTGTTAAGATATGGCACATTAAGTCTATACTAATATTATAAAGAGGAAAGATTTGTTTGTTTGAATTGAATAGGCTCCGAAACTACTAGACCAAATTGTTTCTCCAATGAAGGATTAGCAATGTAGGATTAGAATCCTACATTATCCCTGATGAACATGGGCCATAGAATATTTTCAAAAAAGTTAAGGATCCGTATGAAAACTTCGATAATGTCTCCCAAGGTGTGAAAAAAAAAACCAAAAACATCCTTATATAGCGTACGCTGCAGAAACTATTGACAATAGAGCAAAGTGATGTACTACAGGTTCAGGGAAGATATCAATATCTACAAAAAAGTCGACGAGGGTTTATATCTAACTATTATGGTTAACTCTTTCAGTCTTGCTGGTTAGAACACTAACCACCTATTTAGATATATGTGATTTAGTGGAAATATGTGGAAAAAGCGATTTAATAGGCATCTTTCTTGAATGCAATTTAGTTCTTTGTTTACTACAACCACGGTGGTCATCGCTATTAACTACAATTTTCTTGGAAAGCAGTATATAAAAACTCAAAATGTATATTATTACAATCTGCTAACCGTAACTATTGCTACTATGAACAAACTTTGATGATATTCTTATCTATGTAAAAGTGTGATAAAGAGTTAAGCCACAATAACAGCTTTTTGTTCAAATTATTCGATCAAAACCCGGGTGGAATGGAATAGTGGTGATTTTGGTATCATGATATTATTCCTTATCCATTTAAATGGTTTGGTAATTTAGTTTGGTTATGTCTACGTAAATTATAATTTAAATTATGCAAATCGGACCTTTCGTTTAAAAGTAACGACGGGTCTAAAAATACTCGATTGAGGTGGTTTAGAAACTCTGACATTAGGGTGTTATGTGGTCGTTAGACCTTACTGCTCACATGATAAGAAGGGGAGTCTATTAATAAGTAATTTAAACGTTACCCTTTATAGAGGGAGGACTAATGGAGATGAAGTTCGTGTAGTACCTACTAAATCCGAGCGAACGATGTCGCGGGCGAAGTGCTAGTTTAAAATAAAAGCATTAATGACCTCCACCTACCCTCATAGAATATCAAATTATATTTTTTTGTTAAAAAAAAAGATTGTGGTCAGTGTTAGTCAAAGTTTTTTTGTTTGTGTGTTAGTAGATACTCATTAGTAATATTTTGTAGTAAAATTTTGTCTGTATGCTACTGCCCACATCGTCCGACGGCGGCCGCGTGAGTACGACACACAGTTGCTGTAGCACCGGCCACAGATAATGTACCACATAGAGTACATTATTGTTTAATGTGGCGAGTGCTTGACGTGTTAATTTGTGTTAGTTCATATTTTGGCTTCATTAAAGTTTTTGAGCAATCAAACGATGCTGATTAGTCAAGCAACATTAGAATAGTTAGTGCTAGATTAGTAGCAGTTTAGATTTGAATGTTACAAGCTTGTTATTATTTATTTTGTCCACCAATATTTTAATATTACTATTTTTTTTTAATGTTAGTTTATTAAATCTAAGCTAAGGTTTATAAAAATAGAACAAGCGAACATAATTTTATCGAGTTACATAAACTAAGAAATTTTGTAAACTTTGAAACTGCGCCATATTCGCTTCTCAGGAAGCGAAAATGCTAAGTAAATTCCAGTTTCATATAAAATGTTGACAAGACAGACGGAACAATAATAAGTTGCAAGTAGAGGTGCACATTAAGTACACACTACCTAATAGTTTACTTATTTTACGTCAAAATCTTCTTTTTTATAAGCTTATCCCACTGGAGCCTTGGCTTTTTTTAAAAGACTTGTCCGTATCTTTTTTGCACCTTCTCGAACCAGCCTTTCAGATGTGCGTCCAGGTCATGTCGCCACACCGATCATCCCTTTTTTTAAGGATGGTAAATCATCAAAAAAAATACAACCGACTTCCAAAAACAAAACACTACAAGGTACAAAATAACTTCGGAAGAAAGAAAAAAACTTTAATTTCTGAAGTCGGTGTTTTTTTTTTTGTTTTTTGACACCGACTTCCGAAATTAAAGTTTGTATTTTTTGTAAAAAAGTTTTTTATTTTTTACTTTTTAGTGGTACCTAGGTACCTGCGTACCCATTAACAGCGTACCGGCGCAATGTTATGTTAAGAACTGGTGTAAACACTAAAAAAAACATGCGATTTCAGCAATCCCGTACCCTTTGCTATTTGAGGGTTGCCCTCGATTTTCGTGGGATCCCATCATCAGAGAAAAAAATACAACCGAATTGAGAACCTCCTCCTTTTTTTGAAGTCGGTTAATGACTCCTCCCGCCCTGGGCGGAGCAGAAAGGAGTGTCACTCTTACTGACTAAAACCCATCCATGACCCATGTTCCTGCTAATGCCCTTTGCCTTCCAGGGCCGTGGTGACTTCTCCGAACAAACTCCGCGAGCTGGCCGTGGAGACTGACCTGCGGTCACGACGCACGCGGCGAGGTGACCAGCACAAACTCCGCGAGCTGGCCGTGGAGACTGACCTGCGGTCACGACGCACGCGGCGAGGTGACCAGCACAAACTCCGCGAGCTGGCCGTGGAGACTGACCTGCGGTCACGACGCACGCGGCGAGGTGACCAGCACAAACTCCGCGAGCTGGCCGTGGAGACTGACCTGCGGTCACGACGCACGCGGCGAGGTGACCAGCACAAACTCCGCGAGCTGGCCGTGGAGACTGACCTGCGGTCACGACGCACGCGGCGAGGTGACCAGCACAAACTCCGCGAGCTGGCCGTGGAGACTGACCTGCGGTCACGACGCACGCGGCGAGGTGACCAGCACAAACTCCGCGAGCTGGCCGTGGAGACTGACCTGCGGTCACGACGCACGCGGCGAGGTGACCAGCACAAACTCCGCGAGCTGGCCGTGGAGACTGACCTGCGGTCACGACGCACGCGGCGAGGTGACCAGCACAAACTCCGCGAGCTGGCCGTGGAGACTGACCTGCGGTCACGACGCACGCGGCGAGGTGACCAGCACAAACTCCGCGAGCTGGCCGTGGAGACTGACCTGCGGTCACGACGCACGCGGCGAGGTGACCAGCACAAACTCCGCGAGCTGGCCGTGGAGACTGACCTGCGGTCACGACGCACGCGGCGAGGTGACCAGCACATTCTCATTTGAGTCTAGCAGCCTTTTTATCAATGTCTAAATTTCCTGTTTTGAAGCGGTGGTGTTCCATACTCTGTCTATTCTATTAAAACCCGGAATACTGTGTTCCATAGCATTTCCATCAAAACTAACTTACCGCATGTTGGTGTCAGCGATCTTCTTAAGAGCGGTTCCGTAGGCGAGGCGCGTGGCGACCAGCTCGCCTGCCTTGTAGGCGGGCGGAGAGGACAGCGTGATGTCGCCGATGTGCACCGCGGGCGCCTCGCTGATAGGCGGAGCGGCCTTCAGGGTGATGGTGTTGGTCTTGATCTGAGATTGCAAGTGCTGAGGAACGAGATAGATGATCATCAGTCCTCCGGCAATGGGCGGAGCGGCAGGGAAGTTCCAGGCCGCGGTAACTATTTGACGCGACCCCGACAGAAGTTTATCGCACTTGTCTCACCGCCGGCGAGGAAGCGATTAGCTATCGACTATTTGTTCGCTGCGGAAAGAGACAAAATATATACATATCGTGTGAGTAAGAGACGATAGCTGGCTGTTCACACTGCCGGCGAGCGGCTCTTACCACTAGTTGATCGCAGCAACAAGAGCTATCAAAGATTACTCGCTCAGCGACACTCGCTCGTCGATGCTCGCATGGCAGTCAGAAGTCACCAACTAGCGGAAATTTCTACCTGCAGTGCGGGCCGGAGCGAGTATTGCGAGTAATTGCTCGTCGCACAAAAGCACTCGCTTAAAGCCGAGCGTCAAAACTATTGAAACTTTTCACTCGCTACTCGCTGATCGGCGGCGCGGGCGGTGAGACAAGTGCATAAGGCATATGCCATTGAATAGCCAGAACTTTTGAGGGTTTAGTCAGACTTATCCGCTTATATTCACATTTCCCTGAAACTCTGTCCGATTTTATTAGTCAGAAATGTCGAAAGAAATATGGTAAGGTTCATATTTTGGATAATATTGCACATTTCGTAAGGCAGTGCTACTAGAACAAAAGAACTTAGATGATTATGAAAAACACTTGTATGAGTGCTACTGCCCACGGCAGCCGACAGCGGCCGGTGAGTACGACACACAGTCACTGTCGCACCAACTGCTAACAATGCATCATCAATACATACATTGTTTTATACGAGTTTAGTGCAGAAGATTTATACGTCTTTAAAGTTATTCTTCTCCAATAATATAATATTTAAGTCTAGATTTCTCCGAAGGGTTAGGTTGTGCCAGCAGCCGAGGATTACGGAAGTCGCAGTAGTTCTCGCGATCTCCGGTTGGTGAGAGATGGACCCCCCGCGGTGGTTTTAGTCAGTAAGTCTGACAGACCCCTCCGCCCGCCCCTGGGCCGAGGACATCCATGAGGATTAATTTGGCATTCTGAACGCTTTGTATTAAAAAAAAAGATGTTTTTGTATATTCATTAGGCACACCCATAAATAATCAATAAAAAATAAAAAAAGTTTATTGCGAATAAAAATGTACAAAGAAGAGAACTCTTGACTAAGTAAGACTTGCATTATGAAAGTCAAGGCGCTCTCTCATTCTGTTAACATATTAAGTACAATTAAAGGAAGGAATGCGTACAGCAGGCAAATAAAAAAAATATCGTGTACCTATAGTTAACTGGAACAAAACTATGTAGACAGGCTAAGAAAGAGTATTTAACCAAATAAAAATATTGCCTACCCTGCGAATCGAACCCACAGTTCTACGCTTGGATGAGACCACTAGATGAAAGTTCATTCGTTCGAGTGGAAGTGGAGTGCCACTTCTGTTTCGACGCTTCAAACTTTTAGATCTGAATAAAACTTTATTCAGCTGTTTCCCCAATTACAGTGACAAAAAAGAGCTTCAAAAACATACCTTAATGATCCTGTCACCCTCGGCTCCCAAAGCCTTGCCGTGCCAGTTCTCCAAGTCCTCGATGCCAGGGAAGCCCCTGCCCTTGAAGGTCTTGGCGACGAGCGCGGTGGGCTGTCCGCGCACGGCCTGCGCCTCGCCCAGCGCCTTCACCAGCTCCGACACGTCGTGCCCGTCCACCACCAGCGAGTGGAAGCCGAACGCCTTCAGCCGCGCGTCGTACACGTCCACCTGGTGGGGACATGAGCGACGTCTATATTTCTGTATGCTTCTAGAGCCTGACAGCGGCTCCGCCCGCGTCAAATTTGAAAATTAACTAAAGAGAACATATTCTTGGGATAAAAGTATCCTATGTCGAAATCCATTACGATATAGGACACTTTTGAAATTGGCACACGGACGGCCAATTTCCATCCGATTCCGTCCGCGGTCAAGACGTGTACTGTGACTTTTGATAATTTGGTCAATCTTTATATAATCTAGAGACAGTTAATGAAAATTATTCAAGAATTTCATGATCGGAAGCCTTGAATTGTTTGTCTGTTTAAAGATAAAGATTCTCGTGCGAGTGATCGTTTGGCACTACTTACCAAACGGAAAGGAGATTGCTCAAAGCACCCACATGGTACACTTGTGAATTAGAAGGTGCTACTTGATATGCTCGTTACATTACAATGTCCTATGTTATAAGGGATAGGACATTGCGAGCTTGAACCACCTGATTGTCTGATAAAAAGGTGATTCCGTGCTTCAGAAGGCACGTATGAGCCGGTGGTCCCGGCCGCCAAATGGCGGTCGTCAAATAAACTATGTCAGAGGCCCTTGAGGCGGTTTAGAAACTCTGACACTAGGGTGTGTGGGGTCGTTAAATCTTGCCCACACGATAAGAAGAAGAGGCTTTAATATTTAATTTATGTGTAGACCAAAGAGTCTTTCCGGATATAATGAAATATAGTAAGGTTATACCACTATTTAAATCAGGCGACAGCAAAGACACCAATAATTATAGACCTGTATCTGTTTTGCCGGTTTTTAGCAAAGTGTTTGAAAAAGTAATGCTCAATCAGATGCTCAATCATTTTAACATCAATAAAATTTTACACGATCAACAGTATGGTTTTACCAGGGGTCGTTGTACGACTGACGCTGGTGCCACGTTGTTAAAACACATATATTCAGCGTGGGAAGAGGCACAAGATGCCATAGGAATCTTTTGTGACCTCTCCAAGGCATTTGATTGTGTAAATCACGAAACCTTGCTCCTAAAGCTAGGACATTACGGACTAGGTAAACTTGCACTCAGTCTAATAAAATCTTACTTAAATGATAGACAGCAGCAAGTTCAAATAAATGGTGTCAATTCACGGGGTTTAAAAGTCAAAATGGGGGTACCACAAGGCTCTATTTTGGGTCCTTTCCTCTTTCTAGTATATATTAATGATCTACCCCATCTTTTAAAAAATCAACCTCATATGGTATTATTTGCTGACGATACGTCCTTAATTTTTAAGATAGATAGACGTTCCATAAATCTTGACGACGTAAACAACGCCCTACAGCAGGTCCAAAATTGGTTTACTGCTAATAATTTAGTATTAAATGGGAAAAAAAACTAAATGCATCAGATTTGCCTTACCGAACGTTAAAAGAAATGATTGCGACATAGTATTGAACAAGGAGAAACTTGAATTCGTCGAAAACACGGTTTTCCTGGGGATTACGCTTGACTCAAGGCTACAATGGGGTCCTCATTTAACATCTCTTGCGGGACGGCTAAGTTCAGCAGCATACGCTGTCAGAAAAATCCGTCAATTTACCGATATAGATACCGCGAGGCTGGTCTATTTTAGTTACTTTCATAGTATCATGTCTTACGGTATCTTATTATGGGGACGTGCTGCAGACATCGAGTCTATATTTATCCTGCAGAAAAGAGCCATCAGAGCCATTTACAATCTCCGTCGGCGTGATTCCCTAAGAGAACTGTTTAAGGATATCAACATCATGACGGTACCTTGTCAATACATTTACGAAAATATTATGTATGTTCGGAAAAATCTTCATCTCTTTAGCAAGATTAGTGACAGGCATAATTTTAATACTAGAAATAGGAACAAATTAGATCAACCCCGATTCAGATTGGCCAAAGTACACACTTCTTTTATGGGGTACTGTATTAAATTTTATAATAAAATACCAGTTGATATTCTCGAACTGAATGAGAGAAAATTTAAAGCATGCATAAAACGCACACTATGTAGACAAGCGTATTATAAACTGGAAGATTATATCCTCGATAAAAACGCTTGGCTAAATGCTGGTCCTGCTCCACAGTCACAGCTGCTTAGGTCCACTTTTTAGGTTTCTGTTTTTATATTTGGAAGAGATGCTCGCTCCTTTTAGAGGTTCTTACATTATTTCGTTTATTTATTCTTATATACCTACATACAAATTATATTATTATATTAATTACTTATTTATTCTTTTTGATGTAAGATCTTAATCGTTCTCTTTATTAATTTATTTTTCATTATTTGGTCATTGACAACCATAGTTTTGTGTAAAGTAGAAGCATATTTTTCAAATTTTGTAAATGTGAGTACCATGAAACCATTTACATTTTATGTGAGTAGTTATAGTTTTACTTGTTGGACATGAACGAGCATGGTGGTTGAGAGCATGTCATGCTCACTCAAATGTCTCGCTGATGGCGGCGCGTGGGTTTGATCATTCGGTTCCCTTCGAAATGGTTGAGCTGAAGGGTGCCGATACACGCGTCATGTTCGTGAACAGGCGCCGTCGTTTGAGACTGGTCATCTCTTAACTGCCATTGGCTTATTTTAATCTTTATATTTAAAATTCTTATAATAAGCCCTTTTTTTTCCTTTGCATTGTCCTCACATGCAGAAGCAACAAGTATATGTAACTTGAAATTTTGTAAAACCAGAACATGATTTAAAAGAGTGTCCGTGGAGTTTCTTGCACGTTCTTCTCCATAGAGATCTACGCTTTGGAACGTGCAAATAGCTTCCATGTTTTTGACTGACCGACCTTGACGTTTCAAAAGTGCCTGTGAATGGTTTATTTGAAATAAAATGCTTTGAATTTGAATTTGAATGAGCCTATTGCAAAAGAGGCACGAATCTCGACTTCAGGCCATTTCCGATAATTTTCTCATGGAGTAACTCTGTCCGTACAGGGAATACAAATCAAGATCTCAAGCACAGACGCTAGAGCGACAAAGACCGGGTAATTTCATCAATAACTTGTATGAGTGCTACTGCCCACGGCGGCCGACAGCGGCCGCGTGGGTACGACACACAGTCACTGTCGCACCAACTGCTAACAATGCATCATAATAACATACATTGTTTTTTATTTAGTTAGTGCTGAGGCGAATTCTTACCAGGAAACAAATGTAAGTCCCTAAATAGGTTAACAACCGGAATTTTTTCTAACAATTCTCATTTATTTATTTATTAAGCACACCAACGACATATTTACAATTAAGTATAACAATAACTGGCAATCACAAATCTTCAATTCTGTGTAAATATATCACTTATAGGTCTGCACAGCATTCTCAATTAAAGAAAATCATCATCAAAACCATTTGTTTTTTTTTTGTGTTTAGAGTGTTATTTTGAGAGTCGATCAGAATACGGAAAAGTTTATTAAAAGTACAACACTTGATCCTATATTAATTAGATTTAATTTACTTTAACCTTTACATAACACTAGATATTAAGTACCTACATCTATAAAAATTACTAAAATAATTTGAATTGTAAATTAAGTGTTATGGATAAATGGGCTTTACTATTACACTAGCTTCTGCCAGCGGCTTCGCCCGCGTGGTCCCTAGGGAACATACTCCTGGGATAAAAAATGGCTTATATCCTTTCTCAGGCTCTAGACAATCTCTGTACCAAATTTAATTTAAATCGGTCCAGTAGTTTTGGCGTGAATCGCGACAGACAGACCGTTACTTTCACATTTATAATATTAGTAAGGATTATTATACAATACTTGATCTAGATATCCTACATTTTCGTGCGAATGATCGTTCGGCACTAATTGCCAGAAGAACAGATTGCTCAACGCAAAGTCATGGTTCGCCTAAGAATTAGAAGATACTAAATACTACTTGCAATGCTTATTAGCATTACATCATCAAAAATGTTTTTCTATCGACAGTCATTACTGTATCATCACAAACTGACCCATTTGTTAAGTGCAAGTCACATGCAGTTTCCAACTCATATAAAATTATGTCATTGTCTTTTTATTAGAACTCATGCCATAAGTAAATGCGCAGTAATTATTGACCATTTTCATAAAAAATATGACGAGAAAATTTGATGTTTTTTTTTTTGTTCATGTCTCATTCAAGGTTATGTGAGTGCTCATTGATCGATTGAATCATACACAATTGCTGTGTATTAAACAACCGTATATCTTGACATAATATGGCATGGTTACAAACACAATGTTATCTAATCGTCTAGCGCAGGTACCCGCGGTGTAATCTGGCACTATTTAGTCGCTAGCCGATTGTGCTCTATTTATTATTTTGTGCACAACTTATTTGCTTTTGCATGTAAAAGAAAATATCGCTTGCTAAACAAGTTGAGATAAAACAGTGTTCAATTCATTACATGATTCGTCGGAACGGGAGGGAGTTTAACTCTTACTGACTAAACTATGTTCCTTCAAATACTCCTTACGTTTCAGGGGCCAAGGTAACATTATCGATCAATTCGCAACCCTGGTGTGACAGAAACCTGGATTCCAAACGAATGAGACCTCTCCAGTTTTACTTGTTTTTCTGCTACTTATGATAATGTTCGAACAAGGCGCTTAGAACGTTATTCATTGTGCAAAAATAATAAGAAATACTTCTAATACTAGACCTATCATTGAACTTGCGTGATCCTACCCGATATACCAAGTCCAAATCCTTATGTTTTGAGAACTTGCCTAGCCAACCGTAACTAAATAATTCATCAGCCTATGATGTTCTCATTGTAGGGACACAACCGGGCAGGGGATCAAGAGGAACCGACCTATGATCCACTACTCGGGCCCAGCGCGGATTGGTAAAAGACTTCAGAATTGTCTTGACTGGTTTTGTAAGCTTTTATAGTTTCTTCCTGCACATACCTGATGCTGCAGCGAGGTTGGCTCGGACTGTCCTAGCCGGTTGACGTCGAAGATGACCACGAGGTTGTCTAGCTTGTAGTGGCTGGCGAAGTGCAACGACTCCCAGATGCTACCCTCAGCCGCCTCGCCGTCGCCTACCAGGCAGTACACCCTGGAGTGTAAGGGGATTTGTTATAACTACACAGCAAAGAGTAGATTGGTTTGTGAGTTTTGCATTTGGACGAAGAGAGAAAATTCGAAGACTTAGTACTCAACGAATGTATCATATTGCCTACTGACCTGTACGGCGCCTGGTCGAAGTACTTGCCGACGTAGGCCATACCAGCCGCCACGGCCAGCCCCTGTCCCAGTGACCCAGTGCCCACATCCACGAAGTTCAAGCGAGGAGTGGGGTGGCCCTCCAGGTCAGAGTCCAGCTTGCGCAGGTTCTTGAGCTCTTCCAGCGGGAACAGACCCGCCTCAGCCCAGGCCGCGTATAGGATGGGGGCGGCGTGACCCTGGTAAGAGGAAAATAGCTTTAATGTCTATGTAATGAAGTTTAGTTTTCGCTGCAACTAAATTATGACCCAGACTGCACGTCCTCGATAATAAGACTTTAACCTTGACCTAGCCTATCAAAATTTAAATATTATAAAGATCAATTTATACCGGTTACTTTATACTGTCGACTGAGCATTTATTTTATATTGGAAAAAGAATTTGAGTAGACTTCGTGTATTGCTTCTATAACTCATTACAAATTAAACCTTATGACAAGGAAATAAAACTGAAAATGAACCAAATGTAACAATGTCTAGCTCAGCCTGAATCACTGCAATACGACACTTTAGTTTTCAGCGCAACATGACAAAGCTCCAATTTAATGGAGACATCGCGACGTCTCTATTGTTGCATTTTAAACATGCAATGTTATCCAAACGCCGCATGTCCTGGGAGGTCTTAGGGTCTACGTTAATGGCAGACGATTTAAATGTTTACCAAAGGGCATTCAAAATTATGTTTTAAATTGATTCTGTGACATCGAAAGAAATTTCTTGCCACGGAATTGGAGAGCGCGCTAAGGGATCCTGCGGCGACATGCCGCGGGATGTCTTAGAGTACATACTACTCTGTCAAGAAAGTACCGGGAAAAGATCAATAATACACAAAATGTCTGTTATTCATCCAAATTTATTTTATCACCTTCAAAGTATGCTCCTTTAGAAACGATACACTTGCGCCAACGAATAATCCATTCATCAAAACATTTTTTAAACGCTGCTTCCGGAATTGAGTTGAGTTCTCGCCGCGAATTCTCCTTTATGTCTTCTATCGATTGAATACGGGTGCCACGAAGTAGTAATTTGAGTTTAGGAAAAAGAAAAAAGTCAGCAGGAGCCATATCTGGTGAATATGGTGGTTGCTGGATGGTATTTGTTGAGTGTTTGGTTAAAAATTCGTTCACAATGATAGCCTTGTGCGAAGGCGCATTGTAGTGGTGCAAAATCCAAGAATTTTCTTTCCACAAATCTGGCCTTTTTCGTCGAATTTTCTCTCTTAAACGCCGCATAACGCTCAAATAATATTTTTTATTTACCGTTAGACCTTCCGGTAAGAATTCAGAGTGCACAACACCGCGATAGTCAAAGAAAACAGTCAACATGACTTTGACTTTTGATCGACTTTGGCGTGGTTTTTTCGGTTTCGGTTCAGTTGGAAGGCGCCACTCCGAAGCTTGTTGACTAGTTTGCATGTCAAACTCGTAAACCCACGTCTCGTCACCAGTAACTATGCGTTTCATGAATGTTGGGTTCGAACTGACTCGTTCTAGCATGTCCTCAGCGACTTTCATGCGATTGAGTTTTTGGAGAAAATTCAGATCTTTTGGGACTAGCCGAGCAGCAACATGTTTCATACCCAAATGATTAGTTAAAATGGTACGGATCGACTCGTGAGATACAGAAAGTTCGGCGGCTATCTCTCTCAGAGTTGAATGGGGATTTTCAGTCACTATTTCCTTCACTTTTGCGATTTTAACTTCAGTTGCAGACGTTGACGGCCTACCAGAGCGAGGCAAATCTTCCATCACATCTCGACCGCTTTTGAACGCTTTGAACCACTCATAAGCACGAGTTTTTGATAAAGTCGATTCACCGTAAGCCTTCTGTAACATTTTCAGTGACTCCGAACACGAAATTCCATTGGCGATGCAAAATTTAAGACAAACTCTTTGTTCGATATTTTTGTCCATTATGAAATTCGCAATACACACTATATATGATATTACTAAAACCAGCACTGTATTTAATATAAATAACAGATGCAACTCAAACTCCGCGCCAAAATGGAAAACAGTTGTGCCAATCTAACAACTACAAAAAAACAAAAATTTGAATTTGGAACCATAAACAAATCATCCATTCCCGATACTTTTTTGACTGAATGTATATGTTCTGTACTTAGTAGGCCGCCAGAATACTAATACAGTTGGGAGGCTGGGCAGAAGATAAATATTGTAGAAGAGCATAAAAAAATAACTATTCCGCCATCTTGGATGTTCCGCCATATTGGATTTAAAATGACGTCACATTATTTTTCGAGTTACTTTCATTTGATACCCATATTGTAGAAATGCATGAAAAATAACTATTCCGCCATCATTGATGGGCCGCCATATTGGATTTAGAATGACGTCACACAGCTTATCGTGTATTGTCATCCAAACTGAAATTTTGTATACACGTTTACGTGTATACAAAATTTCAGCTCAATCCTCAATCAGTTGAAGATATCTGCTTCAAAATTGAGTAGCAAGATTCCACCCGAACAAACAAACATACATACATACATTGCAAGTTAAATAAAAGCTTTTAAAAGTAATAGCTTACCTTGGACAGAATGAACCGGTCGGCCGAAGCGTCTCTGGGCGCGGAGATCTTGTAGCGCATGGTGTGGAAGAACAGCACCGACATGATCTCGGCCATGGACGCGCATGATGTCGGGTGACTGGCGACAACACAAAGTTAACATTACTACGTTTTAAATACAGTTAGCGCTAGGTAGGGCGACAATCTATGGATTCTATAATCTATACTAATAATATAAAGCTAAAGAGTTTGTCTGTTTGTTTGGTTAAACGCGATAATCTCAAAAACTACTGTTTCTAATTGACAAAATTATTTTAACTGTTGGATAGATCATTTATCGAGGAAGGCTATAGTTCAGGCTATATACCTCACATCACGCTACGACCAATAGACATCCCACCCACAGGAGTTGGAGATGTACTATAGTTGTTGATGCTAAGCCATACGGATGACAAGTTGTTTTGTGTTCAGCCTTGGAGGTGTCTGTCGGTCATTCACATTTAATTTTATTTGTTACATAATAATAGTGACTTCTTTTAAATTTCGGCAAAATCGCATACAGTTCGTTTTTGTGTAAAACCTTGTAACCATGACCAAGTGAGGTAGACCGAGACTTTTTTAAAAGGCACAAAACTAGTTTTAAAATAATGTAAGTAACTTTAGTAGACCAAGTACACGTTATACAAATGTTACGTAAATAATTATAATGAAATCACAACTTTCTTTTTTTTTTTCATAAAATTTGGTAATTAAAGCTATTTCGAGCATTTATTAAAAAAAATACTTTGGTTATGCAAAATAAACAATAAAAAAGATTTATAAAAAGCAAAAAGTATATTGCATCGACCGGGAATCGAACCCGGGCCGCCCGCGTGGCAGGCGAGCATTCTACCACTGAACCATCGATGCTTATGAATATAATGCCGAAATTATGGTTCTTTATCGAATACTCCATTTCTTGTTATCTGCTAGTATTGCTTCGCGGCTTCTCCCGCCCGTGCAACCAATATTGGTATAATCATCTGCCTAGCCTTTTCCCAACTATATTGGGGTCGGATTCCAGTCAAACCGGATTCAGCTGAATACCTGTGTTTTACGTGGAGCGGCTGCCTACCAGACCTCCACAACCCATTAACTGGGTAATACGGTACTTCTTGGCTAGACTGGAGTCAGATTTACTGGCTTCTGACAATCCGTAACGACTGCCAAAGATCTACAAATGACAGCCGGGACCAACGGCTTAACGTGCTTTCGGAGGCACGGAGGAAACTCGGTATATTAAGATGGTCACCCATCCACAGACCAACCTTGGCAAGCGATGCTTAATCTTAAAGATCGACCCCAATTGGCAACCAATATTGGTCTATCAAACATACATACAATATGAGCGCGAACATAGAAAAAATCGTCAGCTTTATTATATTACTACAGTAGATTTTACTATTATGATAATTAATAATTATGTAGTTCAGAGGACATTTCAATAAATAAGTAGTTGCGTACAGCCTATCATTATGTCACCACTTAAAAGCTAAGCACCTGATTGGCTAAGCAGTCAAGTACATAGTAACTCGACACTATATACTAACGTAATAACTAAATAAGTGTATGAATGCTACTGCCCACGGCCGACAAAGGGTCGGCGTGAGTACGACAAACAAATTGCTGTGGCACTGAAACTGTACACTAGTCTATGAATGCAGACCAGTGCTGATTTGTGTTTTGGTGCAGTATAGTAAAAAACCGGATAAGTGCAAGTCGGACTCGCGTGGGTTCCGAACCAATTTTTTTTAACATGTGATTTTAACACTACACGCTTCTTATAGGTTTTCCTGTAATCTTTAGTTAAAGAAGTATTATCTGCATATTTTTTTTTTATTTGAGGCTCAGTATTTTCGGAGATAAGGGGGGAATGGTCAGTTTTGGACAGATAGACAGACAGACAGACATCCGAGTGATTTATTTATGTACCCACAATATACTCAAAAAGAAAATTTTGTACAGAGAAAAGAGCAAGGTACTGCTTATTTCAACAGAAGTGATCCTATAAGGGTTCCATTTTTTACGGATCAGAACCCTAAGCCATTGTATTTCTAGTTGACCCGCGCAACTTTGTCTGCGTCACAATTTTCATTACTGCTCCGCACCTATTGGGCTTAGCGTGATGTATAGATTCAGGAAATATCGAATGGGTTGTCACCTTATGACATCATGTTTATTTTAAGGCAGTGGCTTAGTATAATCTTTTCTATTTTAGTAAAAAGTCTAAAGTACATTCCTGTATCAGGCATTTTTTTGTTGAATTGTTTGAAATGAGTTTTGTTTATGTTGGCTCAAATCTTTAGACAGAAATTGTCTGTAGTATTTTGTGCGCCATGTATTTGCTTCATCATCATCATATCAGCCGAAAGACGTCCACTGCTGGACATGGGCCTCCCCCAAAGTATTTGCTTAGAAATTCATAAATCGTTCAACCACATAGATAGTTGCTGATGTTGACCATAGTACAAAAAAAAAAAAAATATAACTCTTACATGCCCAATTCATCATAACTTTTCCATACAAAACAATAGTCATGCTACATATTGTTAATTACCAATTAAAAATCAATACCTGGCTTCATCTATCTTTCCTATCTGATATGTATTTTAGTTTAATATTCCTTTATTACATATCATCTGCTGATAGTAATTATTGCTTTGTTGTCTCAGTAACTATTACGTATGTCACGAATTTACGATACTATGTTCTGCTAACATAAGGGGACCTCATGAAAGAGATCTTGTGCCATGTTCAAGCAAATGGTGCCATTCTTTATTTTCTGCCTACCCTTCAAGGAAAAAGGCGTGAGGTTGTAATATATAAATGTGATGTAAATGTAATTGATCTCGAAGTTATATAAAACTGACCAAGTCCAAGTAAGAGTGATTCTCACAAGTACATTCCGAACCATAAAGCGAAAAAGTCATGTTTCTTGTATGGAAGTTTTTAATTTAATTTGGTTTTTGTTATTTGTTGTAATGCGAATACAAACTTTGTGAAAATCTATTGTCTACCTGTTACGGTTCTTGAGATACAGAGGCTTAGTAATAGCGTTCCATTGGTTACCCTTTCTGTACGGAACCCAAAAAAAAAACTAATGTTGTTCACACTATAGTTAAGTGATTTTTTCTTGACATACTTATGGAAGTTCATGATACTGCATTTATCAATTTTTAATTTACTGAAACTATTAAATAAACTGATTACTGTTAGTAACCTTAACTTGACATTACGCAGCACTTTGACAGTTGCCGTCTGTTATCAGTTGACCTAAAGATTGTTGTAGCGACAGCAGAACCCTCTTACATAAGTTAGTTATCTTACAGATAAGTGAGCTAATATTAACTTAATGCTTGAACCGAGACAAGCATGCAAGTGTTATGCTGCACAGACTTTACTGGTTAGCATTTATATAGCAGACTAGCTTTTGCCCAGACTTTGTTCACGCATATCCCATTTTTTCCCATTCCCGTAGGATTTCGAGAAATCCTCTCTTAGTGCTCCTCTACACTCCCCAAGGAATCTATATAGTGAATTTTAGCTTTCTTAATTTTGGCTGTGCATTATCTGTCAGTCAACAGTGATGGAAGATATCTGTGTATCTATAGGCTATATATTATCACGCTAAGACCAATAGGAGCATAGGAGATGAAGTTGCGCCGGTCAACTGGTGAGTTAATAAAGATGGTTGACATGGGAGGAATGATGGTCTCATAGTAATTTTAAGACAGAAAGTGAATAATGACAATATGAAAATTATTGTGTAACATCATTTTCAGGAAGTTATATTTTAGTGTTGATAGTCACCATTAATTTCATCTTTTGGCAGTAACATTCATGATGATGATTCATCACAAGTCATGATTTGGCAAATAATATGGTTGTGAATTGGAAAATCAATACACTTAGCTAGAATCATGAATTCATGACAAATACAGACTAAATAAAAATCTGATGTAATGTGAACAAGTTTTAAACTTAAAATAATGATCTTATATGATATTGGTTTTATCTTGTATGTAATTGAAAGGCAAAATAAATTGTGAAATCTTATCAGATAAGTGAGTGTAGTTCTATTATTGCTAGTAACAGTAACGAAAGATTGAAGTAAACTTGATTGAATGCATGCCATTCTAATTGAATACAGGTGGAGGTTAAGTACATATAACACATAATTATTTAACATTTTGTAATCAAAGTTAAGGTGGATGCTCCAGGGTGGCCCGCGAAATTCAAATATTTTATGTTTTTTGCAATTTGCCGGTCAGTGTGAAGCTGTATGTGGACGGAAGAAAGAATATTACAGTTCTTTCGAACTACATGAACTTAGAGGGCTATATTGATGATTAAAATGGTTATAATTCTTTAGATAAATACGCGTTACGGTCGCAGATCACATTTGGTCCACAAACAGCTTCACACTGACCGGCAAATTGCAAAAAACATAAAAATATTTGAATTTCGCATGCCACCCTGGAGCATCCACCTTAACTGTTTGGATCAAAACGTAGGTCATATTTTAACTAAAAGTTATTCCAACATTTCACTGTAAGTATTCTGAAGTGAAGGAACAAAAATATTGGAAGGAAATCGTGTAGGCAGATTAGAAAAAAATGCAGGTACACTGATAAAATAGGTAAACACATTATGGAAAATTCTTATTAGGATTACTTAACATGCATGACATAATCCGATACAATAAAACAATCGATTTCTGATAGTGACACAATTTTTAAGGGCGATGACCTTGGAGCCATGGCGTGATAGCAACGACGCCGTATCACGTGGTCGGACCCTAACCTACAATAGAAAATTATGCGACCACCACCTACCAACGCAACGAAAGTGCGAAGGAATTGTTAAGTGAGTGACCTCTGAACTCAACGCACTGTAAAACCAGCCGGCGATTTACTACAAACCGAATAATTACTATAAAATCGAAAGAAAAATATTGATGAAAGTATGTCAATCTATGAGTACCCTTGTTGATTTTTGTCCAACTAGACCTCATAATTACGGAAACAATAATGGGGATATGCGCTATAAGATTCTAATAGGCGAGGAATCGGCAAAATAACCTTCATTAGACCTTCAATGAAGCGGCGCATGTTATAAGGTTAACCACTCACCCCGATTTGGAAGCGTTAGTGGCAACGATGCTGTCGATCCTCAGCTTGTTGGCAATATCTTTCAGTTGCTGGATGTCTACGTTCTTGTCGCCTTTCATATTGGATATGTTTTTAGCGATAGATATTCAAACAAAAACTATTACGCACGTTGTTTACGACCGGTCGCTTGCCCGCCGCCGGATTCAATGACAGGCCGATGCTAAAGTTGCCAAACAAATTGACAATATTGACAACATTTGTCACTTTATTCATATTTTTTATCGGTCAACGAACTGCGATATAAGCAACAGGTGGATAATTACACACTTGTTTTTTTTTCTTATGCATATCTTTAAATTAAGATAAATTAAATAAATATTGTGATGTAAAGCTCATAATATTCTACTTTCAGAATTAAACATTTTGGGCTGCCATCTATACCAAAGACTGATAACTTCTATGATGTAGTGCATCTATTAAAACAAAGATGGCGCTCTAATAGTAATGCACACAGTGTGCAAAATAATACTATTGAAAACTTAGAGCCCGCATCTTACCGAAGATAGTAGGTACATTCAGGATGCAACTATTTTCAAGCTCGCCTGTCTAGGTTTTTGAGCTGTCCTTGGTTAGTCAACATTGTTTCTTCTATTTACATAACGTATGAATGGTAAGAAAATAAACCGGGTGACAAATTTTTCGAGCTCGCTTCACTCGCTCTGGAATTCTGCGACCTCTAGTCCTTTGACATTTCCTATATGACTCAAAAAGTCACTTCATGAACGGCTGAAAGAAAATTAAACTATTCGAGACAGGGTGCGAATGCAACTTTTTTAATGTAGGTCATTTATGTTTTACCGACTTACTTTACTTTCGTTGTAAAATATGCATCTAAAGTTTTATAAGTAAGATTTATAACGGTTTTTTAGTATATTTGAATTTTTTTCCTTTTTAAGATAATTTACGAAGGGGCGCAACAATGATGCGTGCCGCAGACGCGCCACTTTCTGTAGTTACGCCCCTGCCTAGCAGATCCGAGGCGAGGTACTTCGAGCTCTCTCGCGTTCGGCCCTGTATCAGTCTTCTTCAGTTCTGGGTAAAAGAAAACCTACCTATCCTATTTGAGGCGGGTTTTGAAGATGCACCTCACTGAAAATAGTCCTGCCGGCACCCATGTTTAAAACTACTGTCCATTTATCTGCCATAATGGTCAATCCTATTTGTAGATAGGTACCTATATCATCATCATCGTCATCATCATATCAGCCGAAAGACGTCCACTGCTGGACATAGCCCTCCCCCAAGCGTCGCCACAACTACCGGTCCTGCGCGTCTCGTATCCATCGGCTACCCGCGACCTTTACTAAGTCATCGGTCCACCTTGTGGAAAGCCTTCCAACGTTGCGTCTTCTCTTGAGGATATCGTCATTTCTGATTCGATCACGCAAGGAAACAAGCATTGCCTTCTCCATTGCCTTTTAAGTGACTGAGCCTTCTGATGAGGCCCATTGTGAGCGACCATATAGGTATTGCGACATTATATTTATATCTAATTAAATAGATATATAATTATCTAAAAAAGGAAAACTGACTGACGTATTTATATATATATATTAATTACTTATAGGTTTGCTCTTGACTCTAGTCTATGTCAGAGATGACAGAGACAAAGTAGGCAGTTCGTATAAAAAAAATATGTCAAAGCACAGCCGAAAGTACTCGGACTATCTGGATAAAGGAACGTGAAACTTTTCACATACCTACATACTCGTACGAGTATTTACTTAGGTGAGCACGAAGAAGGTATTTTGTACTAAATCTGCGCAGAAGGAAGTCGCGTGAGAAGTGTGTTGCAGACTGTTAAGTAACTTGATCGTGTTTAGAAGACTCTTAGTAGGTACCTACCTATTAACATCATTATTATATTCATTACTAGTTGACCCGCGCAACTTCGTCTGCGTCACAATTTTCATCACTGCTCCGCTCCTATTAGTCTTAGCGTGATCATATAGCCTTCCTCGATAAATGGGCTATCTAACACTGAAATAACTTTTCAAATCGGACCAGTAGTTCCTGAGATTAGCGCGTTCAAGTAAACAAACAAACAAACAAACTCTTCAGCTTTATATATTAGTATAGATTCAGTTTTAGGCCAGACCATGTAAGTAAATAGTAAGAAATGGGCTAGCTTTGAAGCCAAATTCAACGATAAACTGGAGATTCGAAGTTTTGCAAGCAAAACCTAAGGATCCATCGATACCCAGTGGCGTAGATAGCTAGTATCAAAGGGGCCCTGTATCAAACATTTTTAAAGGCCCTGTTTTAAGGTGTATTGTTTTTAATAAGTCCTAGTTCAGAAGTGTCTTGGTGGCTACGAAGGTGACGGCGTGACTAAAATAAATGTAAGTATAGCTTTGTCCACACGTCGCGGTCGGGTCCTTGTCGTCCGCAGGATCTAGCTAGCTACCGCCGTAACAGGCGCATCAAAGATATTTGATGCGCCTGTTACGGCGGTAGGTAGCTACGCCCCTGCCTAGGCACTTTAGATACCTACTACATCCACATTTTGCCAGTTATGTTGATTTTATTTGGATATGTAAAAAGAGGTGTGAAACCTGACTCTGGGTTGCTTCTCTTCCTCTTCATGAAATTCATCAGGCAAGAATAAGGTAGGTATTACTGGGAACTACATCAACAAACGTCGTGCAGAAAAATATACAAAGCGTCAAATAACCAATAGCATTTGTATTAAAAGCACTTGAACATTGTTTGAGTAATATCCGCCAAACGACGCGATCAAACGCCTGTCATATTGAATTGAATCCGAACTACCGGACGCGGGGACATCACTACAACAACCTTACACCTACACCTAATGACACTCGTAACCCAACTGACTAAAGTTCAAAATCGATTACACTACATTGATAAAAACGTCATATACATGTCAAAGTTACACGTGCAGTTATTCTCACACTTGCTGCTTTGTGTTAAGGGTGGTTTTTAAATGGTGGTGTGTGGTGTGTTAGGTGGTGGAGTTTACGATAAAACGAGGGTGGCTATTCTAAATCGCGCTGACGTATCAAGCTGGACCTGTGTTCACCTGAATCCGTTGGAGTAGCGAGGATGAGACGACAGCAGTAGGGAATCAATTGAGGATTGATTTTGGTGTAGGACAGTTTGTTTGCAACTGAAGTGTTATTTTGCAATTAATAAAAAGTCACGTTTTATAGGTACTGGTTTTTAAGCCTGATAAAACAAGATACAAGATTTAACTCTCATAAAGTTTTTTGCTTGTTACTTTTATCCTAATCGCCGAAGGTTGAAAGATGAATAGGGCCATCATAGAGATCTCTGATTTTCCAGGTGCATGATCAATGTGCTGCAGCCTCGAAAATAAAGCACACAGTATCAGACACTAAGAAAAATAACGATCAGACAGTATTTTTTCCCATTTACTTTTGAAAAATCATTGGTCATATCTTCAAAATCCCATCGCTCGCCCATCTCGCATTGCCATTTGCTACGTCATAGAGCGATACGCCGGCACTCAGCTACGCGACTACGCCGCTACGCAGCTACGACGCTACGCGGGCATAACGCAAAAACGCCGTCTGATAAATAAATATTAAAACAATAAAACTGTTGTCTATGGGCAGGGAAATGGCCGCGCTGGGCACACGGCGGCGGCGGTGACCATGAGCGCTGACTGTGGGGGATAGTTTACTAGCAAATGAAAACTTACATTTATTACTGATTTTCAATAGACAGACGACTTTTACCTGAAAAACAATGTGGCGGGTAAGTTAACTAATGCTGTCAAACTGTAATTTCTATTTGCATTGTATAGACTCAAGTAATTTAGCATTGTATAATTCCATCCATTAAAGGCATATGTGTGAGTACCTACTGTGTACCTATCAACTTAAACTATAGCTATCAGTTGTAGGTTGGTTTTTGACTTGAATGTACCCTGGCGATTGGGAGTGTCATGCCAGCTCAAAAGTGTAGCTGATGGTGGCGAATGCGTTGGATCATTTGGCTCCCTTCAAAATGGTTGAGCCGAACGGTGTTAGCGCATGCGTCGTGTTCGTGATCGGGCGCCGTCAGTTGGGACTGGGAATTTTTCAGCTGCCAAGGTTTATTTTAATTATTTCTTTGATTGTTCCGTTTTTTCCGGACGCTTTTATTCTGCTCGTCTTTTATATCGGTCTCATAGATATGTATAATGTCAACATGAAGTAAACAAAACTATGTACCTATCTAACAATTTATAATTTTTAAAAGTGTCCGTGGAGTGTGCGTGCACGTTGTTCTCCATAGCGATCTACGGTTTGGAACGTGCATCTTTTCGGATTGGCCGACCTTGACAATACATAAGTGCCTGTAAATGATTTAATTGAATTAAAAACTTAACTTTTACTAAAATGTTTTCACATAAAAGTTATCGGACTACTGAAAATTAATGTTTGAGAAGCGAAAAACGCAGTGTCAAGATTAAGGCTTGTATATATGCCAATGACCTTGTACATACAAACGGAGCTAACTACGCCTCCTCGCACCACTCTGCTACCCGTGTTATATTGTTTTATAATAAAACAAATACATATTTTAAAAAAGTAACAAAACCAAGTTATTTTCGTTTGTATTGCACAGCCGTAGATACTTTTTTTGAGTTTTTTGTTAAAAAATTAAGGAGTAAAATGGTTTCATCTCAACGATTTGCAGGTGATTTGGTGATTTTTTTTCCTATTATGTGATACCGATACATAAATTCTGGCTAAACCAAGTTACGTACAATATCATGTGAATTACTACCATATTTTTTTCAGATCTAATTTCTCAGTAAATGCCGACGAAAAACTGCTTTATCTGCACGCTATTCTTAAGCTTTTTTCCATGGGCTTTTGCCCTTAAGGTGGATGCTCCAGGGTGGCCCGCGAAATTCAAATATTTTTATGTTTTTTGCAATTTGCCGGTCAGTGTGAAGCTGTACGCGTGCTATGCGCGTTACGGTCGCAGATCGCATTTGGTCCACATACAGCTTCACACTGACCGGCAAAATGCAAAAAACATATAAATATTTGAATTTCGCGGGCCACCCTGGAGCATCCACCTTAAGTTTCACAATTATAACGTTTCTTGCACTACCTACTTTTATGACATACAGTGCACATTGTCATTGTTCATAAGTGAATTGCAATAATGAAAAACACAATTATCATATTCAAATGATGAAGCGAACGTTATCAAGTAAAAAAAAGTCGGTCGGTGAAGTCGGTGTGACTTCAGAAATTAAAGTTTTTTCTTTCTTCCGAAGTTATTTTGTACCTTGTAGTGTTTTGTTTTTGGAAGTCGGTTGTGTTTTTTGTAAAAAAAAAAAAAAAATTTTCACTTTTTAGTGGTACCTAGGTACCTGCGTACCCATTAATACCGTACCGGCGCAACGTTATGTTAAGCACTGGTGTAAACACTAAAAAAACATGCGATTTCAGCAATCCCGATCCCTTTGCTATCATTTATTGAAAAGTTCCGTTGCCTACCTCCGAAGTTCTTCGTCAGATCTTCACCAAATTGAAACGGGACCAGTCCAGGAAAATACTCTAAATTCAAATTCAAATTCAAATTCAAAGCATTTTATTTCAAATAAACCATTCACAGGCACTTTTGAAACGTCAAGGTCGGTCAGTCAAAAACATGGAAGCTATTTGCACGTTCCAAAGCGTAGATCTCTATGGAGAAGAACGTGCAAGAAACTCCACGGACACTCTTTTAAATCATGTTCTGTTTTACAAAATTCCAAGTTACATATACTTGTTGCTTCTGCATGTGAGGACAATGCAAAGAAAAAAAAAGGGCTTATTATAAGAATTTTAAATATAAAGATTAAAATAAGCCAATGGCAGTTAAGAGATGACCAGTCTCAACCGACGGCGCCTGTTCACGAACATGACGCGTGTATCGGCACCCTTCAGCTCAACAATTTCGAAGGGAACCGAATGATCAAACCCACGCGCCGCCATCAGCGAGACATTTGAGTGAGCATGACATGCTCTCAACCACCATGCTCGTTCAAGTCCAACAAGGAAAACTATAACTACTCACATAAAATGTAAATGGTTTCATGGTACTCACATTTACAAAATTTGAAAAATATGCTTCTACTTTACACAAAACTATGGTTGTCAATGACCAAATAATGAAAAATAAATTAATAAAGAGAACGATTAAGTTCTTACATCAAAAAGAATAAATAAGTAATTAATATAATAATATAATTTGTATGTATATAAGAATAAATATACGAAATAATGTAAGAACCTCTAAAAGGAGCGAGCATCTCTTCCAAATATGAAAACATAAAAACCTAAAAAGTGGACCTAAGCAGCTGTGACTGTGGAGCAGGACCAGCATTTAGCCAAGCGTTTTTATCGAGGATATAATCTTCCAGTTTATAATACGCTTGCCTACATAGTGTGCGTTTTATGCATGCTTTAAATTTTCTCTCATTCAGTTCGAGAATATCAACTGGTATTTTATTATAAAATTTAATACAGTACCCCATAAAAGAAGTGTGTACTTTGGCCAATCTGAATCGGGGTTGATCTAATTTGTTCCTATTTCTAGTATTAAAATTATGCCTGTCACTAATCTTGCTAAAGAGATGAAGATTTTTCCGAACATACATAATATTTTCGTAAATGTATTGACAAGGTACCGTCATGATGTTGATATCCTTAAACAGTTCTCTTAGGGAATCACGCCGACGGAGATTGTAAATGGCTCTGATGGCTCTTTTCTGCAGGATAAATATAGACTCGATGTCTGCAGCACGTCTCCATAATAAGATACCGTAAGACATGATACTATGAAAGTAACTAAAATAGACCAGCCTCGCGGTATCTATATCGGTAAATTGACGGATTTTTCTGACAGCGTATGCTGCTGAACTTAGCCGCCCCGCAAGAGATGTTAAATGAGGACCCCATTGTAGCCTTGAGTCAAGCGTAATCCCCAGGAAAACCGTGTTTTCGACGAATTCAAGTTTCTCCTTGTTCAATACTATGTCGCAATCATTTCTTTTAACGTTCGGTAAGGCAAATCTGATGCATTTAGTTTTTTTCCCATTTAATACTAAATTATTAGCAGTAAACCAATTTTGGACCTGCTGTAGGGCGTTATTTACGTCGTCAAGATTTATGGAACGTCTATCTATCTTAAAAATTAAGGACGTATCGTCAGCAAATAATACCATATGAGGGTGATTCTTTAAAAGATGGGGTAGATCATTAATATATACTAGAAAGAGGAAAGGACCCAAAATAGAGCCTTGAGGTACCCCCATTTTGACTTTTAAACCCCGTGAATTGACACCATTTATTTGAACTTGCTGCTGTCTATCATTTAAGTAAGATTTTATTAGACTGAGTGCAAGTTTACTTAGTCCGTAATGTCCTAGCTTTAGGAGCAAGGTTTCGTGATTTACACAATCAAATGCCTTGGAGAGGTCACAAAAGATTCCTATGGCATCTTGTGCCTCTTCCCACGCTGAGTATATGTGTTTTAACAACGTGGCACCAGCGTCAGTTGTACAACGACCCCTGGTAAAACCATACTGTTGATCGTGTAAAATTTTATTGATGTTAAAATGATTGAGCATCTGATTGAGCATTACTTTTTCAAACACTTTGCTAAAAACCGGCAAAACAGATACAGGTCTATAATTATTGGTGTCTTTGCTGTCGCCCGATTTAAATAGTGGTATAACCCTACTATATTTCATTATATCCGGAAAGACTCCTTGGTCCACACATAAATTAAATATTAAAGCCAAGTATGGTGCTATAGTTTCAATTATGGACGTGCACACTTTAATAGACATTCCCCATATGTCTTCGGTCAATTTGATTTTGATTTGCCGGAAAGCTTTTATGACTGTCACAGGGTTGATATGTTTGAACTGGAATTCAACCGTACAACCTGGAACGTTAGCTTTTAATAAATTATATTTTAAATATTAAGAATTTAAATATTCCGTAGTTTTAGTTGGTATATTGGTGAAAAAATTTACAAATTCTTGAGCTACTTCTAAATTAGAGCTTTTGGCACCATGTGTAGTCTCCAGTAAATAATCAGTGTTTCGTTCTTTATTTCTATTAGTTTCATTATTAATAACTTTCCAAACTGTCTTTATTTTATTTTCTGACGATTTGATCTTATTGCTAATATATAGGGCTTTAGCTACCTTGCAAGTATTTCTGAACACTTTAGAATATTTGTTTACAAACTTATTAAAAGAATCAGTGTTTATGACAGGCTTAAGGCCATATAGCTCATATAGTCTTTCCCTACTTATCCTAATGCCTTTAGTCGCCCAGTCACTAAATACATACTTAGGGAAAGTATCCTTAGACTTCTTTTCAAAAGTTGCATTGAATTCCTTTAGAACCACTGAAAAGAAATTATCATAAAATTTATTAGCGTCTTCAATGTTATGGCCTAGAAAATTTAACTTATTTTGTAAGGTACCATTGAATTTAGCTAGTTTTCCAGTTGTAATTGGCCTATATTGTATATGAATTTTTTCCAAGGCTGCTTTAAACTGAAATGTTACCAATTGACCACTATGATCAGAGGGAAGGTAATTAACTATGGCTTTATCTAAATATTCACAATCGCAGAATACATTATCGATACAGGTTGAAGAAGTTGGTGTTACCCTAGTCGGTTCTGTAAACACATTAGACAAATTAAACGATTTAAAAAGGCTTATAAATCTGCTGCTATTTGAATTAATTTCTAAAATATTAATATTAAAATCCCCACAAATAATCGCGGGCTTGTTACCTGCTGCAAGTTTCGCAAGGATATCTTCCATTGTTGACTCAAATAAAATAAAGTTTTGAGGGTTTGGGGGTCTGTACACGCACACTATGATATGCTTATCTAGCTCAACACAGGACAGCTCGATGCAATGTTCCACTGATAAGTTAACGATGTCATTACGTTGCTTAAATTTTAAGTTTTTTTTTAATAAGATGAGGGAACCACCACGTAACATAGATTTGCGGTTAAAACAACTGCCCACATTATAATTTTCATAACTAATTAGCATCTGGTAATCCTTCAACCAGTGCTCACTAAAACATACAATGTCAAACATGGTTTTTTCTAAAAACATTTCAATTTCTAATAATTTGGAAGAGACACCTTGAATATTTTGATGAAATAATTTCAAGGCATGCTGCTGACTCCCTTTTTGACAACTATTTACGAAAGAGCAAGAAGATACCTTGTTAATGGTAGGCATAACTATTCTGTCGCTGGTATCCTCTGTTGTCTTATGTACTAGTTTAAATGAGTATCCATAGAGATACATGGAAACTCCGTACAATTTTTATAAGTATTTGTAGCACTATAGCTACCGTTACTAAGGCTCTCCACCTGATTCTTAGTAAAATTACTAAACATTGTGGATTTAACTATACTAGACTGCGACATACTACTTATGTCTGAGTTAATAAAATAAGCTAATAGCCTTGCTATTGTGTGTCTAAAACTAATTGGCAAATACACTGTATCCCTAGTCGATTTTAAATTTTCCACAAAAATGTTTGTGTCAAAAAACATAAACTTGTCACTATAGTGACTTACTAAAAAGTGCATGTGTTTATTTAAACTATGAATATAATTATTTTGTCTACTTGACAATTGTTCAAAATAAGGAAATGCACACAATATAATTTTATTACAATTTAACTTTAACATCTCAGTTAGATTGTCCGTGATATCTGCTTTTTTTACATTTAAACTATTCCCTATAAACACTGTAATATTGGTATTAGAACTAAACAAACAAAAGAAGAATCATCGAAATCGGCTGACAATTGGCTAAAGTATCGCTGAACAAACATTTTTCATGGGATCTTATCATCAGATCCTAATTTATACCTTTCATCATCAGCTCAGCAACATGAGATGATGATTACCAGGCACAAATATCTAAATTGCGTTCGAAAGTTCATGAAAAACATTGTATGTGCCTATAAACTTTGAGGGTTGCCCTCGATTTTCGTGGGATCCCATCATCAAATTCTAACATGGTGACAATGGGACCAATCGAGAAGTATACCCTTTCAGATGAAATAAAAATTTTTCAAATCGGTTCATAAATGACGGAGTTATGAGGTAACAAACATAAAAAAAAAAAATACAACCGCATTGAGAACCTCCTCCTTTTTTTGAAGTCGGTTAAAAAACAGTTTAATCACGTACCTACGCTTTTATGGTTGTCATCATAGCTTCATATTTTTTTCGTAATAATTACGTCAATGATGTCCCTCACTTTATCCCAAACTTTCCTTGCCCCATGGTGCACCACGCTGGCCATCACTGCCGGGGGGTGGCTCGCGAGGCGTGGGGGGGTAGCGGGAGGGGGGGAGGGGAGACGTTCGATGTTCTGTTTTCAAATTCAATTGGCCGCTGTCCCGGGGCGATCTTTCTCCGCGAGTCCGAATTGAATATCAATAGAACGATACGACGAACGATTGTATGGACATGACCTGACATTTTTTTTCAGATTGTTTTTTGAACTGTTTACTTTTTCATAACGTTTGTTGTGAGTTTTATTGTTTTTGATTTACTTAGGCAATTTTATCAGTTTACAGTTCACTGCATCGTGTTCTAAGTAGAATACAGAACCGCGACTAATATTTCTTGGAAAAGGGGGTAACCAGTTGAGAACGTTATAATTATATGAGAAACGTTGCACTAGTTCAAAAGGAGTAGTTATATAGTTAAGCTCGTACCCGTAGGTTCGGTCAACGTAGCCAGTCCCGAATAAAAAGTAGCTGTATCAGATTTTTTCTTGCAGAGATTACATCCTACTGAGAAATAGTCCCACATGCCTGCTTACAATTATACAAATATTTTGCCCCTTTCATAATATAACCTATATAGTTTAAAAGTTTATACAAGACTAAAACTAAGTCATATGAAAAAATTGCATTTTCAGTAGAAGTTGCTATCCTCGTCTCATCCACGTTTAGAATGCATAAAACTAACGGTCAGCGCAAATAACACTCGGATTTGTAAAATTGTAAAAAGGCGAAGTTCTTGAAGTGTCGCCATCTTCGGATCCGATCGCAGCCGCGGATATATCCGACCGGATCCGAACAGACCCGGATGCTAGCGGCATTGTCATCGCCCGGGGACTTGATGTTTCAATCTGATACTTTGATTCCTTTGCTAATGTTTTTGTGATAAAAGTAAACAGTTTGTCTTTGGAGTCTTTGGAGAGCTTTGTTTATTTATCTATTTAAACTAAACTGCTGCTGGATATTGGGAAGTCTTCGTTTGAAAAATTAGGTGCCACGGAGTAACTATACTAACCTCTGCTGCATTCTCCATGGCATAAGTACCATTAGTAAGGAGAATGGAGTTTGTTGATATATATTAGAATATGCCACTACTGATTCTGGTTTTCAGGAGTTGCAGTGGTTGGGAATGTGTGGCGGGTATACTTTATTGTACTTACACAAAGAATGATTGCAAAACTTTTTAGCCTAAACAAATTTAATTCTAAGAGTTACAACCATTGTATGAAGGAGCTCGTGGCTAAAGAACAACAGCCGCACGGGTTGATCTTCAAGGTTAAGAAACGCTTGCCAAGGTTGGTCTGTGGATGGATGACCATTTTAACATGCCGAGTTTCCTCCGTGCCTCGGAAAGCACGTTAAGCTGTCGTTTGTAGATCTTTGGCATTCGTAACGGATTTTCAGAAGCTAGGACGTGCAGTAAATCTGACTCCAGTCTTGCCAAGAAGCACCATATTACCCAGTTAATGGGTTGTGGAGGTCTGGTAGGCAGCCGCTCCTCGTAAAATACTGGTACTCAGCTGAATCCGGTTTGACTAGAAGCCGACCCCAATATAGTTGGCTATAGTTGACCAAAGGCTAGGCAGATGATGATGACAACCATTATATGGTCAGAAGGAACTTCACTCGAAGGAACGTCTGTGGTGTATCTTCTGCTATTAATTCTATTGATGTTTTTAGAAACTTATCATCACTATCTATAGGTACATTTAATAAAACAGTAGAGACCGTGGTTTCATTACCTACATATTATAAAACTAACTCCTCCGCCGCGTCTGTCTGTTCGCGATAAACTCTAAAACTGCTGCACCGATTTTCATGCTGTTTTCACCAATGGATAGAGTCTCGAGGAAGGTTTTAGTATATAATTTATCTAAAAAAAGATGGATCCTTAAGAAAATTGCGGCGACGAAGAAGTAGCGGGTGAAGTGCAAGTTTTAAATAAAATAAAAATAAAAATGAATTTTGATGTTTTGTTTGATACAATTAAAGCTCATAGTCTTGCTACCCTCGTGGCTCTATCGATCTACCACAGTATTAGTACCAAGTTACTATACCCGGAACCAGTAGCAGGTTAACGTCCCTAATTCTCATATCAAGAGTTATTCGATAACAACTAATAAATTCGCTAACACGCTAACATCAATCATACGTGTAATCCTCTAACATAATTACAAGTATTACGTACTCCGTTCACGCTACGCCTTGCGTGCGAGCCGTGTGTCGGTCGCGTGTCGGTCGCGTGCAGGCGTGGCGTGCGGCGTCGGCGGCGACAGCAACTGACAAAAGGGTAAGTTGTAACATGTTAGTAAACACTGCGTGTTAGCACGGCGGCGATATTAAAGGGTATTTGATTAGGATAATAGGTATCTATTGGGGGCGATGGGAGATAAATGGGGATTATATTTGTAGCATATTTGATTATGTTTTCTGTTGTTGCGAGTTAGTGTGGCATGGGAATGATGTGTTTTGATAGGGTTGAAATCCCTTTCATTTGAATATTCAAAATTGTTACAAAAGAAAATATAGATAGAGAGCCTAAATTGTGTCCCACTGCTGGGTAAAAGCTTCAAATTTCTCCTTTCATATCTCTTCATCCTGTGACTAAGGTTGAACGAAAAAAAAATATCAGTGGGGCCAAAACAACCACTTTAAGGGCGGATTCGACCAAACGAGAATAAATTTTATCCCTAGGATAAATCGATAGTTATCCGAGAGTAAATCGATTTTGCTTTTTACCAATTACTATTCTAAGAATAACGCGCTTTTTCGGGAATAATTCTTATACCCACCATATTGCATGGAATAATGAGCTAATCCAAGAATATTTTAATGGCGGCCGCTCGCCATATGATTCCATACTATTTTTAGGTTATGTCAAATGTCAGTAGAAGCTATCATTCATTGTTTGTTCGTTGGTCGTTAGACATTATTGTGAACCCTAATTAATAAAATGCAGCGCTTAAGAGGTTTCGTTTGAGCAAAGACGCAACTGTGTCTTTGCTTACGAAAATTGAACATAACTTGGAATATGTTTCCGACCGGTAAGAATACATTAATTTACGTGCCTACTTAATTAGTGTACCTACAAAGTACATGTACCATGTGGTATTTATTATTAATGACCTTTGTTCTTTTTCAGAAACTTTTCCATATCACCAATCATATTAGAATCACACAACAATCTGTCAAATTTAATTTTCGTCTTTATCGCCAATGGATTAGGTTCAAGGTTGGTTGGGAAAATTGGACAGTGACGGGTAGCGTGATTTGCTTTCTGATTCTGCTAAAGTGGCCTTTTTAGACCCGCTGACCACAGAGTACATTTTTATATAGGGCCGCTGACAGTCACTGCATCTTCGCCGAGGTCGAGCACGAAGGTGACGTCCACCTTCTAGAAACATGGATGTCATTTTTTGTTTTAAAATATTTAAAACTCGTCCATAACTGAGTGACTGATAGACAACGAACAGCCAACACTACTGGCCGTAGAAAACTAACATTTGGCATGGCCTTGGGAAGAGATAACTTCCCGAAATTCCTTCGGAAAAAGCAAGATTATTTATAAACTTACAGCTTGTAGTACAATCAGTAGATCGGTTACAAATTAACTACTATGAGATGATTTCTTTGGTTCTATTATCTTCAATTAGGTGGGTGATGCACTTTTTCCCTAGCTATGAGTATGTTACAGAATGATAAAATTTATTATATTGCTGCGTAGCTACCTAGCTTTCATGTGTAACATAAACTGTAGAGTGCCAACTAAAGGTATATTAATTAGACTACCCTCAAACTGAACAAGAACATACTCCCTTCAACTACTTACCAAATAACTCTTAGATACTTATAAGTATGAGAGCCTTCCTCAACTTTATCGTAAGAAGTAAGTATAGTGTCATATCAGTAAGTCTTCTAAAAGGACTTCGTTCGAAAGCCTGTAGTTTGTAAGCTTACTTACATAGGTATGCCTCCCTCTCTGCCTACCCCAGTGACAGTATGAAAGCGTAATTAATAACATATCAATAATGTTCGTCTTAGAATACACTTGAAGAAGTTATTTTGTAACGTAGTGAACTAATAAATTGGTTGGAACCTAAGTTATAGAAGTATCATCATTTGGAAAATACACAAATTAAGAATTTGTTTTGTTTCGTAATTAAGTAAGAAAATTCTAAAGTTTAAATATGTCACCGAATTATTGCGTACACCGTAAGATTGTTATAAATCTTTATCTGATTATAAAGGTTCCATGATCATTTCAAATACAATCAATCCGATCCACATTCGATAGCTTACACTAATTTTATGTCTTATTGAATCGGGTTTGTCTTTTAGATTTATGGTGTACAATAAAGATATATTCTGTCTATCTTTCTATCTATTTACCTAAGAAACAGTTTACATACACTCTGACGCGATTTCTTGTAAACTTACGGCGGTAAATTAATGATATTTATTTGCTACAATATAGTATTGTCTATAATACATACATATCATGCAGTACATTATTTAGTAATGCGTTATAACAATATACATTAATTTTAAAAATTAAATACAATTCTATTCATTTAAAATAATAATTAAATATTAAAGATAGTGTCAATCATAGTCAATAATGATAGTGATGCCATGTCAATAAAAAATGGAATAATAGAATATTATTTAAGTAATGTCAATATTTAGATGTCAAAGTAATAAAATTATAGTAAATAAATAAGTTTACAATTAGCACTCAAAATATTCATTGATGGAATAAAAACATCTCTCACACAACCAGTTATATTGTTTTTTATTGAATTCTAAATCTGTAGCACTTCTAAGTTCTTCGGCTAAATGGTTGAATATTTTCACCGCCATGGTATAACAAAGAAAATACAAAATAGATAGAGACTTTTTCCGTCCGTGTGCAAAAACATAGCTAAAAACTACAAACTTTTGTTAAGAGTCTAATAAACGGCCTCATCACATCAGTCTCCAACACTACTACTGCGGGACACAAACGTCCTCCTTGTAAGCAAATTTCATACAAATCTAACTTGCAAAAACTTACAAGTTCCGTGCTCAAGTTAGGCGAGCATTAAGTAGCATTAAGTAACAGTTAATTTATTGCGCGCACTCATTGTTTGTCTATTTTGTGACTACTCTTACTTAAGAGCTGAACACTTCGATATTAGTTTGTAATCAAACTGACTCTTAAGGCACATACACTTGCCTACATAGTGTGTTGTGTGTGTGGACCCCAACTCCTGTGTTTTTTTTCAGTATTTCTACTTAGATCATCATCATCTGCCTAGCCTTTTCCCAACTATATTGGGGTCGGCTTCCAGTCAAACCGGATTCAGCTGGATACCAGTTGTTTTACGTGGAGTGGCTGCCTACCAGACCTCCACAACCCATTAACTGGGTAACACAGTACTTCTTGGCAAGACTGGCTTCTGACAATCCGTAACGACTGCCAAAGATCTACAAATGACCGCCGGGACCAACGGTTTAACGTGCTTTCCAAGGCACGGAGGAAACTCATTATATTAAGATGGTCACCCATCCACAGACCAACCTTGGCAAGCGTTGCTTAACGAGCTTCTACTAACTCCACGAGCTCGAACTAATACAGAGTATTTCTACTTAGATAAAGTCAGGAAAAGCCTACTGCTATCGGTGTGCAATATTCTGTTTTTTTTTTGTATGAAATTCTTCGACAATGTTACCTTTTGCTTTGTGAAATCACTAGCTGTACTAGCTTTCCCTACATTTTTGACAGATTGCGACTGAGATGCGAATGCAAACGTTGCTTAAAAACGAGACGAAATGACCCTCAAAATTACCTCTCAGATGTCGAACTGGTTAATCAGAGTCCCAATTAGTGGCAATCTGTAACTGTAATTTTTATTTATTTGTAGGTATTTAAAATAACAACACATTAGGTACGCGGTAAATGGAAACAGAGGGTTGTAAAACCAAGTCTACAGTTCTTGTCATCTTTCCAGGCTCCTAAACTGGGACGCAGACCTGTATCTTAGGAGTCGGAGATATCTGTCGAAAATACCTCAACATCTCTACATTTTTGACAGGTTCCGAATGTCATACGATTGTAAACATTGCTAAAAGAATAGGAGAATTAGGTCTCAGGTAAATACACAAGTATCTCATTAGATAATTTCGGAAATCGAGCGGCATTTTTATTGTAGTAAGGTACATTTTAGCATCACTGTTTTAGTGACGACACCAACCTTATCAGAGGCCCTTGAGCACACGATAGAAGAAGAAGTGACGACACCTTGATATGTGTGAAGTTGGTATGTGAAACTAAAAATAAGCATGTACATACAAACAGAGACATAGGGGTAGGTAGAGAAGGCTCGGCAAATAAGTACAGGTGTGGAATTAACCTCGGCCCGGTTGTTTCGCCGGTTACGACCTCAACCATAACCCGCGTTATAATACAAGCTTTATTATAACTTTTACCACCGACATTAACGACTAGATGTGCCTAGAAAATATGATTTTATTTGAAAGAAAGATGAAGACAGGAAAATAATTTGTTTGCGCTTAGTAAGCTATGTCGAACTCGCGTGCAAAGGGTTCCGTACCAATTTCATTTTTTAACATGTTATTTTAACACTACAGCTTTCTTGTAGGTTTTCCTGTAATCTTTAGGTATAGAACTATCATCTGCATTTTTTTCAAAATTTTGGGCTTAATAATTACGGAGGTAAGGGGGAATGGTCTAATTTCTTGAATAACTTCAAAACTATTTACTTTAAAATTATGAAAAAATATAATTAATACCCTCAGAGTACGCCCATTCATTTCAAATGTCATACAATACAGTTTGACAAACTTTTTTTTAAATTTTCTAGTTTGATCCCCAAAAGTGACCTCATAATACTAAACAATCTTTACTTATTTACGCGTCCGTGTTTGTGTCACAGAAGTCCATATGTATACCAAATTTCAACAGAATCGGTACAGTAGATTTGGAGAAAACTGGCTGTGTCAGACGGACAGACAGACAACCGAGTGATCCTATTAGGGTTCCGTTTTTTACGGATGTTCGGAACCCTAAAAATTAAAATAAACAAAATTACAAAAGTTATGCAAGTTTAAGAAATACGTCACATTCGCGTAAAACGGCCATCGCTCAGCATAATGCTGAGCTGAGCTTTCTTTCTTCCTTTCTTTTTACGATGTCTTACTTGTTGGAGGAACTCATGGCTGAATAAATACAGCCGCACGTATATTTTTAAAGCTAAGCATCGCTTCCCGGGGCTAATCTGTGGATGGGTGACCATCTTAACATACCGAGACTCCTCCGTGCCACGGAAAGCACGTTAAGCCGTTGGTCCCGGCTGTCATTTGTAGATTTTTGACAGTCGTTACGGGTTGTCAGGAGCCAGAATATCTGACACCAGTCTTACCGTGTTACCCGGTTACTGGGTTGTGGAGGTGAGACAGGCAGTCACACCATGTTAAATACTGGTATTCAGCTGTATCCGGTTTGAGTGGAAGCCGACTCCAACATGGTTTGAAAAAGGCTGAGCAGACTAATTGATGTGTGGCTTGTTGGTCAGTGGGCACAATCGTGTCTGCTGAGCAAAAGGTCAACAAGACAAAGCTCTCATCATCTGCCTAGTCTTTTCCCTACTATATTGGTGTCGACTTCCAGTCGAATCAGATTCAGCTGAATACCAGAGTTTTGCGTGGAGTGACTGCCTACCAGAACTACCAGATTAACCCTTATCCCACGTTACTTGGGGTCGTTTTTTTTTTTCCATCTGTCCTTTCAGCCATCACGCTATCACTAACTTCCTTTTCTTTCATATCACTCTTTACACAATCCGTCCATCTTTTCTTTGGCCTCCCTCTTCCTCTCCATGCATTTACATTTATATTATACAGTAAATGTTACTTTTAGACAGTAGTCAGGACATACAAAATCATAATGTCATCCCGTGATTTATTTAATTTCCATTTCTGAAGACAAAAGCTTTACGCACTCCTTCAATGAGGACACAGCTTGCTTATTGTAAAACTAAAATACAAATTGTTGCACCTAGAAATTATTTTTAAAAGCATGGAACTGAAAGCATACTAGACGCACTAAAATTAAATAGATAAATGTTAGGAAAGTATTAAGTCATCGTTTTGAGAACATTGATTGAGTTGTGATCATAAAAGGTGGTCGTTTCAGTGAGAGCTGTGCCTCTTCCAGTGAGGTGGCAATACATCATGGTCCCTAAGGTTATAAGTTACAGAGGTCTGATATTTATTCGTATGGTTCGATTGTAGTTTTATGCGCGGCCGTAAATGGTGTTATTGGTGCGCATTTGAATAATACGACCAGCGCCGAATGTTACTTGTTACGCGCAAAAATATTTACTTCTTACTGCGCCCGTGTGGGTGGCCAACGTTGGACAAACATTACTCGTGTTATGGGTGGCTCAATTATTGGTTGGTCATAGGTGGGCTTTGTGGTTGATTGGGTCATAATGTTGGAAACTTCGATTCAGGACAAAGGAAGTTAAATATCTTCGTGATAACTCTTTCCTGATTGATTACTTGGTACCTAGTGGCGCAACTTCAACTGGAGTTAGTTTTAGTAGCGTTGACTCATGTCACTTTGGGCGAGAGCAGGATGATGATGATAGAGTAAGTTGAATAGGGTTTCTTTAAAATAAAACCCGCCAAGTGCAAGTCGGACTCACCCACCGAGGGTTCCGTACAAATAAGTAGCTACAAATTACTTTAAATAAAGGCTTTATTTTTATGATTAAATTGCAAATGTATAGTTTTCAGACTTTTCTCTATATTTGTAGTATAAGACGGTATTACTTGCCAATTTTCGTGATTCTAGGTCAGCGGGAACTAAGTCCGAGTCAAAGATAAGTTTAAGTCTACTAAAACTAAAAAAGATGCTATTTTGAAGATACTATTATGTATATTGTTTCAAAGTTTCGGCTCATTGGTTTCGGAGAAAACTATGGGAGTTTGGTTAATTTTATTCCATTTTATTAACTAACCTTGAAACTATTTTTCTTTCAGTTACTTATACAATAATAAATCTGAAACTCTCAAAATAAAAAAAAAAACATGTTAGGTAATTGACATACCTACGGTAAAACGGTAGAGATTAAAAAAATATTTTTTTGTTATTTTTCCTACAAAACTGACCCTACATTTTCGAAATGTAATAATTTACGTTAGATACGCGTCCGTCTTTAGGTTTCACCTGGTGGTGCTGAGTGTACCAAATTTCAGTAGCTTCAGAGGAAATAAAAGCTAAGACAAGCTAAGACAGACAGACAAAATTAAATGAGTGATCCCATAACAGCTCCGCGGTACCCTAAGGCCTGTAGACTATTACATTTGAAACGTTTGAGCAAGAAGTAACAAAAAAGATATAGTATTTGCAAATATAGGCACATTTACCTAGCTTTTAAACTAAAAAGTCTGGGATAAGGATCTAAGATAAATAGCAAAAAAGATTATCTATTTCAAATCCTATGCTTCTAAACTCGGCGAGCCTTTATTTTTCTTAGCTGATAATTATGTTCAACTAGCTGAGCCGCGCAAATTCGTCTGTGTCATATTTTTGGCTGTAGCGTGTTTAGGTCTTTACCTATGAAATTGCCGTTCTGCAGTACTGGCCATTTCAAATCAAAATAATTTTTGTTTGGCTAACAATTCTAATTAATTTTATTTTAAAAACATGGTTCTTTTTTTCCAAAAGTAGTCATTTGTTTATTGATTAGTGTTACATTTTCATCGCATTTCAATCTTTTTCGGTATCATGGATACGTTAAAAATTCGAGTAATTATGGAATATGAATACCGTCGTGGCAGCAACGCGGCACAAGCGGCACGCAACATCAACGACGTTTACGGAGCTAACACTACAAACCAACGCACCACCTGTTATTGGTTTGCTCGCTTCCGTTCTGGAAATTTCGACCTGAAAAATGAACCTCGCGGTCGTCCGAAGACTTTGGTCGACAATGACGAATTAAAGGCGATTGTGGAAGCTGATGATACACAATCTACGGCTGAATTAGCAGCAGCTTTCGACGTTAGCGTCAAAACGATATTGGTCCATTTGCGTCAAATTGGCAAGGTAAAAAAGCTTGACAAATGGGTGCCCCACGAACTCAATGATCGCCAGCGCGAAGTACGCATCGAGACGTGCCTTGCACTGCTCAACAGACACACAAATGAAGGAATTTTGAACCGCATTGTTACCTGCGATGAAAAATGGATTCTGTTTGATAACCGCAAGTGCTCAGCAAGATGGTTGGATCCTGGTTCAGCACCTAAACAATGTCCTAAACGAAAACTTACCCCTAGAAAAGTGATGGTCACTGTTTGGTGGTCTAGCGCCGGTGTGATTCATCACAGTTTCTTACCAAACGGGGTGAGCATTACTGCAGATGTGTACTGTGAAGAACTGAACACAATGATAGAGAAGCTGGCACATCTCCAACCAGCATTGGTCAATCGCTCGTCTCCGCTGCTCCTGCACGACAACGCGCGACCTCATACTGCACAGCAGACGGTCTCCAAGTTGCAAGAACTGGGGTTGGAAGCTCTCCGTCATCCACCCTACTCACCAGACCTTGCGCCTACAGACTACAACTTTTTCCAGAATTTGGATAACTTCTTGGCGGGAAAAAAATTCAATACCCGAGAGGCAGTACAAAATGCCTTTGAACAATTTGTTGCCTCCCGTCTAGCTGATTTCTTTAAGAAGGGCATCAATAAACTGCCACTGCGTTGGCAAAGATGCATTGATTGCATGGGTGATTACTTCGATCAATACAAATAAAAAATACATGAAAAAAAATCGTTTAAATTTTTTCATACAATACGGCAATTTCATAGGTAAAGACCTATTACGTATAGCCCATAAGCCTTCCTCAATTAAGCCAACACTAAAATAAATTTTCAATTTGAACCAGTAGCTCTTGAGATCAGCGCGTTCCACCAAACGAACAAACAAACTCTTCAGCTTTATAATATGTTACTATGGTTTGGTTTAAAAGTTAGATATTGATAACACAAACACAAATTCATATTAAAAATAAGATAATTATGTAGATCATTATCATCATCGTATCAGCCGAAAGACTTCCACTGCTGGACATAGGCCTCCCCCCAACATGTTTTGCCATAATTGCCACGCTTGACAGGCGGGTTGGCGATCGCAGTGTCTGGTGTTGAGTTTTACAGAGAACGCTGTTGCCCATTCTCTGGCAAGTCCCTCAGTCGCCTCTTACGATACGCAAGGGAAGTGATGGGATGGTATTATTCTTTTACGGCACCATACGGCACCGGCCGACAACATACGGCAAAATTATGTAGAAGCGTGTTTAAAAAGGGAACAGCGTTGTCAATATCGCTGTCAATAGTAAAAGTACCACGTTGAATGGTAATGACCGAAAGAAAAGCCAGCCTCTCATCATCATCATAATTATCAGCCGAAAGACTTCCACTGCTGGACATATTATGCCTCCCCGCGCGTGTCCACAGCAACCGGTCCTGTGCATCTCGCATCCGTCGGCTATCCGCGACCTTCACACCTTCCAGAGCCAGCCTCTGTTCACGTGATATCTGATTCGACACTAAAATAAAATTAATTCTAATAAGGATAGAAGATAAGAATAAAGTACATAAGCTCAGAAAATAAGAGTAGAGGGTGAAAACTGGCATCCCCTCTTACACAAGTACCGTGATAACCCTTTGACGGTTTCCCTGTTCTCCTTGAGTTGAATCACATGACATGATCGAAATCGTAAGTGGCAGATGTATGTATGTACTTATGTAGGTACATGTTTGCAACCTCTATCAAATTACTTCTGGGGGGCTAAAAAGGCCACTTTAGCAGAATCATTTTTCGCTAACGAAAAAGCTGCCTCCGTGGTCGTGGTTTAGGCGCTTGTCTTGTGTGTGACCCGGTGGTCGTGGCTTCGATTCCCACGGGAAGCATACTTTGTAAAGTGGTGTCCAGTTCGGCTAGGACATTACAGGCTTGAATCACCTGATTGTCTGATAAAGAGATGATTACGTGCTTCGGAAGGCACGTATAAACCGGTAGTCCCGGCCGCCAAATGGCGGTCGTCAAATAAGCCATGTCAGAGGCCCTTGAGGCGGTTTAAAAACTGACACTAGGGTGTGTGGGGTCGTTAGACCTTACTGCCTACAAGATAAGAAGAAGAAAAAAAGGTATATAACCATTTAATTTGCTAAGCATCAAGCCATCGGCCCGCGCATGTGTTGGCGCGTGTTCACCGCGGCCAAAGGATATCTGCAATACTACAGATTTCAGTGCCATTCCTGAGACTAAGCTGAAATACCTCATGAACTTTAATTACAGCGGCCTTCCTGCATTTAATTGATATTGTTTGTTGTTATTAATCTAACTTAACGTAACTTAATGTAGTAAACAACACCACTTAACTAATTTTTACTAACTTTTCAGTAGAGCGAAATACGGAGTAATTTATTGCAACCAAAAATTTGAATTGCAAAGAAAAATTGCCAATTATATCGATTTGAGCAGTGTTGCTTGTTAAACGACAATAACTCCACTTGAAGCTATCCATGAATACTGTATTTCCGCTATCTAATGCCATCTAATCCTATGAAACACAATTACATGTGCTGCCTCTAACAATATAGTTTGATATTAAACCCGCGAGCACCGCGCCAGGTGAGCCGAACTCCTAAACCATTTCTATATAAATATATTTTTATACCTCTTTATGTTATTTTGTTTCTTTTATAGCGCGAGCGAGTGTTGCCATATTTAAATTTTATTCGCCTTAATGTTGCCACACACACGACTCCTTGCAATCTCATACCTATAACATAGCAATCTTTATTTTGCCCTCAACAATATAGAAATTAAACTCTATTTTCTTAAACATAAAGTTGTGTTTAGTATTTGTGATGGTAAAAATAGTGTGGTTTCAGATACAGATGCTGGGGAAATAGAACCGATTTGGGAGCAATGTTTTTATTTAGAACGAGGCCGTTTGAATGTGGAAGGTAGGGTGGCCAGCTTAGTGTTGTTTTAGGAATAGTTTTCTATTGTTTTAAATTACCTACATAATTACGTAGGTTGAGTAAATTTACGGTGAAGAAGTTCTGAGTTTTGATCTAAAGACCAATATTGCATATTAAAAGTGGGCCAAATCTGTTGGTTAAGACTAAGAAGATTTAATTCTAAACTATATTTTGTTTTATTATGAGTTCTCTTAATCAGAAAGATAAATTATAAATCATCATATTTGTTAGTTTATTATTTTAGCATTATATGTGTTTTTTATTAGTAGGTATTATATATTTCGTTTATTCATTAACTTGTATTATATATATATTTTTTTTTAATATTTCTTTCTTCCGAAAAATATTCTATTTAAATTTTATTTATTTGCTGTACACCTACCACAGTGTGTTTCTTTTTAACCCAAAAGTTGACTGGTAGAGAATGCCTCGTTGTATTAAGTCCGCCTATGTACCACTATATTGTATATGAAGTTTAAATAAATAATTATACTTTTTTGTACGTCAACTGAGAAGAACACTTGCTTTTCTTTAGTTAATTTGATACTTTGAAAACGGACGGATGTATGAAATATTTTATAAACTCTCCCAAATATGAAATTTCAATTTATTTAATATAATGTATGAAACATTATATTAAATATACATTTTTTAATTGAAATCAAAATCAAAAGTCATTTATTGAAATAAGGCCGAGTGACATTACTTTTGGAACGTCAACGTTTTTCATAAGGACAGTCGTAAAACGGCCGTCACCATTTCCTAGTGAAGGTTTCTGGAGCACACTGGATTCCATAGACAACCTGGCATCTTAAATCAAAGAGAGTGAGAAACCGTTCAAAGGTTTTCGATATTATTCTAAAGGGTGGAAAGTAAAATAGAAGAAGAAATTGTTGAGGTGTCCACCATTGTGGGGTAGACAGTCTAAAAGAAAATAAAAATAAAACTCTTGATAGTTCCGCAACATGGTGCCCCTACACTAAGGGGATGTTTGATATATTCCTACCTGTATGTTTTGATTTGAGCGCGAGTGGCCACCGCGGTGGTCGATCCGGGGTGGCTTCAAACGCAACCACCATGTTATCATTTGCCAGGCGACAACCCTACGGCTGTTTACTTCGCCATTCTGTTAGAACGTCAAGGAATCAGGGATGTCGTGTTTTGTTGCCTTTGATTGTGAACACAAAGATGTGGTATAATTTTTATTTTATATTGATGGAGATTGAGTACAATGTTTACTCTGTTTTGTTGTTATTGCAGCTGTTTATCTGTATCTATTTTATCAGAAAATGCTTATAAAGTCAATGTGTCGGAGAAAGATGCAATGAAAAAGTAAGTAATTGTAAAATACTTAGTTAATTTTCAGTAGAAATAAAATAAAAGACTCATGACAGTCGATCGCCAAGGAAACGGTTTTAATCTTATGATATTAAGTTCAGCAAGATTTCAATTTCATCTCTCAATTTTCAATAATCCGCATTCATTCCAACGCCTATCGACATAAAAATTTATTACGCTGGCAACAAAAAAAATAATTTTCAAATTATTCCAACCGCCCTAAAAATAAGTCATAAATTCCGCCATTCAATATTTAATACACAGGAAATCATTCGCAGTCGCGACCTTAGCTTTTATATTAAAAAGCATTACTTTTCCGATAGCAAATCTTATACAGGAACATACGCGATGATTGCCTGGCAACACTGGCTTTGGAATGTCAGATTTAGCTGTTAGATTTTAAAGTTGGATTTCGGTTGTGTTTGAGAGAAGGAGGTTGGAATCTTAAAGAGGTTCGATTCGTAGAGAATTCTTTTAATAAGTCGGGATGATTTACGCGACGCCAAGCGCACTCGGCGCGACTCCCCCTTAATTAGAGGAGGAAAAAATTCGCGAACACCTTCGTACGACGCGGCGCCATGTCACACGGTAATTAGCTGCAACATTTGAATGCAGGACTTTATGCAAAGGCTGGCTGTCTCAGTGCGCGGTCCTCTTTGTATGATAGAGACAGAGATGATTATTAATTATTAGTTTGTTGCTTCATTTAAGAATACTTTAATCTATAACTTTGCATACGTAATGTTTAATTTGTTTGCCTAGGTTTAAAAGAACATGTTAATTAGAGTTTCGTCTCTCGCCAAAGTCTGCCACTGATATCGCTTAAGTATACACATCTACCTATGACTTAAGGTAGTCCGGGTGCTTATATTAAATATAGTAAAGAATCAAAGAGGCACAGTATATTTACTACCTAGATAATTACATTGGCATATTTTTTGAACCTAGCCCCATCGATATGTCTACGTTCTAGATACTACACCAGTAAAACAACTGCAGTTTAAAAATCCCGAAGGTGTTTACAAACCTGGGTGATCACAATTAGGCGGTGATCACAATTAGGCGGTGATCACAATTAGGCGGTGCGCTCGGAGTGCGCGTCCGTTATTACGCGTCGCTGTCGAATGCCGATCGGAAACCATGGCTGTACGTACAGGGTGATTGTGATACTTTCAATGAATTGTGAAAAAAAAGTGGTAGCTAGCTTTGACTATTTTAAACTCCTACAATTTCAAAACGGTACCAATTTGAAATTATAGGTAATGTAATAATATACTTACATAATGCTGGTTTTGGAACTGAAGCATGTTTTGTACCTAAGTACTTCATGTTCCTTCTTCTTGTATATTAATTGTTAAATTAATAAACAAGGTGGGCCGGTTTACCCACTAATTTAAGGCTTGTGTTTAAACACCGCCCAAAAAAGTACCTATTTTACTACCAAAAAAGTTCTAAACGGTTACCAAAACAGATAAATGGTCACCAAATAATACTCGAGAAGTAGCGCTCGCCGGCCGCTACCGCGGCACCGCTCGCTTCGCTCGCTCGGCTCGCGCGCGGTTGGTCACAATTGTAAACTTTTTTTTTTTTTTTTTAAACTGGGAAAAAATGCATTACGCATACCCTCCCGTCGGGGGAACGGGAGGGGTATGTGGGACTCCCCGGGCTGACCCGGTATACCCACTAAAACGACCCAGCGTTATTCCCGCGTCGTCCGAGTGGAAGAGGACTGGGAGATCGGCGCAGCCTTAGCGTCCAGTCCTCCTCCGACGACAACCCGCCTAAAGCGGCGGGCCCCTCAAGTCATCCCCGTTCAGGGGGAGGGCTGGGAATGACCGGCGAGGGTGGTGTGGAGTGCAATGCGGGCGGAGGCGCCCCCGCGCCTATCGCCCGCCCATCACCACCATGAGGAGGGAGAAGACGGCGTCTTCTCCGACCTCTTCTGCGCCTGCGGAGCGGCGCAGCGAGAGGGTCGTCCTCCCGCGCGCGCTCCGCCGCCTCCTTTTGCGAGATGACATCCTCGCAAAAAGAGGCGACAGCTGCCCAGGACCCCTCACTCTCCAGCATGGCGTTGACCACGCCGGGAAGCGAGAGGTCCTGTCCGATCTCCGCTGTTAGACTGCGGCGCGGCTCAGACCAAGCCGGGCACACCTCGAGGGTGTGCTGAGCCGTGTCCTCCGCCGCGCCGCAGTCGTGGCACGCCGGGGTTTCCTCCCTCCCGATCCGGTGCAGGTGCTTGCCGAAACAGCCGTGGCCTGACAACACCTGCACCAGACGGAATGAGAGGAACCCGTGGGAGCGCTCGAGCCAGTCTCGCAGGACCGGCCCGAGCGCGTCCAGGGTTCGGCGGCCAAAGGTGGCGGAGGCGAGGTCCTCCGTCCAATGATGGCGTCCCTCGCCTCCCGCCGCACGGCCTCCCGCTCCTCCGCGACGGGGCGCTCGCCCAGGGCCTTTCGCCGCGCCGTCCACTCGTACACTCTGGCGAGCACCCACGCCTCCAACTCCCAAGGAGGGGTGCCCGCCAGAGCGCACGCCGCCGAAAAGCCCACCGAGCGGTAGGCCCTCGCCACCCGCAGTGCAATGGCCCTTTGAGGCCTGCGCATCACGGTCGCATTCTCCCTCCTTTGGAGGGAGTCCGCCCAGATGGGGGCCCCGTACAGGGCCATGCTCCGCAGGATGCCGGCGTGTAAACGCCGGCATCGTGCGTTGGGCCCTCCCAGGTTCGGGAGGAGCCAGGAGAGGGCGTCCGCAGCCCTCAGCAGGCGCGTCGACAGCCCGCTAAAGTGCGGGCCGAAGCGCCACCTGCTGTCCAACACCAGGCCCAGATACTTCATCTGGGCCTGGACGCCCACCCTGACGCCCTCCACCACAATGTGGGCGTCTGGAGGGCAGCGCTGCCGAGGCCCGTGGAAGAACACGGCCTCGGTCTTGTTCAGCGCCACCCTCAATCCCAGGCGGCGGATCCTCCCTGCCACCAAGGATCCGCCAGCCGAGGCCAGACAGGCCGCTTCCCCGAAGCTCTTCCCCCGGGCAGTGAGGAGAGTGTCATCCGCGTAGCAGATGACACTCGTGCCCGGGAGAAGAGCTCCCCGCAACAGCCAGTCGAAGCCGATGTTCCACAGGGGGGGTCCTAAGACTGACCCCTGCGGAACACCGGACTCCGCGCTGTACCTCCGCAACCTGGCCAGTTTGTCCACAAGGAGGACCTCTCGATCCTCCAAGTAACTGGCCAGGAGGCTCCTCAAGTATTGGGGCACTCCGTGATACCGGAGTGCCTCCAATATGGTGGAGTGGGGAACGGAGTTGAAGGCGTTGGCTATGTCGAATGACACCGCCAACACTCCGTCCCCCGCCTCGACCGCCTCTTTCACCTGGCCCTTAAGAAGGGCCAGCGCGTCGATGGTGGACCGGCCCTGTCGGAAACCGAACTGGGCGTCCGACAGGTCCGGCCCTACACCCTGCAAATGGCTCCTGAGCCGGCCGGCGATGATCCCCTCAAACAATTTACCGACCTCATCGAGCAGAACGATGGGCCGGTATGCCGAGGGGGAATCCGCCGGGCGTCCCTCCTTTCGGAGGAGGCACAGCTGCCCCTCCTTCCACCTTTTCGGGAACCTTCCAGCCGTAAAGCACGCGCTGAAGAGTTCCCGAAACCTGTCCTCCATTTGAGCGGCAGCTATGGCCACCACCCGTGCGGGGACGCCGTCCGGCCCAGGAGCCGTCTTTTTCGCGCGGAGGCTAAGCACCCCCGCGCGAAACTCCTCCTCCGTCACCGGAGGTGCCTCCTCCTCCTCCTGCGGCGCCGCCGACTGCGGAGGGTCCATCGCTGGAGGGGCGAAGTCGGTCCTGCGCGGAAACAGAGACCGGACCACCCCATCCAGCAACGCCGGCTCGAGGGTCTCCGTCAATGGGGGACCATGGGGCCGCAGCTGGTTGCGCGCCGCCTTGTATGGTCTCCCATACGGATCCCTGTCGAGACCCTCCAGCATCTCGGCCCTCGCCGAGTCCTTGGCAGCGCCCATAGCCGACTTGAGGACCGCCTTTGCCTCTCGGTAAGAGGCGTAGAGGCGGTCCTCCTCTGCCTGACTACGAGCGCTGCGCCGGCTCCGCGTGTAGGCCCTTCTGGCCGCCACGCAAGTGGCCCGGAGGCCCGCCAGCTCCTCTGACCACCAATAAACGGCCCGGCGGGGAGGCGGACGCCGAGACCGAGGCATGCTGGAGTTGCACACTTCGGTCAGGGATTCCCTCAGCCGGACCGCTGCGGCGTCAACGTCCGGTGCCCCAACAGGGGGCGACAGCCAGTCCTGGAGGAAGGCCGCCTCCTTGGCTGCCTCCCGGTCCAGGCGAGTGAGAGCCCACCGTGGGAAGGGAGACCTGCCAGAGCGGGCCATCTCCCCACGGGGGCTCTGGGTGGAGATGTCGAACCGCACATAACGGTGGTCCGACAAGGTCTCCACCAACTCCACCCGCCAGTTCACAATGCGTGCGGCTAGCACAGGGGTGGCGAACGAAACGTCCACCACCGACCCTCCTCGTTGCCGCACACACGTGTGGACCGCCCCCCTGTTGAGGAGGGACACACCGCATGACGCCGCCCAAAATTCGACGGCGCGTCCCCGGACGTTGCAAGAGGCAGCTGGATTGCCCCAGGCCACCGACTTGGCGTTCAGGTCGCCCAACACCACGACCTGGCGTGGCGCCGCCCTCCCTACGGCTGCAGTGAGGATCTCCAAGAAATCCTCAAAGTCCGAGAGAGGGCGGTTTGGGGAGAAATAGACCCCAATAAAGGCTAAATCTCCCCACGCGGCGGCCACGTATCCCGGTCCCCTCTCTAAGAGCGAGAGGGGAGGGGAGTCTGTGGAAGACCGCGACACCAGCGCCACCAGGCCGTCTCGGTCGCCCAGCCAATGACCAGGGACCGAGTAAGGCTCGGCGACCACCGCCAAGTCCACCAACCACTCAGCCATGGTCTGCATCAGGAGATCCTGTGCAGCCCGGCAGTGGTTGATGTTCGCCTGGAGGATGCGATGTTCGATTGTATCCATCAGTCGGACATCGCACCCCCCTCCTCCGCAGCCACCGCCGTTCCGACCTCGGGAACGGCAGTGCTAGCAGCAGGCCCGGCCGGCACCTGCGCTTTGCTCTTCTTAAGGGGGGGGTTGCACAACCTCCCCCTCATTACGTGGCCTGCTGGGCGGCCACTGGCAGCACACACCACGCAGTGTGGCTTGGCGACCGTGCAGGCTGTGGCTTTGTGGCCCTCCTTGCCGCAGCGGTAGCAGGCGTCGGACCTGTCGACGGTGGACGGACAGAGGGCTCGGGTGTGTCCGATGCCGCAGCACCTGAAGCAGCGCAAAGGCTGCTCTCCAAGTGCTCGGACTGCACCCGAGCTGAAGCCGACGGCGAGCCGTCCTTTTTCAAGGACGGCTTTGGCAGCGGCGACCGGACACTCGAGCCGGATAGTGCCCATGCCGCCGCGGCCAGGCCTGATGTCCCGACCCCGCACCGCCGCGACGTCGCAGCCACCAATCGCTGCGACCGCCGCCACCACCTCCTCCTTGGTGACCGAATCGTCAAGATCGGTCACCTCGATGGCCGCCAACTTGACTGGTCGGGCCACCTTGGCAGCGTCCGCGATGACCTCTTGCAGCTTGGCTGCAAAGAGGTCAGCGTTGGCGCTGCCCTCCGCCCCCGGGAACTCGAAAATACGAGCCCCGGTTTCGGTTCGCCTGCATGAAACCTTGTCGATCCCCAATTGGGTGGGATCGGCATTAGAACGTGCCCGCACCAAGATTGAGGCGTAGGTCTCACCCCGCTCCGCAGCCTCCGCGGTGAGCGTCACCACGACGGCTGCGGTCTTCGGGGGAACTAGTTTCCCCTTTCCCCTCCTTTTCCCTTTACTCCTGCCAGCCGTCCGCGACTGAGTGGGAGGTGTGGGAGGCGTGGTGGCGGGGACGGCAGGTGCGGCCGTTGCCGTCTTTCCGCCCTTCCCCTTCCCCTTTCCCTTTCCAGTCCCCTGCGACCGGCTGGGAGTCGTGGTGGCAGGGACGGCAGGGACGGCTGTCACCGTCTTCTTACCTCGGCCCTTTCCCTTCCGGACCGCTTCAGTCCAACCCGGCTGGTTGGACGGAGTAGTAGAAGGGAGAAGGGCGTCCTCCCCTTGTGAGGACGGCCCCGGCTCGCCACGCCTCCTGTCCGCCGCAAGCGGCGGTCGGAGGCGCTTCTCCGGCAGGAGCCGGTCCTCTATACCCGCAAGGCAGGCTCTGGTGAAGGTCCTTAACTCCAAAACCACCTTGCGGATAATGTCCTCAAGGTCGGTGGGGGTGGGGGCCTCCGCCGCAGGGCTCGGTTCGGCCTGCTGTGGCCGGGCCGTGGCTTCAGCCAGCTTCTTGTGAAGCTGGCTGACCTCCGCCTGCAAGCGATTGACTGTCGCCTGCAGTTGCCGCGTTTCGTCGGAGGTCTTGCGTTGGACCAGCTCCAACACTATTCCGCGCATGCTCGCGGCCCGACTCTTAAGGGCCTTCTGGAAGGTCCCTTTAAGGTTGGAGGACTTGGAGGCGACCTCCGCGATCTCCTCCTCGTCCTCCTCCGCCATCCGTTCCAGGTCGGCTACGGTGTAGTCCGCGTACAGGACGCGGGACGCGCCGTAACCGGACTTTGCTCGGGCGGTGCGCGCCCGCTGCTCCTTAGCAGCAACCTGCTCTTCAAGGTCCTGCTGTTTCTGTGCCCGCCGAGGCAGGTCCAACTGGCGTTGGGCGGTCGCGAGACCCACATCGTGTGTGTCTGCGGCTGTCGTCGGCTTTTTGGCCTTCGACTTCCTCGCCGAACCAGAGCCCGAGGAGCCTTCTGAACCTCCCTTCCGATACGCACGCTTCCGCGACCGGGAATCGCCCGCATCTGAGACGCTTATAATGGACTCATATTCGGAGTCCGAAACGTCGTCCGCTCTTCCAAAGAAGCTAGCCGCAGACGGCGCGCGGCTAGCCTCTGACGCCGAAGCGTCGGAGTGGCCCTGAGAAGGGCCTTTTGGTTGGCCCTGAGAAGGGCCTTTGGGTTGGACCTGAGAAGGGCCTTTTTGAAAACGCCCGCAGGCGTCCCGCGGGGGCATAGGCATAGCCTTCCGCATGTTCGCAATTAAAAAGGCAAGATAAAACAGTAATTACGAGATCACAGAGAACTTTGGCCGTACCCAGTATGCCACTCCGTTACGGTGACAAACTGGGCCGTTTCCAGGGGACGCGACGTGGACGCAAACTCCCTAACCTAACCTATTTTATCCAGTTTGTAACCCCAAGCCTACATTTTATGGTAATCACAGTTGAGTTGGATAGAATTTGGTGACCGTTGATCCATTTTGGTGCCTAGGCTTAGAGTCTTAAAAATATTACTTTTGGTGACCGTCTAAATTATACCCCTAATTTAATAAGATTCCATTTTTTAGTACGTGTCAACAAGCAGTTTTGATGTAAAAAGACCAACAGGCCACCATACTAACAGTCATAGAATGTTGTTTTGTTGTTACTCTATAATTTGTTTTTTAGCAAACGTTTTGATCAACTTCAGGTAAATTATATCTTGCCAAAAAAGTGAAATCGTAAGTAAAAGAAAATCGACCCAAAAAGATGAAGCCTGTATTCTCACTCGGTCAATCAGATTGTGCTATAAGTAAATAATTAAGTGCAACCACTTAATGTTCCACTTCATAATCAAGTCCCTAACCCTTGCTAAGCACAGCTACTCGTACAAGATCATAATATTCATACAACTTAATACAATAAAGTATTATTACTTTGCACATTTAATGTCACAATCCGCGCGCCCCGCACCCTCCTCCATCTGAGCATATTTTCATAAATGCAAACATTCACAAAGAATTTCCTTCAAAGCTCATAAATATTGCCCACTTTTACTACCTCCACTCAACCGACACCAACTAAAAAACTACCTTAGCTTGAAGGCTGTAAAGTTTCATTTGCTTTGGTGAATAAACTCATAAGCGCGTTTTAAACCGGATCACAAGAGGGCAGATTAAAGATTAATCCGAATATCCAATAAATATCCGAATGGATTCATTCCGGAATTGGAATCGAAGAATTGGAACTTATTTCGAATCAATTTTGTAGATGAGCTGTTTTTTCGTGCATGAGTTAGTGTCGCCAGTTAGATTTAGTGGCACTTACTGGACGCACTTTTTACCGTGTTTTTCGTGGACTAATGGAAAAGGATTAGGTGTTTTTCGATTTTATTAATTTTCTTAATTGACGTTCTTGATTAGTAAAGGGTTGGAGTTTTTTGTATTGGGAGAAATTGGATTTGATTTTTGTGAGTAGTAAACTTCTTTAGTAAAGATTTCGTTAGTATTTCTTGTATTAATTTTATGCTCGCTTTTGACCATTTTCTCATCTGATGGTAAGCGGTGATGTGGTCGGCGATGGAGCTCGATCGGTGGTGGTAACTTCTAAGTTACCTAATCACATTTGACTTCAAGATCCCCAGGTTGTGCTATTTTTGTATTAAAGGAAAACACTCCTTAGCTGAACTCTCGATGAAAGTTTTCCCAAAATGTTTTGTGTTTAAGGATGGGTGGGATGTCCACCATGTAACGGTCGTACATCGCCGTACGTCTTGTAGTTTGATGAGTGAACTGTCTTGGCGGAATTCAATTATAGTTTTAATTGTAAATAAGTAGTTTTATAGTGGTGTAATAGGTAAATCTAGGTGCCCACAGCGGGTCAAATAATTCCACTTTAGCAGAATCATATTAGAATTATAATATTAACGGAGGAGCTCGTGGCTAGATAATAACAGCCGCACGGGTCGATCTTCAAGATTAAGCAAGGCTTGTCAAGGTTGGTCTGTGGATGGGTGACCGTCTTAACATACCTAGTTTCCTGCGTGTCTCGGTGCGCACGTTAGGCCGTTGGTCCCGGTTGTCATTTGTAGATCTTTGGCAGTCGTTACGGATAGTCAGAAGCCAGGAAATCTGACTCCAGTCTCGCCATCAAGTACCGTGTTACACTGGGTTGTGGAGGTCTGGTAGGCAGCCGCTCCACGTAAAATACTGGTATTCAGCTAAATCCGGCTTGACAGGAAGCCGACTCCAATATAGTTGGGAAAAGGCTAGGCAGATGATTAGAATTATAATATTAACCATACAACAATCTGTTAAATTTCATTTTCATCTTTATCGCCAACGCATTAGGTTCAAGGTTGATTGGCAAAATACAGTGACGGGTAGCGGGACGGGCTTTCTGATTCTGCTAAAGTGGCCTTTTTAGACCTGCTGGGCAATTATATTAATTAACTTGTATCCTAACTTTGTTGTGATTGACAACAATTCTTTGTAACAAGCAAGACAGCTAAATCAATATGACGATTAATATTACGCTGACTTCAATTATATTGGGATTTGAGCAAGGTAATTACTATGATGTGTTTAGCAAGAATTTTCTTGGAATATACGTAACTAATAACTACGTTCAGGTAATTAATAATACCTTACGACTATCGATATATGTATACAACTGCTAGTTGACCCGTGCAACTTCGTCTGCGTCACAATTTTCATTACTACTCCGCTGCTATTAACTGTCTTAGCGTGATGATATATAGCCTATAGCCTTCCTCGATAAATGGGCTATCTAACACTGAAATAATTTTTCAAATCGGACCAGTAGTTTCTGAGATTAGCGCGTTCAAGTAAAGAAAAAAACTCTTCAGCTTTATATATTAGTTAGATAAGTATGGATGATATTCATTTTGTAAATAGGTTAAAAATAACACTTTTATAGGTCAATATTTTTTGTCATTTTAAACTAGATTACGTATATTGTCTTTGTCCAGCAGTACACATTAACAGTTTCCCATGATGAGTCGAACCAGCGCATTAACAAGCGATCCTTCAGGCCGCTGGCCCGCATGGCCCGGCGCTAAGTGGGCAAGTTCGGCAGTTCGCCCGGGCCAGCTAATGACCGCCCCCTGCCGCTAACGGCCTGTTTTGCGCTAATCTACACATAAACCTACACTATTGCCAGGACTACTCGCTCTAGGGATGTGGGGGATGATGGTGGAGAGCTTTCTATTCGGTTTTTCCGATTTGATGGCAAAAAGACTAAGATGAGTAATTTGATAGCCTCAGAGATTCTGTGATTCATGTGAGGTAAGATCCAGGCTTTTTCGTTCGATACTACGTACGTACTGAGACTGGTCACATATTTGGACACATTTTCAGAGATCGACGGACGAGCATTTGACTATTCAGTAACATATTCTAGTTTGTTAGGTACCAATATATTAATATCTTGTTAACTTTTGTGTACTGGATCTTGAGTAGAGACATTTTAAATAATAAATATAGCAGTGACGCTTGCTGTTAAATACTGCATCCTCCATCTTCTACTTATAGGAAATGAAGTGTTTTTGACAGATTGCGGCTGAGATGTGAATGCGAACGTTCCGTTATAAGTGCAAGTCAACTCTCCTATCAAATGGTTCTATTGTTCTTTCAGTCAAATTAACACAGTAATTAACATTGTGTGTTTGATAGTCTCTTGGTTGACTCGATTTTTAGAAACCAAGTATTAGTCGATGAGTCGACCACCTTAGCAGATCCCCAGCAACTCTTCTCACTATTGCAGCTATAAACCTCGCGGACCGCGGTCAGCAGTAACTCCGGAGACGTAACGTTTATCCCTCTTTTACAATTTACAATCACTGTCCACAACCAGCTCCACTACACAAGAGGCTATGATAAGCCCGTTAGCCGACTGTCGTTTGAGAATAGTTCCATTTAATTGTTTCTACTAGATTGAAGTTTGAGTACGTTTTAAATAGGCTGTGATTGATTGGGGTTTTATGCAGACTGCCAAATGGAAGTAATTAGTATACTCGATTAGTAAGAAATGTCAGTTTTCGACTACTAAATTGTTTATGAATTGTCTTTGAATTGTTCTCGTCAGCTTGTGAAGGTCAAAGTCAATCACAGTGAACTGGAAGATATTTATTGATTCGATTCCCGCTAGGACTGAGCCAGTAGAAAGCCTGCTGTGCAAGCCATAGGTACCTACATAAATAAGTTTTGCAAAGAAATGTATCTTCTCGCTGGTCATATTTTGCCTCCAAGATATAGTCAGTGAGTAAATGCTTCATGATGAAATAATATAACTTACAAAATGATTGGAATACGTATTTTTTGGGACACTTTTAAGAATCATCAGATTTTGATTATCTATTGGCGTAGGTATGTACCTAGCTATAAACCATGTATGTACATGGTTAATAGAAAACCGTAGGCTTTTCAAGAAAAAACAACCAAAATTCGCGTGTTCAACAGCAAAAACAACTAAAATAATGGCGTCGAACAATCAAAACTACAACAATGGCATAGTAACGGTGTAATACCGTGACAACTAGGTAGGTACCCTTCGGATGCAGTTCAACTGTTGCCTTTGGTATTCATTCCTTATGAACTTAGTGTTTTTTATTGTTAGCGAACAAAAGTATTCACTTGCGACGGATAAAGTACTAAAACCATAATCATAACAGAAATGTTTTTGTCGATGTACCTTTTCAAGCTAACAAATTCTCGAACACCATACTTCCCTTATTTTTCGCACTGAAGCTAAAGTGTGAGTACATTAGAGCCAAGTAGTGGCAGCCGACCGCGCACTAAATCTGCCATTAAGTGACACTTACCCGCGCTGTGCGGGGGGGGAGGGATGGAACAAATTAAGTTATAACCCCTTAGAACATGGTGATGTTTGGGAGATCTAATTAAGTAAGCGTAATGGATACTTGAGTGGCTCAAAAAGGATTTTCTTCTTAAGGAATAATGTTTTTTTTAAAAAGTGTCTACAGTCTTAAGTATTTGTTAATTGAACAAACTTCTTATTTTCGTCCAAAACCTACATGTAAGCTATTAACTTGGTTGTACTTTATTTGTCTTCTTCTATTCGAGTCAAAAGTTACTCCTTAGATAATTTGGGCCCAGTAGGTGGCTACATTAACTTTGCAGATGAGGTGCATGAAGAAATGCCTTTGTGTGGTATACTTCATTATCGTATTGTGATTGCACTCCATAACGCAGAGTCTAGCTGACTTATCCTGACAATACCAACCCAATCCCAAATACATCTTCCAAAGATCGTTATCAACGGCATTCCTTGATTTAAACTTTATTTTTGTGCAAGATTATCATAAGGTAAGGATTCAGAATGTTGACTCGTTGATCTAATGGTCGCAAAGGCTACAGCTAAGCTTGAGGTCCTGGGTTTGATTCCCAGGATAGGCAATATATTATTGGGTTTTACATCTAAAATTCATTAGCATATTCATAGCATTTTTTTAGTATATTTGTTAGTTACTCCTGATGTCACCATAAGTAGTACAACTGACATTATTTCTCCAGGATACCTAATAAGGACAACCTAAATGGGAAGATATAAATAAAAATCCCATTGAAGTGCCATTACCGTATGTGGAGCGTTCTCGTGCCAAAAATACACTTATGGTGTTATACGGCTGTTGATGTAGTGGTGGTAGGAGTCTAAGGGGAGGGAGGGGGTGAAATTAGCGAATATTGTAACGTTTGGAGACAGAGGAAGTACGCTGGGTTAAAAGCCAATCGTGCAGAGCTAGGAATACGTAGACGCTGCCTAATTTTCCCATATATTATTTAGTTGTCTGATTTTGACTCTAACCTTCACAACCTAACAAGGTACTTGGCATATGATATTCCTTAGTAAGAATTGTTGTCAGACCGTCGGGCTTCTGAGGACCCGTGATGACTAACATAGATTGACAAATGAGAGGCATCTATAACTTAGTAATTATGTTACGAAGCCACGTTTCTACCCAAGCAATGCACATCTAAGTTTAATTACATGGCGGGACACGATCGAGTTACTGCTCACATTTTTTTTTATTTTATTTTATTTGTAATGGGTTTGCTCTTGACTCTAGTCTATGTCAGAGATGACAGAGACAAAGTCTACGATGGAGTGAGCCTACCCAGAAGGAGCCTGTTCTAACTTTGAAGAGATTAGGCTTGTAAGCTTTTTGAAACACAGACGCAGGCAGAGAGTTCCACTCCTTTGCTGTGCGCATTATAAAAGACGTTTGAAAACGCTTAGTACCTCAGTACCTCAGTAGCCCGCAATGTACTGCTTGTATGCGAGCTGGTTGCAGTTGGAAACGCGGCCATAGTAGGCTATAATAACTACTTCTTGGTCTCAAAGGGGATTCAGAAACCCAGATACCTAAAATGTCTCATAAATTTTTATCAGTCATGTTTTCAATTGGCATCACTGTTAGCCTATTTAAACAATTCTTCTATTCATCACTAGCAGCAAAGGCTATCATGAATATTACCACCACTTTCAGAGTGTCATGGCTGAATGAATATTTTTATTTTGGGTTGGTCATAGAAGAAACATCAAATGCTAAATAATGCTAATATGAAAGTCCTACTTTTCGAATTACTACATCTTGGTTTATCATCATTGTTTTAGCCGAAAAATGTCCACTGCTGGACCCGCCCCACCCAAGTTTCACCAAATTGATTTGTTCTTACTGGCATTTTGATGTTTCCCACGGCCTAGACTAGGTCATTGATTCACCTTGTGAGAGGCGTTCTAAGACTGTGTCCTCCGGTACGCAGTGGCCAGCGGACGAGGACTCCAGAAACTTTCGACCCAATAGACCATCTGTTCTGCGAGCAATGTATCCTCTCCACATAGTTATAGAGTTATCCTCTCCACAGGGTTGCCAATTCCGTACACTCCAAAGTATTTAATAGATCGGTACTTCAGTACGTCTACCTGATTCTAAGCTCTACTCAAAAGCAAGTGCGTCGATCTCAACTCGCGACAAATTGCGATTTACGACGCGCGGGTTTTAGCCGCGCGTCTAGCAGGCGCCGGCGGTCACCGCGCGGTTTGTCACGCTGCCACTGTGCGTTGGACGGCTTCCACGCTAAGTGTGTGCGCGGCATTACCATAAGTTAGCGCGTAATTGGCTGATTGATATTAAGTAGGGTCTACAATTCTGGAGTATGCGGAATAGATGGCTGATTCAACGGACGATTGTTGCCAAAATGTGGTTGGGAGATGTACCTAAGTGGCTCTAGATGTGCTGAGAAAGTAATACTAAGGAATTATGTTACACTGATAAATAAAGTAATATGGATGGTAATGAAAAACAAGTTTTAAGGTTAATTTTTTCTGGGATCCACTTCCATCGCCACTTACATTATGATATACTAGCTACCCGCGCATCTTTGTTTACGTCACATTTCTAATTAATGCTCGGCTCTTATTGGTCGTAGCACTCGTAGCGTGATATAGCCTTACACTTCTTCGAAAATTGATATATCTAACAGTAAAATCATTTTTCAATTGAAACCAGTAGTTTCTGAGATTAGCCCGTTCAACCAAACAAACAAAGACAAGAACTCTTCAGCTTTAGTATAGAATTTCACAATACTGTGCTGGCTTAATCCACCAATCATCCGTCAGCAGCATTGTAAACCATAGCTGCTGCATTCCACTGCAATCCACACGCGATCCTTCCTCACAAATAAAAGTTACTAAGTACCTATACTGTATCCATGTAATAAAGTTAACAGAGTTCTTATACCCCCTTAGTCGTAAGTCAGGTCCAAAAGAAACACCGGATACGTTTCACATTCAAAATAAAACTTCAAACAAAACAACCTTATTGGCAACATTATAGGTTAAATATCCCTATTATTTAACAACACCCTAATTTATAGTCAAAAGCAAATTAGATGGTAATAATTTAGAAATCAATAAATATAAACAGTTTTTTTGGAAACTTTTTTAATAGAAAACTTGGAAGTCTTAAGTTTCATTTGCGGGGGTCTGCGAGGGTGTATAAGGGGTGCGGGGCTGTGTTGTCGACAATTTATTGTTTTTAATTCAGGTGGCGGCGATACGGAGGCGCGCAATCACTCGATACGCCATCAAATAAATGTTTAGCTATTGCACTGTGGCTAGGGGTGGGGAAGTGTCGATAGTTTGAGGTTGAACAGTTTTTTGGTTTCATGTAACTATCGCTAAACTATATAACAGCTTTACGTAGTTGTAATGCTCCGTTACACTAATGTTACAAAATCGCTACGTCAGCGTCAGTATCATGACAACAGCGCTGCTATAGTGCTACGACAAAGCTGTTAGTGCTACGAAAACGCTACGTTAGTGCTACGAATACGCTACGCAATGCTTAAGGCTACACCCAAGGCTAATTATCACTATCAGTTATTGTTAATTATATTAAAAACAGTTTTGTATTAAGTCTTCCAATATTATATACTTACCAGTCATTGTGTATACTTAGACCCAGGCACATAGCTGTTTCGATACCATTCCTATAAGTGGTCTAACACTTTTTAATTTAAAAATTATCTTTGTTGTCCGACTTTATAACCGACCGAGAGTTCATTCGGTATATTTTTTAAGGTTAAAGCCCCTACAATATTAAAACTCTTTGCCATCTTTTCTTGTCTGTTCGTTTGTCTCGTAAAATAAGTGATTAGTCATTAATCTTACCCATTTCAATTAATCATTAATGCCTGGGTAATATCAAAATATCGCAATGATTCAACTTGAATCACAGATCCATTAAGTAGTAATTTCAGTTACGAATATGATATCAAAAGAAAAGAGTAAGTTGGATTTGATCAATATTCATTATCATCTTGGTTAGCCTTTTCTTTTTGTCTAGGAGTCGGCTAGCAGTCTCAGCTAAACACCAGTATTTATTTGTAGCGACTGATATGTATTGTCAAACAAGTATTATTTGTTATGAAGCAAAAAAAAAATGTTTATTTCAATAACTTACAGCAGGTATACCAAACCAAGCTCTTCAATGGTGTTTGTCTTCATTCAAATGTTGTTTTTAAAATATTGCTTTTAGCGATAACGCCGTTCTTTGTGTGTGTAATGTTTTCTGCATTTTTTTTTGTAAAATATATGGTGTACGCAATAAAGAGCTATTCTATCGATATTTCCCCTGCGCGTCCTTGCCCCGCCTCGCACCGTTCGTTAACTGGGCAAGTTTTCCAATAGATGGCGGCACCTGCGCCATGTTTATTGTGTCGGGATTACGATTCATTAACAACGACTAATTCCTTGCGGCGGCGGCGGCGGCCATGTGCCGTGCTGCTGAGCTGTGGTGGGGGGCTGTGGGAGGGAGTCACGCTCGAATGTGTGGTCGTTTGAAAGGTTTGATATCTTGATGAAAAATTATGACCATAATGACATTTGATTGATAATTATAATTATTTGATTTTTACTAGAAACAAAATTTGTGAAACGAGGTCTTCAATTTGATTTTACAGTATATTAGGTATAAATGGAAAAGTTCATTTATGCCCGGACAGTCAACGCACAGCTTAAATCACTGAATTAGAATCATAAATATTTTTCTCTTAAATATTTGAAACTGCCTCCTCTCCTCTCGATTCAGTCGTTGTGACAACGAAAAAACCCTGGAATAATGACAATAAACAATATTGGGAGTCTGAGTCGAGGTTATGTCGAGGAATAAATGATATTTATTTTGTAATCAGATAAGACATAAAAAACACTTTTACACGTCAATATTTTTTGGTCACAATAAACTACTAGATGAGATCGCTATTTCCCAGCTGATTATCCTGAGAAGAAACATCGAAACCAACTCAGCGGTCAGTCTCCTTCAAAGTCCATACATTTACAGTATTGGTCAGACCTTATGAGAGCCATGTAGGTGTATGTATGAGTTACTCTTTTGAAGAAAGTAACTCACAGATTTAAGTAGACCTGTCCAGACAGTTAAGGTTAGCAGTAGGTAGTGTGTTAGGTGAGAGTAGTTAGATAAATTGTGGTGGTATTTGAATAGGGCAGATGGACAGGAAGTAGCATCAGGGTACCAAATCGTGAACAAAAAAAAGTACTTATTTTATTGCGAACTGCCGGTCGTGCTCTCTTCGTTCAGTAGCTCACTTCGTGCTCTCTTCGTTCAGTAGCTCACTTCGTGCTTTGTTCGTTCAGTAGCTCACTTCGTGCTCTCTTCGTTCAGTAGCTCACTTCGTGCTCTCTTCGTTCAGTAGCTCACTTTGTGTTCTCTTCGTTCAGTAGCTCACTTCGTGCTCTCTTCGTTCAGTAGCTCACTTCGTGCTCTCTTCGTTCAGTAGCTCACTTCACCCGAGCCTTCACTTCGACATGTTTACAGAATCGCACTACGGAAACCTTCAACCATCATATTACATACTAAACTTTGTCCGACTGTCATCTGTAGATCTCGGATCATCGTAACGGGCAGTCAGAATCCCAATGTGTTAGCCAGTTTCTGGGTTGCGGAGGTCAGACAAGCAATCGCTCCAAGTAAAGTACTGGTATTCAGCTGCCGTTTAGGCAGGAAGCAGACTACAACTTGTTCGAACAAAGGCAAGCCAATTGATTGGTTGATTGAAATAGAAATATAATAGAATGTTTTTATTTCAGAACGGAGTCCATAGGGTTAGTAACAATTTTACTTAACAACTGGTGTTAGTAGGGTACAGACGCAGATAAAATATACAGTTAACATTCAGTGAGGAGCATCCACCTCCATAATCTGGCTTATTTGTTTAGCTTGGTTGGATAAAATGGGTTTCGGTGTCATAGAGTATTTTTTTTTTTTTATATCGATACTGTGAGAAAAATAAGGGCAATTTCACTTGTACGAGTATTTCTAAGCTTTACACTAGAATCTTAATTTTAAAATAACCTATGGAGGCCAACCACTGGTCAAAAGCCTCGCCCATATTTATTTATTTAATACTTTACGCACACAGATGTAAAGAAGCGGACTTAATGCATTTGGCATTTTCTTCCAGTCAACCTTTGGGCGATGCAGAGAATAATAGTGGTAGGTGCAATGTAAATCAAAAGAAAAATCTTCTAGTTTTTCTTTTGATTTTAGTCGCTTTTCTACGCGACTAAAATTAATACAAAGATAAATATATATAAACCATACATATTATAAATACTCAAATTAATAACCTATACACGAATATACTTAAACAGTTTATGCAAAAAAATAATTAAAAAAAGAAAAATTAGCGCTGTTAACGTTTACCTCCTGCCATCTCCGGCCAATCCGTTATGACTCCAGGTAGAGAATTGTTGTAGGATAATCTAATCATATCTGCAACTTACAGATTCACTTACACAAGGTACGTATTCCTAAGATTGACTGCCTACAATTTCTGCCAATTAAGCCAAGAATGCTGCATTCGGTGCATGCAACTTTACGACTTGTAGACCCGCCGGGGTCGCAGCCTACTCATATCACACTAAGAGCAATATTAATCTATTCAAAATTAAATTCCAACGAAAACGACTTCAAAATAATTGAATATCATTGAAACATAATTGAATTATCCATTTCATTAATCTGTTTACAAAACTGTGAGTAAATGGAGCGTTATAATTACATTGAACGACAATGGATACATCCTAAACTTTAGCGGGAGGGTTGCGTTGCGGAACCCTAAATAATGGTATTATACGGAACCCAGGGGTTCGGCTGATTTAATTTGAGTTTGTTTAGTGTAGCTGCGATTGATTCGACTTCGTTTTGTGAGATTAAATATTAAATGGAGTGTGGTATCAGAGGGGTAGTCGGTTGGAAATCATTTTAATAAATTATGAAATTCTTTAAATGATATGAACTTTTATACTCATTTAGTTAGGTTTAATGGTCCTTGGATCCTGAATCTTAGGGGCAAAAGGTTATTGGTAAAATTACCAAATTTCAGTCTTATTTCAATCTAAGTAAATCGCCTCCAGCATCCCTGACATGCTGGAGGCGATTTACTTAGAACCAAACATTGTTTTTTTTTTCTTCTTCTAATTTTCTGTTCGTTATACCTACGTGTCAAAAGAAAAACCATGTAATGATTAAATAAATTAATTATTATAAACCTAAATATCGCTCAACTCGCGAAACTCTTGGATCGTGGGGTCCGAGTGCTCATGCCTTATTTAAACATCTTTCTAAACGCTTAGTTGACACTTCGCGTGACCCAAGGGCTGGTTTTTACCTCGAACAGAGGATAAGCATTGCCATACAGCAATTTTTAATTTTTATTTTGGTTAGGATTTTTCATTTTACGTGTATATATTTTGTTTTAATAAAAATAACTAGTAATCATCATCATCTGCCTAGCCTTTTCCCAACTATATTGGGGTCGGCTTCCAGTCAAGCCGGATTTAGCTGAATACCAGTATAAAAATAACTTGTAATATCGAAAAAAATATCGCTTGCTCTTACCTAAATTTATTTAGGGTCAGCACAAGATATCCTTTTCTTTTTTATTGTTCAAACTTCATTATTCCATATTATTCGCTGAAAATAGGAAATATATTTCTAATACTTGAACTACCCCAAAGCAGTGGTTACAGTGTAACAGATTCAAAAACCGTAAAGAGAGTATTGCATTTAATGCTAACGCCTAAACTAGGGTGGTATGGGTTCGGTTCCTTGGGGGTTACCCATCATAGGGTGGCTGTGGTCCAAGCGCGGGCCCATGTGTTTCACATTACTTGTCAATAACTAAAAATATTCGTGGCTAAATAATAACAGCCGCACGAATCGATCTTGAGGGTTAAGCAACACTTGCCGCAGTGGTTCTGTGGATGGGTTATCTTGAACTCCGTGTCTTGGGAACCACGCTCTTGGCTGTCATTTCTGGAATTTTGACTGTCGTTACAGAAGCCGAGAAATCTGGCACCAGACTTTCCAAGTGGTATCGATTTATCCAGTTACTGCAATGGGCTGTACAAGTCAGATAGGCCGTCGCTCTGTGTACAATACTGGTACCTACTCAGCGAGCCTCCGGTGAAACTTGTATCCAACCCAACACAGATGGGAAAATACTAAATAACACGGAAGTAGCATACCTATTTTCATATTAGGTTGTAGCTATTGCATTATGTCTAGTTGATACGAGTATTCTGGAGTGTTGATTGAGTGTGCTTTTCTCAGCAAGTTTTTCGACATCACATCGGCAGAAAGAAGTTCACTGCTGGACATAGGCCTCCCCCAAGTGTCGCCACTGGTCCCATGCGTCTCGCTTCCATCGGCTACCCGCTACCCTCACCAGGTCATCGGTCCATCTTGTGGGAGGCCTATGTCCAGCAGTAGACGTCTCCCGGTACGCGGTCGCCACTCCAGAACTTTTTTGCCCCATCGACCAGTCCTGTATTCAGGAGCTTTCAGGGGTTTTGATTAAGTGTGCTTTTCTCGGATACTTGCTCAATTAGTAGATTTTTGTACCACTAGTGGTTTTAAAAAACCATTTCAAGAGATGTTTAACAAGAATTTTATTTCTCGATATAAGGCCGCCGATTGTATATTGTTTTAGTTTAAGATATTTTTTTTTTGTTGTACATTAAAGTATATATAAATAAATAAACAAGAATCTTATTTCAGCAATTTTAACATAGGGCTTTATAAATATTATCTACGTTAATAAAGCGCTAAGTTCATGAATACTTCAAAGTTGATAATCATTAGTTAATAGTATTGTTTTTTTTATACATTGATGAGAATCTGTTTGTTTCCAAATATTTTATAGCGCACCTAATATCTATTTGGAACAAAGTTCTAAATAGCATTACTGCAGCATACTAAAGTACGTCTTTGTTCTAAATAACGCAACAAAACATTTCTCTTACGTATACGATAAACTACACCTGTCCATAAAATACTTTATTTGGACGTAAACTCCTGAAAGTTTTGCAGAGCATCGTCACGTCCGGACTCGATCGCGGCCAAGCTTCGTCTGAGCGCAACAAAAACACGTGGGGTACTCCACACCGAGGGGCGGAGCTAACGGAAGAAGATAACCAATGAGGAGGCTGGGTTTATGCCCCCTCTCACTCAGACGTGTGGTTGTCTCCCTCCAATTCGTAGATTACCGTAGTCGATTCTTCATACTGAAGTATGATTTTTTTATTATCATTTTAAAGTTGGCAAATATGGTGGAGTCCGCAGTTCGTGTTTGAATGTTGCCAAATTGTATGTAAGTGTGTTTGTGTTACGGTTAAGACCTTCTTATGAGATAAAGTTTTATTAAATGCTTTTGTTTTATAGAGACTGGCGTTTTTATTTTGGTATTTTGTGCCATATGAGCTTTTTGTAGACTAAATTTAAAGTAATGTTTCTTTTTATTTCTGAAAAAAGGCTACAAAGGTATAATAACACATTTTTGTAACCAAATAAAAATCAATGAACAGAGTGGACTCTACCTGTGATTGTGAATAAACAGGCTTCTTCTGGGTAAGCTCGCTCCATCGTAGAGCTTGTCTCTATCACTTCTGACCTAGACTAGAGTCGAGAGCAAACCTATTTTAAATAAAAATAGAGTTATTTCATAATGAACCTAACAAAATTCAAATACCAAACACTGTTTACCATATATTTTTACTAATTATTGCCAAACCTCACAAACAAAATTAATATTTTATAGCCTTACCACATCAACCATTCTGCAGAAGCAGGTTTCTGCATGACAATGTAAAACATTTGATGGAGTTGTAAATATAAATTGATAACGACAGTTATGACATCAATCTTCGTCTATTAAAACCGCTATAAATCAAGTTCATAAGTACTTTAATAAAAATGGCGACCGGTAGATTGACTGCAACTATTTTTTGTGTGGACAAATGTTAACACAGATTGTGAACGAGTTCTGTAATTTACAGTTAGATAATTTAAATATAGTGTTGTCCCTCTCAAATGATATCTTTATTTTATTATTTCTGTTTTTGCAACAAAACGCTGATATGTTTGCACGAGACGACAAGTGTAGAGTACTATAACATGTCCAGCTCATAACTATGCTAAGCATTTCAAAAACTAGATACATCAAAGATTCAAAGTTTGACTTTTTCCCAACCAAGAAAATGCACTACATTAATTGAAGCTGTTTTCTTCGTTTATAATAGGTACCTATAATTATTTTCTATTTCAACACTCTATCTAGCCTATTTGATCCCACTTGTAAGCATCTACCTTTTCCAAGCAATGCTATAATTAAATTCAATTCAATTTCTGTTTCCAACATATACGTACTTATGTTGAAAATAATTTATTCATATGAGATTCACAATAACTGCCAAAGAAACGTGTTTCATTAACATCTCAATCTCTCTAACAGAACAAAATAAAGTTTCATTCATCCCAAGAGGCTGTAAGGAAATAACACATTATTGTAAAAACGTTATACCACCGACTTCCTACTCATTAATATTAAATCTAATTACAGCAACGTATCAACCGATTAATGACATAAAAATTAACCTTAATCTAAATTGAACATTAGTAACGGTGCTATAAATATTTCGTATAATAAATATCGAACCAATTTATATTTCAAGTCAATAAATACCTTTATTCACGTGAAACGTACGCTACTTTCAACTCTATCACTAAAAAGGTAAAGTGTAAATTTGGTTGTAGTGGTGTTGAATGAGGTGTGTAATAGGCAGATGATAGAAGGCCGACAAAGCAAAGGTGGCGGCTAATTGACGCGGTGAGAAGGAAACCGGGACACTGGGGAGGGTAGGGTGCCAGTGTGAGCGAGTAGCGGAGCGATAAGTGGGGCGGGTGGACAGTGAAGACCTGCCGGACAATTCTGAAAAAAAAAACTCACCGTAAAAAGTAAGGTGAAACATGGAATGGGTTGCCAATTTAATCGATGCAAGGGATTGACAGCGCATTTCAAGCTCGCTTCAGCTAAGTTAGCACAGGGAGGTTTTTACAGAATGTTTCTACAGGAGAGGTCCATTTAGCTAGCCAAAACAATTGGTAGGTAGAAAATCAAATGAAGTTCTTGTGAATTTTCTAGATACTTATGTATTTAGAATTTCTTTCGATGAATGACTATCAGTTTTGGAACACTGGGTATTGGGGCAGGAGGATGTTTTAAATATTAAATACTAGTTGACCCAATTGACAATTTTAATTACTGCTCCGCGCCTGTTGGTTTTAGCGTGATGATATATAGCCTATAGCCTTCCTCGATAAATGGGCTATCTAACACTTAACGAATTTTTCAAATCGGACCAGTATTTCCCGAGATTAGCGCGTTCAATCAAACAAACAAACTAACTGTTCAGCTTTATATATTAGTATAGATGTATACTAATATATAAAGCTGGAACATTTGGAAATCAATGTCGTTGTTCTTTAAAGTATGATTTAACGTGTCATCTAGTGGCCTATTTAATAACATCAAATTATAATAATCCTATGGCTTTGTTAGTTTCCTACATACATTTTTCATCAAAAAATCTGGAGATCCTTTCCACCAAACCAAGCAGTTACAGTGGACAGTATTCCTAAGATAGGGCAACTGTAACGTCAAGATCTTCTCGCCCGCTCTCTGAGGCACCTGTCCCCAATTCCTGTGTTATACTACATCCGGTGTGCACAATACCCGGCCGGTTCCCCGCGGTCCATCCCCGGCTATTGTGTGAGTGGAACCCGGCCAGCGTCCATTGTGTGGCCAGGACTTGAAGATATTTATCTCGTGTTGTGATGGTCAGCTTGATGGGTTGGTATTTTATATGAGGATTAACAAGGGTCATGGTGTGATTACGGGGATTAATGACGTTTATTATACCTGTATGTATGAGTAGTGGTTGGTTTTAAAATGACTGAAATGTGGCTGATGCTCTTCTAACTAAACAGCAAGTTCAATGAATCGAATTCACTGCAATTGCGAAACATTGATTCATATTTATTATAATCATATTGGTTAGATAATATGTTTTGAATAGATAGTATCCGAACAACATTATTTTCGAATCACTAAATTCTGTATGCACTAAAGTATTTACAAAAAAAACCATTTTTGTACCTACTAAAACTACAGTCAGAAATTACAAAATGTTATTAAAACAAGCGGTTTGAAAAAAAAAACTTTCTTTTACAAATATTAAACAAAAAGAAAGTTTATTTTTAAACCGCTTATAATTTATCTGTTATCTACTAAATACCACAACAAAAATATAAAACCCATCCTGCGCCTGCGCTGGTCGTTCAAACCGAACCCGATTCACAGCAGACAGACACACAGGATGCGCTAGCGATGCCGTTTATTAATAGTTTAAAAACCGTTTATTGTTCGCCATCTTTAAATCAGGGGCCGCCATTATGGGGGATTTAAAATACGAATTACAAATGTCAAAGTGTGGCTTTGTGACGAGAGTTTGATTGTGTGTGTGTTTGTGTGTCTGACTGTCATTGTGTTCTGTTGGTGATATGATCGGATATTTTAAAAGTAATTGTAGATAATTGTACTTTTCGGAGATTATTTTTGCGGTATTTTTTCTATTGTTGTTAATAAGTTTGTGTTTGTAAAGAATAGTTTAAGTACTTATGGCAGTGTGGGTAATAGGATATTGCTAAATAATACCTTACTGAAATTATTTTTTAAATGATTTTTAAAGTTGCATTGTTGTAAAAAAAGTGCTTAAAAATACATTTTAGTACAATTTTTTATACTGATTGTAAATACGAGTAGACCAGGGAAAATATCGGGCTTCTGCATGAACTGTTTATTTATGAACCGTTTTAAACTATGTCTTCGTTTTATATCAGTCTTAGAATTGAAAAAAGTATTTTGAACATTTTCAATAAAAGTATTTATATTATTCTCAGGTACAATGAACTTCCGATTCCCATACCTACCTATTTTATAACCCATCATAGCTATAATTTCCCAGAAAAAATACAACAGCAATATCTCAACTCCATTCAAAAACCTATCTCGAGTGTATAATAACGGAGACGACACGCAATTAATCAAGTTTAATATCCGCACACTACGGAACCATCCGACCGACCGAGTGTGCGGACCCTTAGCAGATGTCGCTAATTCTATGGGTGTTTTATTTCTTAACAAATCGAGTGCCGTGTCAATTAATGTTATATTTGTCACATAAATTACCGGAGATCCTTCCGCTATTATCCGAGCGTGTAAACTCTGCCATTCCAGCTTATTATTCGCGGCACAATAGTTTTTAGCGGGCGCGGGGTGAGGTGGGGGGCGGCCCGCAAAAACTGCACCCGACTTAATTATAAAGAGACAAGAAGCGCCATTAAATAGCGATTCGTTAAATCTACGCTCTCGTGTTAACACCACACGTGCTCCGTCCCGCTCTCGCTTATGTACAAGAGAGCGGGACGGAGGTAGGTTTGGGGCGACAGCTCGGTTTAGGGGCGGCGTCCGCGATATAAGGTTTAGATTGACTGGGCGGCGTTCTCTATTCAAGTTTTTTTCTGTTTGCGAGCTTCGGCGGCGAAGCTTTTCATTTGGTGTCGGGTCGCGCTCGCGGGTGCACGACAAGCGATGCCCGCCGGAGAGTGACCGGACTTGTGTTGACGTTGTAGTATATGTGTGAACTGTCTAACATGTCGGAGTTGCGTGGTTCTCCGCCGTTGTCTCGTGGACTGGAGAATGGTTTCGGGGCTCCGCTGGCGGCGCTGAGTTCCCTGGCAGAGGCACCTCCTCCGGCGCCCAACCCTCACGGGATCGACCACATCCTGTCGCGGCCGACGGTGGGCGCGGGCGTGGGCGCGGGGCTGCTGGCGCCGCGGCTGTCGCTGGCGGCGGCGGCGGCCGGCATGGCTCACTACCTGCAGCACAAGCCGCTGTACTGGCCCGGCTTCCAGGGGCTCGTCTCCAACCCCATGGCGTGGAGGGAGCGCTTGCAATCAAGTGAGTACATGTCTTATATCTTTTGTCTTACATCTTCTTATTATTGTTTATACAAAGTCAATTTATTATAAGAACTTCAAAATGCACTTTGAATGTCAACATTTACGGTCAAAATGTATCGACTCTAGCGGTGGTAGATTCTTATGGAGAAGAATGAACAAGAAACATCATAGTCCCATATCTCTTTGGCCCAGACATTTACTGTCGTTGCAGAAAACACCGGTTACTGGCTGTTCCAACTTGCCGTACCTACTCTTGCACACTCCAAGTAACCTATTCCTCGGACATTAGTCTCTCCTGAACTCAAGCACAAGTCTTAATATGTTTGCGAATAAATGGAAGGTGATACTGTCAGAATGTTTGAATTTTTGTGAGAAGAATGCATGACTGAGTTCAACAAATTATATGTTAACCCTATTCCGAATCTGAATGCCTTGTCGGAATACCAGTTCGGGAAATCGTGCACGTATGTGAGTATGAGGTTAGTGTAATTATTGGCTTCGGTTGTTGTATTTAAAATAAATATTATCAAGATATGGATCACCGTACAGTTTATGTCTATCTTAAGGTGAGAGATATTGTAGTTATCTATTTCGTCACTTATGCTCTCCTATTTATGGTGGGCAATGAAAGTATCTTTTTAACCGACTTCTTCAAAAAGGAGGAGGGTTCTATGTTTTTTTTATGTATGTTCACCGATTTCTCCGCTAATTTTGGACCGATTTTAAAAATTATTTTTTATTCAAAAGCCTATACTCCTGAGGTAGTCTCATTGTCACCAAGTTAGAATCTGATGATGGGATCCCATGAAAATCGAGGGAAACCCTCAAATTTTATAAGCACATACACTGTTTTTCATGAACTTTCTAACGCAATTCAGATATTTGTGTCTGGTAATCATCATCTCATGTTGCTGAGCTGAAGATGGAAGGTATAAGTCAAGATCTCATGATGGGTTCCCATGAAAAATGTTTGTTCAGCGATATTTTCGCCAATTGTTAACCGATTCGAATGATTCTTTTTTTGTTTGGAAGAAAATGTTCTCGGAATGGTCCCATTTAAATTTTGTGAAGATCTGATGAAGAATTTCGGAGATAGGCAACGGAACTCTTCAATAAATGATAGCAAATGGATCGGGATTTCTGAAATCGTATGTCTGTTGATTGTTTACACCAGTTAATAAAATAACATCACGCCGGCACGCTGTATTTGTGGTATCACTAAAAAGTGAAAAATAAAAAAAACTTTTGACAAAAAAATAAAACCAACTTCCAAAAAAATAACTTTAATTTCGAAAGTCGGTGTTTTTGGTTATTTAGTTTTTGAACACCGACTACCGAAATTAAAGTTATTTTTTAATTTGTAGTGTTTTGTTTTTTTAAGAAATAAGTTCATAAACCATAATATCTATCAACTTGTTTTGATAGATTGTGACCAAAGAGGAACGGTATCGGTTGAAGATTAGGATAATGAGATTTTAATAGGAAAGAGTTTAACACACATTGCTCATTTAACATTTTGTTCATAAAAAACTAATGTTCTACAGGTGAAATTGACATTGTTCTCTTTAAGAAACTTAGATCGATGGCTAATGGATCATTATTAAATACATTGTGTTCAATATTTATCCTTTTTATATTATTCAGTAGGTGCCTATATCCTATTGAATCAGAACTTTAAAATGTTTTATTAATTGGATAGTAATAATTTAATTTGTTTGCAAATGAACAGAAAGTCAGTAGTCGTATAAAAGACATCAACGCGTCGCGCTTGGTTTTATTTTGATGATGTCTATAAAACACAATTTAATACTAATTATTTTGTGTATAATCGAATAATAATGAATAAATCTTGTTTTTTAAGATTTAATACTAATGAAGGTTTTGAAAAGGTTTATTGGCGATTAAATTCATTTAAATACCAATATAATGATTGGATGTGATGTTGATGCAAAATTATAACATTTGGTGTTTTTCCTTAAACAGATTATTTGTTTTTGTATAAGTGTAATTTAAAATATTGCCATATTACGTATGTTTTATTTTACAAATCTGTGCCTTGACTTCCCTTGAATGTTAAAACCTATAGAATCATTGTTTTAAACTTTTACTTTACACTTATACTTTTAAGCATAGCAGACTTCAGACTTTATGTAGGTAATACTAGCTTCTGTCCGCCTTTGTTGACGAATGTTACGTCTTTCTTCTAGGCTAATTAAATTGAATTTTAATTGAGTAAGCGACTTTGGTCTGAGAAGTTAACAAACAAACAGACGGACCGAATTAGTTTTACATTCAATGCCATATTTGTTTAAATTAGACCACTAAAAGGCACTTTTGAACCAGTTATGATTTAATTATAGATGTTTTTAGATAAAAATTCCCCAAGAACTAAATTACAGTGTAAATTAAACATCTACATAGTTAACCAGCCCACAATACAGCCTCCTCAAATCTCAGCCTCGAATCTTCCCACAAACCGGAACTACTTCCCGACTACAGCCTCCTTCGTCCATGTTCCGGTGGCCGTCGGCCGTGTCCCGTCGGCCCTTAGCGGCCGGTTATAGCCCTAGGGCCGTTTGTGGCCGTTTGGCCGGCGTTACGGCTTTGTACGCGTGCGGGTTCTTGTATTGTGGAGCGTGATTTACTTGGTTATTGTTAAGATGGGAGTTACGAAGGAAGGCTTTGATTTTGACTGTAAAATATAGCATGTATGTTTATTATGAGCAATGGATTTGTAAGATTTAGGTATGAGGTTTGATTTTTCTTGTACAGATCGAAAGAAAATAACTGGAAACTCCTCAAATTTTAAATTTCTTATATTGCATCGAAAAAGTTAATTAGAAATCTCTTTTCTCTGTGATAGTTTGTTAATAATGGTTGTAACATAGGATATATGTGAAAAATACTTTTCTCAATTTCATAACTCAATGAAACTGTAAGGAAATGGAGATTAGTGAAAATTTCCCTTTGAGCAGCGGCTGGCGCAAAATAGAGACAATTTAATATGAAAAAATATATATAGTTACAGCATAATTTGTGCTGCACCTAAATGAATTAACTGCTCCGTCGCATATCAATCAAATCAAATACAAAACGGTACGAAGAGTCGAACCGATTAATGATTACTGCTCATACATAAGTAAAATAATAAAACTTTATGTCGTACAAAATTCAGAATCCAAATAAAAATATAAAACCAATCTTCTGCGGAAGAACCGACACTTTTATCGATCGAAAACTAATAAATATTCCGACAGTCATTTGTTCTGGGAATTAATAAGTTCGCCCACGAGACCGATTGATTTGTAGCTAATACTAAATACGAAGATATATATATTTGTAATCCTGATACATTGACTGGTTTTCACTCAAGAATTTGATGAAGTCTCTTTTAATCCCGTAATGGATGTAACATTTTCATTTTCCGATTTCCTACGATTATGTTGTTTTTTGCGGTGATTGTTTCTTGGGGAAATAAAAGGCATAGATAAAACCGTTTCGGTTCATAAAAAATGTCGGATTGATGCCTTGATTGCGTGAGCATTGTGCAAAGAAAAGTATGAAATAAAAAATAATATACTATTTTTTTTTACTGCAATTGTTTATTGTCCCAAAATAAAATGAAATATAATAAAATAATAGCCTTTTGACCAAGTTATGTAATTAAATGAAGTAAATTAAAGATGATTTTACTGATGTAAAATTATCTTTAATTCGCACCATTAAATGAGACTTTAGTGGAAGTGTGAAAATTGCAAATACTTCTTAATAATAATAATTTTTATTATCTGATACTTAAATAAGCTTCAAAATCTTCTCTTGTTACAGGCTGCGCTCTAAAATCAGAATGATACATAACTTCAATTATTTTCAAAAATTAATACCTACCGAAACTAAGAAAAGGACTAAAATAAGCCAATTTAGAACCTAATTACTCCGTTGTTCTGATATCAAGATTAGTATTAAAATATAGTGTGCATACCTACCTATTCTTAAACTTAATAGGCTTGAATATTGTCGGCAAAGTTTTCTTTCAACTGTCGACTTAACTGTATTATTTCCCAAATAAACAATTTAGAAGCTTTTGAATATTATTAATGAATTTTGAATATTAATTCGCGAAAATCGTCAATTTGTCAAACGTATCCGCCATTTAATGTGTCAATAAATGAGATCTGTTTCTATAAACAGAAAAATCTGTGAGTTATAGCTTTTGACGGGTGTGGACGTGTTCATCAATGAAGTTGTAACTATTGTATAAAATATTATGTCAACGTTGTTATGTGAAGATTAAAGGAAGGCCGATGATTTGTAAGGATTTTTTCCGTTAAATACTTGTGACACGTTAGTATTTTAGTTTACGCTAAACAAGGAAAAGCTTCCTTCTCATGCAAAATGTGTAAGGTTAAGAAGATTTGTAGTTTGATGGTAATTTGTTACTCTTTTACTTCTTTTTATCCCGTTCTGAAATTCACGCAGATTAAATCAGGAGCAAAAGTTAGTTATTTATAAAATAGAAACAGATAACTGTTCCTTGTGTACCTGATTGATCTGAAAATCAGTTTGTCTATAAGTTTGAAATATAAGTAGATTTTAGTAGATCATGCAGATCACGATCTACTAAAATCGAAAAGTCCTAACACAGGGAGTTAGGTCTTTTATCTCGATACGTTCCCAGTGGGATAATATTCGTCATTCTCTCGGGCGAAGCTGGCAAAAGCTAGAGAAATATTTATAAAACATAATTTATGGTAAAATAAAAACAACAATTAGCAATAAATATACAACTGCACTGACGTAGAAAATGCCTCAGGCATTAAGTCCGCCTCTGTACATCTGTGTGCGTAAAGTGTTAAATAAATAAAAAAAACTAGTAATCAAAACGAAATAATCGTGCTGTCACCAATTATTTGTGTTAAAACACCAAATAACTTAACCAAAATAAAACAATAAAATGTCGCCAATTCCCACCACGTCACCGTAACGAGGGTAACAAGTGTTCTTACACAAAACACTTTAATTAATAAATAACTTTATCTGACGACGACGACGACGCCGGCAATCGATACACAGCCGAGCAGAAAACGATGCGATACCGCACTAATCTCGACACTCGAGATAACCGCATGGCAGCTATTGTTGCATGGTGTTGTTAATATCATATTAATGGAATGGAATAATTGCATTCCGTTTTATTTTGAAAAATGTGGAAAAAATTGAAATTCACAAGTAAATGACTTGAAAAATCAATTATTTCAATGCACAACGATTGTGGTCTTTCTAACTACTATTTATAATTGCGAAAATTTGGATGGATTGGTGGATTTTTGTTGCTGAATCACACCGGAACCACTGAAAGGATCTCGATGGCATTTGGCTCCGACATAGATTATAGTCTCGAATAGCACATAGCTTATATTAATATATAGCCATGGTCCCAGGAATTTGGGATAATTTCTGGCACTCAAGCGGGCGAAACCGTTGGCAGAAGCTAGTAGTCTTTTATTTTTTTATCATTAATGCATTAAAAGAATAGAAACGCTTCCATTGCGTTGTGCGCAGTTAGAACGATGATGGTGTTTATACCTAATTGATGAGTTTATAGAAGAAATGGTGTTTAAATATCTAAGCTCAAAATGTGTCTCAGAAGTAAAATGATGGCTTTTCGTTGATTGCCTGGAAAAAATAGGTGAGTGGTGTATGTTTTCAGTTTTAAATAATACCGATTCCTATCTTTTTGGATTAAATAGATACATTCGATACGTAAAATAATATAGATATCTATAGAGTTCGCATTCAGGAAAAGTGCAGTCACTCCCAAAAATAATCGCCAGAATTTGACACGCTGATTACATTTACGACACAAACTAATATGTTATTCCCCATAACTTCAATCAATTATATTATTGTTGATAAACTCACAAAATTCCCTATATCTCATCGTATCAGTTTTATTAAAAACACACAAAATATAATAACATTTGATGTCGCTGCGTCACGGATCGCGTCAGATTTTAATAAAAAGCTAAACATATCGAGGATAGTCACGGCGAGAGCTTATTAAAGATAACATAATGCTGGTATCAGCATAATGCTGCTATCAGTTGATAAGTGATCAGGTAATAATGTGTAAACTCAAGTATTTGACGTTTGACACAGCGCAATTACTTTGTCAATGTAGCCTCGTATCATTATACTGACAACGCATAGAGTGCAATCATAAACAGACAATATAATTAAATTGTACGTCAATAAGTTTATCTATGACAACATGAGACGTGTCAAAATATGATGTTATTAAAACTGAGTGGAATATTTTAGGGGTGACTGTACCTATTGCTACTGTATTCGACGGTAAAGTGATTTGATTCTGGAAAAAAAAACGCCAATAATAACGTTTTTAATTTCATTTTCGATTTGATAGTAACGATTCGATTATAGGATTTCCTGATTTAAAAATACACACTATACAAACACTATATACTTGAAAATAATGGATTCTCTCAGATAAATCATATCAAACCAATCCATGAGAGAATCCAATCAAACGTATCGAATGGCCGACAGGCCTACCTTAAAATTAATTCACTTGACTAAATGTATGTAAAATAATACCAAAACCTAAAGCTGTGGCGATCTTTAATCATTGCCCACCTTACTTGCATTGGCAATATTGTTTTAACAAAGATAAAACATTCTGTCTTTTGGCGACTCGTATAGTAAAGCTATGAAAGTCGATATGTATCAGATTAATGCAAAATTAAAGGCTCGACGGTCTAAAATACAAAACTAAAAGCAACTTGCCCACTTACGTACATAAACAGAGACAGAAAGCACTACACAAAACATTAAGAGATTATTATTAAAATCCCAAAAACATTGGGGAAATTATTAATTAGTTAGGGCGAGCGCGTTAGGCTGCGGTCACACTGGCGCGCACGAATGAAGTGCCACACATTTTTTTAATTACAGTGTGTCCCCACACCCACCGACCCACCCCCGAGGGGCCCAGCGGCCCGGGGGCCAGGGGCCGGGGGCCAGCATATGTCGCCCGGAATTAAAATTCACGTTTGTGATGCAACATTCAATTGTGTCCAGTTATTCGATAGTGGGACAGTCAAATGAAGTGTTCTTTTTGGCAAAAAGTATGTTTTTGTTAGTAGTTGGTCCGTGAAGTATGGTAATTGGTCGCCGGTAGCCGGCCGGTGGTCGTCGGTCGCCAGGAGACCGCAAATTGGTTCGTTTTATTAGGTTTTGTTGCAACTGTTTTATGGTCTTCCATATTTTCCACTCGGAAGTTCGTCTGGCAAAAAGATAACACCTGCTGCAGGAACTCTAATTTATTATGGCAGTCAGTTGCCTTGCTACCACCTTGCTGACTGAGTAGGTAATATTTTTAACATGACAATAACTATTCTCAAGTAACTCGTGCTGCCACAAGAGACAAAGAAGCTTACAGGTGCTACATGATGACCTTTTCGACCCAAGACTTCGACATGAAAAAACCTGGAAATATCATCGCACATGTTCGAATAATTGCATTTACAAGTACTATTGCAATAATTCGCTTGCACAACCACATAGCACCTCCATTGTTTATAAATAAACTTAATTAGGGTCAAATCTTTTCACTACGATATCTCTCTTTGAAGCAATTTTAATGTAACATATTAAGAAACATTAAGAAATATTCGTATATTAAAACTAACTAACTCATTTAAAGATGTTTCAAAAGTAAAATTTAATAAAATTATTAATGTAATAACAAACGAAGAAAATCCATAATTCTGTCAATTTGAGAGACACAGAACGGCCAAATATACATCAAGAACTTTACTATGTACAGTTTATCGCACAATACCAACAGCTTGTACGTCGTAAAGAACCGAAATAATCGTAACTGCGGTCTCAAACGGTATTGTATCCAGTGCTCGGTGCGCCTCTAAGTGATATTACAACCAATAACTGTTCATATTCACTATAAATTCTAGAGGTTTAAGCTGACTTACCTAGAAGTGAATCTTTACTGTCTCTATGATATGCAAGTTTCTCCCAGTAATAATAATTCTTTAACTCTTTCGAAAGTTCAATCAATAATAAGGTAATTATTATTATTATTTTAATGTGCACATCAAGTTTCATAAAAATATCGCCGTTATTTTTGTCACTCATGTTGGGGTTTCTTTACCTAGGAGTTGTTAGTATATACCTACTTTGTAGGAGGAACTAAAGTTTGTAAGAATAACTGGCGTATGGTTCGATCTGTAAGAGGTTGGTCCGAAGATAGGTGACCAAGCCGTTATAAATCGAGTTTCCTGTAAGCCTCGTAAAGCTAAAGCTGTTGGTCCCGACTGTCATTTGAACATCTTGATAGTCGAATCGTTTCGGATAGCCAGAAGCCAAAAAATCTGACACCAGTCTTGCCAAGCAAGTACCGTGTGACCCAGTGACAGCAACAGTGGGTTGTGAAGGTGCACTGCATCCGGTGAGATTAAATGCGACTCCAACATAGTTGGGAAAAGGCTAGACAGGCATTCGAACACGTGTGCTGTAAGACAATCTATTTCCAAAGCTCGATGTTCGCATTACATATTACAAATAGCTTTTGCCCGCGTCTTCGTACATGTTTATCTAATTTTTCCCCTACATGCCAAATTTCAGCTTTCTATGAGCAGTAATTTCGGCTGTGCGTTGTCATATATTGATGAGACATTAAAGTTGTATGGAAAAAATCATAGCTCAATAACATCTCTCACTGATCATGGTTTTCATCGCCGTTTCATGGCGGTCATGAAAGGCTGGCTCGATTACAGCGGACGGCACAATCTCTGCCCGCCCCCACACCGCGCCTAATGAAATTAAATTAAGAAATAACATAATTCCGCCCGCGCCCCCGCGCCGCCCGTTCACCGCACATTTTCGCGTACACCCCTAGCTGCAGGGCTGTCGGTGCTTGTTTCAGGGTGTCGGTGAAAATAAAAACTTATTTAAAAATTATAGAGTAATTAATAAACGCTTTTTATTAAACTAGAATATGTTCTAACTTTATAATTTTAGACTCGTTTAAAAGTGGGAATTTCAAATAAAGATCTTGCAGTTGAAGTTTACAACATTAGCCATTTATGAATCAATATAATATCTGATTTTTCAGGGAAATTCAACCAGTGGTATATATAGAACTCCAACAAAATTAAAATCCAATCATTTATTTAGTCTTTAGTTGTCCATTTACAAATAAATATTCATATGGAGAAGAACGGACCACTCTATAGTTAATCTTTTCAAATTCAAGCTAGCCAGTAATTTATAGGTATACCTATATTAATTATATAATTCACCGAATGTACCTAAAATACCACCACTGTATTTACTTACACTTAGATACAAGATATTAAATCTTTAAGAGTCATTAAACTTATTATTTGAAACAAAAAGCCAATTCTCATTACAAACAAAAAAGCAAATCCAGTCCTAATCACATCCTAGCGACATTAAATATCAAAAACGCTTGTAGGTAAATATTGGTTGTTTTGACAGATAACAACACCAAATGCCAACTGCAAACTATCTTCTCAACAGCACATCTTTTCGGAACCCCATCCACTACCCATACGTACAGCCCTGCTCCCCTCCCGCCGGCGTGGAGGGGGGACGAGAGTCACCCCCCCCCACAACGCCTCCATCTTTGTTTTCCGCGATGAGGTGACGGTTATTACGCCGTGTCGATGTATGATGTTGTTTTCTTCGTGATATAATGGACGCCCATAGTTTTACTGTTAGGCAAATTATTTGATGGGGTGCGGCAGTTGATTGTGGATATGTTTGGATTGTTTTGACACTGGATACCAAACCAAGCCCTAAATACTAAGAACAGTTTTCTCTTGTGAGAAAATTAATTTATAATAACTTGAATTAGCAGATTGAGTTATTGTTTTGCCGGTTGTGGGTTTTTTTTTTATTTGTAATGGGTTTGCTCTTGACTCTAGTCTATGTCAGAGATGACAGAGACAAAGTCTACGATGGAGCGAGCCTGACCAGAAGGAGCCTGTTCACTCTAACTTTGAAGAGATTAGGGTTGTAAGCTTTTGGAAACACACACGCAGGCAAAGAGTTCCACTCCTTTGCTGTGCGCATTATGGTTTTAGAGTAGAGTGACGTTAGTACTTGTATCTGATATCTGAGTTAGGATATCTGATTGGCAACTTGACTCAGTTAGAGTATTGGCTTTTCTTGGTTATTTCGTTGCGTAAACAAATGCGAACATTGTTTGTAAATTTGCAGAGTTGACCCTCTTGTTGGTGATATTCTTCAGAAAATATATGCACCCACGTAGTACTCACAATCAAAGTACGTGTGCGACTTTAGTCTTGTGCAAGAAAATAAAAAACTTCTGCCCGCGGTTTTATATTTTCGCAAAAAAAAACAGCCGTATCTAGGGTCAATCGTCAAAATCGGTGCATGGGAACACCCAAATCTATTCGCATTTATAATATAAATATATATATATATAGTAAGAATGTTATATGTGCCAATGTTGATGATAAGAAACAAAAAACCACTACAAAACAATATTCCAACTACAAACAATATACTAACACTAAAACAGTACCTAAACCCAGCGATACACTCGCGAGACATTTCATAAGGCCATACGTACCGAAGATAAAACGTCTCTTAATACACCCATATCGTTATATGAGATGGTCGCAAGTTGTCCGTCCGGCGACCGGCGCCGGTGCCGGACAAAAACCGGACAGTTATCAAAGTGATATCAGAGAGGATGGAGGATGGGTGGCGGATGGTGGACACAAAAACTGCACTTATGAGGGGATGACGATCGATGTAAACAGGGTAGTTTTAAAGGATTACAGTAGTTTGGTGAGGTTTTTAAATGGATATTCAAGACAGATATTTTTTTATTCAAGTATACTAGATTTTAAGGTAAAACACGACTTTACATAAGTTTACTATCTTTCCTTATTACCGTGTTGTATTTGCGAAATTAATAGCTTCAGTCGAAATTGTTTTAATTAATTAGCTTAATTAACTGGCGTCACTACTGTGTAAAGTCGTTTAAGTATTAAGAATTTTTTTATTTTAAAATTTATTTTAACTGTGACCGTTTCGTACGAAAAAAAAAAACTTTTTAACAAAAGAGTATAACCGACTTCCAAAAACAAAACACTACAAAGTAAAAATAACTTTAATTTCGGAAGTCGGTGTTTTTGGTTTTTGAACACCGACTTCCGAAATTAAAGTTATTTTTGAAGTCGGTTATACTTTATTGTTAAAAAGTTTTTTAAACCACAAACACAGCGTGCCGGCGTGATGTTATATTATGAACCAGTGTAAACAATCAACAGACATGCGATCTCAGAAATACCGATCCATTTGCTATCATTTATTGAAGAGTTCCGTTGCCTAGCTCCGAAGTCCGAAAAAATACTCTTCCAAACAAAAAATAATCATCCAAATCGGTTAACAATTGGCGAAAATATCGCTGAACAAACATTTTTCATGGGATCCCATCATCAGATCCTGACTTATACCTTCCATCATCAGCTCAGCAACATGAGATGATGATAACCAGGCATAAATATCTGAATTGCATTAGAAAGTTTCTGAAAAACAGTGAATGTGCTTATAAAATTTGAGGGTTCCCTCGATTTTCATGAGATTTCATCATCAAATTCTGACTTAGTGACAATGGGACCACCTCAGGCTTTCGAATAAAAAAATAATTTTGAAAATCGGTCCACAATTGGCGGAGAATTCTGTGAACATACATAAAAAAAAGTACATACAACCGAACATAGAACCTACTCCTTTTTGTAGAAGTCTGTTAAAAACCTAAAATAGATTTTTAAGTTTTGTTATCAAGCCATGACAAAGTTATTTAATAAACGCCTCAGTAAGCATTCAATAAATTCCCTAAAGCGAACATATTTCAAAGCAATATCGTACACAGAATAAACTTGTTCAAGATAATAACACGATACCAAAAACATGCCAGCGAAATAAAACGCGTAGCACGCCAATACTGTGCTACGAAGCTTTGATGCGCCGCTACGGCGTAGCGCTACGGACAACAGCCGCTACGCCGTAGCGATAAGGGTGGTAACATGCTCACTGCATACTTTAATTTAATCGAATAGTTTTTGGGACTTTGGTTAGTTGAGAGTCTTGTAAGATGAAAGTGTTCTTTTGTGAACAAAATATTTTAAAACGAGGTTGGATTCTTTCTTTGTTTCTTTTATAACCATTGTTCAGGTACAGTTTTCACTTACGACTAAGCGTAAAGTAAGCCATCAACATAAAAGTTAATTTTAAAAATCTTTTTGGATTTGAGAAGGAATTAACATAAAAGTGAGACAGCTTTTTATGACACAAAAACCGGAAATTGCACTAAAATTACTTGACTTAATTCAATCATTTTGTGAGGTACTAAAATATTTTCATAGGACTACAATATATTTAATGACTTTTTTAACTTATGGTAAATGTGTAATGAACTTCTGTGATGATATTGTATTCCATGTAAAATTATCTATTATAATCTCAAAGACACTTCATATTTTACAAATAATTCCACACAATCACAACCACAATTGAAAACCCTTATCTTTACTTATCACCAAAAAACAACAATCACCAAAAATCTTTATCAATCGCGATTGTGCGTCAAACCTAACATTATTTCAACACAGGTGTGTCGCTTGTCGGCGCCACACGGCGACATATCGCGACATATCGCTACACGGCTTTATTACGGCCATCGCTTGTACGACACGCAAGTCGTCTGTCGCTACGTTTATGGGGCTCCTTATGAGCGTGCGTGTCATGAATAGCAAGCCTTAGGAATAAGGAAGCGATGACGTCGACTCTTTGCGTTTATTGTCAGTGAGGACGAAATTGAAGTGTTTCGAGTTTTATATGTTTGAATATGGTTTGAAAGGTTTTTCGGGGATTTTTACTGGTTTGATATTGGAAAACAAATAAGCAAAAACATTTTCGGTAAAGTAACGCTTTGTTATTAGAATTGTGTCGAAGAAGACGAGCGTTGTTTGTTTACACAAATAAATTCGTATTTAAAGGTAAAGATATTCTTGTTCATTAAATATCACACAAAAAATATGAACATAAATGGATCAGTTTCAGGCTTAACAAAGCAACAAGGTAGAAGAATAAATTGCTCCAAGTCATCATTCATTCCCCATCTCTTTTTAAGACACTCAACATTCAGAACTGTACAAAAATAGGGCAAGCACTCAATTTATTTAACAAAACCTCTTCAACAAATATAAACAGCCACCAATTTCAACTTTGTCTCAGTTGTTCAGTTCGGTGACCGCACCGCGACTCTCTGAAGAGATATAAAGCCTCCTTCCTGAAACCCTGTAACGAACTCTGCGCAATCAAAGCCTGCGGTTTCGCTATAAACAGGGACAAACGAAGAACTCTGTGACAAACATTAAGTGTAAACTACCCTCCAAAGTCCCCTACAATTAAAACGTTTTGAGAGCACGCTGTATCGCCCCTGAGTAGATACAGGGTGCGGTGAGCGTGGGGTATGAGGTGTGGGGGGGAGTTGTTTGTAGATGATAGAGCACAGATTTTGTGTGTTTGTCTGTTGTGCGTATTAATTTTGTGTGTTGAAGGTGTGTTGTGCTTGTGTTTTTATTAGGTGTTTAAAGAGTATTTGTTTTGAGATACAAAACTGATATTTTTGTCTTAAACTAAGAAGGTAGTTTTTTCTTTAGATGCTGAAAAAATTTTGTATTAACTGATATCAGCTGAATACTAGTATTTTACGGGAGTGCCTGCCTATTTGACCTCCACGACCTAGTATCTGGGTAACATGGGTACATCTTTAGCCATACGAATACATACATTTATTTAAACTTTGTCATACATATACAACGGAAGTTAAAATTCATACAAAAGCATTGAAGACAAAATCTATAATGTACCTACTTGATTTATTAAACAAAGAAAAAACCCTTAAAAATCTGTGAACAAATCACATTTACAACATACTATTTCACCCACTTTTCACAAGCACCGAATAAGAACATACAAAAGATCCCCCAACATACACACACACACCCACACATACATATACACCTACAGTCCTACATATTTTCATGTTGCACCACAAAAGGGTCTGCCCTAAAGAAGGCTTGATCCGTGAACGTTAACAGGGCCCCAGCGCTCCCGGGGGCTCGCGGGGGCTCACGGCTCGCGGCTCGTGGCTCCTCGTTAGCCCTCCAATTGAGACGCCCTCCGCAGGGCTGATGGAATACCAACATGGGCCTTTTATGTAGGATTGGACGCGTTTTTTGTTTTGTTTAATTCCCATATCAATAGGTTGGCGCGGGTGTGGAATATTGCTTTTCGTTGTGTTGAATTGTTTAAGCTTTTGGGATTTTATGTTTTTTTGAGTGTGTAGGTATAGGGAAATACATATTAGAAAGTTTATCAAACGTATTCGTTTAGTAAGTGAAGTTTTTTAAGCACAGAGTTTAGGTTTTTAGTGGTTCGATGAACTGTCTTTTGCCGTCTATTTGGTTTGTACTCCAGCTTTAAATCTCCTTTCTTTTAGTCAGTTAGAGATCATCCTGTGCTATAAAACCGCCAATTGAAACACTGACTGTATAAAAGTTTGTCTTGTGTCTATGCTTATGAGTCGGAAACTTTACTTGGAGGCTTTAGACGCCATTTTGTAGATAAATGAAATTAGAAAAGCATTATTTTAAGAGTCTTTTTTTTTTACTATTGGTAGGCAAGCGTTTGACCACTATCTCACCTGATGGTGTCTCAGTTTACAGGCCCTTACATTAATATCCTTTTATTTAACTTCATGTCTTCTTACCGAGTTGTCTCACAACCTGCCATCCACAAAACATACACACTATCGCTTCAGACACATTCCCCGAAAGCCTCCGCACAGCCCTAGCGCTCCCCGCGCGAAGGGGTTGCGGTCACCGCCCCCCGCGCACCCCGGCACGGATTTGTACGTAATTGTGTATTTCATATAATTGTTTCACAACGCTTCACAGCTCGTGAGGGAAGATGTTCGCAATACTCTTCTTGTATAATTGTATGGAATTGTAAGGATGTGTTCGAGAGGGTGAGGGCCCTTTTCAGTGGATAAGGTTTTGTGCAATTTTGGATTAGATTTTTAGATGATTTGGGAGTTGGCAGATAATTTTAGCAGTGAGATTTGTTGATGAATCTGTGTTAAGCTTTGGAAATGATGGCAAGGCAATGTCGCTTCTATTTTAAGTTATCAGATGACAAGAGAATGAGATGATGAGTTAAAAAAAAATTACGCTTAGGAATGTCCTAAAGTTGATTACTAAGAGTATGAATAGCCTATTTCCTGTACCAAAACCTCTTTATAATCCTACAGCAGTTCACTGCTGGACAGTCCAATCATACGCCATTTATTTCGATTCTCATTTCTCGGCTTCCGCGGCCTTCACCTGGTCATCGGTTCACATTGTGCGACTCACATTTCGATCTAATCGACCAGAATTTCACAGACACTAAACCAACTTCTACATCAAAATTTTCCGTAAAAGCAACACAACAGAATATCAAAATCAAATATCACGAGCCACATGTCGCCAAAATATTTCAGAATCAAAAATATATCTGTAGGGAGTTGTGCAAGTTATTCAGAAAGTCCGGTCGGCGCGATATTAACTACGAGCCGAAGCGGTGCATAATGCATGGCGCGCAAGATGGCCGACAAAAAGTGACGTCACTGATATTGGCGGGAACTTTGCTGCAGTTGGTACATAGTTTCATGGTGGAATGAAAATTGTGGCGATGTTTTATGGAGGTATGGCTGTTGTGGAATATGAAGTAGGTTTTTGTTTGGATGTTGTTAGATTCAGTTTTTATAAACTTTTAAAACTGTTTTATTTTTTTTAAAAGGTATTTGTAAAGGGTAGCTGAAGACTCTTAAAATAAGATCTGATTTTGAAAATTCATATGAAATAGCAGAAAGATTTTAATAAAAACAACTTTCAGTTAATAAACCTATCGAATACAACTACTACAACTATAAAATAACTGGTTTCAAAGGTCGCTCTCAGAAAATAAAACAATAGAGACACATTTATTTCCCAAACTAAATTTATTTTTGCAATCGCATTTTCAAGTCGTTTTGGTGAATAGTCGGTCATTTTTATACTGATTACTGTGTTTAACGATAAGCATGAGTGATCGATAACATCAGTTAATTCTTCCCATTATGTACCAAAACTATTCGGCCATCATTACCCCCACCCATCCAGAACCCGGCCTCACAACAAGCTGTAACGTTAACATAAGTGAATCAATTAACTACAAACACAGCCATTGTACACCAAACACGAAATTAAATGGAGGCTGTGTTGCTGACCAACTAACACCCGAATTTATTCCTTAATCACTTGTAATAAAGTTTATATTTGAGTGTGAAAAGCTTAGTTTATCAGTTAAATGATTTTGAACTATATTGTGTGAGGATAAAGGTTGATTTTCGTTTGTTTTGATGAGGTTTCGGTCAGCCATTGGGTGTGTAATGTGTTATTTGTCGGCTGTCCATTGTTCTCGTTCGCAAAGTAGACTGTTCGTGTATTATTGTAGTACTAATGTTTGGACACATCGCTTTTAACGAGCTTTTCTTTTTTGGAGGATACATGGCTGGTTTTCCGGGAAATCTATTTTGGTGAGGGAAAATATAGCTTTTACATAAGCATATCTATTGATATTCCAGTAATTGGTGAGTTTTTGAGTGAGTGAGTAAAATGATTACGAAATCATATTTTCATGAACGGCCTTCGATGTGTATTTTAAAACATAATACTCAGAAGCCGAGAAACCAATTGATAACTTTTTGCAACTGTTTTTCAGGCATTTGGAAGATACCACTGTTATTTTAGTCGCTATGTTTACAATAGCAGTAAGTCTGTCTGTAGGTATGTTATCTCTTTACGTGTTAACGGCTGGACTGATTTGGATGAAACTTGGGACATGGGTAGACCATGTCCTGGAATAGGACATCCGCGAAGTATAAGGCGATTTACACACGGCACCGCAAACCGCCGCGGTAGGCGACTTTGGGATAATTTCAACTTTCATGCGGGCGAAACCGCTGATAGAACCTAGGCTCAGTTATGTCAGTTTTTATTTCAATAGCTTCGAAAAATAATCTGAAATCTTCTCTACTCTATATCAAAGAGTTATTTATTTGAGTAAAAAGATTTCTTTTCGGGAACAAATATAAAGTAATATTGTAAATAATTCAACGCATGCACATACCAAATGATAGTAACTCATGTTAGTGGAACAAACGTAGATACCTCTGAGGAATTAATATTTATACGTTATTACAATATGTCTCGCGGACAGATATAAATAACGTTCTAAGTAGAGAATGTGGAGCTACCTCGCTTTGTTGGTCATAAATAAAATATTTTTGTGAAAAGCCTTGCCACAATACATGTGTACTACTTAGAACTAAAGGGTTGCCCAATAAATCTTAAAATAAAATATTTTTGTGAAAAGCCTTGCCACAATACATGTGTACCTACTTAGAACTAAAGGGTTGCCCAATAAATCTTAAAACATATGTTATTTATTTAATTGAACATCAGAAATTGTTGAGAAAACTCTTATATATTTATTTTTATTTTTTAAGTATCGGAAATTATCAAATGACTCTTCCCGCTCTGGGCGGAGCAGAAAGGAGTGTCAGACTCTTACTGACTAAAACCCATCCGTGTTCCTCCTAGCGCCCTTTCCGTTCCAGGGCCGCGGCGACTCTTTCAAACAAATTTCGCTACGAACTCATCTATGTATGATGGCTTCAAGCCTAATCGAATGCAGCTGTATAATATCTACCAACGACCAATGGCTTAACCAGCTATCCGAGACATATGTGGACTCCGTGTGTAATAGATGGTCGCCCATCTATGGACCGACCTCGACAGTAATAATATATAATAATAACAAAAGGCTTAACCTTAAATATCGATATATCCACACACAACTGCTCTTCCATTAACTCTCAGATATTGTTTAACCGTATTTTTTTTAATAGCCTATGGTGTCCCACTGCTGGGCAAAGGCCTTTCCCATATCCTTCCAGAAACTCTTTTCTTGCGCCACCTCGAACCAGCTTTCGCAGTGTGTAACTGTAAAATAAACGGTATAAAATAATAAAAGAAAAGAAAGAAAAAAATAAATAAACAAAATTACAATTTTATGAAAGTTTAGTAAACACTAAACTAAACAGTTTAGTCTATAAATTGAATACTAAAAAGTACTTTCTATCAGTTCAACAAAAACATCGATACAGCTACAATTTATTCCATCGGCCAATAAATTCAATCTCTCGCCAGACTCATTTTATTCCGTTCCCAATGGCGTTCAAAAACTACAGTGTACATAACAGTACATCAATATAAAGGGCACATAAAACATAACCTCCCGCCCGCCACCGCAGCGCACTGTCAACGCACAGGGTAGATACAGAAGGACCACTCAACATAGGTAACTGACGAAATACAAGCAAGCTGTAATGGCAATAGCTATATGCCTTAGAAATGAAATGGCAGGGTGAGCTGGGAAGCCCTGTGGCTCGGTAGAACGACTATCTTTACAGGATAGCTGTTGTAAAAGAGTTGCCAAGAATCGAGACGATGATGATGAATCGACGAAATAAAAGAATATAGAAAGCTAAAGTCAGTGTGAGCTTTAATACCTCGTTCGAATTTGGCTTGCTAGTTTGAGACCTTAGTCGTTCCAATTTGACAATGGCAAATTAGTCATCACGGAGAACTAGTGCGTAAGAGTGGTGTGTGATGTTAGTTCCGCTCTAAACGCCTTTGTCAACCGGATAGTAATTTAAAACAACTATTTCATGTCTAATGTCAGCTGTAGTTTCAAGCCGCAACTACTGTAGATATGTATTATATTTGTAGTATATGAAATGGTTGTTGTCAGCAAGAGATTCTATAATGACTTGGAACATTGTCTTGTAATTACCAACTTTCGATGAGACGATGAACAATAATTACCTTTTCTGAATTCAGTAGCTGGTAGTATGTGACGCGAAGCACTGTAGCATATTCGTACAGAACGAGACTTCTTAATCAATCTCCCACTGCGTGTCAGTATCATCGCGAATAAAATTGTTTTGATGAAGCGACGCCTGTCGCGTCACCGCCCCTCCGGGACCTAGAGCGGGGGTGGGGTACTAGGAGTGGGGGTGGGGGGAGGACAGACGAGTGGAAAAATGAAATGAAAATAATGATAAAAACGTCGACACGATGTCAAGGGACGAAGCCCTTCGAATGAGTGGGTAGATTGATTTCTGTTAAGGTTGCGAGTTTTTTTGGGTTTTTGGATACCACGTGTTATGTAGAATGTTGTAGTGAGCCTTGTTTTATAATATCACTAGTTGACCCGTGCCTACTTCGTTGGGCGGTATTTTATCGTTTAAAGTAATTGTAGCCTGTGACACTCACAAATAACGTAGCTTTCTATTGGTAAAAGAATTTTCAAAATCGGTTCAATAGATCCAGAGATTACACCCTACTACCTCACAAACTTTACCTTTTTATAATTTAGTATAGAAGTATAGATAAGGCATTTTGCCTTAAGTTTAACCAATTAAGGGCTTTCGACGGCAGGTTTTCTGAGCTTTCCCGTTTGAGCTTTAATATACGCAAATATTAAAACTTGTTTTATATGCAAATATTGGTCATACACCATCTGTGCATCCAACACAATCTAGTGCGATAGTGGGTCGGTTTTAATATTATATACGCATAGCCAATCTTTTTATTACTTATTTGATTTATTTGGGTCTTAAATGTATATCACTCAAAGCTATTTGAAATTATTGTTTCATTACAAACCTCGAAATTCCTGCCATCAAAATAATGGTCTAGTAAGTTGTATTATAGCAACAACATGGCGTAACATAGTGGCGGATAGCGCTTGTTAATGACGTCATTGAATACGATAATGTCGTGTGTAGCTACTCATTATCTATGCGCGCCTGGTACCCAGCTGATGTACATTGTTAATGAACTAACTGATGTACATTGATTATCATTCAAAACTTTATTTATATACATAACCTTATTTCAATCATTGTTTCACAACAAACCTCTGAATTTATAAGCATTCGCAATAGTAATGTACTAAGCTGTATTATAGTAACAATATAATATCTAATCAATACGTGATCATCGAGAGCGCTTGAATAACCTCATCGGCAACAGTGATGTTGCGTGAAGCTACTCACGCTCTATGGGTACCTAGTATCTGACCCACCAGTAAATTGTCAATTAACTAATGACTACTATCATTAAATTGATAATAAATTATGTGTAATTATTAGTAATAATGAATGCGAGCTTGAAAATTACTAGAAGTAGCACCCTGAATTTACACGCCTTCAAACTAACGGTGTGAGAAGCTGTATTACTGCGTGATCATCGATAGAGCTTGTTAATAACCTCATCGGCAATAATGATGCTGCATGACCTACTGACGCTCTATGCACGCCTGGTATCCGACAGTATATTGTCAATTAACTAATTAATTCGATCAGTAAAAAAAAGTGTTAAAAGCTCCAATTCAAATGTTTGTATTGAAACAAACCTACGAAAATTACTAGACTTAGGACTCAGAATTTATACGCGATCAAAAAAATTGTGTAGGAAGCTGTATTACAGTAATATAGTGATCATCGATAACACTAATTGTTAATAATGCCAGTATTTTGTTTTATTAACTAATTAATGCTTTCATTAAAAATGTAATTATGTGTTACATAAATAGTGAATACGATTTTGCTTAAAAAATTCTAGAATTTGCTTTCTGAATTTAAATACCAAAATATTGGTAAAAGAAGCGTATTACAGTGACAATGTGATTACCTATAGAGCTTCTTAATAACCTCATCGGCAACAATGATGTTTCATGTAGCTTCTGGTGATCTATGCACGACTGGTACTCGCCAATATATCGGCTGTCAACTCATTACTGCTATCATTAAAAATGATAATTACGTGTAATAATGAGTGCAAGTTTTGCTTAAAAATTCCTAGAATTAGCATTCTGAATGTAGACTCCATCAAAATAACGGTGTAAGAAGTTGTATAACAATGTGAACATCGATAGAGTTTGTTAGTAACCTCATCGGCTACAAGTATGTTACATGTAGCCCCTCATTCTTTATGTGCGCCTGGTACCTGCCAGTATATTGTCAATTAAATAATTAACGCTATCATTAAAAATAGTATTGAGGTGTTATTAACATAACAAATACGATTTTTGTTAATAACCTCATCGGCTGCAATGATATTTCATGTAGCTTCTGACCCTCTATGCACGCCCGATAACCGCCAGTCTATCGACAATTATCTAATTTGAGCTATCATTAAAAATGATAATTATGTGTAAAATTAGTGCAATTATTAGTGCTATTATTAAAAATAATAATAACGTGTAATAATGAGTGCGATTTGCTTAAATATCCTATGATTAGCATTCTGAATGTATACCCCTTCAAAATAACGGTGTAAGAAGTTGTATAACAATGTGAACATCGATAGAGTTTGTTAGTAACCTCATTGGCTACAAGTATGTTACATGTAGCCCCTCATTCTTTATATGCGCCTGGTACCTGCCAGTATATTGTCAATTAACTAATTAGTGCTATCATTAAAAATAACAATAATGTGTAATGATGAGTCTGATTTTTGATTAAAGAATCCTAGAATTAACCCTCTGAACGTGTACGCCTTACACAATAACGGTATAAGCTGTTGTATTACAGTTTATTCTATTTATTTTTGTACATAAAACAACAACACACTAGGTACATGGTATACGGAAACAGATGGTTGTACAAGTCTACAATTCTTGTCCTCTTTCCAGGCTCTTAAACTAGGTACGTAAACATTGATAGAGCTTGATAATAACCTCATCGGCAAAAATTATGTTGCATGTAGCCCCCCCTCATTCTCTATGTGCGCCTGGTACCTGCCAGTGTGTTGTCAATTAACTAATTAATGCTGTGCTATAATTAAAAATGATAATTATGTTGAATTATGAGTTCTTTATTTTGCTTTAAAATACTAGAATTTGCACTGTGAATTTATTATTATTAGCCTTTAAAATTGTACCTACCCGATGAAGTAATTAATGAACTAATTAGTGCTATATCTATAAGTGCAAACGTCTATTTAACAACTTAAATTAACGAATAAACTAATCTAACTATAAAGTAAATTATAGCATTAAAAAAAATCTTATTCAGCACTGTCAGCTGGTAATGTGCCCAAGAGATGTGCGATTCTGCCACGTTGTATGGTATATACAGCAATGCTTAGCCACTGGCCAAAGTAACCTCTATTTTAATTTACAACAATTTTATTTAATTATTTTCGTAACAAACCTCTGAATTTAAAAGTCCTTTAAATATTAATGTAATATCCTGGTTTACTGTTACAACATAACGTAACATTGTGATCATCGATACTCCTTGTTAATGACCTCATAAGCAACAATGATGTTATATGTAGCTACTCATTTGCTATGCGAGCCTGGTACCCGCTAGCTGATGTAAATGGTTAATTAAGTAATTAGTGTTAACTACTACTACATTGTTTTGTGAATTAGTTGCGTTTTGATGTAGGAAACATTTATGAATATGACGAACTGTTTTGGGTGCCAAAAATTATATGGATTTAGAAATGGTGCTATAAATTTCATATTTGTACCAATCACTATGCTTGCGAGAAGGATTGTTGATCAAGACTTTGTTTAGAACCTAAGCATTATAAGTAGTTTCCTGCCGTATTATTCCCTTGGTCAATTTTTTCTATTAACACGATTTCTACTAAAAAATTAAACGCAGTCATGGTTAAAGCATACCTACTTAAAATGACACAGTAGGTATACCAATCTGCCTTGCCTTGTCCCAACTGTATTGGGGTCAGCCAGTAAAACTGCCAGCAGAGTAAACCAGTACTTTACTTAGAGTTACTGCCTTTCTGGCTTCCACAAGCCAGTACTCTCGATACCGGATTACACAGTACCTCTACTGGCTGGTCTGCTTTGGTGTTTGACTGGTAATTTTCTGGCTTAGATCTAATAATTGAAACCGGGATGCGGCTTAACGTGCTTTCTGAGGCACGGAGTAGTCGGGTATCGTGGTCATCCATCTGTAGACTGATCTCGGCAACGTTGCTTAGCTTTGGAGACCGAACGGTGCGGCTGGCCCTATTTGTTTTTTATAAAGTAGCACCAATTTAAATTGTTCATGACCTTAATGAGAGCTAATACTTCACTGCAAGTCTTATTGCAAATAACAGTTGAAGCCACAAAAAAAAATGGGAATTAAATCTTGCTCGTCACTTCTTTACCATTAATGAATTTGTTAGTATATTTTTTGACATGTAGTCCAAATCTTACCCTATTTCTTCTCTCACCCCAGATTTTGTTGCAGTGAGCAACGGTGCGCTGAGCGCCTGCTCGCAGGGTGGCCTGGACAAGGACGGCAAGAAGAAGCACACGCGGCCCACCTTCTCCGGCCAGCAGATCTTCGCACTGGAGAAGACGTTCGAGCAGACCAAGTACCTGGCCGGCCCCGAGCGGGCCAAGCTCGCGTACGCGCTCGGCATGACCGAGTCGCAAGTTAAGGTTAGTTCAAATTTATGCTTTTTTCATTTGGATGCCATGCTGGGTGGGAAGTCTTGACATAGCTATCAATCGCCTACCGAATGAATTCGGTCTTTAATTAATAAGGCCGCCCGTACACAGTCAATCTCAAACGCGTTCCACGGTCAAAATCCAATCCAATCCGATCCAATTCGATCTGATCCATGGACTACCGAATTCAGTCGGTAGGCGGTCGGTAACTATGTCGAGAATTTCCGCCCTGGTCGCATAAATAAGTCTGGCATCATAAGGCTAATTCTTGTCCTTAAAAAACGTTCATTTTCAAACCACATTATCATCTCAGCGACAATCGACGTCAAAAAAGCAAAATGTTAGGAAATTAGAGGTGTTTCAACAGTTGGCGACTAGAATGCAAACGCTTCTTTTAAATACGAGAATTTTCCCTCATGTTGTCGTTTAATTTCTTTAATTTTTGTGAAAAACGGTTTGGTGCTTACTCTGGGATGAGGTCATCCACATGATTTTTGTCATGTAAAAACACATGACAAAAATCACGTGGATGACAGATTAAACTGTAATAATTCCAATTAATGTCTAGTTATACAGCGTACGAACTTCAGATAGGATTTTTGGCAGACTGACATATCGAAAGGCAATTCAAAAATTAATCGTGACGATACAAGTAGCAATTCGAACCCAATAGCGGAACAAAATAAATTAATATCGAACTTAACACAATTACTACTAGCGAGTACCGACAAGTACCGACGAGTAGGGTACAAGCACCAACACGCGGCACTGCGATAATCCGATTACACAGATTGAAAAGTCAATCACTTAGCCGCGCGGCGCAATCAAACGCGGCTCTATTAACTACGACATGTGGACGAATACTTTGTTTTATTGTTACCAGCGACGCTATTTAATATCGTGATTCACAGTTTTACCTATCACTGCCACGCTTTTAAGATGGCGTACTTTTTTAATGCTTTTTTTTTGTTAATGGCAACTTTTATGTCTATTTTATTAGCTGTGTCGTGTTTTATTAAGTTGAAATTATTAATATTTATTCAATATCACTTTCCAATTCTAATAGCAGGCTACATTAAGTCCCATAATAAAAATTATCTCCATAAAACTCGTAAAACGCAACAAATAACTACGGGATCATCACGAAACTTTACGACTAACAAATTACCATCTTAAATGAAGCGTCTACTGCACAGTGAACTAAACACATCATGCAAAAGGATCTTTCAATTAAAGCAAACACATAAAATAGGCGTAAAAAGGCGCCGTTATACGGGGCTAATGGGGGTGAGCCGCGCGCCGCGGGCTGGTCGCGAGGGTGGGATGTGGGATGTGGGACGACAACTGCGGTGCTCGCCCGGCTGTGGTCACGGTTGCGATTCAAGTGAAACTTTATTGAATGGCGATGCGAGGCGTTTGTTTTGTTTTACATTTCAGTGACGTTTGTATTTAATTTTATTCGAACATATTCAATTGAGTGATTATTTTACTGATTTTTGTCAAAAATACTTAAATGACAAATAAAATCTATGGTGGTTTGCTTGGTGAGTTCTCTACACTTAATGCTTACTGACCATTGTCACTAGCCAAATTGCTCAGCGAGCTTGAGTAAGTAGGTATTAAACACCAGACCGTAGAAACCTCTTTCAGAATCAGGATCTTTTATTTACTAAAAAGTACGTGGAAAAATATTAATTTACATGCAAAACACTATGTAATAGAGAATGAAATACCTACACAGAGCAGAGCACAAAGGTATTTTGTAAGAAATTTCTTTCAGCAAAGGAATGAGAAGAATTATTAGTCCTTGTGATCGAACTTTAACACAATAACAACAAGTCTTTTCCACTTCGTTATGAACTGTTTTATGGCAAGTACTCATAATCAAAACCGCTCAGACATGTCTAAGATCGATATCACACCGCGCCACAGCTTCGATGATCGCCGTCAACTCTGATGATGTGCCCAGTGCACATCTTCCCCCGTCTGACGCGACGACTATAGGCGAGGGGAACAATCATATTATACTAAGTGATATGCGCTATTAGGGGACTGTTACAGTTAGGATGGCTGCACAGGGCGCGACGGAATGTATGACGAAATGATTTTAAAAGTTTTGGGGACATGATGGTTTTCAGCAAACAGCAGACCAAGATTTAGTACTTAATTTAGTAACGATGAAGATGTTTATTAGAACCTAGTGAGACTGGTTATCATTTTTTCTCTTGTCTTAGGCAATCTCTTCGTCAAGTCTTTTGATTTCTAATGTACCTCATCAAAAGCTGTATTATAGTATCATACTGTAAATGTTAACTTACGAGAGTCTACACAAAGTATCATGTTATTAGCGAAGATGATGATTTAAGATAACTTTATTTATGGAAGTTACTGAATTGTTCCCCGGTCAATCCCAATCAATTTGATAATCATCATTCAGCTGATCGAATTTCAAACAATTTAGTGCTTCAAGCTCATAACAACACAATCTGAACAACAAAACTTTATCAAAATCAAAAGAAGGTAATCTCACAAATTCAACGAACCACATTAAACTGTTGCACTTAGTCAATAAAGTGCGCAACAAAAGAGCATCCCGGTGTGCAGCCGGCCTAAATAAAGTCGCTTGCAGCAGAAAGTGAAGCGAGTGAAGTGAAGCGCGAACAACGAGATTAATGGACGCGCCTCATCGCGCGGAAATGTTGCCATACTTATAGTGGCGTCGCGAGCAATAATCATGAATCTTCAATGTTTTGCGACGAGTTTCGAAGAATTATATTGGGAATACATCTGCGTTGATTTATAAAATTCTACGGGCTTTTAAATTGGGTATTTTTATCGATTGAACTTGGAATTTTGATAAGAAAACGTGGGTATATGGAATATATGAAAATAAGTCAAATATTTATTTACAACTAAATATTACAAAGCCTTTAAGATTCATCTCATCCAGTTAAAGTGTTACTAAAATTATAGTTCACTTCGCAAAATCGTCTCAAGTAAGGTAAAAGTACCAATTCACGTCCCACACAAAAGAATAGATTAAACTAAAATACCCCAATACTGAAGCTTTTAAGCTCCATAAGCGACCTAATGGTATCAATACACAAAGACCAACAATCCTTTACAATACTAAATACGTATCACACAATACACATTCACAAATTGGACTCAAAAGCCAATGTGCGAAGGGATAACCTACCACTTTAGTTTTGAAGACCCCAAGCGAATTTCAACTTTATGACTTTAGTTTAGGAGTGTAGTTGAGTGCAAAGTTAAGTTGGTAGGGTCTTTCAATTCCCCTGCATGGGTGTCATAGCTCATTTGGCATTCGATAAAATTAATCCATAGGGAAGATTAACAGAGAGGGAGTGTGTTTACACATGTGCAGCGCAGGCGATGCAAGGGAATACGTAATGCAATTAATTCTTCACGACTGTTTATTCAATAACTATATTTCATACTTTCGTAGTTTAATGTTGTTTAATTGTTGCGTTTATTAAGTTAATGGATTGGCTTTTCGTTAGTTTTTTTTTAAAGTCTTTTCGTTTATTCGATTGTTCTTTTTATTGCATGGCAGATTTTTGAAATTTTGTGCAATAAGATTATAACTAGACTAGATGAAGCCTTTATTGCTACTGGCTTTTTAGTACTCATAAGATATTAAATTAATCTAGATCCAGGATATCGAGAATACGACATACTGCTGAATCATATGCGAATCTATTCCCATATAATTCAATACTAGCTATCATTATTTCTGTATCCTGACTCAACTAGCCAACCATCCATGAGTGATTCACTGCACAATTCATAGAACCCAACATTTATACGACGCACATTAAAACTGATTGATCCCTCTTCCCATAAGTCAAAACGAAAAAAGCCTCGAACGCATCAAACCTCCTTTTTATTCCCTCTGAAACTATACAGCACCAATAATAAAAATAATAAAAGATAATCTTATAATCCGCACCTCGCCGGCCGGAGCGTTCGTTATTTAAGTCATTTTACAACTATGATATACAACAGTCGTAATAACTCGCTTACTCGCCCTTTAGGCAATAACTCGTGTCACGTTCAAAATGCAAATCACTGTGTGTCGCTATCATTCCTTTTATTGTGGCCGTAAAACACCGTCGAATTAGTTGTGAGCCAGCGATGGATGGTTCCCACAGCGATAGATGCGTTTAGATAATTTTATTGCGTGTTATCTTGGTTTTTTTAAAACGATTCGGGTTATATGGTCCTGTTTCGCGAATTTTTATATTATTTTATTGTGATGCAGTTCTTATTAATTTCGTTGTAAAAATTGATTATGATTGGAATAAGTAATTTTAATGGTGCTCTGACGATTGGTGTTTTCACCTTACATTTGGATAAACTATGTTAGTCATATTAAGTATTGCCATGTCATAGCTTTTTAATTATTATCGTCTTATTTTTCATAGAAATGTATGTAGGAAAAAATAAAATTTGTTTAAAAAAGTTTGATAAATTAGAATCTTGCAAATATTTAGAAAAAATAAAGTAGGTACAGTCACAAACAAAACCTTTCATCACTTAACTTGGTGCGTTTAACAGTCACAACCCATCCTTACACATAATAAAAGCAATCCAGTTTACGATCAGCCTAATGACGTCACAGATAAGATACGAGTAAAATTAAATGCAGTTCACAATCATGCAGATGAGCTCAAGGGGAACAACACTGCAGCATATTAAATTATTTTGATAGATGACTCTATAATTTAATTTTAATATGTTTTGATAAAACGACCCTTTATGTCCCTCTTTAGTGAATTTTTAATGTTCAAAATCCACCCTTAAATATTAAACGTTTTTTTTTTTTTTTTGCAAATTGTAAAATGATTGAGTATGAATCAAAATGGCTGACGCGGCGTATTGTTGAGTGATGAACTAAATGGTTGTGATAGACATTTGCATAGGATTCATTAAGTTGATGACGCAGTTAATGTTCTTTGTGATGATTTTAGTTTATTTACGCTTCATTTAGTTCTTTGGGTGAGCAGAATTGGAGTGATATTTAGAAAAATATCAGCGATAACTGGATAGGAAGTCAATTTTTTATTTTATTTTAGTAAGTACCTACAGTGCCAGACTAAGACAATTCAGCACAGCTTTGACAATATACAATACATAAATCTGAAGTCCAATTATTAGTTTAAGCGTTCAATATCTAATATGCTTCATTATTGAGAATAATTATAGTTAAGGTTATAATATCGAGAAGTTACTAAACGATAGTGTTATACTTGCAATTAAAATTTATACAAAGAATTTCGAAATTCCTGAAAACTGTTCAAAAAAAGTCTACCTCAGAATATATAATACATTATATTGACTGCGCATTCTTGGCAACGGATTGTTTTCAGAAACATTATTGTTACTAGCGGGAATACTAAATAATTGTGGAGTGCGCACAGATCGAGTTGGGATCTTTAAGTTTATCTGGCCAATTAATTGAACGTCAAAGCTTCCTTTAGCAATTTTATGCAATATACTATACTCAAATCTTGTAAGTCTTTAGTAACAGACAATAAACTCTACAAAGTAAGGAATAGTCCCTACTTTATATTTATAGGGATACGGTCATTTTTTATAACTTACGTTCTTTTATTCCAAATTCTAGGATTTGCTTATTTGCAATTGTTTAAAGCGACTCCTTTAATATATCCTTTAATATGCAGCTGTATTAAACATTCGATGACAAAGATGACGTAATGTGTCTCGTAACAAAACCATAGTTATCTTCGTGACATTCCGTTCAACATACAATTTGGTATTCATGTTATTTAGCTATTCGCATCAACTATCATTAGGTACTGTCGCACATAGGTGATCCAACAACTCAATCAACGGACAACATATTGTTACGCTCAAGCCGTCAGTTTACGATGTAATTAGCATACGTTAGCTGTACGTGGATAAGACGTGGTAGTGGTTCTCTATCGACGGACCATTACAGCACCTGTCAAAAATAACTTTACTCCAGCTATCAGGAAACTCTGTCGGTTGGCAGGTTGTGGTTGTAGCTATTAATAAATCCTATCAGAGGTTCTAGAGAAGTACATTCAGTCAGAGGTAGCGTGGCGACGGCGATTGCCAAAATGTCAAAAATGTATGGGAGTGACAAACGCTGTCGAAATGTCACGTGATCAATCCCTTGTATTTTGTCAATTCGACGAACGCATTCGCTGATAGAGTGGCGTCACTAGCGCTTCAGGTAGGTACCTACTCTTTTCCATAGCCATCTTAAACTAGCGCTTGCAGTAGGCCTTGCCAACGAACTAAATATTTCCACATAACCCTCAAACCATGTTGCAGCTAAGGATTTTGTCTTTACCTATCTAGTCCAAATTACAGTCATCTGTCTAGCCTTTTCCCAATTATATTGGGGTCGGCTTCCAGTCAAATCGGATTTAGCTGAATACCAGTATTTTACACGGAGCAGCTGCCTACCAGACCTCCACAACCCATTAACTGGGTCACACGGTAGTTCATGGCAAGACTGGAGTCAGATTAACTGGCTTCTGACTATCCGTAACGACTGCCAAAGATCTACAAATGACAGCCGGGACCAACGGCTTAACGTGCTTTCCGAGGCACGGAGGAAACTCGGTATTTTAAGATGGTCATCCATCCACAGACCAACCTTGGCAAGCGTTGCTTAACCTTGAAGATCGACCCGTGCGGCTGTTATTATTTAGCCACGAGCTCCTCAATTATATCTAGTCCAATTTACAGTAATGACTAGAAAATCATTCTGTATCTCTTCAAAACCACCATCATCAGTTATTACCCGACGCGATGGAGCAGCGAATAGATTCCCCGATCACAATCAGCGAGCACTAACATTGTACACGTCATAATTAAATTTACATATTCAATGTTGTACATTATAACGTGCATATGTAGCCGACTGGTGTTTCGTATACAGATTACTAGTGAATGAGATGCGGGGTGGCTCATTGGCTGGTTACGCAGCGGCCCATGTATCTAGTAGTCATTGTTAAATAGACGTTTATAACCCAGTTTTTTCCACTTGCTGTAGCAAGATTTTAGGACAGTTTCCTGCTTATTTAAAAGCGTTAATTGGCCTACATTTTGTGTATTAAATAATTTTTGGGATAGGTTAAAAATAAAGTATTAAGATCGCTTAAAATATATCCATTGGGCACTAACTACTACTTTTGACTCAACAAACTTTGGATAAAATTGGTCCTTCTGCCTTTCGCACATTTTCAACGAAGGATTTTGTTAATTCATGAATTTCTGAAACGGTGCCAAAATCCCAGATTTGTTCCCAATAAATCAAATCCTATCACTCCACTCCAAACCAACTAGAACCCAATTCAAATATTGTACAATCGAAAAACAACTGCCGACTGTTATTTGTCAAAACAACTGTCAGCCATGTTTTGTTTCCAATCGATTTGTTTAAGCGCGACACCGATGACGTATATCTGCCTAAATTCCCGGCTAAATCTATCCGACAGACGTCCATGATTCCATTCAGCCTGTATACACAACACGGTACAAATCAAAAGGCAACTTTGTGTTGATGGGATTAAAGTTGAATGTTGTTTGTGTAGCCGGGCCTAGTGAAGTGATCAATCGATTGATCCGATGACAGGCGGGAGCGAACGATAATCGGCGCTCATTAGTCGAATGCGAGTGCCAGTGTGCCAGTGAATCGATTCGGTGTGACATCTGCGTTTTCGAATATAATCCGCGCGTGATATTTTTAGTGTAGTGACGCTGATTGCGATTCTATTTAGTTGTTATTGGCGGGTGTTTGAAGGATAGACACATTTAAATAGTTTAGGGTTGGAACAGAACGGTGATTAACTGTGATTGAGGGGCACTAGGCCGTTTAATTCCTTACTAGTTGTTCCACTTCTGCGTAATATTGAAAGGCCTCTGAGAATAGTATCTATCATCCATTGACTACCTTGTTATGTCAAAAATGTTCAAGACTTAAATTTAAAGATTTGGGCACGCTCGCTCCATCATAGACTTCATCTATCGCTTTCCTTTAGGCGTGATTGTGGTCAAGAGCTAGCCCATTCCTAACTAAAACGAAAATAAAGAGCTTAAGGTTATTCGAAGTTTCCTTATTAGTATTGGAATATACTCTAAATCGTAATAAGCATATAATGTACCAAAGCAGAAGGTATGCAGTTATGCACCTTAGTTTTTCGATTCATCATCCGCTCATCACTCAGATATAGAAATTCTATATCATCATAACAATGGCGGAAACCACAGAACTCTGATTCAATAAAATACTACAAACAATACAAACACATAGTACAGTTATATACTTGTCAATGAGGCCGTTACAAGGGGCCACGTGTGCTACAGAACCCTAATTGATTGGCGCACTAACGACGAGTTTTTAGGGTTCCGGAGTCGCGACCATCGCCTTATTTATTGTCTATAAATTATTTTGATGGCTGCTGGGGTTTTTATGTGTTACTTACTGACGATGGTGCTAAAGTGTAATAGTAGGTGCTTCAATGTTTTGTTGTTTGCGTTTTGTAGCAGAGATGTCAGTTATATGTGAGGATTTATGGTTCAATTATGATGGGGAAAATGTGGAATGAAGTACAAAATTGTATATCTACTTTCTACAATTTTCTCTACTTAATGTATTTAGTTACTTAGGATTTTAACTTACATAGTGGGAAATCTAAATGTAAGAACTATATTCCGATTTGAAGGAACCATTGTTACTTCAAATGACACCTGACTATGAAGCAAATTCATAAAGCAGAATCAAATACTTTAATGGCTAAATTAAAAAAAATAAACAGAAGCACATTAAATTACACCCAGAGAAAATATACGTTCCTAGTAAGACAGTTAATTAATTACTCATCTATTTTTTCATGGCCCTTGTAAAATCAAATCTCAGGAAAGAACCTCAAAAATCGCACACATTTATGACAGCGTGTCATCAGTCCTAATACCTGCTCATCTGTTCATCGCGAGGGTACTCGTGTGATGAAGGCTGGACGGATGAGCTTCACGCACCGGTCCTGATATGATAAGCCAGGGAAATTAGCGGCTTTGGAGAGGGAAAAAGTAAAAAACTTCAACAGTAGGAAGCGGAAAATCAAGGTTAAATTCCGCCTGTACTTGTTCTATTTCTGTCTCATTACGGTCCTTGCTACGAAAAGTTGAGTTAGGTTAGAGGGTTTTTGCAGAATCTTGAACGAATAGAGATTTCTCTAATTCATAACTGATGCCTGATGATTTTTATTCAACCGCTGGTGTTATGGTTCGCCCGACTAGGCCCGGCCGCCCCACATGTGGGGCATAAGCCATTGTTCTTTAATTGTGCGGGCCGGGCTGACAGCTGTAAACTCTAGCTGTAAATTTTTGTGTTAATTTGTATGCGTTAACTTTTACAAAACTTCAAAAATGTGACTTTTATCTCAATTCGGTGAATTATTCATTCTAAATAACAGTTCTGCTAACAAGATTATAAACAAAGGTGAGATCGGGTTTTAGGAAACGTCTACCTGCGACAAATCCCAATTGCTAAAGGAGAGCTAGATCTACCAACCTAAAACTGATTCCTTATTATCTTACAACAACTTCATGCACCAAGAACCCATGCACACAGAGTAGTAAAAGTCTCCCAGTAGCACAACACACAGAAAGACAAAAAAACAGTGTCCCAACGGCTCAGAGAGTGTGGTGGAATCAATTATGGCGGTCTGCGCACAGCTGAGCGCTGAGCCCCAATGATTGGGGGCTTTGACGAAATGCCACCGACGAAAAATTACCCGCTGCTCTTTGAATATTGTTTCGTTTATAAATGGTTAGGATTTGTGTAATAAAATATGACATACTTTACTACTTATTTTTCTTGTTAAATGTGCGTGTTGAAACAAAAAGACTAATTAATAGTCTTATTGTTTCCACAAAGCAGACATTGAGAAAATCTTCTCGACATTTGCAATGAAAACCTTTTAATAAACTATTGCTGTGTTGTATTGTGTAGACTTAAAAATAAAATAAAGTGACATAAAAATATGAAATAAGGTCCATGAAAGCGTGCTCTATTGTCAAGCACTTCGTCGTGTACCATCTCGTGAGATTTTGGTCAAACGCGATATTATCAACAATAAAGGACCGATCTAAGATTTCACGATTTTACGAACAAATTACATTAGTGGTATTTTCAAAATATATTTCAACAGAAAGACTTTACAATTTTATAAAACCCTGCAAAAATAAGGGCGAAACATACCAACGACTTATCCCGACACCCCCGTCCCTAAGCATCGTAGGCGTGTCGCAAAGTCGCAGTTGTGCGGCCTCAAGCGATTACAACGACAACAACTGTTGTCCGCAGCATTAACATAACAATACAAACGCCTGCGACAAATAAGTCGCATGATGAATCGATGCCATCGGTCGCGGTGTGACTGGCCCAATATTGTAGCTTTATTTGATTTTAATTGTATTATTAGTGGGGTCCTGTTAGTTTTGTAATCGATACAAATAGCATGTGCGGTTTATGTTGAGATTATGGAGTTTTTTTTGGTAAAAGGGTTGGTTATTTGTGGTATAAAGAGTCATTAAAAAAAACATATAAATCGTTATTTTATGCTAATGTAACGAAGTTAATACCTATGAGCTATTAACAGCTACATGTATTTATTCAGAATAGAGATCACTGTTGTTTAAAAAAAAGAGGATGGCTACTATAGATGAGTTAAACCAGCAGTTAATACCCATATCCTTCACTCTTCTGAGAATCGAAAAAAATTAACTATTAAATAATTAATAGAATGATTGAAAATAAATGTATGTAACATGAAGGATTCACTAAAGTTTAAAATAACTTATGGCAGATTTGACTAAGAGTGACTTTTAGAGAACCATTCCTTGATTTTCATGACCATTCCTTGATCATGACTCAAATGATATCACGAAATCTCTTATGCAGACTTTTCATACTATCACTAAATGCTGAAAACGTACTAACACCCCAGTACACAACACTTCAATTTCATTCACAAAGCCGACAACAAGCGATCAACAGTTCCGCCAAAACAAAAGCCTGCTCAACTCCAACATTCTGCCAACTACTATATAACACAGAGAATCATTATCACATACCCATAGAGACAAGCGAAGCCTCCTCGTGGGCGGGCGGCGGGCGGCGTAGGGCGGCGCCCATAAAAATGCAAATGGAGTGTCGACGGGCCGCGTATCAATCACTGCAGGTCTTATTATTGCAGGATTTGGGACTGAACAACCTGCGATTATTGTTTTCTTGTGTTTGAGGTTGTTTTGAGTTGTTGACTTGTGTTGTTATCAGTTGTAAGGTGTTGTTTAATAAGTGCAGGTTTCTTGGTACTTTATCTTGTTTGGTTATGTCCCTTAGTTGTGTTTATTTCTATCACAATTTGCATGTGGAAATACTGCCAGCCTTTAGGAAACTATTCTCATTGTCAGCGATATGTACGATTTTTAGGAGACCCATGTAAATTTTCTCCCTTTTTAGGGTTCCGTACCTCAAAAGGAAAAAACGGAACCCTAATGGTGAGTGGTTTAGTTGGTTTAGTTTATTTGCTTATTACATCTATACTGTATTTTGAAATCTAAGTGTATTTTACAATATTTTGTGTCTTAAAAAATCCTTTGCATAATAAGTGCATATTGTGAAATAAATGGTTTTTACAAAATATACCAAACTTTTTGGGTTGGTACAAATAAGTTTCAGACACAAAGAATCACCAAACTTGTTCCTTTACCTATATACTCAAGAAAAATGTTTTGGTTAAAAAAAAAACATAAACTAATTTTTTGGGCAGTCGAGTCGTTTAAAAAGGATTTTTTCATCAGGTTCCATACCGAATAACTGTAGACACAATTCGCAACAAATTTTAATGTCGATTAAATAAAAAAATAATTTTTCATATTCCTTTTCGTTCTGAGGTCTGCCCACACTATTCACCCACTGCCACCGTATCAATGTTTGTTCACTACCTAATAAAGATAAACTTCATTATTAAATACACGACTATAAAAATATCCAATTATTTCTCTTCAATCATACCGACATGCGCGTCGATTATTATAATTTTTAATTAACATTTGTCAGAGTGAAGTCGGGCTTCCGGCTTACGACTTCTTCGATGTCACCGCTCATTCAAGTAATCGACTTTGCATTCGATTAGTGTTGTGTTCGATTGGATTAATCGTATCGATGGAATAGAGAGAGGTGTGAAGTCGGTTTACAGGGCAATTGAGTAGGGAGAAGCTGTTCAAGTGTAAAAAAAACCGTTTTTTTTTTTTTAACTATTGATTATTTGTTGTTATAGCGGCAATAGAAATACACAATCTGTGAAAATTTCAATGGTCTACTTACCTATTACGGGGTCTTGAGATACAGCCCGACAGAAAGACGTACGGACGGACGGACGGACGGATGGACATACGGGCGGAAGGACAGCGGGGGTTTACTATTGGGTCCCATTGGTTACCCTTCGGTTACGGAACCCTAAAAAAGGTGGATGAGTAAATGCATTGAATAAGAGCCCTTCATTATGTTGTCATTCCTAGCAGAAATCTAAAAATAATAATAGGTATGAGAACTAATAATAAGATGGATACAATATAGCTGTTTGATATTCTATTATCTTATTCTTAGTATAATTCTGCCGTATTTGTAGAGATTGAAGTATTCGATCTGAATTGAACATAATTTTCAGAAAAAGCCCTCCATCTTACAATTTGCATACCGTTATAACAAGCGCCATTTTTCTCATAATACACACTTAATCACGCTTAACGTAGCGATATAAATGGTGTTCAGTTGTTCAGCGATGCTCTGCTCAAACACTTAGAGCGTACAAACAGACAATCAGTCAGTTTTGACACGTGTTTACGAGCGAGAACGCCGCGTCGCGGACGCCTCGTTATCCGAGATTACCTTAAACGTCGCCAAATAAAACGATCCCCGGCTACGTACAAACGGCACTACAGTTTTACGCGAACAAACAATTATTTATTGCTCCGAACACCCTATATAACGCACAAAACTAACCAAAATCAACTCTAAATCAACCGTGGAGAGTACAAAATTGAACGACGCGCCCCCGATCCACAGTCGAGCAAGATTAATAGGGCATAAAACGTAAGATAATACAATATACAAGAAGACACGTTGTTAACCGTTCCGTTTTGAGACGGTGTTGAGTGGCTCCATCCGTCTCGCTCGCTCGTATGTGGAGCGGTGTGGTTGTCTCCGTCGCACAGTTTCAATTATCTGCCTAATCCTTCAATTACGGCGACAGATGTCGCGCGCGTCTTCGAGCTTATGTGCCAGTTTAAAGTACCGTCCGCAGAGCAATTACTGTGATCGGACCAGATTCTGTAGGCTTTTATTGTGGAATATAATTAAATTTTCATTGATTTCGTAATGTAATTTATTTGTTATTGGTTACTTAAGTCTGAGCTCGAGACGATGTTCAATTTCTCAGCTGAATATTCTAAATAAATGTAGGCTTATCTAAGAATAGAAGCAATTTATTTTAACATTTTTGTGTACTGTTTAAACCGAACGATTGAATTGGCTATTATTTTATTCTGAGCTTTGCTACAAACTTCCAACTACAATTACAAAATAGGTCATGGCAACAAAATATTGTAACGCCCATAGGAGAGAAGTTTATTTTATGTATTGGTATGTAAACCAATAGTCATCATCATCTGCCTAGCCTTTTCCCAACTATATTGGGGTCGGCTTCCAGTCAAGCCGGATTTAGCTGAATACCAGTATTTTATGTGGAGCGGCTGCCTACTAGACCTCCACAACCCATTAACTGGGGTAACACGGTATTTCATGGCAAGACTGGAGTCAGATTTACTGGCTTCGGACCTTCCGTAACGACTGCCAAAGATCTACAAATGACAGCTGGGACCAACGGCTTAACGTGCTTTCCGAGGCACGGAGGAAACTCGGTATGTTAAGATGGTCACCCATCCACAGACCAACCTTGGCAAGCGTTGCTTAACCTTGAAGATCGACCCGTGCGGTTGTTATTATCTAGCCACGAGCTCCTCAATCTGTAATGGTATGTAAACCAATAGTATCTATGAATATACAAGTATAATGTTAAAGGCTGTAAATTACTTCTTAAAAATTAAAAATTACTTCTGTCAACCAAAACACATGACCATCGAACCCAATTAGTATTTAAAACAAATACAGGGTAATGCTGAAAGTTTGTGCTGTCGCTACTTTGCGGTGGCCCTTAAGGGTACACGAGTTAGCTAATAATTAATATTATAATTAATGTTGCAATAACTGGAACCGCGGCACGCTATTAATCCGACCCCCCCCCCCACTGCCTTTAAAACTCCCTCCACTGGACACAGAATAGATAGGTACAGTAGGTCAACCCTATTCAGAGATAGAAAATAAAGGCTTAGTGTTATTTATACTCGTATATTTGGTTGGGACCTGGATAAGTGAGTGATCACTCACTCACTTATCCAGGTCCCACTTAACCAAGTTTGTACCTATTTTTCTGTTTCCTTCTTTTTATCTATCTGTTTAATGTGTGTACATACACTGCTAAATAAATAAACCTCCATAGCTGGAACTTATGCTTAGGTCCTGACACTTTAGCACTGAATTACCTCTGTTAGTGGGACAAAACAAACCTCTATATCTGGGATTAGTTCTTTAGATTTTATCGTCATAATTACCTGTTTAATTGAGTCAGCGAGTGTATTTTTCCTCTTTTACGAGACTATATTTTGTGTACCGTTTTGTTCACAAATTTTTATTCTACTCGCAAGTTCCGCACTTGGCTAATTGTGTAAAAGTGACCTCCAGTTTTAGTTTAATTTTGCTATCGTCCGATGTTTATTTGAAAATGTTTAGAAAATACGTAATAATTTTATTTAGTAATTGCACCTATATAACTGAAATAACCTCTGTTTTCACCTCTATTACTAATATTTCTTTAAGTGACACAAATTTGCAGGTTCCTTAAACAGGTCTCAGTTATCCAGGTTTCAGGGTAATTAGTAACTAAGTAGGTTTCCATACATTTTCATATCACATATGGTCTTGAATGGGTTGAAATAAATGATTATTGATTGATTGATTTACAGGGTTAAAGTAGCTACGAGTAGTATTCTTTCTATTTCCCATGTTCCTGACTACTCTCTTCATTCATCTGTCTTTCTTTTTTCAACTAATTGGTGTCCAGATACATCTGAATAATTAGATAATAAGATAATCAGATCAACTGATTGTCTGTCCGCAATACAGGTTCTGGGTAGCACAAAACCGCTGATATAACAGTTAGTCAGACTTTTGGGCATCTTTCTCTCCACTACCCATAACACTAAGACGATTGTAAACTATCTCAGGCAAGTGACAGTCGTTAGCTTACATGCATTATTGGCGATTTCACATAATAGCCACCAAGCATGCCAATGTACTCAAACAAGTTGCTTCGTCGCTTGTTGCTTGAACTTCGCCTACTGAACCCGTCTACTCTGTGGCGCCGGGTTCATTACGATGTTTTTACAATGTCACACTTAATTTAATTATGACATTTGTATAATTGTCCGTGAATTGTGAGTCAAAGGGTGTCTTAATGTTCTTGCGGAGTTTTGATTGCACTCAGAATTAGGAGCAAGATTTTTATTGCTACCCATTTTATGGGTAGCGAATCCTAGGATATTTCTTAGCTCATGGAATTTGTAACAAGAAATTGAATAAATCCGGATTTAAAGATCAGTTAGTTTTATGATCTGCATCATAAAACTGACTGGTCTTTAAATAGTGGCAGAGATATAGGCATCTCCCAAGCTGACAGTCATTGGACGTAGCTTTCACATTAATATGTGTGTGAATGTGAATAGGTCGCTTAATTACAGAAGCAAAAAAGTAACTTATAATTGCACTTAATATCTATATCTGTGACATAACAAATATGTTAAGTAGAGCCGACACAAGCTCAACAATTTTAATTTGAATATCACATTCCTCTCACTGAGATGCTATCTGCTCACCTCGCCCTGATTATCACAAAAAGCGCAACAAACAGAAATCAATTAAAACTAATCTCGAACAAGATGTCTAAACGAACGAAATTAACTGTCCGCTAATAATGGTAGCGGCCTTATCCGAGCATCGGTTTAATATATCACTGGCTAAACACGGACAATCTGTCCGTCCGTCCGTCCGTCCGTTCGACAGCCCTGACAAATGAAAGCGGCCGACTGCCTCATCGAAATGACGCCGATAATTATCTAGGCACACATCTGTGATCTAAATTAAACCTTAAACTGTAGTGGGGACAGATTAAAATTAATCGCTGTTTCATATTTTAAAATGTTTTGAACATCTTATACAATTCTATACTCCCCTTATTCAAATCCCAACTTTATCTTCAGAATTCTAAGGTTCTTATTCAAATGTATCGTGTTTGAAGTTAAGCTTGGTGTAGACCATCGCGGGTATGTCGATTGTCGTGTCAGAATGGTAATGACGCCGGGCGACAGGGCGACAGCGACAGGGCGACAGAGCGGAATGGCGTTCGGTAGCCGCCGACAATTTCATTAATGACATTAGACACAGTAATGAGAATTTAAGTCGGCTCCGAAGCTAAACGCGCGTGATTGAGATAAGGCAGTGCCTTAATACTTGTACAACATGCCTTAGAGGCTTTCCTGGGCTTAAGTGAGGATCATGATCTTAATGCGGCTTTGATTTTAAGGAGTTTTTTCTAAGTTCAATTTACTGGTCATTGCATGGGAATAAGTTCAGTAAAATGTAGCTTTAATTTTCTTTGATAAACTTCTGCCTATTTTGATGATCATCATTATCTTAGAATTTGAGCCAAAATGCGTTCATTGATGGACTGGTCCTGTACTTGCAGCAAAATCCCACAACCCTGGCCAGATCCTCGCTCCATCTTACTGAAGGCCTTCCAATCACTCTAGAACCTTGCCGCTCTATCGGCCATCCCTTCTGCGAGCTACTCGTATGATGAAATCTACTTACTCGTACATTGCTAAAAATAATTTTGATGATTTGTCCCACAAAACTAGTAGGTACCCATTAGACTATATTCCAGTGGCTGTAAACATAAAAAATGACCTCTCAATTCATCATAACGTTTTTATAAACATCAACATTAATAACAGTAATGGAGTTGGAAGTAGTGCTGTAATTAGTTCTCATTAATAACGAGTGTAGTTACGACGGCGTGTGAGTCGACACGCTGTGCACGCATTATACGCTTGACACGCGTTACACGCTCGTTCAGAGGCACGCGGACCATCGGATCGCGACAGATCTGATGATAAGCTTGTATGGGAATTGATTCTTGCGATCGGTGTAAAAGTGGTACTCTTATAATCTCCATCAGTGTTTTTTACTATTTATAGGCACTGATGATAAGCGATGATGCGGTCGAAGATGGAGCACGCTTGCCTAGAAGTAACCTTGCTATCAGGAAACACAGACTCTGGCAGATAATTCCACAGTAGGGATCTTAAGTAGTTGTTTCCGAGAATTAAAAAGCAATTATATTTTATAAACGTCGTTAATAGTTTACCCAAGACATGTTAAAATAAGATAGCAAACGTCTTAAGTAATCTTAAATATACTCGGAGTAATGACAAGGCCATAAAATCATTAAGAGGTGTTGGTTTAACGATCATATTACATCTTTAAAATGTTTAACTTGTACACATCTTGCGCTGTTAATTGCAGGACTTATGAAGTATCAATCAGGTAATTACAACCAAGTGCTCATCAAAAC